>JARYHS010011408.1:224466050-224609852 GCA_031002005.1 Vandiemenella viatica | reverse complement strand
GGAGCGAGGAAATTGGGGCACATAAATTCCTCGATTGATTCATCATTAATGTCAAATGTGCTTTCCAATCTGCACTTTTTTTACCTAAATCCACTGAACATTGGCTAAGCAATTCACATATACTTACTTTCTATCATCCGCATTTATCATCAAATTGCGATGAGGGCTAAGTATACACTACAATACATTTTTGCTGACATAAACTTTAATTTAATTGTAGTAAGTAAAATATGTGATTTAAATTTGTTTTCCTGTTTCCATCAAAGTTTCTTTTCGGTAATAGAAATGGGGTCTGATCCGTTTAATCAAGCATTGTAACACCCCTGTCACAAAATGTTACTCCTTAAAACATTCACACTCAAACAATTTTGTCTTCGATTAAAATCAGTTTCTAGCCAGACTAAAGTGAGTTTACATTGTTGGAACGTTTACCTGTTAACTGAAATATTTTCTGTTCCAACGTGGTTAGAATGTGTCATCCGCACCTAATAAAATGGCACTATTTCCTGATTCTTAAACTGTATATCACAATTTTTTAAGACATACAAAATAGAGTGAAGAAGCTTTGGTTTTGCTGTATAGGTTTTATTATAACATTTCCACGCCCAGGCTGTATTAAAAATCAAGTATAGAAATTGTCATTAGCAATCCGTTTTACTGTACATTTTCAGATCATTCTCATTCGTCTGTCGCAACTGAAAGTATTGTACTCGGCATTGAGACTTGAAGTTATTGAGCGATAAGATGACTTAAAATTCCGTATTGCTGTAAAATTACAGGATCAGGAGTAAATTTTCATCAGATTCTCAGAAGTATCGTAATATCGTCATTCACTAGTCACGATTTGGCTGGAATCGTATCAGGAAATAAGAAATCATAATGGTGACTGAGGACGGGTATGCTATAATTTTAACTGGTCTTTTGAATTCTTGATAGAAAAATTACTTCTGGCACACAGGGTATTCACAAGAGTATTTGGTGTACAAAATCATAATGAGATTTTAACACTGGGAATATAATCGCTATTTGAAAGTTGTTGTTAATTTCCTGGATTCAGTGGCTTTCAGTTTGTAGTTTCGTTGGGTTTCTAAAAATTGCTGATTAATAGCAGCCATTTACCCCTTAATAACTTAAGATGGAATGGGTGAAGATTATGACTAATTTCATCTACTTCTGACTTACTAAACTTTAGTCAGTACGAATACTGCAACTCAATTAAATGACTATGTCACTAAGTAATTAGGACAATGAGAACTTATACTGACACCTGTTACTTGTATTTTGCCAAGTTAATACAGGTAAGTTTTTCTGCAAATGAACAGCTATGTACAAGTAATTGCAAAAAAAAAAGTTAGGTCACCGAGCCTGATGAGCAACGCAGGCACCAACATTTCAGTTTCTTCAAATTACTTCAGGCGAATGCTATACCGGTGGCGGTTCCTTCAAAAGTTTGTGTCCCAAATTACTTTCTGCTCGATGCCTCCAATTCCAGCATTTATTAATCTCGGTATCGACGAGGCGTAAGCACTAAAATATAATTTTACAGAAATATCAAGAACAATTATGCATATCTAGAAATGGATTTTGTAACTTCAACAAAAATCATTTAATTGAACTCAGTACCCAAGCAAAACGTTTGAAGATAGAACCAATAAACTATGAATATCGTAGAAAGCACTGATCTGAGAAATTAACTGAAGAATGTATACACACCAAGTTTGAAATATTTTGACAAAATCTAATGCATTTTTGTGTTTACTGTATTCTATTTCTTCCCACGTCGAGCCAAATAGGTAAGCGAATTCAGAAGGAAACTGGTTCGATCTCACCGAGCGTGGGGTGTAACGGTTAGCGTTCTCGCCTCGCATTCGGGGGACGGCGGTTCGAATCCCCGTCCGGCATCCAGATGTGGGTTTTTCATGGTTTCCCAATCACTCCAGGCAAATGCCGGGATGCTTCCTTCAAAATGCCATGGCCGAATTCCTTCCCATTCCTTGCCCCCATCCTTGCCCGCCATCCTTGCCCCCCATCCTTTCCCGTCTCTAAAGACCTCGCTGTTGAGAGACGTAAAGCAGTTAAAAAAAAAATGGTTCGATATCCAATTATTTTGAGGTCATACAGGTTTATGTTTTTCCATGGTTTTTTCCGAAACAACCTCCGGAGAATGCCAGGATGATCGAAAAATTCCATTAAATTTTTTAAATAGTTTCTTTTGCCTTTCTCCCTTGTTATTCATCCACTATCTTATTGGATCCTTTCTGGCAGCTTACATCTTCCATCCAAAATACATAATAGTTCTGACAAAACTGCCACCAAGTCTTGAGTTTCTTTCACATTCCTTCAGTTCCACTTGCTCATTCAATTTTACAAGAGTGCAGTAATGTCTCGCAGAAGTGGAGCAGAAGTCTTAACTCCTTTTCTTTTCCATAGATGCTCTGTAGTAGAAAGGTCAATTTAAATTTTTAACTCCTCCTTAATGTTGCCCATCGTATCTTTAGTTACTCCTAATTAATGACCTTATTATCTTATTTGGTGCCTGATACGTTTGTTCGTGTTATTACCAGCCCCGACATCGATCCCTTTAGCATTGTTCAAGGTCCCACGTTTTTATTAACTTGTTCATGTGTAAGAGACCAAAGGATTATTACCTTTTAAATCAGCCTTACTGTGCATGAAAATTATTATTTATTATGTTTTTTTTTTCATCACACTTTGTACTGCTCCTATTTCTTTCTACTACTCAGACGATATTCTAGGCTGATACATTTGCAACTTTAAGTAGATGAATTGGTAAAAAGAGACTATTACGCTCTGCAATGTTTTTTTATTCTTTGCGTTGTTATTGAATCCTCTCCAAGGGGAATGGTGTCCAAAAAAAAATGTATCAACCTAATATGTTCTAGAAGGTTCTATAGAAACTTGTAAATGAATTCGATAGTGTGTACTGCCTAAAGCTCATATTTTTAATTGTATCTTCTATAATTACTTACGTAGAAATGGTCCATGGAATCATGAATGACCCTATTATTTCTACACGTTGCGATTTCTACTGAATTTTCCTATCTTAAATAATCTTAGGAAAAAAAACTGTAAAGATTTGACTTACGCAGCTTTAAAAGCTGAAATTATTTTTATTCTTATTTTATATATAGAAGGCGAAGTTGCATGTGCACTGAAGTAATATTACCATATTGTTTAGATGGATCCGTTGTAGTTTTATAAAGCTGATTGCAAAAGAACATTGTTGTACTAGTCATTCTACTGATGTAGCTATATTCAATTTTCTAGGTGTTTACAAGAAAGATTGAAATTATGTTGGGAAACAGCAAATGGCGGTTGCAACCTAGCAACATGACGTAGGAGAAATACGGTAGCTGGCTTCGATAGTGCAGGGGCTAGAGTGCTAGCTCCACGTGCCGAAGGTCGCCGGTTTGAGTCCGCCGATGGCATGGGTGTTTAAGTATTTTGTGTGTCCCTTCTGTGGTGTCCACAGTTAGAGCTACTACAACGTACTGGAGAAACTGATACACTGCGAAGAGTCATGATCACATTGAACTGGTTGTATGGCTTAAGTTGCCGAATGTCATAAAAAAAAACACGATAAACAGGATGAAGGTGTCACACTTCGGGGATTGCTGAGAAATGTCAGCTTGACCTGTTGGCTGTTACCAGTATGGGAGTGTAGTGAATTGCAAAAGGCACTGAGGAATAGAAATGCGAAACTAGCGGTGTTGATAGATTGACACCGGTCCCTATGTGATCCATTGAGCCATTAACGGTTTGTTACGGGTTTCAAGTGTATCATCAATGCATATAATAATTTAATTTTGGATATTAATCTTACTTTTTGATACGTCCAGGCCATACAAACTCTTCTTAACGGTAGTAAAACTGTGTTCATATTGTCGCGTTGGAACCGGGACAGGTGTGAATTCGAAGGTTACTTGTCAATGAACACAGCACTTAAACTGAGAACAGGTTTATTGAGAACTCAAACATACACGCAGCACTGACTGCCTCTTGGGCAGAATGCTCTTCTGTTTATACACAGATAGAACGTACTAGAGATTACAAGAGTAGTTAACAAATGAAATGTGTAGAAGTTACAAGTGACCTTAGGAAACATGTAGAATCTTCTGGAAATAATAAACAGAATTAAATAATTTTTGTCAGTGGGCGGGATTGAACCGGCGACCTTCGGTACCGCAATTCGTGACGCTACCCGCTGCGCCATGCTGGCAGACGGTACACTGGCGTTCATGCGGCATTGCTCCCTCTCCTGAGGAAAACAGCGTCCCGCTGTTAGATTTCTTTTGGGGCACGCTGAAGTGTCCTGGATCTTGATCTTGTCGTGGGTCCTCTGTATGGCAGTTCTGGAGGGCCCCTCCTGTTTGTACTATTATCTTCCTGTCCGACTTCCTCAGTATCCAAACCGTCCTCAGAGTCCTTGAACAAGAAGCTGGTTGTGCCTAGCTGCTCGTCAGGATTGTAGTAAGGCTTCATGCGGAGGACGTGAACAATGTCCCCTTCGCTTTCGTCGTTTCGAAGACGGCTCATAATCCTCGACTTCGTATGTGACGTCTGACCGGCGGCGTATGACACGATACGGACCAAAGTACCGCTTCAGTAACTTTTCTGATAGCCCAACCTTCCGGACAGGGGTAAAAATCCATACGAGATCTCCTGGGTTGTACGCAACAGGTCGGTGCTTGCCGTCATACCGCTGACGGTCCCTCTCCTGGGTGGCCAGTGTTCGTATGCGAGCCAGCTGTCTTGCTTCTTCGACCCTGGTAATGAGCTGTTTTATATAGTCATCCTGAGTGTCGTCCGGCTGGAATGGGAACAGCGTATCCATTGTGGTCTCAGCTTCACGGCCATGGAGCAGAAAAAACGGAGTGAAGCCTGTCGTATCTTGCCTTGCTGTATTATAAGCAAATGTGACCACTGGCAGTATTGTATCCCAATCCTTCTGCTCAACATCCACATACATCGACAGCATATCAGCTAATGTCTTGTTGAAGCGTTCTGTGAGACCGTTTGTCTGAGGGTGGTATACAGTTGTCATCCTGTGGACAACGTCGCATCTTGACATGACCTCTGATACTAGTCTTGACTGGAATACCTTTCCACGATCGGATATCATCACACGTGGTGCTCCATGCTTCAAAATAATGTCTTCTACTAGAAATTTTGCAACCTCTGGAGCTTCTGCAGTCGGCACAGGTTTGGTGACAGCGTAGCGCGTGAGGTAGTCGGTGCAGACTATTATCCATCGGTTACCGGTTGTCGACTTCGGGAACCTCCCCAAAAGGTCGATCCCAATTCGGTGGAATGGAACTGCTGCAGGTGGAATTGGTACTAGATGACCTGGAGGTAATTGCGGCACATGTTTCCGTCGCTGGCACTCTTTACAGTGACTCACATAATGCTTGGACAGATCGGTAGAGACCCTTCCAGTAATACCTGCGTCTGATTCGGTCCAGGGTCTTCACAAATCCCAGATGACCGGATATTGGAGCGTCGTGGAAATACTTGAGAATAGCTGGCTGGAGATGAGCTGGAACGACCAGAAGCCACTTGGGGCCTAGTGGATCGTAGTTGTTCTTATACAATGTCCCATCTATCAATTGAAACCCTCCTTTGGCCGGTTCTCCTTTCTCCAAGGCGTCTATGGTTCTTAATAACTCTGAATCTTCCCTCTGTTCAGCTGCAACGTCACCTAATTCAGCGAGGGCTGAAATTCCATTCATGCTGTTGTGTTCTATTAAAGGATTCCTTGAAAGGCTGTCGGCATCCTTGTGTTTGCGTCCGTTTTTGAATACCACCGTGACGTCGTACTCTTGAAGTCTAAGTGCCCATCTTGCTAGTCGACCTGATGGATCCTTCAAGCTGGTTAGCCAACATAAAGAATGGTGGTCTGTTACGACGGTGAAAGGTTTGCCGAATAAATACGGACGAAACTTGTTGATAGCCCAGACAACTGCGAGGCATTCTTTCCTCGGTTGTAGAGTAGTTTATCTCGGGCTTAGAGAATACTCTTGATGCATAGGCTATCACCTTCTCAGCACCTTCCTGAATTTGCACAAGCACTGCACCGATCCCATAACCGCTGGCGTCAGTGTGAAGTTCAGTTTCTGCATTCTCGTCGTATAAGGCTAGAACTGGTGCGGAAGTTAGAGCCTCCTTAAGTGCCTGGAAAGATCTTCTTTAGTTTCATCCCAGTAAAACTTGGCGTCTCCCTGCAAAAGTTCTTGCAGTGGACGTGCCATGTTACAGAATCCTTTTATGAAACGCCGGAAGTATGAGCACAGCCCAAGAAAGCTTCTCACATCACGAATGTGCTGAGGAGTTGGAAATTCCATGACTGCCCTTACTTTATCTGGATCAGCGCGGGACGCCATCTCCGTTGACCAGGTGCCCCAGGATTTTTATCTCTTTGGCGACGAAGAGGCACTTCTTCGGATTGAGGCGGAGTCCTGCAGTCTGAACACACTTCAGCACCGTTGACAGGCGACTCAGATGTTCTTCAAATGTTTTCGAGAAAACAACAATGTCATCTAAATAACAAAGACACGTCGTCCACTTAAGGTGTCGAAGTAAGTTGTCCATCATGCGTTCGAATGTGGCCGGAGCGTTGCATAATCCGAATGGCATTACTTTGAATTCATAGAGGCCATCAGGTGTAATAAAAGCCGTCTTTTCTCTGTCAGCTTCGTCAACCTCGATTTGCCAGTAGCCTGTCTGCATGTCCATGGTTGAGAAGTATGTAGCTCCTTTCAAGCAGTCTAAGGCGTCGTCGATGCGCGGCAGTGGGTAGACATCTTTCTTTGTGATTTTGTTCAGCCGCCGATAGTCGACACAGAATCGCCACGTACCATCCTTCTTCTTTACGAGGACCACCGGAGATGACCAAGGACTCTCCGAAGGTTGAATAATGTCATTATGCAACATCTTCTCCACTTCCTCTCGAATTATTCGCCTTTCGACTGGTGACAATCGGTACGAGCGCTGGCTAATGGGCGGATGATCCCCAGTATTGATACGATGCTTTATCGTGGGCCGTTTCGTCTGACCTTTTTTTGCTGGGGTGTGAATACACCAGAGAATTGGCGTAGTATAGCTAACACCCGGTGGTGTTGTTCCTTGGTCAGGCCGGACCCTATTGGCAGTTCCATAGTTGTTTCCTCCAGCGTGTTGTCGGTACTAGTAACAGAGCTTGGATCTTCGTTAATGACGTTGAGCTCGCCCTCCTGGACTGGTTCAGCTGTCCCTATGCACATTCCCTTGGGGATAATTTGTGACTGCTCGTGACAGTTGGTGATCCAAATGTCTCCTCGACCACCGATAATGCTTATGATAGCCGCTGGTATGTAGATTTCTTTCGTGAGCCTAATAAACTTTCTACTATCGACAAGCACTTCAAGGTTGCGGTCGTCCGTGTTTTTGACTGGGACTCTTCTCATTGTGAACGGCGGGATTGTCACGTTGTCAACGGCGAATAACTTCCCAGAAGATTCTGTGTTACGTGTACCCGTCCGAACGACTTCTTCAATTTGCAGCTCAGACGTTCCACAGTCAATGACAGCTTGGGATGCCTTAAGGAAGTCCCATCCAAGGATGACATTATGACTACATTCTGTTAAAATGACAAATTCAACTGGCTGGGTCCTGTTGTTGATGGTTATTCTCGCGACACAAGCTCCAGCTGGCTGGACGTACTTTCCATTTGCGACCTTTAGCACAGTTGCCCCCGTATCACGGAACATTGTCTTCTTTAGTGTGCGACGATAATTGTCCGACAATACGGAGAAAGAAGCTCCTGAATCAACCAGCGCCCGGACAGGTTGGCCGTCGATTATAACGTTGATGAGATTTCCCGACATCTTAGTGACTGTCATCCATGGAGGATTTTCATCTGCGGCGGCCTCACCTCCGTAGATGGTCGCCTTGCTTAGTTTTCCTGCGTGCGGCGGCTAGGGGAGCGGCTGGTAGCTCTGTCCGGCGACGATGAACGGCAGCGGCGCGTCGGGGATCGACCTCGTCTAGGGTACGGCGATGGGCTTCTTCCCGTAGGTCGACCGAACTCGTCAGCGGGTGGCTGCCTGGGGTAGAACTGTTCGGATGGCGGACGTCTTGTGGCAAAATAATCGTCAAATACTCGTCTTCTCTCTCTGCAGTAGCGTATGACATGTCCAGGGTGCCCACAGTGGAAACATACTGGCGCGTTGTCTTCTGTCCTCCAGACGTCCGTTCGTCTGCGGGACGTCATAGGTGCCGGAGGATTTGGTTGTGGCCGTGTCGGCCGGTTCCTAGGCTGCCGTTTGGCAGCTGCAGCATACGTCATATCAGGGCGAGGCCATTCTTCACGTCGAGTGCGATTGGCTCGGCAGACAGGAGCTATTGTCTGAAATACCTCTTTTTTCCGCCGCGTCGGCTCCTTCATGACCCACTGGGCTTACATCCATGGCCATGATCTGATGCTCACTCGGTTCAAGAGTCCCAGCTGCCATGAACTGTTGTAATTCTTCTCTCACAATTTGTCGTATGAGAGACGCAAAGTCGTGCTGGTCTTCCACAACTGCCATAGGGACTACGTTGGGAAGTCTGTCATACTTCTTTCGCCCAACCCTCCTTTGTTGCATCTCCTCAATCCGCTGGCACCACTTGATGAACTCTTCCGTCGTAGCGACGTCTTTTATCAGAAGAGCTTGGTACATGTCTTCTGCAATACCTTTCATTAGGTGCGTGATTTTGTCGGCTTCAGTCATATTCGGGTTGACTACGTTGCATAGGGCCAAAACATCCTGTATGTAAGATTGCGTCGGCTCCCCATGTCGTTGGGCCCGGTTCTTCAGTTGTTCTTCCGCCGAGCGGATTTGTCGCTGGTGGTCCCCAAACGTTTTCTTAAGTTCCGTCTGGAACATTTCCCAGTTATTCAGTTTTTCTTCGTTGTTCTCGAACCACTGCTGGGCGGTTCCGTCCAGATAGAAATAAACATTTGCCAAGCACATGGTATGATCCCACCTGTTGTACTTGGCGACTCGGTCGAACCCTTTTAGCCATTTGTTAGGATCCTGTCCAGCGTCTCCAGAGAACACCGATGGGTGTCGAATGTGCAGCTGGCTTGCCGCCATGGGTTTCCTAATGACGCGGACTTTCGGAAGGACGTACTGAGTATATCCTTTGTAGTCCGGTTCCAGTCCGTGTAGGCGGCGACTTTTACGTTGCCTAATCGGAGCCACGACGATGCAGCTGTTGCACAGGGTACCCGGCGTCTCCACCAAACTATGTCGCGTTGGAACCGGGACAGGTGTGAATTCGAAGGTTACTTGTCAATGAACACAGCACTTAAACTGAGAACAGGTTTATTGAGAACTCAAACATACACGCAGCACTGACTGCCTCTTGGGCAGAATGCTCTTCTATTTATACACAGATAGAACGTACTAGAGATTACAAGAGTAGTTAACAAATGAAATGTGTAGAAGTTACAAGTGACCTTAGGAAACATGTAGAATCTTCTGGAAATAATAAACAGAATTAAATAATTTTTGTCAGTGGGCGGATTGAACCGGCGACCTTCGGTACCGCAATTCGTGACGCTACCCGCTGCGTCATGCTGGCAGACGGTACACTGGCGTTCATGCGGCAATATCATTTCTATGTTATGCCACATCCAATAAACTTGTATCTATGAAAATGTTATTTCAGAGATTTTAAGATCAAGTCAAATTTACAAAGAACTTGGCAGTATGACCCCATTATCAGAATGACGTTGCACCACCTTCTGCCTGGATGCATGTTCTGATTAAATCTGGGAGGTTGTCATAAAACCATTGTATCCTCTTCTGAAACAAGCTAGCTCACAACTGTTGTAACTAGTCCTTGATATCCTAGAGCCTGACACTGAAACGAGTTGACATCTGAGCTGGTCCCACAGTATACGACCTTGCTCGCTATAGGAGTATCTCAACATCACACAGACAGTTCATAGAGACATGTGCTGTGTGTGGATGAGCAAATGATACCACAATACTATCGCACGAGAGTTAACTGGTAAGGACACAGGATGTCTGTTCGTACCACTGTGCCTTCAGAGTTCCATCAGTCATTACTAGCCATGACCTGAAATTATTCCCGATGGCTTATCACAACATGACACCAAGATTGGCATTTGTATGCCTTTCCACAACATTGGAAGAATGGGACCTCGGGACCTCTTCACAGACCACTGCCATAATCAATGACAATGGTCATTTCAGGTAATTAAAAACTTTAGTTCATGGCTAAACAGAATGCAACACTATCGCTGTGTTCTGCGATTCTGCATTACTTTAGAACCATTATTGGTGAATATGGTGGTGACCTGGTGAGGTGTCATTCTTCCAATGTTTAGAGAGACATAACAATTTTATTCCTGGCATCATGGTGTGGGGAGCCATCCGGTATGACTTCAGGTCTCGGCTGGTAAGGATTGACAGTATTTTGACAGCACAACGTTCATTATGGACATTCTGCATCCTCATGTATTACCTCTCATGCAACAGCATTGTGGTGCCATTTTCAATAGGACACTGCTCATTCATGCACAGCACGTGCCTCTATGAACTTATGCATGATGTTGAGATACTTCTTTCTCGAGCAAGATTCCAAGATCTGTCCCCGATAAAACGTGTGGGATCAGACCTCAACTCTATCCCAATGCCAGTACCAAGGATATCAAGGACTAGTTTGCCTCAGGAGAGGATACAATCGCTTTATGACATACTTCCCAAATTAATTATTGCATTTCATCCAGTCCAAAAGGATTCCCACTTTATTCTTTGTACATTTGACTCAATTTTATAATCACTGAAATAACATCACATACCCTTTCAACCTATTAAGTTTCATTTCATTTCCTCCGCCCCTTCTGGGTGCTTCATATATTTTTTTTCCAGGGGTTGTAGTATGTTTGGCACAATTAGTTGGTATATTTCATAATGTTTCAGTCTGTTAAAAGCAAATAATATACAATATTTCATTTTCATACAGCAACAATATTTTTTTAAATTTCCTTATTTATTATGCTCTTGATTAGCTTCTCAGTTTTGCAATATATGTTTATTGTTTAACTGTCACATTATTTAAAGATTTGAATGTATACATACACTAAGCTCTCTTGTTGATAGTTCTTTTCTTTCCTTAAGTTTTTAACTCTATCACCAATGTATTTACAATAACTAATTGATTTTTCTAATCATTTTAAACCCCACATCTGTACTTTTCTTTTTAGACCTTTTATGATAATTATTTTGCATTCACTGTAATATGTAAGTATAGATGGCCCAGCACCGTTTTAATTTTAGAAGTTAGCTTTAATTTTGAAAGTTGTTACATTTAATACTCTTTATCAGAATGTTTTAAAACTTTTGTTTCAATTTTGTTCACCAGATTATTAACTGTTATGCAAAGGAAAAGAAATTAATTAGAAAATTGATAGGCACATCATAAAATCAGCTACTACAATTGCCACAATGTGCAAGTACAGATAAATCAGACCATTTCAGTAGATTTATGATCTGCTTCATACAAAATTTCTTATCGGATAAAGATATAGCACAAGAAATGTTACTTATAGCACAATAAATCCCAAGGAAATCTTTTGTTTGTTTATGATTTATCTTTGTTTTTATTGTAAACAAGATTTTTTTACCTCGCAGGCAGAGGAGTGGTTCCGAGAGGGAAGTAAACTTTTGGTGACAATCGCCAGAAAATCAACTACAGTTAAACAACCAGAAGAAGCGAGCCAACTTCTAACTGAAGTTGAGACTTTTCTCAAACCTGGGGAGATAAGACAAGATGAACGGATAAAGAAAATATCTTTTCTTGCAGTTCAGCTTTATGGTATTCTTGAAAATTATTTTTACAGCTCAAATCTATTTCTACAATAAGTTAATGTAAATTATTTTAAAGAGTTTCTGTTAATTATCTAAACAACCAACACAGCATTTTGTAACTATTTATAACACTTTGAAATTCAACAAGTTACAGACCCATTTTTGTGGCAGTACATTCAAAACTCTCTTTAATTGTTTGCTTAATATCTATAAATTTAACTCCAGAAAGATAAAGTTACGGAGCAGATAAAAATGGAGGTTTTCTTAACTATGACATTTATAATACTACCATGTAAGGGGAGCTGCAGCTTAATTTAGCATACAGTGATATGGTGTTGTCAAATGTTGAGATGGGTCTGAGCCCTTGAATATTTTTACACTTGTTTCTTTAGAAAAATATTAATACTCAATAAGAACTGTTATTTACACTTACATTTTGATCCTGAAAGTTGGCAAGTGAATCTGATTAGTGTGTAAAGAAGTAATATGAGTTTTGATATCACATTTATGGAGCAATCACATTATTTCTCCATAAGTTCAGCAATACAATTTTCTGCAGTATGAATAACAGCATTTTCTTTAATCATTAACATTAATGCCTAACAAATCATGGTGGTGATTGAATATATGATCACAAAGTTTCCTTTGAAGTAAAAGAGGTATTTTTGTTACCATATGACATTGTTGTTATGTTATTATTTGTGTTTTAGCTTCAAAAAAAAAATAAAAAAAAAAAAAGAAAAAATAATAAAAACATCATTTGTTGCGGTACGAAGTATTAACTAGATACTTTCATCATAGCAGTACTTACGAAGCAAAGTAGGGTAAAACTTTCAAAATGAAAAATTATTGACATACTCAAGGATAAATCTAATACTTCCAACTATGAAATGAGAACTTTCATAGCTGACTGCCTTAGTGAAAATTTCTGCTTCAGTTGTCCCAACAACATATTAAAATCTTTTATTCAGTCAGTTAAATTAAAGGTTTTAATTATTTTTTAAAGTCTTTTGTAGCAAATACAAAACTTGTTTCTGTCATAGAACTAATTCTTATGATGTGTTAGGAATACTGGAAATTTATGACTGGCTATGTATATTTATCTTATGTCAGTCATTTTGATAAAAATAACTTATTCCTTTGCAGGGGAGGAACGATCAAAGCAAGTGACATTAGTATTAAATGAAAATCGAGAAATGATTGACTCTTTCACTGTTATAAGTGAAGAGCTCAGTACCCTTGCTAGAAATCTAAAGGCAGCTGAAGAAGAAAGAGAAAAACAAAAGAAGGTAAAAGACATTGTTGTTTTCAACAAGCTAGTGAAAGTATTGAAAACCAATCATTAATGACTGGTTGAAAATCCCAGATCAGAAGCAAAGATTAATCACAAACTAACTTAAATTCATCAACGACATCCCTCTATGGGTCTATTATTACCTTCAGTCCTACCCTGAAACAGTAAATTTCTTCCCCAAGATTCCGGCGCCTTGTAGCAACAGTTTATATGGTAATCCTTGTGGCTAGCTTCGTCACTTTATGAAATTACGAGTTTGCTATCGACTTTGTTATGATTAATAAGTCAGAAATAATATGCCCTTAATTGTTTGTAGTGAAAGCAGTCACAATTTTAACAAAATTTCCTTTAATGGAAACAACACTTATCAAACCAACACCCGTTCCACATTTCTGAACATTCTGAAAATCTTGATGGAATTATTAATATGATTGTAATCAGAACTTCTCTCCGAAAAACTAAAGGTTCCACAGAGACAAATTCTGTTTAGTTTTTATTTATATATCTGAAAATCTTAATGGCAGTTTCGACAAGTTGTAACTCTATTGTCAACTAACTGTGATCTATCTCTTTTATATATATATATATATATATATATATATATATATATATATATATATAATCAAGCTAGACCTTTCGTTGTGGAACTTTATTTTCTTCAACTTCACAATTTAAATAAATAAACGATTAACTAATATTAAATGGTTAAATTCAGTCTCACTACACCCTCCACCAGAGCTTGCTTCAGCAGACTCTCTAACCTGAGGCAACTTCTGGCCCATAAGTTTCAGTCTTTACGGTTCCACGGGCCCTCCCCTTGCAACAGATCCCTCTGAAAGACTTGTAGTAGCATTCATCCACTAGCACCTTCACCATTTCCATCTCTGCAAAAACCTTTCTTATTGATCACACAACTTGTGAAGTTCTCGTGACATTTTCCAGTATATGTTACAAATATTCAACTTCATACGTTGATGTTCCTACCAATCAGCCATCTGTCTGGATGAATGGTCAGAGGCAAAATGTATAAATTCGAAATCCTGAATATCCTGCTTTATTGAAAAACCAATCATTAATGATTAGTTGAAAATCCCAGAACAGACACAGAGATAATCACAAACTAACTTAAATTCATCAACCACATCCCCCCAACGAGTCTACTATTCCCTTCAGTCCTGCCCTGCTGTGGCACATGCAAAACACACAGCAGTAACAACTCAAATTCTTGTTGCACAGTTTGTGCCTATTCAAATCCTCCTTGTCAGTAGCAGGCAGTAGGAGCTAGCATACCAGTACATACTGGGTAATAGACAATACCCACCAGGTCTAAATCTGAGACTGAACTCTTTCTTTCCTTGTCCTCCCTCATCTTCCCTTTTCCCTCACTCCTGTTTATCACTACTTTCACACTTCCTTCTTTTGTCACATGCAGGAATCAATTCTTTCTATTGTTATTGTTTATCTTTCAATTTTTGTATTTTAATTATATCTTTAATTTCAATTTGAACCATTTATATTTTAAAAATTGTATGAGAACTTATAATTTTTTTTCGATGCATGTATTTTTTACCTTGCCTCTTCCCTAATGTTGTTCCTATTTTAAAATCCTCTCCCCCAACCTTTAATTTAATTTTGATTAAATTTAATTTGATAGAGCATTCAAGGCTTCAGATGGCAATCTTCCTACAGACACCCCCACTCCCACAAGCACATCCTCATAGACACACTTTCACATTTTATGAATTTTATATTTAATTTCTTCACTGTTTTGGGCAAATTGTGTAACATTTTCCGAAGTTTCCCACACTCACAACTTACAGCCCGTGTGTAGTTCTTTAATTTCTTCACTTTTTTGGGTAAATTGTATAACATTTTCTGAAGTTTCCTACATTCACATCTTACATCCTGTGTGTAGTGACTAGCCATCTGGTCTTTGACTCCCATCCAGTTCACTTTCTTTTTCTACTATTCAAGAATGATTTCCTTTTCACAGGATTTCCAAATTCCTATAACTTTATCGTTGGCTTTCACCTAATTTTTACCTTCTCTGTTGGGATATTTTTTGAGTTTACACTCAGAGGCCTGTAGCCTCTATTCAGAACTACCACTCATAGAATATTTATATCTATTACAAATTCTGCAGCTTCTATTTTCGAGACAACATTATTGATTAAGTGCTTCAACACACCATCCATTTTATGGCCGAGTTTCTTAAAGTAGTTTTTTTGTTTGTTTAATTTTGAATTCTTTTCTTGCTTTTACTGTAGACATAAGCCTTAATGGAGCCTAAACACTGAATGAAACCAAGAGTGTTATACTGCTCAAAAATAAATGAGGAAAATTAATTGCAGTGAAATAGTCATAATCAATTATATACATAAATGAAATTGGAACAACTCAATAAGTATTTGCAGTGTGATAAAGATTTGTAATAACTGAAATGTGTCCTCTTAGGAGCAGCAGGTTGTAGAGGCAAGCCTGGCAGCAGCTCGTGCAGAGGCTGCTGCTGCTCAAGCAGCAGCTGCTGCAGCAGAGGAGGCTAGAAGGGCCGCAGAAGTTGCTGCAAAAGTCCTCAAGGAAACATCAGTCAAAGTACACAAAGTGAGTACAATAGAAGTTCACAATTAATCTGATGTAAATGAAATAGTAACTTAAGAATGTTATGCTCTGGTTTAAAATTCTTTGTCCTCTCTATTACTGGAAACCAACATGTATAAACATTTAAAATCAATGATGATCTGTGTGCAGAAACAATTACATTTTATGCTAATATTGTTTTAATAGTCCATCTGGGAAGCATATGGTCCTGATACAGATCTTTTCGTTGTTCACATACACAGTTATGGAAAATAAGCTAATAGATTTATTTAGGATGGTCAATATGTTGGAAATGATTGATTTGAACTCACATTGGTCTTGTTTCTCAGTGAAAATGCTGTTTGCTAATAGCAATAATAAACAAATGCAGCAAAAAAAAAAAAAAAAACAACCATCACTTAATGTAGAGGATTGAAAACTAACAGGTACACAAAAAATAAGAGTTGGATCTCTTGATTAGGAAGAGCACATACGAAACTTGCCGTGAACTTTGTTTTGGGAAGAGCATAGTTTTAAATTGCTAAATTAAGTGAAGTTGAATAAGAATATGGAAATGGAGACTAAGGCAATGGGGGTGACTGTAATCCACACATCATAAAGAACTGTAGTGTTTGAGTGGAGAGTCAGACCACTGTAGCAACCCTTTTTGCACCAATCAGTGATGCCAGATGGAGTAAGATTTTTCTGGAGCCATGGGTAATGGTTGAGCCTACAAGACGATTGTTGGTTCTAAACTGAATAATCGTCATAGAACACTACAACAACATTTGGCAGGTGATTACATGTTTATACATTTATTTGGATACACTGTGACCTATTGGCATACATCGATATATACAGTGGTTACAGGGCTTCACATTCAAAGTATGGCAAAGACCAAGCATGAGTATTTGTCTTATGGGCTCATTGTAGCAAAAACTAACTGAATATTGATACAATTGCCTTACTAGATCCATCTCCATCATACTGAGACTGTTTCCATATCTCAATAGATCCCAACTGTTGTAACAGGTTTGAGTAGCATTTACTTCATTCTATTTTATGCTGCCATCCACTTTCTGTTGATATATACATTTTAACAAAACTCTAATATCGTAAGAATTAAACTACTTGAAAATTAGATAAAAAATCTGAATTTTGGATAGTTGATTTCTTATAACACAACAATGGGATATGGATGAGGGGAAGAGAGAATGGGATATGGATGAGGGGAAGAGAGAATTTTGGCATCATAAGTGCTTGAGCTTTAGCTGGGAAAATTTAACATTGAATATCAATGGATATATGTATAAAAATCCCAAAATTCTAATCATATAATAAACAGAGAATACAGAAAATGTGTTAGAAAAGATTATTTAATTTAATTTAATTGCAATGGAGCACAGGCTCCGGTGGCAATTTCCCTACACACCCATCTTCCCCCTATCCTGCACCCACCTACATTTGCCCTCTACAAAATTTATCTTTAAATTCTTTCAAAGTTTTTGGTAAATTACCATCATTTCTCTTGGTAACTCATTCCAATCCCTGACACCCTTACCTAAAAAAGAGAATATTCCCACACCCTTGTGCCTGAAATCGAGTGCCAGCTTGTGGGCATGGTCATCTTTTCCCCTCCATGCACTACTTTTCATACCTATTGCAATATCTTTCCATGCCCCATCGCCAGTATATGCCCTGTACACTCCCATGACCCTCCTCATCCTCCTCCTGTCTTGCAATGAATCCCATTTCAGCTCCTTTATCATATCCGTCACTGATTGCATTCTGCGATAATTTCCAGAAACAAATCTAGCAGCCCTTCTTTGCACCCTCTCCAACTCCTATATTTGATACGTAAAATGAGGGTCCCATACTACACTACCATATTAGAGCAATGGTCTCACCAAAGTTTTGTAACCCAATTCCTTTACTACTCCCGTACATCCTCTCATCACTCTCTCCAACAAGTGCTGAACTTTGAAACCTTTTCCTACCACCTGTCCAATGTGTACAGCCCAGTTAAGCTTGTTATCAAAAGTAATGCCAAGATATTTACATTTCAAGTCTTCAGCAAGCAATTCTTTCCCCACCTTATATTCATAATTAACCTTTTGTTTTTTATTTGTGTATCTAATAAGCTTCTTCTTTGCATTTATCTTCATCCCATGTTTACCAGTCCAACTAGATATCCTGTCCAGATCACGCTGCAACTGTTAACAATCCTCTATCGTTTTGATTCTTTTATACAGCATTATGTCATCTGCAAACAATCTAATTTCAGATAGTAAACAATCAACACAGTTTTTCATTAGAATAATGAATAGCAATGGTCCCAATACACTACCCTGTGGCACACCCATTTTTACTTCTACTTCTTTTGATACTACATTTCCTACCCTAATTTTCTGTTTTCTACCTTTTAAAAATTTTTCTACCCAGCAAATCACTTTCTCATCCACTCCAATGGTTTTTACCTTATTTACTACCATTTTATGGCTTACTCTGTCAAACGCCTTTGACAGATCTAGTGCTACTCTATCAATTTGGCCTCCCTTGTCCATTTCATCTGAAATATTTTGCATATATCCCACCAACTGAGATTCGCATGAATATCCTTGCCTGAAACCATGTTGCCTGCTTGAAAACCAATTACGTTCCTCACATATATTTCTGATGTGGTTGCATATCAATCTTTTCATTAATTTACCTACCACTGATGTCAAACTGATTGGCCTGTATTTCTCAACTCTACTTCTCACCCCTCCTTTATGTACCGGTACTACTATTGAACTTTTCCAGTCCTGTGGTAAGCAGCAAGTATCCAGACTCAATTTAAATAATATTTCAAGATAAGGTACAATGTCACATCCGGCTATCTTTAAGATATCTGTAGTAATATTATCTTCAATATAGTCATCGCATTGTATTTCTGAAGAAAAGCTCATATATTTTCTGACATATTTGGAAAAACAAAGGTAATGATTTAATTTAGGTAATGACTTTCCAATTCAGTTCATGCAAATTTGCTTTTAATATACTTAGATACATAAACGGTCCTTCAAATATCTTTTTTACCTAGTAAAAAAATAGTTCTTTCACATAGTTTAAATATAATGAAATTTTAACATATAACAATAAAGAAACAGGAATTCATATATAGAGTAACAGCTTCACAAGGTTTCTTTAGGGCAAAAAAAACAACACACACACACACACATTACACACCATACCACGAATAACTGCTTCTGTTTGTGTGAACTTTAATGTGTGCCAAGAAGAGCAGATGAATCATCCTGTAACAACTTGCAGGTTGATGTGGAGATGCAGGTGGCAATGCCAGAGATCAAACAGCATGAGAGACCGGAAAAATCTCCCAGTCCACCGATCAAAAAGGCAAAGATTGTGTCTGCTCAACCTAAGGCTACTGCCCCTGTGTTTTCCTTGCCTTTAAATGATGCCATTATACAAGAAGGGGAAAAGTTCACATTTCATTGCTGGTAAATACATCTTCTACTGTACCTCAATTTGTTAACTTATCAGTAACTGAAAAATTCTTAAAGAAGCATTTTCAGTATGTGCTGTGTTGTTTTTTAACATATTTTTAAATAATTCATAAGAATGTTTTAATATAAATATTAAAAATATAGTAGTCCATAGTTTCTTAGCTTTATGGAATTTCTAGTAAAACTTAAAAAAAGAGTTCAGATTTTTTTAACAAGATTGATTTCTTTCCTTGTAAGGAAAAGAGAAACCCAACACTGACTGCATTCAGAAAGTTGGTTTTAAGCAATTTTTTCAGCAAAATAACTTTTAACTTTTTTGTTACATATCTTGGTTTAAATGTTAAACATTTAAATATTGTTCTCAGTGTGACAGGATCCCCTACACCTGAGGTAGTTTGGTATAAAGATGGAATATCAATCCAAAACAATCCTGATTATCAAACTTCATTCAAGGATGGAACTTGTTCGCTTACCATTGAAGAAACATTTGCAGAAGACTCTGCAAAATTCACTTGCAGAGCAACAAATAGTGCTGGAACAGCAGAGACAACTGCCAAACTCTCAGTTAAAGGTAGATGCAAATGAATAATGTTCAAAACTTTCTGCTATACTGATTTAGCAAAGCACATACTGTTTTTATGTCTGGTTAGTTTAATTGTTTGAGAAACTATATATATGTTGACAGTAAACTCAGTCTTCTACAGTACCCACCCTCCACATTGTTCTGTTGTTGATATACAACTAAGACTTGAAAATATCTGTCATTTGTGTTTGTCTGTTTTATGTGCTTGTGCCTCACAACCATCATCTAAGGTAAATGGTGGTTAATTTCCCTATCCTAATCTAAAATTCCTGTTTATAGTGGCATACAATTTAAAGCAATTACTCTGAAAATTTTATCAGTTACAATTAGCAGCATTTATTTATTTATTTTACATGAATTGGCATTGTACATAAATATTATACAAATAACTTTAAGGAGAAGCCTAGGATAATTGCTTAAGTGAAATAACAAAGCTATTGCACTATATTAGACATGAGAAAATAATTATATAAACTTATGTGGAAAGGAAAGATAAACTATACCCAATACTCACCAAAGTTGAAGGGAGGAGGGCAGCAACAACATGAAATAATATACAAACAGAAAAACAAAATATTTTGAGGTTAACCCTTTGTGAAGTAGAAAGAAACTTGTGGCTGAGCTCACGTAAGCCTCACGGTCAACACAGCCACATGCAGAATGAACTTGACAATAATATAATCACAAGTATTACTCACAAGAAAGAAAGATGAGACTTTCAAAAGGAGAAATAATAATAATAATGATAAAAAAAAATTGAAAATAAATTTTGAAACAAGGTCTGTTATTATTATTTATTATTTTATACAAATAGACCTATAAGGCCGGGCGCACATTGACGCGCAGTTGACACAGGCGGACGCAGCACAGTTTCTGTGTCTCTACCTTTTGGGGCGGAACAGAGAGACACAGAGCAGGGCAGTACAGTACTGTGCCCCACGTGGACTGCGCCACGTTGTGATCACGACACAGAACTGGTGCCACACAGCTCACCAGTGCTGGTTTTTGCCATAACACTTCTTGCGTTATTTATAATCTTGCTTTACTGTAAAAACAATTTCAACTATGGAATAAGAAACATTGATTAATCTGGCATGTAATCACCCTGCAATTCACAATACCAGTCATACTAAATATTCGGGACAAGCCCTTTGTCAACAGGAGACAAAGGGATCGTCCTGAAAATTTCTTTATCGGTTGTATTTTTGTCTTTTCTGTGTGTTTGTGCCCCACATCCATCATCTAAAGGTAAGTGGTGGCTCATTTCCCTATCCTAATTTAATTCCTTTTTGCTACTTAGCACCTTTATATATGGAAGATTGCATCAAACCAGTCGAAAGACTGACGGCAGCAAAATATATATATATATATATATATATACAGATATGTTACTTCATTATTTGTGTTTATGTCTTTTCTGTGTGTTCGCGCCTCACATCCATCATCTATATATATATATATATATATATAGGTTATTAAGAAAAAAAGAAAAGGCGCTGAAAATATATATATATAGGTATCAAATTAGGATAGGGAAATGAGCCACCACTTACCTTTAGATGATGGATGTGGGGCGCGAACACACAGAAAAGACACAAACACAAATAATAAAGAAATTTTCGGGAAAAACCCTTCTTCAACAAGAGAACATTATTAGAGGTGGGTGCACCTGGAGACTGCCTCACGGAAAGACCGCCGGTCGAGAAAATGGTGGGGGTAAATTCAAACATAGGAAAAGTAGAGGGGCAGTGAGTCAGAGCTCATACCCGAGCAAAAATTAATATCCAAACTAATTTCTGGTTGGTGGGAAGATCAAAATATAATATATATTGAAAAAAATTAATATATTATACAAATATATATAATAATAATAATATTTATGAAGTAAACATCACCTCAGGTTAGTGGTGGTTCAATATAAGTAGTGAAAAGGAGAGGGATTAAAAAAAAAAAAAAAAATGACCGGGTATTATCTTAAGTTGAGACCAGGGTGGTTGCCTTGTGCCAAGTTTGTACTGGTAGGCAAGTTCCCACCTTCTGAGTTCAGAGAAACTGCTGCTATTAGGGAGAACTCTGATAGCACGGACTGTGTAACAAGAGTTGAAATTATTCAAGTCGTGGGTTATGGCATGGGCAGCAACTGGGTGCTTTGGGTTCTGTGTGAACACCGTCTGACGGTGGCCATTCAATTTTCAAATTTATTCCACAAGCAATTTTTTATGGGGGCACTTATAGATCGTTTTCAGTAGATTCCACCCCCCCCCCCCCCCCCCCGGGTTTCCTTGGTTTGTTTTATGCCAGTGACCTTATGACCGCAACCGCGTTTCCACTGTGCAGTCTAATTATCATTTTCGGGCTTAGGTCCTTCCACCCCCACCCCCGCCATGTTGTTTCTCCCCCCTCCCTCTCCACCCCGACTAGCCGACCATGTGCACCCCGTGTGGTCTCCTCAGTTGGTTGCTAGCTTCCGCGGGGCAGCCACCTCATCCTACAACCTGATGAAGAGCTAAGCTCGAAAATTTGTATTATGTTTGTGTTTGTGTGTTTTTTCGTGTTTTGACGCCGCTGGAGCCCTCATCTTTGGTAAGCGGTGGTTTTTCTCCTATCCCAATGTCTAATATATATATATATATATATATATATATATACACCTTGTTTCAACATTTATTATTGATCATTATTTCTCCTATTGAATGTCTCATCTTTCTTTCTCGTGTTGCAATGCGATTATATTATCATTGCTTCTTCCCCCTTCCCCCTTCCCCACCACCTCCAATGGTCAAGTTCATTCTGCGTGTGGCTGTGTTCACTGCTAGGCTTGGACAAGCTCAGCCATATGTTTCTTTCTACTTGACAAATTGAATATTGCGTTTTTTTTGTGTGTTTGTATGTTATTTTGTGTTACTGCTGCCATCCTTTTTTTTCAACTTTGGTGGGTGTTGGGAATAATTTACATTTTCACATAAAAATCACCTGGTGGCAGTTCTTTCACTCTATTGTTACTGACATGTAAACTTAATTAGTCAGCAGTAGTTTTCTAACAATTGTTGAGAAAGATGAAAGAGATCCTCCAAAAAAGTTGATATCTGCTGAATACTGTTTCACCAACCTGGCAATTCTATTTCTAGGTCCATCATAGAATTTTGTTTGTTTGTTCTTTCAACTGAGAGCAGCCTTCTAGTTCTTAGCACAGACTTTGAGCATATAAAGGCAAAGTCAATTAAGATTTCTCGTGAGTCAACCAGCCCGTTGACAACTTTGAAACAGAAAGTCGGATTAGCCACTTGTCTGCAACTAATTAACCTACTAAGCTTATACTGGTGATAAATATCATTGATATTAATTACATTTTCAGAATGCTTACAACAGCATAAACATTTACAGAATTTTTTTAAAATTTTTGCCATACAATTAATGTGTAGATTAGTGAATTGAGACCAGACATTTATGGAAATTATCTCCAATGAATACTTTAAATTGTATCCACTATTTCACCCATATGGAACTAACCCTACATAACATTACTGGCACATATTATATGTATTGAAAACAGCAAAGCAGCAAAGTAATACTTTGTGGCAATAGTTTTCTAAACTGTCAAAACTTTAATATTTTAACTGATTGAGCATTATTTTTAAGGGATTTAAAGCATTTTGAATATACAAAAATCCTATAAACTATGACAGAGGAAAGGTAGAACTAACATTACCTGATTGAATATTAATATAATTTGATAATAGTGACAGTGAAAATGCTGTTAGGTAATGACTATAAGGAAGGATAGGGAAGTAAACCCATTATTCACTACAGATAAAGGCAAGAGACCTGTGACTAACACTAAAATACGAACATACTTCATAAGATTTTGGTGAGAAAGGTTATATTAGAGGTAAGATGTATGGTAAGCAGACAGATGTGCAAACATTGAGATCTATCACATGACTGAAAGCAGACATAAATAAGGAGGCAATTGGGAGGTGGGGGGGGGGGGGGGGGAAGGAAGGTAACCAACAAAAATTGCAGGAAATTATAACAGCAAGTCAAACTAAAATAAAATGTTATAGGTCTACTGGTGGGGTCTTATTAGAGCTTGAGCAATTTATAGGTTTACTGCTGGGGTCTTAATGGAGATTGATCCCAGGAAGATGATTGGTGTCAAGGATATGCTTGTATGCTATTTCCCACATATGGATTTCTGAAAGGGTAGAAATTTCAGGCAAAACTTTGACACTTCACACTGTAAAACAGATGCTGAGATCGAGAGTTGTGTGAACTGGCATGGGCTGCCACTGCACAGTCCGTTCAGCTGTGATTGTAAATGATGAGGTGAAGTGAAGGCAGGTAAGTTGGTAACTGAGGTGTGTAGTTGTGCAAGTGGCATGTCCAGTAATAGGTAAAGTTTCCCCTGTGATAGGATTGGAAAAGGCGGTGGTTGTTAGTTTGTGGCAAGGTCTGTTGCATGGGAAAAAATCCGTGTGGTAGTCAGGACAATCGGAAGGTGAGTATTTATGAATCAAAATGTCCTTGAGATTTGGTGGTCTGCTGAAGCACATTCATGGGGCAGTGGGTAGGATTCTGGGAAGAAGGAGGCACATATCAGGTAAGGAACATAAAAACTCAAGCCCAAGGTGAAACATCTGGGTGATGAATATGGAGTTGCAGTTAGCTTTAGGGAGTGCGTGAAACAGATGCACTCTTCAACTGATTGTAAGCCTATATAGTAGGAAACATGTGACGTGGAAGAGATGGCAAGTATTGAAGTGTAGATTATTAATTTTTTTGGCTTGATGTGCACAGAGCAGTGGAGGGCGCCTTGTAGAGACATATCCACACCAAGAAAGGCAACCTGTGGGTAGGAAGAGTGCAGCTGAAATCGATGGAACAAGTATTGTTAAGAGAATTGAGGATATCAAGGAGGTGATTCTTCCTGTGGGTCCAGAACGTAAATATATCATCTATATATGAGGCTTATTTTTTAAGTAATTACCGTATTTCTTGCCTACGCACTGACACCATTACAGTCTAATTCTTCCTTGATTACGTTGTTCACGGAGTGTTTAAGATGCCTCCGATAATCGTGAGTCCTGCCGACTGTGAAGTACGGGCAGTTATAAGATTTCTTTGTGCTAAAGGTCTAAAACTGATTGATATTCATAATGAGATATGTGCAGTTTATGGACAAAACATTATGAGTGATGGAATGGTGAGAAAGTGGGTTAGAGCATTTAAAGATGGCCGCACAAATGTGCATGATGAACAACGGAGTGGGCTTCCTTCGGTCGTTAATGAAAGTTTAGTGTAGAAAGTGGACAATAAGGTGAGAGAAAACAGACGCTTTACGATTTCCTCCTTGTGTGATGACTTTCCTAATGTTTCTCGTAGTGTTTTGTATGGTATTGTGACCGAGCACTTGAATTACCGAAAATTGTGCTCACGTTGGGTACCGAAAATGTTAACGGATGTGCACAAAACCAAACATTTAGGTAGTGCATTGCCTTTCCTTGAGCAGTACCACAACGATGGTGATGATTTCTTAAGCCAAATTGTTACGGACGATGAGACATGGGTGGCCTACGTCACACCTGAATCAAAGTAACAGTCCATGGAATGGCGGCATTCAGATTCACCCAAAAAAGTGAAGTTCAAGCAAACGATTTCTCCCCAGAAAATCATGTGCACAGTTTTTTGGGACAGAAAAGGAGTATTGCTTGTGGAATTTCTGCCTCGTAATGAGACAATCAATGCAGCAGCTCATTGTGAGACATTGAAAAATCTGCGCTGTTCAAACCAGGACAAAAGACGTGGCAAGTTGAGCAAGAGCATCGTTTTGCTGCATGACAATGCCCGTCCACATGTGGCTAATCAGACCAAAGATCTCATCACATCTTTTCGATGGGAAACTCTAGATCATCCTCCGTACAGCCCTGATCTGGCGCCCAGTGACTACCATCTGTTCCTGCACTTGAAGAAACACCTGGGCGGTCAACATCTTGAAGACGATAACAAAGTAAAAACAGTTGTGATGCAGTGTTTAACAAGTCAGACAGCAGACTTATATGAGGAGGGTTTTCAAAAACTGGTACTACGTTATGACAAGTGCCTCAATATTGAAGGGAATTATGTAGAAATGTAGAGTAAGGTACAGGCTTTCATGTAAAAATAAAATTATTGATATATATTTGCACGTCTTTTTTTAATTTCAAAACGGTACTTACTTAAAAAACATGCCTCGTATATGAATCACACAGATCAAGGTGGGTGTGCGATAATGCCCTGCCATCACATTTAGTAGGATGCTTCAGTGAACACTGAAATGGTTCCTTCAAAAGGGCAGGGCCAAATTCCTTCCTGTTCCTTGCACCTAGTCCATTCCCACTTCTAATGGCTATGACTTCAACAGAGTGTAAAGCAAGAAGTAAAAATAAAATAAAATAAAAAACAAACAAAAAAACTAAGATCTGGCGATATGGTTACCAAAGATGGTGCATAAGCTCTTATTTTCCACTGATGCCCACCTGATCTTATGCTTAAGCAAATCACTTGTGATACCACCCACTGTCCTACCCACCACATGGATGAACAGTCCAGTGACTCAGTAATTAAGGCATCAGACTGGAGATCGAAAGGTTCCTGGTTCCAACCCCTGTCTCGGCAGGGATTTTCAAAGGCACTCAACCTGACGTTCACCTCTGGCACAGGTTGCTGTGTAATGTGAAGTACACCAAAACGCTTCCATTTTTCAGATTCAACATGAAAATGTAGGTCCCCTGTACCCAGTAGGATTACAGGATTAGATTAAGGAGGCTATGATGGGTGGAATGCGCAACCGATAGTAAAACTGTCACCAGGTCATTACGACCACACAGAATTATTATTATTATACCACATGGATCTTTCCCGTGCAATAGACCTTGCTGCAAAACTTGCAGCATGCATCCAGCAATTACTGCCTGTTCCGGTCCTAGTACAATGGAATTATTATTGGACTTGCCACTTGCACAACTACACACCTCAATAACCAGCTTACCTGCCTTCACTACACAGCTTTTTATATTGGCCTCACCTCTTAACAGTTACAGACAAACAGCTTATACTGGCAACCTAGACCATCCAGTGGCAGCCCTTGCCAGTTTCCACTATTCAAACAATCTCAACATTTGTTTTACAGTGAGAGCTGCCAGAGTTTCTCCTGAAACTACTGGCCAGTCAGCACTCCACAGATGGGAAATATCATACCAACATGTCCTTGACATCAGGCAACCCCCCCACCCCCCCTTTCCCCATCTTCATCTTCCATTATGACCTCACCAGGCAGCCCATGCCAGTTTCCACTACTCAAACAATCACAACATTTGTTTTACAGTGAGAGCACTCCTGAAACTATTGCCCAGACAGCACTCCACAGATGGGAAATATCATACCAACATATTCTTGACATCAGGCTTCCCCCCCCCCCTCCTCCCATTCCCCTGCTTCAACCTCCATTAATTTTTAATATTTTTTAAAAATTATTTATTCAAAGTTTGTTTGTGTGTTTATCATGGCCCTTCTGCCTTTATCTTTGCGTAGTGATGGGTTTACTGTCCTTTATTATTATAATTGAACATTAATATAAATTGAGATTAATTATCACTGCTGTTTTTCTTTTATTTAGTGCTTATTACATTTGTTTAATGTGGACTATTGCTTTTGGTTCTTATTCATTTATCTGTGATTATTGGCAGAAGATAAAATATGTTGCACAATTTTCCTATTTCTGTTGACCCAGTTAGAGAACTGTTGACTCTGAGCCATGATATTGGTATTTATTTACCAACACTGTTCTTCTGTAATCAGTTGGTGTTCAGCTTTCTGTTTGATGAATCCATTCTCAATAATCTTCAATGTTTACCATTTATCTTTAGCTTCATGTATCATTTTAAATATGTGCCAATCCGTAGTTACTCATATTTATATCTGGGGACATATATTCCTAAGAATACTGCTTTTGTTTCTTGTTGATGTTTAACAGGCTCAATTGTTCCATTCCTTCAAATCTACAGAAAACTTGTGAGATTGTGTTATTCACTTCACTATGCTTGAATGGACATAGGGTTTAGATATACATATTTGTTTTTGCTTCAGTTAATGTTTTTAAGTGAATCTGTTACGTATTTTCAAGCATTGTGCATTTCAATAGCATTTTTTAATTTTTGTCAGTCTCGTGTTACAAACTAACAGCATATTCTGGAAATGAACATATTTTTAGATGCTTGAGCTCAGCATTTTCTCATCTAGCATTTTTAAGTAATTGCTCTTTGAAATTCTTGAATATGTGCCCCATACCTACTACAGAATCAGAGCCAGAGGAACAGATGTGTCCACCAAACTTCACACAAGTACTGCAGGATATTACTGCACGTGAAGGTTCTTCCCATGAACTTCACTGCCATGTTGAAGGAGTGCCTTTGCCAACTGTGCAGTGGTTCAAAAATGGAGTTTGTGTTGATAGCTCTCCAGACTATGTCATCACATTTAACAATGGGGAAGCAGTACTACGCTTTGAAGAAGTATTCTTGGAGGACCAGGCAGAGTACAGCTGCCGTGCCACCAATCCACTGGGTTCTGATAGTTGCACTGCTCGTCTTACTGTTGAACGTGAGTATCAATTCATCAGATTTTTGAGAGAGTAAACATAGATAAACATAAACCAATAAAAATGTGTGAGTCATAATTTGATATACAATATTAATGAATGTATAGTTTCTATAATAAATCTAAATCTGCTCAATGTACATTTAATACATCTTAGAATATTTTTATTTGAAAAGTCCCAATTAAAATTATTTTCTGAAGTTATACATAAAAAACAGTACAGTTACAAAAGAAATCATTGGTGGCAAAATAGATGACATTTATAGTTGTGTTATCTTTAGCAATGTTCAACACCAAGTCAATGTGAATGACATTTTACATATGTACTTGGCTGTATATCTAACTAAGCACTAGTTCACATTAGTCATTTCTAGGGATGATTAATGACAAAACCAAGTCAGAATTTGCTTTCTGTAGGTGAGGAGACCATTAAATCAAACTCAAATCTTCTTTCCCAATAACATCTTTCATTAGGGTGGTCACAAGAAATAAAATTTCGAATTTTTTTCATGGGGGCTAAAAAATGAGTTTCAACTCAATTGTATAATGTTAACCCATGCCTCCTTGAGGTCGAATTCTTGAGAAAATGAGGTTTTGCTGAAAAATCACATTAATTTTTTACTAAAACTTAGATCTAATGACATTTAGAATGATTCAAGTCCTCAAAATTGACTTTTGATCAAAATGCATAAAAACATTGATACATTCTGCTTTCCAGATATTGCTTGTTTTATTTTTAATTTTTGCATCAAGAATGGTTTATTTAAAAGTTTTTTCAAAAGAAAATGAACAAAATCAAATTTGAAAAGTAAGGAATTGGGGGAAAAAAGAGCAAAGAAGGTATAGAAATGAGAACAAATAATGTTCAACTGCATTTTTATTATTAAAGTTGTATTATAATAAAGAAAAAATTGTAAAGAAAATAAATTATTACTATTTAAAATTATTACATTATGCCTTGGATAAGGTGGCTTTGAAAATTCAGGAAAAACATTTCTACACTAAGATACAACTTGTAACAGAAAACGCTGTTCTCCTTCGTCATTTGTTAAACATGAACTGAAGTCTTGGATTAATTTTATTCCCCTTTCAGCTTTGTCATTGACAATATTAAAACCGTTCAGTGTTTTATTATTATTATTATTATTATCTTGCTTTCAAATAATGTTCATTTTCACACCAGGCATCGGGATGTGTATTTAAAAATTTTATATTAATTTCAAATTAAAAAAAAACAACAAAAAAACATAGTTTGAGGAGAAACAAAAAATTTGACTTCTTTGTCCAATAAATAATCTTCTTCTTTGAGACTTGTTGTTGCTCTTACATTCCTGTCACCATCAGCTTCTTCTTTTACTTCATCAAAGACATTAATTTTATAGCCATGCATATTTTGACCTTTTTCCAAAGTATCGTCGAACAATTAAAATACAATTTGCTTCCATACAAGATAACAATGATGTTTTATCATTTTAGATAGTGCCTTGTCTGCAACCTCTTCAACAATTTTTCTGTAGTCAATAAATAATTTTAATTGCAAGGAAAGGGAAAGGCAGCGACGAGAGAAGAACATATATTACGAACACACAAATAAACTCAATATTTCGGTTATTTAACCTTATTTATGATGGAGAAAATGAGTCATGAGTAAGGTTTAATAACCGAAATATTGAGTTTATTTGTGTGTTCATAATATATGTTCTTCTCTCGTCGCTGCCTTCAACTATGGTGAGTGATGAGTCATTTTCCGTTTCCTTGCAATTATATTGCCTCAAGCAGTTTCCTTTTTCCTTAGTTGAATAAATAATTTTAGTAACCATAGGTCTTAGTTCGGAGCCAAAGTTGGTTTGGCGGCTTTGAACCACACTTTTACATAGATGCTGATTATAATTAAACATATGTTTTTCTCTAAACCTGATAATGAAAATTGAAAAGATGTATTTTGAGGGAATAAATGGTCTTGGCCATTCATGTGATGTGATGAATAACACCAGGAACTCTGAAAAAATATTGCTAGAAGGTGTCCTACGAAAATTAAACAAAGTTAGATAATTTTTTTTAATAATCATCCTTGGGCTGTCAGTTTTATAATTGTTTGATAAGAAAACTCAAAATCTCATCCATATTAAGTATTCTATATCTAATATTTTTATCTTCCATACTATTTTCGTACTTTGTGTTAGCAAGACCACCCAGTCTGAAATCTTTTGAAAATATTTGGCTGGGGTTCAGTGCTTGTATCCATTTTACAATCAAAAACTGCTTTTAGAATAATTTCTAATATATGGTGGTGACATGGTAAGTGCATTAGACTTTGTTCTAATAATTGCTGTAGAAAACACAACTTCCCCTGCGGTGACAGGTGTTTACTACATTGGTATAAAAACACATTGTCTGGATTTTACCAACTGGCCCCCACTCTTCCATTTCTGAAAATACAGCTGAGTAATTTTGATACTATTTTCAACTTGAGGAACTCCTGTCAAGTATTCTTCATCCCCACAACTGGTAAAACAAAATGAGATTTTCAGAAGTCAGTTTTGAATGTACTTAAAATATACAAATTGATGAGACTACTTATTTTTCAGAGATAGAACCTATTGATTAACCAAAGTTAGTAAAAATGTTTATGAAATTACAAAAAATTGTTCATTTTATGCCCTTTTATTGCAAATAATACAAAAGCAAATGAAGAATAGCTTCAAGTAATTCTACATTTCAATGGGGACACCATTGCATTTAATCATTTATGTTGTCATTTCTTGACTTACTAGACTAATGTTGAGGATGTGAAACATAAACAGACCTGAAAAATGTTCAATAACATTAAATCGAAGTTTTAGCTATAGTTGATGAGAGTAAAAGTTACAGACAACAACATTTTCTATGAAATGAGATAAAAATCATGTTTACAGGATAAATGGTTTTTACTTTATGAATGAAAAACCACGATTTTTTGGGGGAAAAAATCTCATTTTTTCAAGTAGTTCAATCTTGATGAGGTACAGGGTTAACATTATCCAATTGAGCTGAAACTAGTATGCAACTTTGAGGGGGGTGCCTCCCAAAGAGAAGCCGAATTTTTTCCCTATATATGTACCTTGTGACCACCCTAATTATTCATTTTATTTATTTCACCACTTGATACATTTTCATGTATATTGGTTTCTTTATTTTAATTATTAATATATAAGGTAAATAATTTGTAAATTCATCTGTAAATATATGGCATATAGATATATAAATAAAATTTGGTAAACTATATCCGTAACTACTAGTTTATTAAAAACAGTAGTTTTATATAACTTGACTTACTTTAAATAATCTTCTATGGAATAATAAATATTTTCTACTAGATACATTCTTTAGCCTTTCCTTAAAAAGTTCTCCTTGTGGAAAGAACTATTTACTTTTACTTTTTATTTTCATTTCTATGTGGAGATCATTTTTTGATCTTGTGGAATATGTATGGATGGAACTGTTTGTGGTAAAACCTTGTAACTTATTTTTTATTTGCATGATAGAATTGAAGATATAACAGGATGGAACTGTTAGGATGTCTAATTTTCTGAATATGTCTTTACAATGGGTTCTCCTTGAAGTTCTTGCTATTATCCTTACTAACCATTTTTGTAATTTGATAACTAGTGTTTACATCTACTTTGCTTGAAGTTCAAAAGATGATTCCGTAGTATATTATTGAATGAATGTTTGTAAAGTATATTGCTTCTGAGGCAATCATTTGTACATACAGGAGCTAAAACTCTAAGTGCAAAATATGCAGTTCAATATTTTCTTCCCAATAATTATACGTGTTCATTCCACTTTAACTCATGATCAACGGTCATTCCTAGAAACTTTGTACTAGCAACGCACTGAATGTTTTCATTATTCTGTTTCAAGTCTATCTGTTGAAATCTGTTAACAGAACTGAATTTGATTGTGTTTGTTTTATTTATATTGAGGGCCAACTTATTTTTTTTGGTACCAGTTTAACTCCTCTGTAAAAGCCACAGTTTTCTTTAGCCTGAAGTTCATTGATCGAAGGGATCACTGATGATGATGTTACTGTCATCTGCAAATACAATTTTATTCCCATTGCTGGATAAAAAATCATTTGCATAAATTAGAAATAATAAGGGATCCCTGTGGGACGCCTACACTTAACATGTCTTGGTTCTGGCAGGAACTTGCATAAAATATTTGATCTTTCTGGGATTGCAGAGATTTCAACTTTTTGTATTCTGTTTATTAGATAAGACTGGAACCAGGATTTTACACTACCCCTTATTGCTATCACTTCTAGTTTTTCTGAGTTGCCACCAGGAATGTTACTAATATGGAAGGTTTTCTAGCAAAAGTGTATATTACACCCATAGCCTTCATATTAAATTCCATCATTTTTTTGTTTTTTGGAAAAAAGGAGTGAGGATATAGAATACCTTAAAGCAATTCTGCATTTCAGTGGCTTCAACGGGTACACCATTGCATATTGAGGTGCTAGTGATAGTTCAATAGTTCAAGAAAATTATCAGTGATGGTTCACAAAAACCTAAAATATTTCTCGAACATGTGCTAAAAGACAAAATTATATCAGAGAGAATACACTATTATTATTATAGTACCATTAATTTAACTGTCATGTTGAGAATGTCTCTCTTTTACAATATTGGTACAATAATTTTTATTTTGTATCTGTTCCCTAATTACAGTATACTTATAAATTGTATCTTTTCAGCACCAAATCTGCACCATAATTGAATAATTTCCTCATATACAAATAAGTAGAACCCATTTCTAATATTCTAAAAGTTTACATTTATTTTCAGCACTTGAACCAACTGAGACACCTGCATTTATTGTTCCGCTTTCTAATGTGATGGCAAGAGCAGGTCAGAAGATAAAACTGGAATGTGAAGTCAGTGGACTACCACGTCCCCAGGTGACATGGACTCATAACAACAAAGCAATAAAAGAGACCAGAGACCTGAAAGTAAGTGCTAAGTTTTTTGCACTGATGTTATGCTCACCATACCTTGTGCATTTAATTCTTTTGGTCTTTGAATTAAATTCCCATTGCTTAAACAAGTGTAAATGCCAGTCTCTGTACCTGTGCCAAAATTTGTGGTTTCATCGGCTGTAATCAGATTCTATTAAAGGAAAATAAGTCATAGCTTGAACTGTTCTGATACTCCCACTCTTCCTACAAACACATGCAACAGTTTTGTTTATCTTGGAAATAGTTCAAATCAACAGAAACACTGCCCACCACTGCCCCTCCCATCCCAAGAAATGGTTAGCTAAAAATAAATGGACTGTGCATGCAGTGTAGGCCAACAGTGAAATATGGTGGACAGCTGGCTGCAACTGCCAGATCTATTCAGATAACTTCACAGTATGCTAGATGCATAATATTTTTTCTTAAATTTGACAAAATCAAATAACTTCACACTTGTAAGTAGTTATTTTGGATAGATTTCACTTGTTATCAATTGATTTCTCTCTGTGTGACCTTGTGTTGCAATGACAGTAAATGCAAAATTCTATGTAATATTTAAGTGCTTATATCAGTCATGTAGAAATAATGTCTGGAAAGTTACAATATTCCCTAATGTAGTAAGCAATATTCATGTGTTTTACAAAGTATTTTATTTAATTTGGACTGTGTTATATTCATACCCACAAATAATTTTGTTATTAAATATTTTTACGAAAGTCAATTGGCCAAGACTGGTCTTAAGAATCAGTATCATGTTCGATGTGGTGTTTATTTCTGTGCTTTAGGTTACAATAATCATAACAAAACTATTAGACAGACATTTTTTCCATTTTATCTAGGAACAAAAATGTGATTCATTATATTTCACCCATTTCACACTGTAACGTTCTGACCTCATTACGTGATTTAAAATTATAATTAATTTTATTATTTTATTTTATTATCATGAAAGGTAGAACTTGCTTGAATACTTTATACGAGAAATCACAAATGGTTTTATTTCAATTAATCACATGACATACATAACAAAATTCGTTAAAATTAATTAGTTGTCCTTTTGTGGGCGCCAGGGTATTTTATATAAAATACACAAAATTTAAACAGTAAACGAAGTCAACATTTTGACTTCACTTCTGAAAGAGATGTTTGCTCCGGGCTATGAGAGTTCTTATCTGCAGGGTCGTAGCTGGGCAATACTATGAACTTGAAAGTCTAGCTAGCACAGTGTCCTTCATTGGCGATGTATAATTACCGAATGTACATGTCTGCCGCCACACATTGGATGACGGTCTTCTCTGCTATGGACCAGTGTAGCACAGTTCCTCAGATGTCGTCCTTTGCCTGAGCTCATCTGCTCAAACAAAATAGCGGGTGTCCAGATCCAGGTAGCAGCAACAGTCCCACTCACGAATAGACAGTCCACATCGACCGATCGTGAATGCCCGGCCGGCATCGAATATTCCTTCCCTCGTTCGTCGTGCCACATGCAAAACAGAAAACTCTCGCCGATCACCCTGTTTGTCTACCTGGCAAGCACAAATCTCCCCTCCATTAGGCACTCACTATTCTCCCCTCGCTAATTCTAGGAACCGGCCTGCTGGCATTCCTCAGATCTGCCGCTCCACACTTGTACAATGTACACTGCGCCCAAACGCCCACTAAAATATTCCACATTTTAAATAATAAACATATAGTTTATTAATGTAACTAGCGGTCACAAGACGCGTTCGTTACATATTCCCCCTGGTTCGGCAAATTTAAATAAAACTAGTTTATTTAAATTTTCACAATACAAATTTTCCTTCCTCGTCCATTAATTTAGCAGTAATTCATAAATCTGGTAACCTATTCTAACCTATTCCATCACAAGTTCCACCGACATGAATATTCAACCGAACATATGTCCCTTGGCTACTTTGTACATAGACTTTTCTTACTCCCATCCCTGATTGTGGGTAGATTTGTGCAAGCCTTAAATACATAATATAACCATTTCAAATGTAACCTTATAAGTAACAAATTATTGTAGTGATATAGATGTTCTAACACAATAACATTTTATATCAAATTGAAAATTTAACTTACACACCATTCTTAATAAATATAGCGCAATACATCGTAAGTTGTGATCATCATAGATATTCAACACATAGGATAAACAATCTTAATATATAATGAATGAATAAAACTGGTAGAGAACATATCCTATCTGAATAATAATAATAAAAAAACTTTTAAGCAGTGAGTCATCATCTATGAAGTGCAGGGTTGTCCAAAGCAATGCAAGATTGTTCCAAACAATTATTTTTTTTTTTTTATGTCACCGCTAAGCAAAGTATTTGTAATGGATTTCCGCCACCATCCTTTTAGTATAAAAATGACAATTACATCCCCTTTTATCTCCGCTTGTTACAGACCTCGCGTGATTTTTAAATTAACATGATCTCGATCAAGTGTACGCGGATGCCGCTCCAGTATACTTCCCGATTTCCCAAGACAACGTTATAAGTACATTTGCTCTATGGCATAAAAGAATTTTGTTCATGGAATGCTGATTCGCGTAATTCCTTATGAACAAAACAAAATAAAATATTATCTACCTTAGTACCTTGGAGATCCTTTTCCCTTGGCTACTTGGTGATTTGATATGCCACACAACATCTGTGAAGTTCCAGAAATTTATCTGTAAATGTACCCCAACGTATTGGAATCCTTCTGTCTGCCAGAAATCAAGTCCCAACATATTATCTCGGCAAGTTTTTATCCTTTTCCGGCACATATATGCCCATCGTCACTATCAAGAGAAACAAGTTGCACTAAATGATCCTCGCGCGACTGTACCAAAACTTTGTGATCATCAGAATACTCTTTCAAGTTTCGTGAATTATGGGGTTAAAGTCATTGGTTCCATTAGTGAATAAGTAGCCGTTAACTGAGATTATCCTTTTCACCATGCATGGAATATATATATTATAATAAACTTTGCAAAAGCTTCTTATTGGTGTATGATTGTGGACTGGTGCGTAATAATACTCGTTGCACTACAGTGAAAGTTTGATTATGCTTTGGTCTTGCTATATCCGCATCATTCTCCTCATCCTCCACACCGCCACTTCGCCAATATGTTAAATTACTAAGGCAAAACTGTGGAGAGGCCTCAGCATCCCCTGCGAAATCTCATTGTTTTTATTGGTCACCTTGCGATGTCTCGCGTGCTGCACCAACTCTCAATTCATTTTCACTTTCGTTCTGAAGGTTATTGCCGGGATCGACGGTTAGAATAGCATTAACCTCCGGCGAACCGCCGCGTGTTTGCCCGTGACCATCCCGCTGACCTTCAATCTTCCACGGCTTCTTATCGCCAGGTAGGGTTTGCTTCCAATTTTTACCTCCCTTGGGGTTCCTACTGTTATTGAAACTTTGCCCTTTATTCTGATTATTTGGCCGAAAGTATCCATGAGAATTAAAGCGATTGTCCTGCACATTTTCCGCGCACTGTTCACGGCTCGCTCGTTGTCCTATGGCATCTAGATTCCGCAGTGTTTCTAATAAATCAGTGATATTCTTTACATATACAGGCGAGATGTGTTCTTGAACCCCCGGGCTGAAATGTGAGCTTATTACATCAATGAACTCCGCGTCCGGCATCACTGTGTCAAAATATCGACTTTTTACGACTAACCGTTCCACATACCTTTCCATTGAATCACCAGGCTTAGGAACGTACTTTCCTTGGTAAAATCGCATCCTAGCTTGGTTTTGAATTTTTGCTGACCAGAAAGTACTTAAAAACAATTCCTTAAACTGTGCGTACGACATGTCTGGAGTACATGCTACCTTTAGCCATGAACGATCCTGTTCAAAAAATGACTGGCTAATGATTAAAAGTTTTGCCGAGTCCGGAACAGCTTTAATTTGAAAGTATCTTTCAAGGTCTTCGAGGTAAGCTTTCGGGTTTATTCCCCCCTTGGAACCAAATCTAGGCAGCTTTAACTCGATATTTCCCGAAAACAGCTGAGCACAACTAGCTTGACATTGTTCATTGTTGCTAGCAGAGTTATTCCTTTCGGTTAGTTTCCGTTCCATATTACGTAACTTTACCTCCGTTTCGGCAGCAAGATTACGCTGTGAGGTCTCTAGATTCTTTTGACTTTCCTCCATTTGTCCAACAGAATTCTTAAGGTTTCCAACTTCGGATCTTATTTTACCTAAATTTTCATCAACACCATCTTTTATTGAATGAGCAAACTCAGAAATCTGACCTAAATGTTCACTGTTTTCTGAGCGTATTTGTTCAATTGAACTTTTATTCGCTTCTACTTTACGGCAAATTTCCCTGTTGGCGGTTTCAAGGGACATTGCAGGAAGACTTTAACTCCGTCTGGACTTTGCTTAAAAGAGTGATCTCAGAGCTAATTTCCTTTTTAAAATCATTTATTTCTCGGCCAATTTCTCCGCGAAAAGTAGCAAATTGCTCTTCAATTCTTTTGTGAGCCATTTCTTGGTTTCTTTCAAGACTCTCGATTTTACTAGACATTTGCACTGAGAGTTCAGACAATTTTTCATTGGATTCTTGAAATTGTGTTGTAAATTGAGCAGATAATTGTGAAAATTTCTCCATTAATAAAGCCGCTATATCGTTCATCTGGTGTTGCTGAGTCTGCAATGCAGGAATCACCGAGACGTTTTTCGCACTCATGTTGGAGGTAGTCTGAAAATTATCCAAATTCTCCTGCCCTAATTCAGCGGGTGATTGAGTGGAATAAACTATTTCTGCAGGATTATTGTCTTCCCCGATATGATCCCTATTTGAATTAGTGGGTGCTGGCTCATGTGATAAATTTGACCCTTCCATGATTTCTTTCGACATGTTAATAATGGTACTGGATCTCAAGCGCATTACTTTAAAACTTCACGCTATTTTCAACTATTTCGTTGACACACAAAGAATATTCCAATACACAACAACAAGGAAAGAAATAAGGATTGCAGAACACACCATCAGAAAGACTTTACACTAATCTGCAAATAAATGCCTCAATAAAATCCGCGATTGCACAATAAAATCAAACCCAAAGAACATTCCACAGCACATTCTATAATTTCAATGAAAATTACAAGAAGAATTTACTCATCCAATACCTTCGAGGAAAAATAGTTTGAATATGAAAAGATATCGTTACCCTGGACATATGGTTCGAAATCCACACAAATTTCGACAACTACTTGCAATTGCCATAAAGAAAGCATCACAACAATTATCAACGCCGTAATACAACAGAATTTGAGTGCGTTTGGACAAAACCCATTGCACATTCCCATGTCACACAAGATAATTATTATTTAACATACGCAATGCACACAAAATAAATTTATCTGATCTTATTGCAGAACCAACTTGCATCTAAGATCAACAAGTACAACATGAATTTATACATGCATTAACTACGCAAAGTAATACAAACTACTTTCTATCTACAAAATAAGAAAGTTGCCAAGGACATAGTGCTGTCTTTCGTTCATAGCATAATTAATTTTTGCAATTAATAATCGAAAAGCCCCACTTGGTTCGCCATTGTAACATTCTGACCTCATTACGTGATTTAAAATTATAATTAATTTTATTATTTTTATTTTATTATCATGAAAGGTAGAACTTGCTTGAATGCTTTATACGAGAAATCACAAATGGTTTTATTTCAATTAATCACATGACATACATAACAAAATTCGTTAAAATTAATTAGTTGTCCTTTTGTGGGCGCCAGGGTATTTTATATAAAATACACAAAATTTAAACAGTAAACGAAGTCAACATTTTGACTTCACTTCTGAAAGAGATGTTTGCTCCGGGCTATGAGAGTTCTTATCTGCAGGGTCGTAGCTGGGCAATACTATGAACTTGAAAGTCTAGCTAGCACAGTGTCCTTCATTGGCGATGTATAATTACCGAATGTACATGTCTGCCGCCACACATTGGATGACGGTCTTCTCTGCTATGGACCAGTGTAGCACAGTTCCTCAGATGTCGTCCTTTGCCTGAGCTCATCTGCTCAAACAAAATAGCGGGTATCCGGATCCAGGTAGCAGCAACAGTCCCACTCACGAATAGACAGTCCACATCGACCGATCGTGAATGCCGGCCGGCATCGAATATTCCTTCCCTCGTTCGTCGTGCCACATGCAAAACAGAAAACTCTCGCCGATCACCCTGTTTGTCTACCTGGCAAGCACAAATCTCCCCTCCATTAGGCACTCACTATTCTCCCCTCGCTAATTCTAGGAACTGGCCTGCTGGCATTCCTCAGATCTGCCGCTCCACACTTGTACAATGTACACTGCGCCCAAACGCCCACTAAAATATTCCACATTTTAAATAATAAACATATAGTTTATTAATGTAACTAGCGGTCACAAGACGCGTTCGTTACAACACCAATAATTAGAATTAATTATAATAGCATCAACATCATTTATTTAGTTATAAGATGTTTTTTGAAGTATTTGTAAACTTTAAGTTATAATATTTAAGAATTAATATGAACTGCAACTGAGTGAAAAAGTTAAATGGATTTTGGCAATTTAGATTCTTCATACTGAAATTGTGTGAGGTTTATTCATGTTATATTATGCATAACAAAACTTAAGAAAAAGACTCATCAATTAATATGACTATAGCAATCTGCAGAATGAGGATCTCCAAAAGAATGTTGACTGGGATAAGTGTATAACAATTATGTTTCTTTTTCTTTTTACTAAATACACATTTTAAAATGATTTAATACTTTTTTTTGTGAAACCCAAATATTTTTAGACTTATGTATTATTTGCTGCTGACTTGATTTTTACAGTATGGGTTATTTAAGAATTAGATAGGATAGGGAAAAAATACCCGTCACTTACCACAGATGTAGGCAGGAGGGCAAAAAGAACATGTAAAAATCACAAAAAGAAACAAATTGCACAATATTTCGGCATGAACCTTAATCATGTGAGAGGCGATACATATGGCAGGGGGAAAGATGTGGTCACATCCCAACCCGCCACATGAATGAAACAAAGTTGGAAACACCGGGTGGGGTGGAATTGCAGGGGGTTGACCATCGATAAAAGTGGAACAAAATAATCTTTGTGCAGCATAACTAAAAAGTTATTGTTATAATTTTAATTAGATCGGTTATAAACAAAAATAAATGGCGGTAGAAATATATATATACAAAAATTTAATTTGAATATATGAAACATACATATGTAACTGACTGTAAAATGAAATGAAAGATAGTACCATAAGTGACAGGTTTAGCGTCGGTTTAGGCCAGGGGTGTGTCTGGTGTCAAAGATATGTTGGTAGGCTAGTTCCCATCTGCGGAGTTCGGAAGAGGTGGTGGTGTTCGGAAAAACTCTTAACAGCTCTAACTATGAAACAGGTGTTGAAGTTATTCGAATCGTGTGAGTTTGCATGAATTGCCACTGGATGGTCTGGGTTGGAAGTATAAACTTTTTTCAGTGGCCATTCATCCCCACTCCCTGTAATTCTATCCCCACCCCATGTTTCCACCTTTGTTTCATTCATGTGGCAGGTCAGGATGTGACCACATCTTTTCCCCTGCCATATGTGTCGCCTCTCACATGATTAAGGCTCCTGCTGAAATATTGTACAATTTGTTTCTTTTTGTGTTTTTTACATGTTCTGCTCGCCCTCCTGCCTTCATCTGTGGTAAGTAACGGGTATTTTTTCCCTATCCTGTCAAATTCTTAGTGCCCAACAGCAGTTTCTTTGTTTCCATTATCCAAGTATGGGTTATTTGTAATATATTAAATTATATTACATATATATTACTATTACACAATAATAAGTTATGAAGAAATAATACACTACGTATTTTGGATGATTATGAAGCCCAAATTAATATAACACTGTAGTTGTGTTGATATGTTACAAATACATGATCACTGTAAAAATTATTTGTAATTAAACACATGTAAAGACAAATGTATGTAAATAATGCCTATACAAAATGGCAAAAGTCTCAATGAATTGTAGTTTTTTTAGCCTCTGAGAGATATTTCTTCAGGATATACTTTAGCCTACGGATTATGTCCATGGATAGTGTGTTATATATTTGTTGACCAAGGCTGCTTGTATGCCTTTGTCCTAATAGTATGTTTCACTGATGGAATTTCATTCTGGTACTGTTTCAATCTCTAGTACTCATATGTGATTGGTCACTGTAACTGAAGAATTTTATATTGTTGTTCAGATAAATAGCTGATCTATCTTTAGCATCATAATTTGCTTGTAGAATTCACAGGTTGAATACAGTGGCGTAGTTAGGTTAACAAGGGCCCCAGTGCAAAAAAATATTTTGGGCCCTCAGGCCAGATGGGCAACCTTTTTTTTGCTGGTAGATGCTCCCTGAGCTTTAGGGGCCCCCTGAGCTGAGCTTGGGTCCCCTGAACTGCACTTGGGGCCCCCTGAGCTTCGGTGCCCCGGTGCATGGTACCACCTAGCCCTCCGATAGCTATGCCCCTGTCTGGATAGGTTTAGAATACACTTTTGACACCCATTTACTTGAGCGAAATGTGTATCAGGCATCCCTTGTCAGCTTGATATTCCACACGATGGATGTCGTAATGCAGAGGTTGAAACCTCAGCAAAGCAAATCCTAAACGATAAATTGGTTTGGTGGGGACCAAGTTGAGAAATTAATGAGCTGGAAAACGGATGACAATAAGAACAATGTAAATTGATATGGTTCAAAGAGTTTGATAAGTAGTGAAATTACTAACATAGGAAAATAAGAATCTTGGCAACACAAATTACATACAAAAATTCGAGCTAGGCTAAGGGAGGACACATGATGAGAAGAATGCTTGTGACTTGCTGAAGGGAATGAGTAGAAGTAGACATGTTGGCTACTACAGTAGTTTCAAAAAAAAAAAAAAAATCATTTGTATAGGATGTTTCTTCATTCCGGTTACAAGTATTCAGGATAACTATAATGCAGTCTCTGGATTTGGTCTTATATCAGTGAAAACTCCTAGGATAAAGATGAATTGGAGTTGGAAAGGTGTTGTTATTGATTGACTACAGCAGTGTTTGTCAACCTTTTTGCAGGTAAAAAAAATTTGTTCACAATCCTTCATGTCCAGAAAAAAAAACTTTGGCGGCTCCCCAGATCCATAATAAAACTATAGCAGTGATTTAAAAAATGATGTATTTAATTTTATTTCTATTGAGACTATACCTACTAATCTGGAAATCAAATGCAGTGCATGGTACATGCAACCACTTTCCAGGCAGTGATATATTTTTTTGTGGTGGTGGCGAAGCAGGAGGCTAGAAGGTGGGGTCAACGGCCACATATGAACAGTTTGCTTTCGTTTATTAGACCGAATACACCACCAAGTATGGACGAGCGTCGCTGTGAGTGAGGATAAATAATGTAGTTCTCAAAAGATCTGTGATGCCTCCAAGTCTCCTTCAAGTGGCAGTGAATAAAATAAAATAAAACAGTCTTCATGATTTGTTAAAAAATAAACAGTCACAACATTCTAACTGGAAATTTTCTATTTTGATTGTATTATAAGCCCTACAACCCTTGTTTTTTTACATTTATCTGTATTGCGACCGCAGCCCCCCGATTAAGAGTTGACTACCCCTTTGTGGGTCCAGCGTTGATGAGGTTTCGAAGTCCATTACTAAAAGAAGAAAGTGTAATACTGTTTTGTACTGGATTATACAAATAAACTCTTTGTCTTCATTGTATCTGGAGTGACTATTAATGATTATCATTCAACTAACCTTTTCTATGAGGGCGATTTCTAAGTTGAACTCTAAATTTTTCTTTGAGTGAGGGATGGTGGCTGTTTAATCTCAAGTAATATTACTGACTTTCAAACCTGCTAATAATAGTGCTAATGTTGCACTAATATTGCAGTACTTTGGAAGCTAAACACGGTCAAATCTTAGATATGCATATTGTGCAGGACTATCATCTTCTAGTTGAGTTCACAGTTAATTTATAAAAACAGTATAAAGATATCAACAGGCTTAGCCGTGATATCTTGATATTCTAGGATGCATCGTGACAAGTCTTGTTTTCGACTATGAACTAAAGTGAATAAATAACTTTTAATGCCTTGACTGGGAGAAAGTTTCTTTTCCTATAAATATTTAGACAATCTTTTATAGTTTGGTAACTAAATTGGATGCATGATAATGCACAGAGATTGTTACTATGAACAAGGTACAGTACCTCATGTGGCTGCATTAATTATGGGTGTTCATGCAAAACTGAACATATGGTCATGAGGTAGGGTACAGTCCAAAATATCCTTTTTTCTGTACGTGTAGTGTTTTCTTGTCACAGCAGTCCATTTTCCTTCAACTTTTGTAAATGAAGGATATACCTTATCTTTCATTTTATTCATGTATCACACATTAATATTGCTTTACGGCATTTCCTTTTTCTCAATTCTTTCAAAGTAAATTTAAGCAATCTTACAAACTGTTTTTCATGTTAACATGCATTGTGCTTCTGCTATGGTTGGACCTACAGCTTAGCTGGAAATCTGAACAACTGAGTATTCATACTGCATTTTGTCATAGGTGGAAGTTTAAATTCCAGTTGTCATTGAGATTTGAACTGGGAACCTCTCATTCCTAACCCAATCTCCTTAGCACTAAGTTATCAATGAAATCCAACTTCACCAATAAGTAAATTAGTTGTTTGATATACATTCTGTCAAGAAAGTGCCGGGAATTGACCATTTAAAAAGCCCTCTAAAAGGGATTATCAAAATTCTTTTATTGCAAAGTTGGCACAACTGTCCTCTATACTGACGCTGAGTTTGAGCCCTATCTGTCGTTTAGTTTGATTACAGTGCTCATTGTTGTCAGTTGATATCAAGTGTTCTTAGTGATTTTTACAATGGATAAAAATATTAAACAAAGAATTTGTCTCAAATTTTGCATTACAAATGGAATTTCGTGTGATGATTTGCTGAAAATGTTACGGAAGGCTTATGATGCATCAACTTTATCAAAAACATGTGCATATGAGTGGTACAGTGAATTCAAAAGCGGTTGAGATGTGATGGAAGATTTACCTCGCTCTGGTTGGCCATCAACGTCTTCAACTGAAGTTAACATTGCTAAAGTGAAGGAAATGGTAACTGAAAATTGTCATTTCATTTTTGAGAGAGATGAAATGTGTTGATGTTCGACTAGCTCCTTAACCCCTGAATTTTCTTCAAAAACTCAATCATGTAAAGGTTACTGAAGACATGCTAGAACAAGTCAGTTCCGACCCCACATTCATAAAACGCATTGTAGCTGGTGATGAGACATGGGTTTATGAGTTTGATATGCAAACCAGTCAACAAGCTTTGGAATGGCGTTTTTCAATTGAGCCAAAACCAAAAAAAACCATGTCAAAGTCGATCAATAATCAATGTGAATAAATTTCTGGCCAAAAGCTCAACAAATACCATTGAATAACCATCGAATTCATGTGATATTGCTCCAGAAATTTTTTTACTTTCCGGAACTCAAACATACCACTTCGAGGCACCCGTTTTCAGTCGATACAAGACATAAAAGATAATTCATGGCGAGAACTGAGGTTGATTCCTGAAAAAGCATTAAAGAAAAGTTTTGATGAGTGGATTATTCATTTGAATAAGTGTATTACTTTGAAAGTGACCTACTTTGAAGATGATACAATAAATTTGGATGAATAATGAATATGTTGTTTTTTATTGGCCAATTCCCAGTACATTTTTGACAGAGCAGTACCTCATACTTTTTTTTATATATTTAAAAGCATTAATGTTGCAATAATTAGAACAAATAAAAGTTATCATTGTTATGATGCAACAGGATTGCAGAAATCATAAGGGATATAGTTCATTAAGTATAGGCAAGAAGTTAAAAATCATATTATCATTAGATCATGAGATTTGTTAGATTACGTTCTTACAGGTAACATTGAAAGAAAAGAACTGCCACAAGGCAATATTTATATGGAAAGGACAGATAAAATACAGCCAACACTCACCAAAGTTGAAGTGAGAAGGGCCGCAACAACACAAAACAACACACAAACATAAAAAATACAATGTTGTTTTTGGTTAAGTATATACTTGCAGTATATACTAGTATAAGTATAAGTATTATAAGTTTATACTTGCAGTTACATTATTGTTGCTCCTCCCCTCCCCCCACTACCTCCAACGGTCAATTTCATTCTATGAGTGGTTGTGTTGACCGCAAGGCTCCTTTCAACTTTGGTGAGTGTTGGGTTGTAAGCTATCTGTTAAATTTTGTAACTGTATAACAAAATTTTATTCTTAGAACCATGAGTTAGATTGGATAGAATATTATTGCATTTCATTTTCAAAGTTAGTTTTTATGTTTATTCAAGTTAGAAAGCAGATTTACAGTTTTTAAGATAGTATTTTCAATATTTTTAATTTCAACATTTTTCGGCATTCACCTGGAGTGGGATTGCGAAAGGTCATATATAAATCATTTATTTTCGGCTAAACGATTAAAGTTAGGATATTTTTCATTATAACTAAAGTTAACATTTACTTAAAGATTTAGCTATTTGTAAAGTTTCAAGCAGATAGGACTATTTTTATTTTCAAGGTCACAAGTTGTATAATGAAACCTTCAGATGTGAGATGAGAAACTGATCAGTTATCGGAAAGATTCTCATGGGAAATGTAGCCACTAGGTTTTCCCATGCTCCGTGTGTACCAGAACTTTCCTGGTTAGTAGCCACAGCGAGCGAATCAGTCTTCAAGTAGCAGGTGCACGAGTCAGGTCGCAAAATAGCGTAGTAGCAGATAGTTAGACTTTGAAAACCTGTAGGCTCGTGAGGATGCAGCGTAGATCCTTCAGTTTTATTATAATGTCGCATTTTAAGGATCATGCTATGATTCTAGGAGGCGACTTCAATCTGCCTTATATTGACTGGCGTATTTACGTTCACATCACAGGTAGCAGGGATAAGGCAGCTTCTGAAGTAATTCTCGAGTTGTTGTCAGATAATCATCTCAAGCAGCTAGTTAATGAACCTACGTGGTGTCATAATGATAGCAAAAACATTTTAGACTTGCTGGTTACCAACAGGCCAGAATTATTCACTGACATTTCAACGACCACAGGAATAAGCGATCACAAAGCGGTAATTGCGACTATCAAATTAATGACCAAGCGAAAAAGGAAAAAAGGGCGGATTGTATACAGATTCAGTAAGGCCTCAAAGGAGTGTTTTAGAACCTACCTGAGGAATAATTAACATAACTTCAAGTCAACAAAGGACACCGTTGAAGAGATGTGGCATTGTTTTATACATATAGTCAGGGAAGGCATGGAAATACATATACCAAAGCGGACAATAAAGGGGGAGAATGATCCACCGTGGTACACATGCGAAGTCAAAAGATTACTCAAAAAACAAAGGAAAATACACGCACGCTCAAGAAGGAAGGGGTGTCGCAGCGATTTAGAAACCTTAGCTGATTTAAGAGGACGTATTAAGAATGTAATGCGCGAGGCCTTTAACGATTTTCATTCCAACTCTCTCTCTAAGAGTCTCACAGAAAACCCAAAGAAATTTTGGTCGTATGTACGAAAAGTTAATTGTACCACCAGCAATATTCCAGCACTAATTCGTGAAGGTTCCGAGGTTAATGAAAGCTGCGATAAAGCTAACGTACTAAATACTGTGTTCAAAAATTTATTTACAAATGAACATAAGGATAGTATTCCCGTTTTCCCACGCTGTGGCAAGTCCATGATGGAATCATTACGAATAGATACTGCAGGTATCGTTAAGTAATTAGAGCTCCTGAAGTGGGGGAAAACACCGGGCCCGGATGGAATTCCAGTAAGAGTATTTTCAGAGTATGTGGCGGAAATCGGGCCATTTCTATCTGATATATTCAGTGAATCATTAGAAGAGCGAAAAGTACCTTCAGACTGGAAAATCGCGCAAGTAACTCTGATTTTCAAAAAAGGTGATCGAAGTGATCCTGGAAACTATCGTCCCATATCTATAACATCTGTTTGTAGTAGAGTTATGGAGCATATTATATGCTCGAACATTATGAATTTTCTCGATGATAATAATTTGGTTACAACAAATCAACACGGATTTCGGAAGAAAAGATCATGTGAAACACAGCTGGCCCTATTTACACACGACGTAATGAAAGTTATCGATGCAGGCTCACAAGTAGATGCAATTTTTTTAGATTTCCAGAAAGCCTTTGACTCTGTGCCACACAACCGCCTTTTAGCGAATCTTTGAGCGTACGATATATCGGATCAGCTTTGTGAATGGATAGAGGATTTTCTAACTGGTCGGTCGCAGTATGTTGTGGTTGAAGGAGAAACTTCTTCTAATCTAGATGTTACATCGGGTATACCTCAAGGAAGTGTAATAGGACCACTTCTTTTCTTAATTTTTATAAACGATCTCGGAGACAAAGTGAAAAGCCTTTTTAGATTGTTTGCTGATGATGCGGTTATTTATAGGGAAGTAAGAAATTTGGCCGATTGCTTAGAAATTCAGCGCAATCTGGATGCTATTTTGGCTTGGTGCGCTGAGTGGCAACTGACTCTAAATTGTAAAAAGTGCAAGACAATGAGCATAACTAACAAAAAGAATCCAATTGTTCAGAAATACGAGTTAAACAATACAGTTATTGATATGGTCGATTCTATGAAATATTTGGGAGTAACAGTACAAAGGAACATGAAATGGGACATACACATTAATTCGTTAGTAGGTAGAGCAAATTCTAGGCTGCGATTCATAGGTCGAATCTTGAAAAATTGTAATGAACAAACAAAGGAGATAGCGTACAAATCTCTTGTGCGTCCACATTTGGATTATTGTTGTGCCATTTGGGACCCGTTTCGTAAGGGATTGATCGAAAGTATAGAGAAAGTACAGAGAAGAGCCGCTCGATTCGTGACCACTTGCTACAGTCCTTATGAAAGCGTCACAGAACTGATTAGTAGATTAGGTTGGGAGTCTCTGGTAGATAGACGACACACGTTTCGTTTAAAGTTATTGGTAAACATGCGTACTCCCACTTTCACTTTTGAGTGTAGTGAAATACTTCTTCCACCAACCTATTTGGGTCGGAAGGACAGGAAAGATAAAATTAGAGAAATAAGGTGCCGGACTGATTCTTATAAGAATTCTTTTATCCCTCGTAGCATTAGGGATTGGAATGCACAGCAAAGAGATTAGCTTTGGTGCTGAGCACCCTCTGCCACCCACAATTTTGTGAATTGCAGAGTATATATGTAGATGTAGATGTAGAAAATAGTATTTTGCCGAGTGGGGCCTCGGGATTGTTCGAAGTTAACTAAACTATTGAAGAATGGGAGCATGTGACGAACTTTTTTTGGTTTTTCTTCAACTAGTGATTTGATTCCTTGAACTATTGGGGTGTGGTCTGGCTCGAATGGTTAATCGAACTTGCAAAACAATTCTTTGGAAAAATTGTCTGATTGCCTGTACAGTTTTTGGCTCAGTGAAATTTTTAAGAATATAGTTGATCTAATGGCAATGAACCAGTTATCATCATTGAACTTACCTTTCCATAGTTTTTGGGTTAAAATCTATGTGGCGACCGGGTTATTCTATTTAAGCCAAGACTGTAGCATCCAAGGCAACGCACGGTCAGAGCTAAGATTCAAGCTTTATGCACCAACCCCAGTGCACATCTTGGTTCTTATAGGGTGTATTTTATCTGTCCTTTCCATATAAAGATTAAGTTATTAGTATCAAACGGAAAGTTTTAGTAGTTTCGCATAATTTCCTTACTTTAATTTCAAAGGGTTTCAGGGTTTACATATCACAGTCCAAAATATTTTTAAGCAACCAAATGGTCTTTCTATTGCTTAGTGCAAACTAGCCTTAACATAAATTACAGAGAGATTTAGACAAGTAGTAAAACACTTTTGCTATTCAAAAGGCTTTATAACATCAAAAATATGTCATTACCAACAGAGGTTTTTTCAAATTTTAATCAAATTAAAAATTAAAATGTTTCACGATCTCTAAATCTTTATCAGCTGACTCGAACAATTATTTTAAACAGGTACAGTATGAGGACAAGAAAGCAACACTTCTAATAGCAGAAGCATTTCCAAAAGATGCAGGAGTTTATGTTGTATCAGCAAAGAACATTGCAGGAGAAGCTACCAGTTCATGTAATGTGTCTGTGAAAGGACGCCTCCCAACAGAAACATCAGATTCTGAATTGGCCAGTGATATGGAACCAACAAAACCATCTATCCAAGTCCCACTAAAAGACATCGTTATATTTGAAGGAAAAAAGGCAAGACTTGACTGTGTGATTGTAGGACAACCTGAGCCAGAGGTACGGTCCATTTACTTTTCTCTATTTTTCTTTAACATTTATAAATATTAATATAAATATTTATAAATAGAGTTCGGATCTTTAGGAAAAGTCATATTTTTCGTGCCTTCTTTTTGAGCTGAAATACTGCGTTAAACACTGATTCAACGTATCTGATTGTATTTAAATGTATTTTATATAGCATATAAATGCATATTCAGACTGTGTAAGCTATCTATCAAATTTTGTAACTGCGTAACAAAATTTTATTCTTAGAACCACGAGTTAGATTGGATAGAATATTAGTGCATTTCATTTCTAAAATTAGTTTCTATAATAATTCAAGATAGGAATCAGGTTTTTATAGCTTTCAAGATAGTATTTTCTGTTTCATCAGTTTTCAGCATTCACCTGGAGTGGAAGTTCGTATCTAAAGTATTTATTTTTGCTAAAGTATTAATGTTACGAAATTTTGTCTGAAAACTAAAGTTAATGTTTACTTAAAGATCTAGTAGCTATTTGCAAAATTTTAAAGAGATTGAATTATTTTTATTGTCAAGGTCAAATTTTATGTCAAAGCTTTTATTGACGTGCGATTTGATATCTGATGAGCCTCCCAGAAGCTACCCATGTGAATGAGGAAAAAATCCGTTCTCACGGTTCATGAGAGAGCAGTCGCCAGGAATTTTCTAGAAGCGGGAAGCGCTATGTGATATTGACCCATGCGTTCAGTTATTCGGTCTCAGTCGTACGGAAGCAGTCGGTGCAATACCATGATAGGCTCAGTCTGCCAGGAACCGCGAACTCGATAGCATGTAGCCGGGTAGGCCTGCAAGTTTCATATCAAGCACAACTGTGCAAGTTTTATTTTGGAATAATGCCGCTTCTTTATTCAAGTTAATCATAATGTTGCTGTAAAATAGTATTTCGCCAACTGGGGCCTCAGGATTGTTTGAAATTAACTAAACTATTGAACAATGGGAGCGTGTGACGAACTTTTTTTTGGCTTTCTTCAACTAGTGATTTGATTCCTTGAACTGTGGGGTGTGGTCTTGCTCGAACGGTTCATCAAACTTGCAAAACATTTATTTGGAAAAATTGTCTGATATCCTGTACAGTTTTTCGCCTAGTGAAATTTTGAAGAATATAGTTGATCTAATGGCAATGAACTAGTTATCATCATTGAACTTTACCTTTCCATAGTTTTTGGGTTAAAATCTATGTGGCAACCGGGTTATTCTATTTAAGGCAATACTGTAGCATGGTCAGAGTTAAGACAACATGTTTATGCTACACCCTAAGCATAAGCTACGTTCTTACAACTATTTTCCTAGTTTTGGTCATATTTTGATAATATTTATAGTCATGCGGTCATATTTTGAGGAAAAATCTGGTAGTTTTTTAATAGTATCGGGAATTCACTAGATATGATGAGAAGAAATAAGATAATTATTCACGGAACTATACTTCTGCTATACAGATAGGGAAAAAACAAAACTAATTTTCACTGTGGTTTTATGAATTTTATGAAATTAAAATTACTTCAACAAAATGATTTAAAATTTAATTCCCAATGGTGCAGGAGTACATGGAAGCAAATTATGCTGTCTACACGAAAGCGACACTACTAAATTAAATAAATGATTTGTAATTGAGCATGTTATGATGTATAGTAAATTTAAATGTTTGTCATATTTTGTCATTTTTAGGTCATATTTATCCATTTTTAGGTTATATTGCCTTGCATATTTCTCTATGTTTTTGGTCGTAAAGATCCGAACCCTGTATATAAATATCACCTCATCATTGTTGTGATGGAAAAATAATACACAAGTCATAACGGATAGTTCATTCACTCCATTGTGACCGATTTCATTAATATTTGTTACTCCACAATATTTAAGTGCTTTATGTCTTGATGTTAAATAACAATTTGTTTGAGACAAAAACTGATAAGAACTGTAGTGTGTTTCAGTGTATATATAAGATTTTTTTAAATTAGCTTTATATAATATATATATATAAATAAGATAGGATAGGGAAAATAAACAGTTACCCGTCACTTACCACAGATGAAGGCAGGAGGGCGAGACACGTAAAAACACAAAAACAAAAGAATTACACAATATTTCGACTTTAGTCTTACTCATGTACGAGGCGAGACATATGGCAGGGGGAAAGATGTGGTCACATCCGAGCCCGCCACACACACACACACACACACATATATATATATATATATATATATATATAAATAAGCCTTTATTTTTTAATTTTCTGTCAACAAATGTTTCCTTATTCTCTATTAATTTATATGCTACAATGAGAGTTTTGATGAAATTCCATGGTTTCCCGAAATCACTTCAGGCAAATGCCAGGATCATTCCCTGAAAAGGCCATGGTCAAATTCCTTACCATTTCTTTCTGCGGTCCTTTCCAATCTCAATGTTGTTGAGACATAAATAAATAAGGAAGAAATAATAAAATCATGGTTAAAGTCTGTTTGTGAAGTGTTTTTTGTTATCACAGCTCTCCTTCCTTCAACTTAGTTAAATGATAGTCCTGCTTTATCTTTCATTTCCACATTCATAGATTCTGTATATATTTTACAAACAGAAGAAGCTGGGAAACACTAGCAAAAAGTTCATAAGATTGTTTTTTTGGCCTCAGAATAGAACAAATTTCCTTATATGTAAATCATTCAACTTTCAAGAAATTTGGATCTACATTATATTCATTTTTTCACAGGTTATTTGGTATCATGACGAACGACCCGTAAAAGAATCATCAGACTTCCAACTACTTTTCCAAGGAGACAGGTGTTCATTGGTAATAGAAGAAGCATATATGGAAGATTCTGGAGAGTATAAAGTGGTAGCTATAAATTCTGCTGGAGAAGCTTCAAGCATGTGCTCTCTTACTGTAAAATGTAAGTTACCAAGAGCTTTCTAATAAATTTAAGTAGTCTTTTAATTGAGACTGAACAATTTTACAGCTGTTCAGAATTGTTCTCAGTAGCTACAGTTTTTAATAAATAAATATATAAATTAAATGACTTAAGAAAAAACAAGGCAAACTGCAAAAAGTATTGCTGCATTAGCATTCAATGTATGGAGATTCAGATCCATGTAGCCAAAAATGAGAAAAAGTTGAAAATGTTGAATGTGTCAAAAAATTTTGTAACTAATTGATATTTTCTAGCTAGATATTGTGAGTGTTTGGAGAAACTAATTCAGTCCACAAATCATATTCATATCTACAAACAAAAATATTTGAAAATGTAGTGAGCGTTATGTTTGTCTACAACTAGAGTTGTGAAAATCAGCAATATTACCACAATATCTACCACTGTTTTTGATGAAGCATTTTATTAAAAAAAAAAAAAAAACATTGTACCTGCATGGTATTCCTATGAACTTACATAACATACCACTTAGAATAATTCTGTTTACTATTATTATGTCATATACATCAAATTACTGTTACATATTGAAGTTTTTATTCCTATAAAATTTAAATTATTAATTAAGAAACAACTTGGAAGAGTGCCTTAAGGTATCATCTTTCAAGTTACTGGCCTATATAGGTTTTTTATTTTTTTATTTTAATTTCTCAATTCATAGCACAGTCTTTTAATGTACTTAGCTGATAAATAAAATTTGACCTTTTTTGAAATATTCAATTAATAAACAAACATTGAAATAAAAATCGTTTCACTAAACATACTAGAAGTAAATTAGTGTAATATGCTCAAAGTTTAAAAGTGGAAATTAATAGTTTTGTATACATTTTTTACCTATTTTTAGAATGGTAACAGTCCCCCAGAAGGTAGTTAAGATGTGCTATAATGACATTTTAATTTGTATAAAATGTACTTGAGCCTCCAACCTTATAATAAACCATGCTGCAATACTTGCAATATGTAGTATGCGCACCACTATATTCACTAATCCTACCAACAGAGGGATTTTCCCCATTGTATGGTGTCAGCAACAACGGAGAAATAAGAAATGCTTTAAGACAATAGTTTTATGATGAAAGGAAAGATAAAGTATACGCACCACTAACCAAAGTCAAAGAGGAGGAATACAGCAGCAGAAAAAAAAAAAAAAAGAAAAAGAAAGAAAGAAAGAACTGTGTGTCCGAGGCCACATGGGAACCCTTCACCACCACCACCACATTAATGATGGCTTTGAATATTATGGTTTGACTGGACAGGAGGGAAACAACAGTATCAGTTTCTCTCTTGCTTTAGGGATTGCAGTCTATACCTATCTTCTGTTTACTTTGGTTCAAGAATTTTCCTTCTCATGATCTATCGTTCTTCCTTTAGAATATTTTCTAGGTCACATTTTCTGTGGAATATCAGAATTTCATTTCCGTACAGAGCTTCAGGTTTGATCACTGTGTTGTAGTGTTGGATATGCATTTTTTATTACAGAAGTTGTGTGTTACTCCGTATGATCTCCTGAGTTTCTGTAGTCGCTTTATGTGCTTCTAAAAAAAAAAGCTCTGTTGGCTCGATCTAAGTGTCTGAAGTGTGGATCAATTATCAATTGTGAAATTGTTTATGCTGGACATACAAATTTCGAGAAGAATAATTGTCAACTTGAAGGAATTTTCCTGTATTCATTTCCACAGTGAAAACTCATCATTGGAATCACTTTAAATTGTATTTATTATATCAGGAAAAGTTTATTTTAAGAGATGTTTCGATTTGTTCACGTTTTGAAACACGCGATTAGAAAAGTAAAAATCTAAGATTTGAAATATCTTTGAATTCAGTAAAGCTACAGCTGAACTTTTATCAACGGCTATAGTCATTAATCCAAGTATTTTGATAGTAAAATTAACTAATTTGGCAAAGTTTAATTAGAAGTTTTAATTAAGAGAAAAAATAAACATTTTACCTAAAATGAATACAGATTTGAAATTTATATCAGTAGATAGACGATTACTAATATATAGTGCTTTCAGTAAAATGTTTAAGCATTTGTCAGATAATTAAGTTTTTAAAGATAGATTGTCGCTAATTGTTGTTGGAGTTCGAGAAAGTACGCCAAGCTGGTGATGTAGAAGAATTTAACGTTAAGCTTATACAAACCCTTTTGGATGCTAAATTAAATTAAAACTGATAGATCAGGAAACCCTTGTAAAAATTGCAAGTTAAACTATTTTGTATTTTACTAGATGTTAATCAAAGAAAAAAATTGCTGATGTCAGGGGCAAGGTAGAGCCTATAAGAGATCCTGCAGCTAGCTAAGATTGTCTCATTCGTTTGCCGGAAAGTGATCGCGTAACTTCACACTGGTTAGCGGAGCAATCTGCTCCAACCGGTTTTGGCATATTCCAACATGCCGTAGTAGTGTACTCACTAATGTTAGTGAGTTTGTCTTCTCGTATGAATGTTCTTAACCAGTAATCTTCTATGAAACTGTTGTTCGATGCTTTATCTATGTATCTGCTACCGACAATGTACTAGTGAACTTTTGCAAGAATGTTAGTATTGTGTTACTCTGAAACTGTGTTATGTGAACTTATTTCAATTACCCTTCACATTTGGGGTTTAATACGAATGCATGGTGGCCAATTTCTTAAATATTTAAGGTACCAGTACACATGGTCAAGAATATATTTGTTCACAGTTTAGGTGAAAGTGTTAAACCCCCACTTAAATTTCGGCCTGACAAACTGTTTAACTTCTCTCTATTTCATTTTTAATTACTAAGTATTGAATCAAGTGCAGGTGAAGAAGAGCTCAAATGAAATTTATAAGCCAATTGTTTCAGCACATTCCATGAGTACTTTTGTCTGCTTGATCACAGTGATTTCACTGTCTGCTAGTATTATTAGGTCATCTACGAAAGCTAAGCAAATGATCTTGATGTCATCCTTTGTCAATCCAAGCTGCATGATCCAACTGTGTCCATACACACATAATAATAATATAATTTTTTTGGATTGCATAGTAGTCAACACTACAGCAGTAATTCTCCTGTCCAATTTTTTTTAATCTGCTTTTTAGTGCCTGTGTTTATATATATAACAATACTAGCAAATTGTGTTTTTGGAAGGTGAGTATTATCTGCAATTTTTTTTTCTGTTTTGCTGCTGCCCTTACCATGGTACATGTAGGAAGTGATTATACCTCTTTTATCATTTATTAGTATTTGTTAATCATACAAATACTTTTATTATATACTGTCCTTATGAATCTTTTAAAATAGTTAATATGGGGCAAATATAAGAAGTAAATATGAAATGAAACAACAATTAAAGTTAATCTTATTTTATCTTTATTTAATTTAATGCACAATAAGAAGAAAAAAAAGAGAAAGAACCAGGATATTATCACTGAAATTCTTTTAAATTAGTTCCTAACAAATTTGTAGAAAATTACAATGAGTAGGGTAATATTATTATTTTTTAGCACTTGGTGATTCTGAACCTGCTATCCGACCACAAGTATCTCAGCCTGTTGAAGAGACCACTGGCATGGCTCCTAAATTTGATAGATTGCTCACAGATGTGATGGCTACAGAATGTGAACCAGCTGTGTTAGAATGTTGTGTTGTTGGGGAACCCCAGCCTGAGATAAAATGGCTTCACAATAATATTGAAATCAAGCCTAACCCTCAACGAAAAGTACGTATTTTTTCCAGAAGTTGACCTACTAACTTAATATTTACCTTGGAATTTACAAAATTATGATTGTTTTTTGTATCTGGATTCTTGGCAATGTGCCACCATTTTGTAAACCACAATAAGCTACTGCATATTGTACCCATAATGCTTTGTGGCTTTTTGGGCACCCCTATATTTCATCTCTGGCTTTTACAGAAAGTCTCATTTTCTTTCAGTGGGTAGAACATAGTTGGTTTATATATATAAAAGAACGTACTCTAAGTTTAAAGTTTGTATCAATCATAGTTTCGGAGGTATTCAAAATCATCAAATCCTATAAGCCACATCTAATGTACTAGAAACTTGAAATTTGGTACATATGTTGTTTCTAATATTTGTATTAAGTGGAAAATAATTAAAGAATCTTAATCTTGAAAATTCTTAAAATCAAACAAAATTATGAATTATATATTTAGCATTAGTGCCATTTTTATTCATTGACACATGGTAAATTCAGTAGTATGAAATGTGTTGCAGTTTCATTTTAAACCTTTTAATTGTGATGGGAATGTTTCAGAATAAATATATTAGAATATATAGTGAAATTAAAAACCAATCACACATCACGTATGAAGTTAGACTGGCCATGATAGACCAATAAACATGCACACAGTTTACAATATTTCAGTATAAACCTTAATTATCTTTAGAGTTGAGACATACAGCTAGGAGATCAGATGTGTGAACACTAAGACACATCACATTGCAATCATGAGATGAGTCTCTGTACACTTGTGAGTTTAATTTAATTGCAGGTGTATGCATATGACTTATCATGAATCATCTCTCTTAGCTAAGGCATTTTTCAAAATATATTTGTTCTGTCCATGTTATATTATGTTGTTTCAACTTTAGGCTTAGGAATTCATTGGTTTGATTTCTTTGCCCTTGTTGGAATTTATACTGGCTTGTAAAATAGTTTCATGTTCATTATTATGATCATTCCAATCTATGTCTCATCATTTGCAGATCGAACATCATAAAAATGGAATTGTTAGCCTCACAATCACATCAGCCACTCCCGATGATAAAGGTGTTTATACTGTGAAAGCTTCAAATAGTCATGGAGAAGCCAAGTGCTTCTCCAATCTTATTGTTAAATCTACTGGAGTAACCGATGTGAAAAACAAGATAGACAGACATGTATTTCCAGCTTTCAAGGAATTGTTTGCTGACAGGACAGTATATACAGAAGATTCCACTAAATTTGAATGCATTGTTACTGGAAAACCTACTCCAAAAGTGAGTGTTTAAACAACTACCCGATTACAGTCTTACAATAAAATATCTAAAACCAATGATTTTTTTCAATGATTATGGTATTTGAATTTTTTTGATTAAAAGTACTTAATTTATAAAACTAAATAATTAATCAAAAATTTGATTTTTATTTCATTACTAGCTGACCCGGTCACTTGTTGTTGTGACTCAGTAGTTATAGTACCTACTTTGGATTAATGTTATTCTAAACTATCTAATGTATTCAAATTAACATTCACTAATAAAGAAAAAAACATTTTAGTCGATTTGAAAATTCAAAAGTAATTGGTAAAGAGTTTCAGATAGTTGAAATTAAGGACAAACGAATGTATTTTTTTTTAATTACATTTTATTTATTTGAAATTATTTGATCAATTTCTTCTGGACGGTTTTTAACTTCAAGCCAAATCAAAATGTGAGAATGAGGCAAACCTCGCTTTTGCCACTCAATCGAATACAGATGGCAACTTGTGTTACCGAAAACCGAATGTTATTCGATTAAATCAATAGATGATTTTAATTTTTGTTTAAACACACGTGCCGTGATAGCATGACGATTCATTGATTGTTGTCCTGGTAATAGCATAGTTTGTATTTCCTCCCAATTTGGATTACGTGTAAATGTAATAAAAAAATCTGGATGACCATAATGACGTACGTAACTCATCACATCTTATATATATTCCTGCATGTTCCGTGGACTGCCGATGTAGCTTGAAGGTAAAATAAATGCATTACCGATATCATTGGCATTTAAATTTTCAGCTATATTACCAGTAATAGCATCTCGTAAGTGGATGTATTCCTCCGATCGTAATTTAGCCTGGTTGTATCACATAACTCATCGCATCTTATATGTATTCCTGTATGTTCCGTGGACTGCTGATGTAGCTTGAAGGTAAAATAAATGCATTACCAATATCATTGGCATTTAAATTTTCATCTATATTACCGGTAATAGCACCTCGTAAGTGGATGTATTCCTCCGATCGTAATTTAGCCTGGTTGTATGGAATAAATCGCAAACATTCGTTTCCAATTTTAGCGTACATATCCACGACGTATTGATGGTATAGTTGACGATCTCGAAGGATTTAGTTATCCTAATTATTTCTAATGATCAATCGGTGGGCGTAGTACTTCATTGAAGTAACTTATTTATTTGTTTCATTATCTGAAAAAATAAGAATTTAAATAGTAAAAAAATTAGAAGAAATTAATATAGTGGGCCCGTGATAATCCGGCCTCTGTTCGGAATACTGCGGGTCTACTGTATTAATAAAATAAGGAATTAAATAGTTAAATATTAAATTTACCAGTAACTGGATCACACTGTTTGATGTCGATGTGATATTCATCCTGCCCTTGCCAGAATATCAGTGGATACTGGAATGCGTCATACCAACGGTGTAGATCTGAAATAATACTAACAGTGCTATCTCGGCGCGTGTTTTTATGGCTCTATTGTCAACTGGATCGCCAACTATAATAACAGAAACTTCATCTATAGTTGGCGCGTTGAACCTGCCAGCGTGTTCTTCTGATGGTAATTTGTCTGCTTTGATGTCAATTTGATAGTTGCATTTTTTTAATTGTGGCAACACTCTTTTAAACAATTGAATAAGTTGATTATTATTTTCCAAAAAATTTTCCAACAATACCACTTTTGCTCTCACTTCTGCTGGTTCAATGAAATTATACTGGCACTGAGTTGTCACGCGTTCTTCACAACTTCCAATAAAACAGATTTGGAGAAACTTCGGGACATCATTAGGCATCGGCATCAACGACCCAATCTTATGGTACACCTGGCCTTGTATTTTGAATGTAGTTTCAAAATGACGTCCATCAGATGTGAGATCGCAAATTTTAGTTGCTCCAAAAGTCATCTGAAAGCAGGAATTTAATTTGCGTGTCATGCACAGAAAAAATTTTGAATCGTTTGATTCGCCAGTGATTGCAAAGGTTCTGGGGGAGTGGGAAGTGGTAATAATACAACTTTTCCTGATGCAAAACACATGCCAGCTGTTTCATTGCGGAATTTCAACGCCTGACAGTATTGGCATACTTTGTCCATTGCACCAATCGCAATTCTTAGAATGTGCAGAATAATCAGTGCCTGGTGCATATTCGAACACAAGACGAACAAATGATACACGTGTTAAGGCATGGCTAATTTGCTGTCTCTCTCGTTCTATTTCTCTAAATGTAGCGATGTGCTGTTCTCGTGCTGCTCTTGTTCTCGATATATTCTGTAGCAGACATTCATCACGCTGTTCTTGAGATTCTTGCATACGACGCTATGATGTCCTGATTCTTTGAACTTCGTTACTTGCCGCGATTTGTTCTGCTGAATGATGAGCCCTCTCAATACGTTTGCGTCGTGTCTCTCTGATACACGCATTGTTGAGGTTAGATGTTTTTGGGCGGCATTTCACTGAAATTTATAATTGCAACAATAAAAATAAAAATAGTTGAATTACAACAAAAAGCGCCATTCTAAAAGCCTTAAAATAGGACATTATAATACAGTGCTGAAACCGGAATGCCTCTATGCAAGTAAATGACCTGATATTAAATAATAATAATTATAATTTCGTGTGGTCATAATGACCTGATGACGGGGTTTGTGTCAGCTGCGCATTCACCCATTTCGTCGCCGCCTTAACCTAACCCGGCAACTCTGCCGGGTACAGGAGACTTACAGTTTTACATGGAATCCCGACCACAGAAGTGTTCTGGCGTACTTCACATTACACAGCAAGCTGTGCCAGAGGTGAGATTCGGGTTAAGTGCCTATGAAAATCCCCGCCGAGACAGGGATTCGAACCTGGGACCTTTCGATCTTTAGTCAGATGCCTTAACCACTGAGCCACCAGACCGCTCGCTATTAAATTAGAAACTGAATAAGCTTGGAGTATTGGAATGGAGAATTATAAAGGAAATTTTGGGTCCATTGAAAAATACAGTACAATGGAAGATAAGAACTAATGAAGAAATATAACATTGAAAAAAATAACAAAATCAGTCAGAAAAAAGGAGAATGATATTTTTGTGACATATCTATCGCATGGATGACATCAGGCTAACAAAAAAGATATTAAAATATTTTTTGGGATTCAAGAGGTTACGAAAGATTTGAAACGAAATAATATCAGTGAACAGTATGGAAAGAAAATATATTCGAAAGCAGATTTCCAATATGGTAGGATTCCTAGAAGAAAACTGGTGCAAAATGGTCTGAAGAGAGAGAGAGAGAAAACAGTGCAATAATGAAGAAGTACTGGAGAGGAAGAAAGAAAAAACCAACAGGGGAAGAATTGAAATTGACACGTGGTTCTTAGCTGGGCATAACGAAAAGAAAAAAAAATGAGAAGCAAGTAACAAATACTTACACGTTTTTGAATTTATCATAACGGTTTCTTCAATGTTATATTCATGTGTGTAATTACTTTGTTGTTAAATATAATAGCATACAAACGATACACAACACAATACACAGCACAATTATAAAAATGATACTACACAAAACAGGGTTATGTCATACATTAACAATATGACGTGGATTAGACTGTAACATAAATAAATCGAAACACTACGCCATCTACTGGATGGTTACCCAACCTAGATAACCAAATGTTGTGTCGATAAATTAATACATCACTATCTGTTAGAAACCTATGGAACTATAATAATAATTTCATGCGGTTGTAGTGAACTGGTGACAGGGTTTCTATTGGCTGCGCATTCCACCCCTGTGCCAGAGGTGAAGGCCGAGTTAAGTGCGTATAAAAATCGCTGCTGGCACAGGGATTCGAACCAGGGACCTTTGGATCTTCAGTCAGACACCTTAATCACTGAGCCACCAGAACGCTCAAACCTATGGCACTTCCAAATAATTACAAACCAATGTCCTATGACAAACATTAAACGAACATTTAATTCGAAATAATAAATATTAAGATCAATAATCGAGATAAAAACTATCCTATCTTTTAAGTTAGACCAAATTACACACAGTAAGCCAAATTTCATCAAAATCAGTTAAGTAGTTTCGGAGTTCATCTCGGACAAATATCGTGACGCGAGATTTTTATGTATATAAAGATTTTCTTTTAAAGTGTTATAGAGTCATGCAATTTAAAATATATCTTTCAAAAACTATCAGTTCCAAATTTTGGTTCTATGACATGAGGCTGCTGGAAGTAGGGTATTATAACTTGGCAGGTACTTTTTCTCATGATTAAGTCATTATTGTTGTGTTCATGTATTCTTTGTTTAAACCCTTCATTAGAGTTAGAAAATGCCTGCCTTTGAACATAAAGTGTGACATATTATTATGTAGTGCATTTAAGGAAATATGAGAAGCAATTGAGGGATTTTGTCTAAACTATTCTGTCTGTAATAGAATGTTTGCAGAAGTTGGATATAGAGCTGTGACTGATGGTCTTACTCTGTGTCAATTATTTGTCATTTATTTTAATTCCTTCATTTACCAGTTCTTTTAAAAATGTCTCCAATGCCATACGATAACTAAAATAAATAAGAACAACAACTTTAAGTTGTTATGATTTCTCTAAATCCAGACCATATTTTTGATTTGAACCTATTAACCTTTTCCTATATTTTTGTTTGCGGTTTATTTACATGTAAACACTTCATGTTTACATATATTACTTATATTTTTTGCATGTTTAATTAGAAAATTGTATGAAATGAATTATGTGTTTCAACTGAGTCTTATCTTCAGGTGAAATGGTATTTCGATGATGAGCCAGTGTCAGGAAAAGACTTCTTAGTATCAACTAGTGGTGAGAGGCAGGTGTTGACCATACCACGTGTAATGAAGAGTCATGCTGGAAAGGTATCTTGTGTGGCTGAGAATGAAGTTGGGAAAGCCACATGTTTGGCACTGTTGACAGTTGAAGGTTAGTTTCAACAAGCTTTAATTTTCTTACTAGAAATTAACTTTTGTTTTTCAGAGTTAAAATACAGGGTTAGCCTAAGAGATTCATCGGGTTTCAAAATACTGTGTATTGAAAAGTATAAAACCCACAAAGACTAGTGATACATGAAAATATACATCAACTCACCAACATCCTGGTACATATGATAAATATTCAATGCATGTGCCCTTAGTCATCCAGCAGACATCCAAACAGTAATCAAATTCCGTCCATACATTTGAAACCATGTTTCTATCAATGTCCATCCTAGCAGCAGTGATCTGTTCCTGTAATTCTTGCAGAATTACTAACTGCAGATTTTTCACTCCTTATTATTTCGTGAAAAACCAGCCAGTGTGGCTATGAACATTAAGCTGCCACTACTCTGGATTGGGGAGGTACAGAGGGCCTAGATTCATATCCCAGTCCTGATGTACTGGCCTTACTTTGTTGCTTTAGGCAGTTATCTGCATTAACTTAGGCGAATGTTGGAATGTTACATGAATCTTTGGTCTGAGACAAGCCTCAGCCTTCAGTTATTTGACAAAACTTTGTTAAAATTACAAAATGTTTTCTCATTTAGAAGTTGTTAATAAGTAATATATATTATTTCTTAGTTGTCGATAGCATCAGTTTAATCAGAGGACATGTGTAATTCCTTGGGGGAAAAAGTCCTTTTGGATTAAACTGTTTCAATAAATTGGTTCTGCTCCTCCTATATAAACAAGAAAACAAGTTTTGTTGTTTTCGGACAACATAATGGTACATAACAAGGTTACATCAAGAGGAGATAGTAAATAACTGCAGAAGGATTTGGAAAATCTTTCGAGTATTCTAGGCCAGCATGACATGAAGAGAAATGCTCATTAGGTACACAGGTAGAATGCTATCAAAGGTAAAACTATATTATTTGATAATATCAGAGTTAAATTGGTTTATCGATGAAAAGATTTTGGATTTAACTAGTCCATATATGGTTGCCTGTATCTCACTGAAAATTTGATGTATATTTTATTGCAGCCGACATTATTACTGAAGAGTGTGCAATAAAAATATTTTTTTTTAAAAATTTTATATATTACTTTTGCTTTTCACATTTAACAGCAGGTAGGCACATTATCTCACAGTAATAGATGTATTCAAGTAATGAAAGTGTTGGTTACTAACAGTTCATCTGAATGGAAGTTTAGTGCAATCTGCTAAGAAATACCATCCAATCCACACTGTGTGTCGAAGTTTATAGTCGAAAATATAAACACGTGTGTCTATATATGTGCTCTCCTCTCCCCTCTCACTCTTTTGCTTTCAACTACAATAAGTCACTGTATTATGTTGGTTCTCTGGGTGGAGCCACTTGGATTTATTAGAACCTAACGTTTCTGCCATCGTGCTGTGGCCTTCTTCAGAGGACTGCTTTGTCAGTCGCTGCTATCACCTTATAAATCGACACGGCTCCACACGGAGAACCAAGACGATACATACAGTGACCACGGAAGCTTTCGTAATCACAGTAAGTCACTGTTTGTTCCTTTATCCTTATTCAGATTTAAAACTGCTATATTATTATAGCATGTTATCCTCTAAATAATATATTGCATGGGTTTATTATTATTATTATTGGCGAATTCTCCCAATAAATGGAAGATGGTAAGCAAATGACCGAATCAAGTTTTCTTCGAGCTCTTCTTATTGTTCCAATAGGCTTTAATTCTTTCCGAGAAAGCTTGTTTGCATTCTTCCAACCACTTTGGTCTGTATTGTTTTTGTTTTGGTTGCTCAGTTACAACTTTCCATTTGTCTACTTTGTGTCTGAAGGTGTCTCCTTTTTGAGATCGTTCTGGCCTCGCATTCGGGAGGACAGCGGTTCGAATCCCCGTCCGGGCATCCAGATTTGGGTTTTCCATGGTTTCCCCAAATCATTCCAGGTGAATGCCAGGATGCTTCCTTCAAAAGGCCATGGCCGAATTCCTTCCCATTCCTTGCCCCACATCCTTTCCTGTCTCTAAAGACCACGTTGTTAGAGAGACGTTAAACAGATAAAAAAAAAAAAAAAATCTTTTTGAGATGTATGTTGCTCCTATGCTTGCACTTTTAAGATCCTTCCGAATTTCATTCAGCCAAGGTGTTGGATTTTTAAGTGAACTTACATAATCTATTATCTTTTTTGTCAGTTGACTTTCTGGTAATCTCTTAAGGTGACCAAAGAATTTCATTCGCCTTTTCTTGATGTCAGTTTCGATGTTTGTAAACTTTTCTGTTGTTTTGATTGATTGTAGTCTGTAACCATCTTTAGTGAGTCTTGCTCCTAGAATTTTTCTAACGATTTTTCTCCCTACTTTTTTAATTTCTTCAAGGTCATGTTTTCTGTTATGTGTTAATGTTTCACTTGCATAGAGGACTGTTGGTTTTATGACTGTGTTGTAATGCCAAATTTTGATCTGTCTTGACATAGATTTTTTTGTTGTAGAGATTTTAGACTAACCCTAATGCTTTTTTTACTTTTCGGAGGCGATTTTGCTGTGAGATTTTCTCAAGGCCTGTCGGTTCGATGAATTCTCCGAGGTATTTAGAGTATGGGACCCTGTTGATTTTACCGCATGGGTTTATTGTTATTATTATTATCTGCAATTGGACCCTGTGAGATCACACAAGGTCTTAACAATTCGATTTTCTGAGTTTTCATACAGCTCTTATTTTATTCTCCGTCGATTCTCTTTCATTCTTCAGTCCACTTCACCCCCGATCTCTTAGTGACTTCATTGGCAGTACTTCCCTTGTTAATTTTTGTCTGTACGTGTGTTTGCTATGATTTCTGACTAGTTTATGTGAGCTTTTTCTAGGTCTTTTTTGACCAGTTGGACCCATGGCATTGTTTTTAGCTATTCTATGTACGTCATAATTTTGTGAATGAGTCTTGTTGCTGGGAGTCTGTGAATATGTCCATAAAATCTTAACGTTTCCTAATGTCTGCCACACGTTTTGACAATGTTTCTGTTGCTTTTCGAGATTTAAATCCATTTTTTTTCCTGGGCTGAGGATCTTTCTTATAATTTTGCGTTTTTCTTTTAGGATGGTTTCTTGGTCACCTTTCCTGTGCAGTGTTAGTTTTGCTGGCATACAGGGCTTCAGGGTTGATAACTGTGTTGTAATGTCTGACTTTTGTGAATATGAACAAACATTTTGTAGTGTATATGTTATAGGTTCTACCGTAGGCTCTCCTAGGAATTATCATGCAAGCTTTTTGTGCTATTTTCTCTCCTCTGTGGGTTTGATAATTTCTCCCAAATACTTGAAGTACGGACTCTCTCAATTTGTGCATATTTAGTCATAAGTTTTTGAGTCTGGAGTTTTGAGGAGGTGAACTTGGTTTTTTGGAAAGATATTTGTAAACCTACTCTTTTAGCATATTCTTTGAGATTTTCTGTCTGTTTAATTTCTGTGGTCTCATCGTATGCTAGTATGGCTAAATCGTCTGCAAAGGCTAGGCAGAAAATTTTAATATCATTCTCGGGTCATCCGAATTGTATGGGTTTCCAATAGTTCTGGTATTCAAGTTCTTTCTCCCATTCTCAGATGACTTTGTCCAAAACAAGCTTGAAGAGTATCGAGGACAGATCATCACCCTGTCGAACACCAGTATTAATCTGAAACAGTTCGGATATCTCACCCATGAATTTCACTTTGGAGGTTGTGCCGGTGTTTGTTTAACGAGGTTTATGGTTTTAAGATCGAGCCCTTGCTCTTCGAGGATGTTGAAGAGTGATAACCAGTCGATTGAATCAAATGCCTTTTTTAAATCTACAATGGAGCAAATGACCGGGCTGTTCCTGAGTGCTTTATATTTTAGTGTGGTTTTTTAAGTTGAATCTTTGTTCTAAGCAGTACCAACCAGTGTGGAAGCCAGCCTGGTACTTGTCAGTTTTGTGGTCGAGTAGCTCCTGCACTCTTTTGAGAAGACAAGCTGAAAGAATTTTGTATGCAACCTTAAGAAGGGAGATTCTTTGATAGTAGTTGATGTCCATTTTATATCCCTTTTTGTGTAATGGGTGAATGAGGGCACATTTCCAGTCTTCAGGTAATTTTTCTGTCTGCCAGATATCTGTAACGATTTTTGTGAGTTCTGTAAGCAAATTCGGTCCAAGATTTTTCAATAGTTTGGCAGTGATACCATCTTCTCCGGGTGCTTTGTTGTTTTTGAGTTTGAGGATATGTCTGTGGATTTCCTCTTGTGATGGTGGTGGGGATTCTGGATAGGTATAGGCGGGGAGTTTCCTTTGGGACTCTTGATGAGGGTTCAGGGCAGTTGAAGAGTTAAAAAAAATATTTTGACAATTCTTTAAAAATTTTCCTTATTAGTTTGTGTGATCTTTCTGGCCAGTTTCATGGGTTTATATATAAATAAAAGATTGGAATAGGAGAAGTGGTGGTATTCTCTTACACCAATTTTTTATTTGTTCCAGTATCCAGCACCAACATTTTCCTAACAGTATATAACCAGTATTCCTTTGCATCATTCTTTTGTATGCTATCTTATCTATTTTTTCGTCCTGACTTTGTTTTATCTTGGTTTGAGCTTTTTTCCAATTGCATTTTTTTTCTGATTTCTCTTGCTCATTACTATTTCTGTTGACCTCATTTGTTGATCCGAGTTTACTCTCACAATTTTCTAGATGATTTTCCTGAGTGTTGTAATGGAAGACATTTTTGTGCACCTTTCACCACAGATTTTTTCCTGGGTTCCATTATCTCTGCCTGTCTGTGAGGTGTTTGAAATTTTGTATTACTTGAATTTATCCTCTTCATCTCCACTCCATACTCCTCTCCTCCATTTTGATTTTTTTCACCCATTTCATGGCGCTGATGAATTATCTCTGAACTTTTAGTCAGCTGCCAACCTCCACCATGTGGCTACCTTGATCTACTGATGGAAAAAGGTCTTAAACCTGAAAATTGTAATGTATATTGTGTGTACAAGTCTGTTCATGTTTTGACACAATCCTTTCCCTTAAGTGTAGTAAGCAGTAGTTATTCTCCTATCCAAATATTTTATATTTAGTGCCTATTGAATCCCGAAAATAAATCTGTATTAGTGACAGTGAAAATGATATTAGAGAATGAAAATCAGGAAGGATAGGGAAAGTTAACCCATCACTCACCTTAGATGTTGGTAGGATGGCCACAATGGACACAGAAATGCAAACACACTTTGCAATATTTTGTTATAAACGTTAGTTATAATCATAGGAGGACTTATTGGAAAGAGAACAGTTGTTTACAAGACTCATCAATATATGGTGAGTGCGAGTGTGTACACATCTGAGCTCTTTGTCAATACATCCTCCTCTAATCATGACTCAGTTTATAATGAAATGTTGAACAAAAGAAAGCAGCTAGATTTGTTTGTGGAAATTACTGCAGGACCCAGTCAGTAATTTACATGATGAAGGAACTGAATTTGGTGTTACTAGAAGGTTGGAGGAGCTTGAAGAGAGTGCTGGAAATGTACAGGGCATATGTTGGTGATAGAAGTTGGAGGAAGATTGGTTGAAGAATTAGGAGTAGTATACGCAGTGAAAAGGTGACCGACCATAGGCACAAGCTAGGCCTAGATTTCATGCATAAGGGAGTGGAAAAATTGTCTTCCGTGGGTAAGGGTGTCAGGGATTGGAATAAATTACCAAGGAAAGGGATGAATAGCTTACCTAAAACGCTGCAGGAATTTAAGGTAAAATTTGTAAATGGCAAATTAGATGAATGGAGCAATTTAACACTCAAAGTATATAAGGTAATAATAATAAGAAGAAAGGAGTAATTAGATGACTTGAGAAATTGCCACCAGAGCATGGGCTACATTGTAATTAAATACAATTTAGTGTGTTCGTGCTGCATTTGTCTGTGTTGAGTGACAGGTAATTAATTGTTTCTTGTTACCTTAGTAATATTTAGATTTAAACTAGTAATTACCCACAGCTTTGTTTGTTTGGAAGTGTATTATAGTATAAGTTTTTTCTTTAATAATAATAATATGAATAATAGTAACTATTGCAATAATAAAACTTTATTTACTTCTGTAACAAAAAAAAAAAACAAAAAAAAAAAAACAAAATCAATAACATTTACCCTCTAAAACATAAAGTTGTTTGCTGCTTGGATTATTTGAACAAAATGTTGATTTGTTCAATTATTTCTGCTTTAAAATAGAAATTTGCATAGATCAAAACTAATCCTACATGGTGTCACATAAGATCATTGAGAATTATTTTTAATTTCCTTTCACTTAAACCATATTATTGAAGTCATTATTTCTGCGGCATGTAAGTAGTTCTTACAGGTCAAAATTAAATTGCGATACAGGGAACGCATTAATGTGCACATGAAAGAAGCTATGATTTTCGAACGGAATGTTAGTGGAGGTTATGGTTAGGTTGAAATGCTGTACCAGAATAACAACTGACAAACACACTTTGTTAAAGCATAAGGAATGATGGATTTAGTTTTATAATTTATGCATTGTAGCATAAGATTTTAAGATTCGTAGTTTATTTTAATTTCATTTATTCTATACTGCTGTCATCATTAACTCAATAGAACATAAGAAGTTCCAACTTTATGACAATATAAATTTCAGCTGGATATGTACATTACAAAATCATTGTTATGAGTATTATTCAACAACAATTCAGTTTAATTAAGTAACAGCGAAAAATAAATTGCTGTAGTACTGCATTCAACTCTTCATTTCTAACGGACTTTGAAGATAGTCAATGTAAAATCACTATTTGAACAGTTTGGTGGTTCAGTGGTGAAGGCGTCTGACTGGAGATAAATCCCTGTTATGAATCACTGTTTCAGGGATTTTCATAGATCCCTAATCTGAGCTTTATCTCTGCCACAGCTTGCTGTGTAATGTGAAGTACGTCAAAACGTTTCCATGGTTCAGATTCCATGTTGTACTCTAGGTCCCCTGTACCCTATAAGATTACCAGGTTAAATTAAGACTGCTATGCCAGGGGAGAATATGCAGCCAATAGAAACCCTGTAACCTGGTGATTACGACCACACGGATTTATTATTATCACAATTTTCCTTTTTTCTGTAAATATTACTTTAGAAAAAAATAAATTAAGAGCAGATTTATATTTCCTAATCTGGATCTATTAGTTTATCAGTTGCATTAATTTTCATGTTATCAAATGGAACACATCATTCAATATGTCATAATGTTCTTGCAGGAAACAGTGTACTCTATATCTGTAAAAAGCAATGAGTAAAGGTGCCAGTACTGGCTATAGAGTAGGAGGTTCTTTCGTATTTGTAAAATTCAAATTGATAATGACAATTTCCAAATCTACTATTCATTTTAAATTTCTTATTATGTTTGATTAATGTTTTTTTGCGAGTGGGTGTGTGTGTGTGTGTGTGTGTGTACAAAACTGAAAAACTACATAATTAAAGTAAAAAAATATACCCGAATCCAAGCACAATCACAGTGTAATCTTTTGTCAGTGTTTCTTGAAAGGATTGCTTATCTTAGATACAGAGTGATCTGTGGCCATATTTCTGCTATGAAATGGTTTTAATTTCTTGCTCCATTCCTCAGTTACATCATATAGGTCATAAACTATTTTTGCAGATTTTAATCTGTACAATAAGCTCTTTAAAAATTTTAAAACACCATCAAAATTGTTTCAGTAGATTTTAAGTGATGACACTTCAAACTTTCAGACAGACGCAGCTTGCTTACAGATTTAAAATAGTACAGATACCGTTGTGGGAATTGTTAATGGTGGGTTTTACGATAATCTTTCCCAATGGCAGAAATGCTTGTTAAAAATGGTGCTTGAATACAAAAGAAAATAACTATAATTGTTTCTGTATTTGATTTTGGACTGTTGCAGATCCACCTGATCTTACAATGCTTCCTTCTTTTGAAACAAGTAATGTTGCTGAACAGTTAGAATCCTCTTCATTCAGCATGAAGCGTTCTGTGTTTATGAAGTCCTCTACAAGTCAAGTCACATCCTCAACAATAAGTACTGGAGGAGAACAAAAAGTTGAGAGTCACAGTTATTCCTCCGAATCACAACAATCTCTTCAGCAGTCTAATTCAAAACCACCAACTCAGGTATACCAGATAAAATAATTGTAATAATAGTATATAGTCAATACATTTACTGTGGGTTCATATCTGTATGCAACTGCCTTCTTGTAGTATATTGTCTGATATAATACTGATTAAAACTGTAGGTTGAATCACATAAAACTGTCGAAGTTCTTGAAGTTCATGGTAAACCTGAAATTCAACAATCAACCTTTCTGAAAGTATCAAGTGCAGCTGAAGAGAGTCAAGAAAGCTCAACATCAAGCTATTCAACACCAGTGGCATCTCCAAAACCAATCAGAAAATCTGTAGGTCCTCGTTTTGTGAGTCCACTGAATGGAAAAATTGTTGACCAAGGTGCAGATGTTATATTAGAGGGCATCATTGATGGTATGTATATTTCTCTGCACAGTATAAAAGTAATATTTTCAAAAGCTTATATATTTTAAATATATCATGGATAAGAATCCTCAATGAATGCTTTTCCTGCTTTTATGCCTCCTGAAACCCAAATGAAATCACCTGTGTTTAAGTTCACTCCCTATATGAAATAACTATGATCATAATGAGAATGAAAATGCTTTAAGTTCTGAAAATAAGGAAGGAGTGCAATAAATGAAGGCTATATGAACATGAAAACACAAATCATGAACACACCTTACATTATTTTGGTTTAAAATTTTATTTGTGCATGTAGAATTGAACCATTTGGCAAGGATGGGTCTGCACATACCACAGCCTGCCACATGGCTGAGTATTTTCATATTCGTTTGGGCTCTTGGCGTATAAGCATGACAAACACATAAACTCAAACCTTTTACTATGTAAAATTAACCATGTACTGAGACAAGACAAATGGCAGAGGCATCAGATGTGTACATAAACTGAGTCACCACATGATTGAAACTAGAGATGAATGTTGTAGGCAGGGTTATTCTCCTGTCCATATCACTGTTTCGCTACTACTGTATTCCAACAATATATATATGAGAAAAACCACCGTAAAGGTGAAGGTTGAATCACAAAAAAACGACTACACATTTAAAGTTTAAAATGTTTTGGATCATAATCTTCCATCAACAAAAGAGTGAGGAGGCTTCCTAGTGGAGGCCAACAGCCAACTGGAGCCACTGACCCATGGTTGGCAGCTTGTGGTGGTGGAAAAACTGGTGGAAAAAACAACTATGTTGGGAATCATACGTGAGAGTTTGAAGGGGTTACGCAAGAACTGAAAACACAAGTCACAGTAACAAGTCACTGATACACTGAAGAAGTGGGAGGAAAGTATTACTGTAAACCAGTAAAATTTTTTCTTATCTTTCATATGAAATATGTATATATATATTAAACATTAGGATAGGATAAAAACCACCGCTTACCATAGAAGAGGATTCCTGTGGCATTGGTACATGAAAAAAACACACAAACACACATAGAATATAATTTTTGAGCCCATGGCTCTTCATCAGTAGGAGTGAGAAGGCTGCATGCTGGCGGTTGGCAGCCAACTGCGTAAGCTACAATGCCGGTAGCTCATGGTGGGGGGAAAACAACATGGCGGGAAGTGAGGGTGGAGGTAGAAAAGTATAGGCTGGAAAATGATAATCAATAGAAAGTAGAAAGTAAAACTGTACATAGGGACCCGTCGCTGAAGTGCAGTGATCCTCAGTAAATGGTCCTAAATTCCTATTAAGTAATGGACATATGTGCAAACAGCTGAAAAACAAAATATTCGGAAATTTGAAATTAAAAATAAGCAAAATTCAAAGTTACAATCTATAAAGATACTCACTCTCTGGTGAGGGGTGGTTCTACGGGAGAAGGTGTAGGTGAGCCCCCTCACCTACACCTTCTCCCATAGAATCACCATAGGTGGGAGGAAAATTGGTACTATCTTAAATTTAGACCTGTGGTAGCCACACCTTCTCAGACCGACGCAGCAACTCTGAACTCAAAAGGTGGGGAATTGGTATACCAGTAAAATGGGGTACCAGAGAACTGCCAGGTCTAAATTTAAGATAGCACCAATTTTCCTCCCACCCATCCGCCTCACCAACACATTCTCCTATAGAACCACCGCTCACCAGAGGCTATCTTTATAGATTATAACTTCGAATTTTGCATATTTGTAATTTCAAATTTCCGAATATTATCTTTTCAGCTGTTTTCACTAGTGATGGGCAAACCGATTCTTTTTGATGAATCGTTTGGAATCGATTCACTCCTCGCTGAGAATCGATTCTTTTAAACGACTCTTCGATTCTTTTCACATGATATTTTGAATGACGAAAATAGATATCGAGTTATTAACCAACAAGAAGGAAATGATTAACAAATTCTAACTAAAATAATAACATTTGTTTTTGATAGTTAAATTGTAAGTTATTTATTGCAAAAACAATTTATTTTATTATTTAAACAAATGAAAACACTAATTTTACAATAAAAAAGACTAGGCAAGATTATAAGTATAAATGTAAATAATAAATACCTGAAACGTGAAACTGGACCTGTGACTTGAATGTAGTGAAGCACAAAAAGCAGACTCTCCACTAACTATTTGAGCGCCCTTGCGCAATACCGATTACGCCGCCCCCTGTCTAACTACAACCAGTGGTGGATCTGGGAATTTTCCGAACCGGGTCAGCAAAATGTGAGATTGCCACACTGTGAAATTTTCAAGGCTTCCAGCTAATTGTTGTCAAACCTCATTACTGATTCTAAGCCTTGTTGCAGATTGTAATTGTCGATTGAGATTGTTGATTTAGATTGTTGATTTTGTAGGTGGCATGTTTGTTACACGTCTCGCTAGAGGGCGTCCATAAACCACGTAGATCGGTCTTGAGAGGTGGGTGGAGGGGGTTGGAAGGTGGGATTCCGAGCCAGGCCAAATAGCTTTTCAATCATATTATTTGTCACACTTAAAATGAGATACAGAACACTCAACACCATGTAAATATTTATTTCCGTCACGGAAAAAACTACGTGGGGAGAGGGGGGTTAGAGACATAAGCCACGTCGAGTTACTTGGGGGGAGGGAGGGTTCACAAGAAGCCAAAATGGAGCCTACATGGTTTATGGACGCCCCTTACATATGCTCCAATTTTACTCCATAAATTTGGCAAATTTTTTGAATTTGCCGGATGGTGCTTTTCTTAAGTTAAACAGCGTATCACTAGCATTTTACCTACAAACCAATAAATCAGTGTTTGTTTAAATGGCATAATTTAAATTTTATATTTATTTTCTTGGTTTCAGTAGTAGTATTTTGGGGAACGTCCAGAAATTACGTGAGGCTATTTTCCGGAAATCTATACCCCCTCCCCCCCTCCGTGAGACTTGGTGAGATTTTTCCGGACCCCCCCCCCCTCCCCGTTGGTGAGATTGCATGAGATTTTCACGGAACCCCCTCCCCCCAGTTGTTCGACCAGGAGAAGTTTCGAGACTTTTTTTAGCTGTCGTGCTCCCCGAAGGAATGATACCCCCTCAAAAGCCGGTTTTTGGCGCTGTAAACTGGTATTTTTTACGCTTTTTTTAGTTCTACACTCGTTCAAGTTCAAAATTTCACGTGAGATATCCGTCGACCCCCCCCCCCCCCTTGGTGAGATTTCGTGAGATTTTCCGGACCCCTTCCCCCCCTAAAAAGTCTCACATAATTTCTGGACGGTCCCCTATATTCATCGACGGCACTGTTCCCCAACGTCTTTTCGTTTAACCTTTTTCCTCGTAGAAACCTCACCAGCTGGAACAGTATATATGCCGCTTCAGCACCTGCTAATTTTTTGTAATGGTCCAATTCATAAACTTCGTTCATTTCTATTGCAAAATGTTTGCATTATCCACAAAATTAAGAACTGAAGAACAACTAAAACACTGATGAAGTTCGTATGATAATAACCGGACGCGCTCCATCGCAATTAAATTCAGTACTCGATGCATTCGCAATTTGAAAAACCCACGCAACATGGGAATAGCAGATGGCTCTGAAATCGGTATACTTTTCCCTGTCCTCAAATTATCGGGAAATACTTTATTTGTGGTAAAATATAAAAGTTATAGGACGTATAATTCATTGATAATTTATTTGTAAATCTAAATCTGTGTTGTGGTAGCATCTATAACAGTCTGGAAGGAAACCAAAAACTTATAACTAGTTCCAAAAACACTAGAAAAATGTGTATTTAAGAAAGTAAATTCCTAAATTTAAAAATACTTTTTATTTCTGTAATATATTTTTAATTTTCCTGTTCCAAAGATAAATATTCTTTATTTCCTTACAAATAAGTTGCCAAACCAAGAAACACGCAGTGGGAACTAAGATTGTGAATCGAAAGGAATCACGAGTTACGCAGATATCAAGAGTTAAAAAGAGCCGAATCCATGGAAGAGTCATTAAGACAGAAGTGAGCCGAGAGCGAGTGAGCCGAGAGTCGTAAACATTATCGAGTTAACGACTCGGAGTCGACTCAGAACCTGGACGAGTCGGTGAGCGATTGCGCAACAACGGCTCAGCTCCGGAGCTCCCTCTTAACAACTCTTGAGTGAACCGTGACTCTTCCAAGTGAGTCGATTCCGCAAACGATTCTTTTAGACGAGTCGACTCTTTGAATCGATTCACGATTCTTTTGCCCACCTCTAGTTTTCACATATGTCCATTACTTAATAGGAATTTAGGACCATTAACTGAGATCCACTGCACTTTCGTGACGGGTCCCTATGTACAGTTTTACTTTCTACTTTCTATTCATTATCATTTTCCAGCCTATGCTTTTCTACCCCCACCCTCACTTCCTGCCATGTTATCCCCCCCCCCACCATGATCTACCAGCATTGTAGCTTACGCAGTTGGCTGCCAACCGCCAGCGTGCAGCCTTCTCACTCCTACTGATGAAGAACCATGGGATCGAAAATTATATTGTATGTGTGTTCGAGTGTTTTTTTCGTGTACCAACACTGCAGGAATCCTCTTCTATGATAAGCGGTGGTTTTTATCCTAGCCTAATGTTTAATATATCCGCTATCAGTGCCTTTGTTTCCTAATAACCTATATATATATATATATATATATATATATATATATATATAATTAAGGAAGGATAGGGAAATATGACCCAACACTTACCACAGATGAAGGCGGCTGGGACGACGAACAAAAAACAAACACAAGAGAAGCGCAATATTTCGGCCTACAACAGCCTTAAACGTGCAGAAGGTGAAGCACCAGGCGCCGTCACATGTGTACACATAGACGGCCGACTGGTCTATGTGTACACATGTGACGGCGCCTGGTGCTTCACCTTCTGCACGTTAAAGGCTGTTGTAGGCCGAAATATTGCGCTTCTCTTCTGTTTGTTTTTTGTTCGTCGTCCCAGCCGCCTTCATCTGTGGTAAGTGTTGGGTCATATTTCCCTATCCTTCCTTAATTTTATTGCCTTAAAGCTTTTTCCTGCTCATTGTTATTATATATATATATATATATATATATATATAAAGGATAGCGAAATGAACCACCACTTACCTTAGATGATGGTATCATCTAAGTGGTGGTTCATTTCGGTATCCCTTTTTTTGTAAATCCATTTGCTAATTAGCTCCTATTATTTCCTGGTATATATATAGATTGTTAGGAAACAAAGGCTCTAAAAGCCGATATATTGAACATTAGGATAGGATAAAAAACCACTGCTTACCAAAGAAGGGGATTCCTGCGGCATTGGTACACGAAAAAAACGATCACACAAATAATAGAATTTTCGAGCATGGCTCTTCCTCAGTAGAAGTGAGATGGCTGCACGCAAGCACTGCCGGCAGCCAAATGGTGTATATATATATATATATATAATAACAATGAGCAGGAAAAAGCTTTAAGGCAATAAAATTAAGGAAGGATAGGGAAATATGACCCAGCACTTACCACAGATGAAGGCGGCTGGGACGACGAACACACAAAAAAAAAGCCAAACACAAGAGAAGTGCAATATTTCGGCCTACAGCCTTAAACGTGCAGAAGGTGAAGCCCCAGGCGGCGTCACATGTGTACACATAGACAGCCGACTGGTGAATCAATATACATATATATACATATATATATACATATATACACAACAAAACAGTAAAAACAAAGACGTTACAACTACTAAATGAAAAGTAGTTCTGTGGGAAGATGGGGAGTGGGAGGAAGATTACTGGGTGTTATCTTAAGTTAAGACCTGGCAGTTCTCTGGTACCAAATTTTACTGGTATGCCAATTCCCCACCTTTTGAGTTCAGAGTTGCTGCTTCGGTCTGAGAAGACGTGGATACCACAGATGGTGAAGCGGGAATTAAAATTGTATCTTTTGTGGTGGCATGATGAGGCTGTTGCTGGTGAAAGTTCTGTGTTTGTTTTTATCCGTTCGTTCTGATGGCCAGTGGATTTGTGGTAAGATCTATGTATGAGGCTGGGCAATGTTTGTAGGTTAGTTGACATATTAGATGGGAGGATACATATGTGAAAAGTCCTATGATGGGGAAGCAATTGGCAGTTACTTGGTTGTTAAAGGTACTGCATGATGAACATTTTGCAACAGGATCTGTTACACAGAAAGGAGCCTTGGGACTGTCTTTGTAAACTAGAGAGGTCCATGTTTATGGACTAGGAGTTGGCTGAGGTTCAGAGGTCTTACTGAAGCATGTTCTAGGTGGGTGAGGGAGGATTTTTGGGAAGAGAGTTCTCAATATGGTGCAGGCTCGAAGGAAATCATAACCATGTTGAATGAAGGACTCAGTTAATTGATTCCAGGCTTAGAAAGTGCAGGGTGATCAAAACTGGACTGTGATTGGTTTGGGTTGGTTGATAAGTTGAGTGTGTTGTGATGTGGCACATAAAAGTTGTCTATAAACTTGGGAGAAGTTACCGGAGTACAGTATAGTATAGTATTAGGGCCAGCTGGTTATAACATATGTGCCTGCCACAATGCCAAGCCTGTAGGGGAGTAATCATTTGATGTGATAAGGATGGCAGCTTGTAGGTTGGTGGGTTTGGTGTGGACAGATGAGCTGAGATGGCCATTAGAGAGGGAATGTGGCATGTGTTGGAGAATGGGTCCATGTGAATTTCAGGGTGTTGGAGTTATTTAGACTGAAAAAAGGAAATTGAGAAGATTGTTTTCTCCAAGTGTCCAGATCATGAAGATGTCACCTATAAATCTGAGCTACAAGAAGGTTTTCTTGGGGTTTCATCCAGGAACAATTGTTCCAGGTGTGATTTGCATAAGAGCAGGCCATATGGGTGCCAATGGCAATACCACAAATCTGATGTTAATTTTTTCCAACAATGGAGAAAAAATTGTTGGTAAGTATCAGGTGGGCTAGGTTGATGAGGAAAGATCTGGTGGAAAGGCTGTTAGTGGCTAAGTCCATGACAGTGAGAAATGTTGGTTTATATGGAGATTATGTTTGCTAGTATGTAGTCGAAGGGGAAGAGATTTGGGTACAGAAGACAGATATTGGGGGAAGTGTTGTGTGTCTTTGATGCAGCAAGGAAGCTGACTGAAAATTGGTTCTAAGGGTTGGTCTGCCAGGTCATAGATGCATTTGGTCCATAAGTGGCAATTATGGAGCGTGCTGGGTTGCCAGGCTTATGGATCTTGGAAAGCAAGTACAGAGAAGGAGTGTGTGGCTTTATGGGATTGAGGAAGACTGTGTATTGAGGCCTTGGAGGAACCAATTGAACTGTATAAAGTCCGTTACCTTCTCTTTGATCAAGGGTGTAGTGTCACCACTGAGGGGGTTGTAGGTGTTATGGTCAGACAACTGGCAAAGAGCCTTTGCCATGTAGTCACAATGATTCATCATTACTGTCACTGTGCTGTTATCTGGCAGGAGGATAAATAGGTTTGGGTATGAGGAAAGCTCCATGATGATCCAGGTTTCTGATGGGTCCAGATTGGTGTCACTGGGTAGGGATTTCAAGAAACTGTGGGAAGCAAAGCTGGTGGAATCAAGATCTTGGAACATTTGATAGGATTGGTGGGTGGACTGTGGTTGGAATCTTTTGAGAATGGCCTCTAGGTCATCCCGAGTATCAGGTTTACTGCTCTGAGAGGCGAAGTAGTACTGCCAGTGGAAAATGTGGCAGAGTGATAGTGAGTTATGGACTAGGGTGGTCTGATCAAATTTAGGAGTCAGCGAGAAAGTGAGACCCTTAGAAAGTACCTAAAGTTGGGGTTCTAAAAATCGGGAAGAGGATAGATTGAGAACAGATAGTTTGGGTTTTGTTAGTTGAATTCAGGTTGGGCAGGTGAGGTGTAGGTTGTAAAGGGGATGGTTGAGGTATGTTGAGAAGCTGGGCAACAGATGGTTGTGAGGAGATGATGGGTGGTTGAAAATTGGGTTGGTGATGAGGTAACCTGTCCGGCTCTGAGAGGATACTGGTACAGTGTGGAAAATCTCTGTTAATGGTTTTAAGCATATATATATATACATTTCGATAGGAGAATGACCACCATTTACAAAGGTAGAAGATTGCTTCTGTGAGGACATACGGAAAAACATGTTGAACATAGAGCAATGAAATTTTTGGGATCTTTCCCTTCAACAGATTGAGGTTAGGTGCCTTACGGAAGGTGTCACCTAACTCAACTTGCGTAACATATGCCGACAGCTCTTGGTGGTGGAGAATCAACAAGGTGGAATGCTTAGATGGGAGCAAAAAGGCACAAACCTAGAAATTATGAACCAAATCATGGAAACCAGTCGCAGAAACACAGCAGAGGTCAGCAGAAAATCTTTTCTCTCTTTTTATGGATATAAAACATTTATACATAAAAATAAACAATTTAAAAAAAGAAAGATATTACACACATTAAAGATTAGCTCTGGGGAGCAGTGGTTCTCTGGGAAAAAGTTGGGGAATGGGTGGAAAAGAAGGAAGAATACTGTTGCTATCTTAAATTCAGACCTGGTAGCTATCTGGTGCCCAGCAGAATTTCTGGCACTGCTATTGTTCATCACCGAGCTCCACAAACCCCTTTTAAAGATGTTCCATTGGATCTATGCTATCCCAATTACAGGAATTAAAGGACTGCTCTAAGGTGCTAAGGACTTAGGTGACAGCACACATAACATCATCCTCTGACTTGAAATAGGTTGCCAGACAGTGACTTTTTTAAAGTTTTGGAAATAAGTTGAATTAAGTGAATGGAGGTGTTGCCAATTGAAGTGAAACACAAATTCATATTTTTTTAACCATGGCAATAGAGAATTTCAAGCTGGAACATTGTCCTGATGAAAGAACACCCTTTTTTACATCCCTCTTCTCTTTTCCTTAATAGCTCTTGCAGTAGCTTCACATGATTAACATAATATGCCCCATGATGGTTGCACACTTTTAAAGGAAATCTAGAGGCATTACACCTATAATATAGTGTAAAAAGAATCCTTAATTTGATTACAAAATGGACCAGCCTTTGCCTTCTTTGGATGAGAAAATCTTGTTTGCTTCCACTGTATTTACTGTTGCTTTTACTCCGGACTGAGGAGGTAGGCCCAGATCTCATTAATAATCACAAATTGTTCTATAAAATCTACTGAATAAGTTTCACGGGGTGCTAGATCTTCTGCAGAAACCTGAAGATTAGGTACATTTTTCACAAGGTGGTAATATTTTGTTCTTCAGCCAAGTTCCTAACTCATGGGATGACTCTCATGCATAAAATGAGGAAAGATGATGGAAATAAACATCCACAATTCACATGTGACCTTGACAAAATCCAAATTTTAATACATACATTTTCTAGTAATCATATTAGTCTCATGGTGTGATATGGTATCTATAAGCACGAATGTTCACATTGTTTTGCTGTCTGATATGAACTGAAATACTTGTAACCAGTGATTGTGAGGTTTGCTGGCAGGGGCCTCCTGAGGTTGGGGGCCCCTGTGCATGGCACTGCCTAGCCTTCCAATAGTTACGCCACTGCTTATAACTCTAATTTGGCACTCAGTTACAATTCTTTTTATATGTGCTAATTTACTGTCATTATTTGACACCTCTTTACCTGTGAGTTGATTTACTGATTTTTGTTATTTTACACCTCTTTTATTTTTGGTTTCCCTTTTTTCTCAAAATTTTGTTAACTATAGGGTATCCTCAGCCTGATGTGAACTGGACAAAAAATGGTCAGCCACTTCTTCCTAAAGAAGATTCTGTAATTATTACATGGGAGTTCAACAAAGCACGAGTCGAACTGCGAAATGTAGGGGTACGAGATGCTGGCCGCTATACCTGTACTGCTACTAATAAAGCTGGCTCAGCAAGCAGTACTGCTGACCTAGTTGTTAAAAGTGAGTATTCAGCTAAATAATAATAATGCTTGGAGTAGAGTTATTATTAGAAGTGGAGAAAGTTAGTGACAAATTCATGGGTAGTATAAAAATCAACTTAGCAATAATTAGGAAAGGATTGTAGAAAGTTATGCAATACTAACAAGCCTGGGAATATTGAAGACTTTTTTGTATAAACTTCATTAGCAGCCTCGTGTTGGTTTTTCCTTTAATTTTTTAATATTTCTGTTTAACCAATTTGTTTCCTAGGAATCAAAATATTATTTGTTCTGACCCACTTTAGAATTTGCTTATTGCCTTTTATTCCTAATGGTTTACTTCATCAAAATAAAAAATATCATTTGAAACTATTTAAGAGGGATCAATATTTAACACTTATTGTTAAAACATATTAAAACCAGAAAACAAGAATTTGATGAGGATATTGAAATGGACTATAAATTGGAACTCTGAAATTACAAAAACTAACTAAAAAAATTTAGGAAATTGTGAATATGAGAAAAAGAAGAAAGCTGGACATCGTGGGACTGGGAGAGACAGAGTGGAAAAGGTAGAATAGAACTTAGGAGAGGGTTCTGATTATAATAAAGAATCAATTCTCACAGTTCCAGTATCAGTTTCAGAATGGCAGTTCAGCAGTACAGTATCTCTGCACGGTGGTACAATTCAGTGAGGTCGCAAGCCCGCACTACATTTAGATTCTAAAATGGTGTAAAATTAAAAAAAAAAAATACAATTATTTCTGAAGCGTAGTGCAGGACATAAGGAAAATATCAGGATAGCGCTCAGATGTTCTGGACAAAGTTTTCAAGGATGTATAGAAATTAGTGTGGATTCGACTATAGTGTCTGTTGTGGTATGGTTTCAGCTCAGCTGATGTGTGGCAAGAACTTGTAGCCTTGGAGAAGAAGCTCTGATATCATTATCCAGGCACACTCAAATAAATTAACTCAAGTTATTGGCACTGATGGTGAGGAATTTTATGTGCTTTGTGAATAAATGCATACCGAACTACAAACTTAACAATATGTGTCATCATTTCATAAAAGCCACCTCATAATGCAGTTGCTTAAGGCATTTTTGTTCTGTAACATTAGCAGATCACATTAATTATCATTATCAATAATATTAGGTTTTGTTAAACAGGGCATGATGTAATAAAACTGAATAATTTATCAATTTTTAAAAACATTTCAAATGATATCTAAAAACACAACTCAGTTTTTGTTTTAGTTTTTTTTTGCTACCTCCAAGTTTCACTTATTACAAACCTATAAAGTGATTAAATGTAGCAGAAATGATACCAATAATTGTAGATTAAATATAAAAATAGGGTCGGATGTGATAGAAGAAGTTAGTGAATTTTGCTACTAGGGAAGTAAAATTACAACCGACGGCGGAAGCAGGAATGATGTAAAAAGAAGAATAGCACTAGCGAAAAGAGACTTAATAAAAGAGAGAAATCATTTAGTTTCAAATATTGATCTAGGACTCAGAAAGAACTTTTTAAATCTCTGTGTGGAGCACAGCTCTTTATGGCAGCGAACAGTGTACTAAGGAATACTAGAAAGAAGGAAAATTGAAATGTGGTGCTGTAGAAGGATGGTGAAAATTAAATGGACGGATAAAGTATGAAACAAATGAATTCTGAAAATGATGGGCGAGGAAAGAAATTTTGTGGAAGTCTCTCACAGAAAGAAGAGTCAGGATGGTAGGTCATATTTTGAGACATTGAGGATTGGCTGACTTCTTAGTAGAGGGAACCGTTGAAGGTAAGAACTGCACAAGAAGACAGAGATTAGAATATATGAATAAGATAATTGAGGACATGCGTTGTAAGGGATATGTTGAGATGAAAAGGTTAGTGCAACAAGATAGGAAGGGATAGAGGGATCATACCAGTTGAGAGACTAATGACAGAAAGAAAATAAGTTCATGATAGTTTACCATATGTTGAACAAGAGGTAATAAAATTTAAACTTGAATTTAACTTCAGTTTTATAATAATAAAGTAAATTTTAATTCTTACTAGAACTTCTGTTTTTGTGCCCTATTGAAAATGATTCACACAACCACTAATTTTATACATTTTATTATTATCTTAATAGGCTGTATTCCCACAGTAAACTCAAAATGAATTGGCTTTACATGATATAATCATACCCACTGTCAAACTTGTCATTTTTCTTGCAGAGACCATATTTCCACCCGTCTTCGGACGGCGCTTACAAGCACAAGCTGTTAAACTTGGTGAAAGAGTGGTTATGGAAGTTGAAGTAACAGGTACTCCAGAACCGGAGATTAGTTGGTTCAAGGACGGAGAACAAATTAATACTGGTGAAAAATACAGACTTAAATCTCAAGGCAACTGTCACTCTCTCATCATTGAAAAAGGTTTTATTTTTGTTTTAATTATATGTTTAGTTAAAGTTTTATTTCAGTTAATTCTACTGTAATTGTGTGATTCTTAAGAGATAATTTTCATTTTTACTGAGTATTTACAAGAATACTATAATTAATTTCTGAAATCAAATCATACAGCATAGACTCAAAATATGCTCTGAGACGTTCATCATCCTTGTTAATCTTATCTGACTTGACTGTTGCACATTCACACTAGAAGTCTGATCGACTCAGGTCAGGAGTGCTTCAGTCTTTACCCTTGACCAATGATTTGTCATGGCATGATCTTCAGGTTGACGTACCTTGCCCTGACTTGACCAAACTGAGCAATGGGAATGCCCTTATAGGATTATGTGAATAGCAATTTTGATCTTTGTCCTGACCTGACTTGATCTTTATTGTGAATCAGCCTATTTTTTATAAATGCTTTCTGGGAGTTCAAACATTTCTGCCGAACTTGGCTGTGGTGGTACCTTTAAAAGATGCTTGCATGGGTTCGTTATTCGGCCGCCAGTCCCTTGTAATTATCCTGAGAGATAAAGGTTTATGGTATAAAACAGTTCTTACTTAGACAAAGTTTATATTCTTGAATTCTAAAAAGTATAAGTACCAGAAAGATATCTCCTTGAATTTAGATTGTAGGTTGACCTCACTCACACAGACTGATTGGCAATCTTTCAGAAAATTCCCCAAAAAATTTGAAAGACCAATATATGGCATCCTGGAATAGCATCAGAGTCCACTGTCCTGAGCATTAATAGAAAGTTTATAACAACTTGAAATTTCCTAAGTTCCCCGTTTCACAAGTAGGTACTAAAAATCTAGGCTCATAGTTTGCTGCCCATCATGGTGCTCTTCTCGCCTCAATTGTCTGCTTAAAAACTCTTGCCCAAGGGAGCCCTGGTTGGATTTTTATAGCCTTGGCTAATCTTTCGCTGAATTGTCATAGAACAATGGTACATTCCCATAGGGAAATACTATTTTCTGGTGAATTACCAAAATCCCCCAGACTTGTGGTACACTAATTTTACTCAGATTTTCCTGAAATTTTTAATATCATAGCTTAATCTATTTAGAATATTTTAAGTTATGACAAATTTTCTCATACATTTACTCATTTAAGAGTTATTAATTTTTAAAAGTTTCATGTGGTGATTTCATCTAGCTTTGATACTAAAATCATTTTCTTTCTCTTTAAATCTAAATTACTAGTAAACTGTTATATCAATTATTAAATTGATTTTTCTCACTCATTTAAAACAACTTTTATTTCAAAAGTTCAAATTCTTTGTTTTTTGAAGTATCTCCTAAAATAGTATTTTAAGGGCATACAAAATACACCTTAAAATGATCATCATTCTAGGCTTATTTAGTGGAAATGAATGCCACAAAATTCACTGTGACTGAAAAACAACCTTATTTGAATCTTCTATCTTTTACAAAAATGGTCTAGAACCAATCTACAAAGTGCTTTACTGTTAAGAAAATTGTTATACAAGTTCTTTACTATATCTCCTGAGCTGAAAAGTACTATTGAAAATTATTATAAAAGTTATTTGGTATATGCATTATATGTAATAGGCCACCTGCTGAATAGTTTAGGTAAGATAATAGATATATAACAAGCCTTTAGTTATTAATGTTCTCACATTGTTTATATTTCACATATTCACTTGATAATTCACAAGAAAGGAAAATTTTAAGGGAAATCTTTGGCCCAGTTTGTACAGGAGGAACTTGGATGAAAAAGAAATCACATGAACTGTATCAGCACTTGGAAAAAATTCCAGACACATTTAGGAAAAGATGAATTAAATTCTTCGGCCATATTATCAGAATGAATAGCAAAAGACTAACCAAAGATTCTCAACCTGGCCATTTCAATGAAAATGAAAAACTATTTTGGCTAACTAAAATCAAAAAGGATCTCCAGGAAATCGGAATCACAGATGATATCATACAGGACAGATACAGATTTAGTAGCCTGATCAATAACCACCAATTTGCCAACAAACAGTATATTATAAGAAGGAACACCTGGATGGAAGAATGAAGCAAAGAGCCCAGTAGGAGGATGAAGAGATTTTGGAAAAATAAGAAAAACACATCTGCTAAATAAATTCATTCGCACCCCTCAGTCGGGAATGACAATGAAAGAACAGGGAAGATCCATAGACTGCTACCAAAAAAATCATTTTAGAATATTTATAAACATTTCTCGGGAAACAAACCGAGTAAAATTATTATTAATACACAATATTTCGGCGACTTTATTCACGGAAATATTGTGTATTAATAATAATATTATTTGGTTTGTTTCCCGAGAAACATTTATAAATAAACAACGCCGAGAAAAATTGCGTTCATTTATACACATTTTAGAATACTTCTGAACCCCTCCTCCAAACCATGCTCCTCCCCCAGAAACAAGGTTTTGTTTACATACTCTATTGAGTTTTTCATAATTGCATAAGTATTAGAGACTACAATATGGACATTCTTCATATGTTTCCTCGGCTGTGTGTTTTGTGAGAAATGAGCTTCCGAAGTAATTAGAAATGAGACCTCCACACTCATTTTCCAACAATATGACTGAAGAATCTAAACAAAAATTCAAAGTCGTGTCACCAATTAAATAGTTTCAACAAGAATTGTTTTGGCTAAGACATGTTAACATTGTGGCAAAACAGATTTATTTTCAGTGGAATCCTATATTTCAGTTGAGCTAAATTTCTTTGGGAAACTTAGAGAAACAGGGTTTTCTTGGTTAGTAGCATGATTCTAAAGTTTCCTTGGTATTTCTCAAGAAAGGAGATTGTTGATAAATCTATTAATTTAATTTAGGTTAGTTTGATGATATGACCATGTTCATGTCAGTTGTTGCTCAGTGTAGGACAAGAACAAAACAGTCTCCCACAAGAACCATATTTAATGCATGCGTACAGTTCATCTCAGTCCATAGTAAATCAACTTTCGTAAAAGCTGTGAATAGTGCAAACAGTGAGCATATTTTCTATGTGGTTAAATCAGTTCCTTAAAGTGTGAAAACCTTTATCATAAAAATTATTTTTAAGTAGAGTGAAAACTTTTGCACAAAAAATTTAATTAAAAGTCAGTTTACTGATATTAGATATATTTATACTTAAAATTACTTTTATACAAATACACTATTGCATTCTATTTTGCTTGCACATAATTAGAATTAAACTTTTATTTGTCTGTAGCAACCCCTGATTACACAGGAAAGTACACTGTTAAGGCAAAAAATTCTGGAGGTGAGGCCCAGTGCATAGCTGATTTTGTTGTGTGTGAACCAGAACCAACTACTGACACAGTTCAGAAAATTATATTTGAAGACTTAATTGAATCCAAAACACAGGTTAGTATTACATAGGAATAAGATAAATTTCTTAAAAATAATGCTATAGTAATATTTTGGAAAAACAGGACCTATTTAATACACGATTACATACGTTGTTAACAGAACAGGAGACGATGCCACAAGGCCATATGAAATCAAATAATGTTAGAGAAAGTATCCTTATTATTTACCAAATAAGAAGGTAGGGGGTTTGCAGTGATGCAAGGTGAACACAACAAATAAACAATATTTCTAGTGATCCTTTAACTATCTGGGAGAGTATTAAGACAAATGGATGTCTAATGGTCACCTGTGGCATAAGCTACCATAAGAATCATATTTGTCACAATAATAATAATAATAATAATAAATATTACACAACTCAAAAGTTGGCTGGATCCTGCCGATGGAGACATCCTAAGCCATTGTGTCAGAGATAGAACACTGAGTTCCTTTCCTCTGGGACCTACAGTTCAATGTGGTGACGGGACCATGGATCATCCTGGCATAACTCATAAGAGTAAACACTTAAAAATTCATGGCACACCAGGATTTGAAGCAGACCACAGTCTTCTGAAAGCAAGTGCCTTCACCACTGAGCTACCAAATCACTCACATATACTTTCTAATAAAACTAATGGGAATCCCTAAATATTATTTATTTGATGTGCTCATTTAATTTTGGATGCTTAATTTATCCCACCTTCTGCTTTGTGAAGTTATGGGTTTACTTTATTTTTGAACAAATTAGCATAATTATCTATGATATTTATTGCAATTTTGATAGAAATAATTTGCTCAAACATCATGAACAGTTAAGAGTTTTATCTTTCTAATGTTATTTACTTTGTGTTTGTGATCAATTAGAAACAATCACATCTGCTGACCTCTGCAACCAAAGTCATATCAGAAGTTGCCTCACCAGCCATGGCTTCGAAGATACAAACTGATGTAACATCGCCTGCAAGTTTCTTTCCCAAATGTTTCACGTCAGAATCTTTAACTGTTACCGAACAAACAAAGAGTGAAAAACATGTATCCATTAAAGTGGATCGTGTACCTTCACCTGATGTCCAAAATACAGCTCATTTGCTTAGTGTTGATCATACTTTACCCAAGGAAATACAAATTCCAGTTACTATTGAGAAGAGAAAACTTGATGAATCCTCAAAGGAGTTCTCCAGAGAGCACAAGATACCAATTCAGTTGGAAGAACAGCTGATATTAAAGTCTCAAGCTACACAAGAAAAGGATCTAAAGACTGAAACCATTATCGATAATAGGCAGTTTCCACTTCCAGAAAAACATACTGAATATCAGGAAAAATCTGCTTCTTTTGAGACAATAGAAAGTGATAAAATTAAGGAGAATAAAATTGTTGAAGACTTGAAGGATACTGAACATAGTCATTCAGAGCCACAAGAAACAGGAATAGATAGTGTTTCTATCAGCAAGCAAAGTGCATTTGATTTCTTTGTTTCAAAGTTAAAGGAAGCTGAAAATGAACCTGCTTCATCAAAGGTAGTAACTAGAGAGGAAGAACTGCCTGTGAAAGGTACAGTCAAGCATACAGTGAAAACATTTTCTGACATTCAGAAGAAAGATGAAAATCGCCCAGATTTCTCTTCACAGATCAAAACAGAACAAAAATTGAAATTAGATGATATTAAAACGAAAGAATCACCAGCCATCCCTCACAACACCTTTACAACATCTCACTTACAAACTGAGAAAGTAATAAGCACTACTACTACTACTTCCCAGCAGTTATCACAATTATCAATGGATGAATTCAGCTTGCTACCAGAGCCACCTCCTGAGATATGTTTTATCCCAAAGTCAGAAACGAGTAAAAGATTTCGAGAAGATGTCACTACACGTGTAAAGAAACTGGAAGAAGGGCATAGGGTCCTCTCACCTGTTGAAGTGCCTTCGGGTGGAGTTAAAATCTTTCCAACACCTACAAAATCTGATGATTCAAGAAAAGAAGAACTAAAAGAAAAAACATCTTCAACAGTATCTGCTCCTGTGTCAAGTGTCCATGAGAAAACAGATAGCCAAAAAGCAATAATTAGAAAAGAAGTTCAAGAAGAAATTTGTATACAGAAAAAAGTTTCCTTACCTGGGACAGTTGATTCAGCTCAACCTGTAATAAAGCCAAAGCCTAAACAAGAAGGTGCCCCAACCACAAAACCACTTGTGTCTATAACACCTTGGAGTCCTCCAAAAACTCAAGAATCAAGTCATCAACAGAAACCTGTCTCTACAACACCATGGAGTCAACCAAAAACTGAGGAACAGAAACCAGTTATTTCCTTACCATCATCTCATAGCATTACTTCAGCTTCAGAAACATCTACAACAAGAATAATCAGCTCGGAGCATTCAGAATTGTCATTGTCATGTGTAGATGATCATGTTTCTTATGTACCTCGTCCTACTAGTCCAAGGCCTTCAGCAGAAGGAATTGCCATGGAGAAACTGTGGACTCCACATAAGCCACCAGAACCTGAGGCTGTTATTATGAGACCTCCATCTGCTACATCACGTTCTTATGAAAGGGATTCTTCTCCTAAACCATCTGTGGAAGGGCTAGCAATGGACAAGTTATGGGCACATAAACACCCTGACTCTGCTTTACAGAAAGTTTGGCCTCCACCTCAACCTGCTGAAGAAAAACCAATAATTCCTTGGGTATCAAAAGCCACTACAGAGAAGATGTGGCCTCCTTCACCTTCTGACAATTTTTCTCAGAAAATGGAGACCAGTGAAGATAGAGCTGAATACAAAGAACAGGAAATTCTTCAGCCTGTTGTCAAAAAGATACAAACTGACATAGAAACAAATAAAGAAATTAAAACTATTGATGAGTCTGATTCCTTTGTAAATCAGTTTCAGCCTATTAAGCCACTAGATCAGAATGTTACACACTATGTGGCAGAAACAAAAGTGTTACATTCATCTGCCACTGCACAGAGTGAGTCACAAGTGACAGAAATTCAGAAAACAGAGTCCATTTCAGAGCATTATACTAGTATTAGCAGTAATAAGGTACAGAAAATAAGCCAAGAAAAAGAAGCTTCACCACCTGTTGTTGAAGAAAAAATTCTGAAACCATCAGAAGTAAAAAAAACTTGGCCCCCTGGTTTCAAAGAAGATTTTGAAATGAAAGCTCCCCCAAAACCAAAACCTCCAGTAGTAAGAGATCTGACACCAAGATGTGTATCTGTGCCTGTTCCAGAAATTCCAAATGAACCTTTTCTTGAGCCAGGTCCTCCACCAGAAATTGGTTTTGCTCATCCACCCCCACCAGAAAGAAGACAATCATATGTTGAGTCTATTGAGCAAGACCTAGAAAAGGACTTAGACAAAGAGCCGTCAAGGCACCTTGTTGGAGCTGTACGAACAATTCCTCCACCACCACAGAAAGAGAAGAAATCAATAGCTCCTGTTTTACGCCCAAAAGAAAAAGTTGTACTACCACCAGATATACCAAAAGAACCAAAGCTAAATGCAAATGTTCTAAATAAACAGTTTAGTGATTCAAAACCATTTGAAAGATTTCCTGATCTCGAACCATTTCCTTTTAAACCAGACACAACAAAACAAAGATCTCAAAAACTTCCACCACCACCAAAGCCATCTAAATTTGTAAAGGGTGATTTTGGCGGTAGTGATTATGAAAGTGATCTTGAATCTACCCACATACCATCAAAATGGCGCCCATATGAAAGTGACAGTGAAGAATTAGGGTACCGTAGAGTTCGCCCTCCTTTGGTCACACAACAACCTAAAAGACCCAAATCAACTGAACCTGAGCCACTGCCACCATCTTTGTTTGACAAACCACCTCAGTTTGATGGGCCTCCAAGGCCGGACATAAAAATTACCAAGGAGGTAAAGTCAGATGTTTTAAGAAAATCAGTATCTGGATTAGAAACAAAAATTGAGCAGACAAAGAAAATTCAAGCAGTAGAAACAAAGAAGAAGATTTCTCCTCCTCCACTTAAACCTGGATCTCCACCGATATTTGTGCAATCTGTTCCTACACCAAAGCCTCAAGACGTAAAACCAAATATAGAAGCAAAGAAATCTGACCAGAAACCTGATTCTCCAAAATCAAAATCAAAACCCATTCGCAATGATTTCCGAGAAAGTGGTTATATGGCTGACACAGATGAACCCCGAACTTTAAGCCAAAGCTCTCATAAGTCTACTACTATTAAGCATGAAGAATCATGCAAGACAACAATTGAACAAACTACTTTAATAACAGAAAAACATACACAGAGCTCACAATCAATGATGCAGCAGCAGAAAATTTTAACAGAGAGGCCAACTCAAATAAAACATCATACATCACTGAAGGGTCATCACAGACATTCTGAGCATAAAGCTGAGAAGAAAGTCTTGGCAAGTGATTCACTCTCCAAGCAAGACAAGGTGTGATATGTGTTTGAATTGCCTGTGACTCACATTCATTATTACTAATTGCACAATGAGAGTTAATTTGTAACAGAAATCTCATTCCATATTATGCATGTGTAAAGTTTCTCATGTTTTGTTTTATCATTATTTAAGGTCTGAAAACTCAAGCTGACATTTAACTAAAACAACTAATACAATTATAGTTCTTAACTGAGGATGTGTTTCAGGGCATGACATTTAACAGGTTGTGTTCTGTTAAAACACTGACTGTTTCTCTTTTTAATGTTGGTGTGAAAAATGAACTCTGTTAATATTCTTAATTCTGGTTCATAGTTGATTAGTTTAGATTTATTGAGTTATGTTTGTTTAGAATATGTTGCAATAATCAGATAGTGCCATTAGGCAATGAAAATAACCCATCACTTACCACAGATGAAGGCATGGTGGCAGGCTTTGGAGTGTGCAAACCCCTCCTTAGCAAATGGCCCAATCCTACACACATGAATAAGTTTTTAAACTGAAATATTGTACTTTCCATTCATAGATTTGTTTTTGTTGCCTCTCCTGCCATCATCTGTGGTTTTTAAAATATGTTGTAGTATAATAGGAAATTATTTTTACAGGAGATCACTTCAACTGTCATCATGAAAGATGTGCATACCACATCTGGACAAGTTTTAAAAGATGAAAGAGATTCAAGCTTAGAGCCATTCCCTTTCAAAGTTGAACAACCACGCACCACGCCAAAACGAATATCTAAAGTTGTGCCAGCTCCAAGCCCATCAAAATTTATAAAGAAAGAATTCCGAGAAAGTGATTATGAAAGTGATTATGAAGGACGTATACCTCCTAAGTGGAAACCGGTGGACTCTGATGCAGAGGAACCAATGTATCGTTCTGTCAGACCAGTTCTTACACCCAGACTGAGCTCTCGAGCTTCTACCGATGCACGTACACCAACACCTCCAACAGAATTTGACAACCCTCCTGATATTAGTGGTCCACCCAGACCTAAGTTTGAACCCATTGATAAACCAAAACATTCTGTGAAGTTAGATAAGTCATCAAAACCTGTGGAAATACCTCAAGCAGTTTTTAAACCTAAACCAGTGACACCAAAAGCATTTCCACCTATCGATGTTATTGTAGCAACTCCAGCCACAAAACCTATAGAAACTATTATACTGGAACCTGGTCCTCCACCTGAGATGGGTTACATTCCGCCTCCAAAAACAGGGCATAAGGTGAAACAGTCTCCTTTCCATAATGCTACCCAAACGGAAACTTCTAATGTTATGAACTTTGCTGAAGAGACAGAAACAAGCAGGAGGATTGTAAGTTTACAACAGACTACAAGAATAATTAAATTTGGTGATGAAGAGAAGAGTAGTGGTCATAGGGTTGAATCTTTCCCTCTCAAGCAAGTACCTGAACGGACAAGACGTAGCAGTGCTCCTGCCCCACCTACCCCTACAAAATTTGTGCGTGGTGAACTCCGTGAAAGTGACTATGAAAGTGATTATGAGGGCCGAATTAAGCCCAAGTGGACACCGGCAAACAGTGATAATGATGAGCCAAAGTACCGTAAAGTGAAGCCACCTCAGTTTACTCGATCTGCAAGTGTACCATCAAAAGCATCTGGTAGAATTCCTCCACCCACTGAATATGATACTCAGCCACCGTATATCTCCTCTCCATCACAATCGTCAATTACAACAGTACAAAGAGAAACAAAAACAGATAAGCAAACAATGCAATATGAAGCAGAACAGAAAAGATTACGAAGAGTGGAAGAAATGAAAAAGAGATTTAGTGAACCACCGTCTCCAGCAACAACCATGAAAAAGGATAGAAGTCTTCTTGATCTTGGTCTCAGGCCTGGAGAACCTCCACAGTATGGATTTGTCAGTACCACTACTGCATCAAGTAAGTTCTAGATGTCAGTTCATGTTGTTTGAATATTTTTAGTAAAATTTTATTTAGCTTTCTTTAATTTTTTAATGAGAATATTATGTTAATATGCTAACTAAATACCTGGTATTCTGATAATTCAAGTGGGTACAAGCTTCCATTGTGTAGTCCTTGTTTGGTTTCAAGTTCTTCTTAAGGCGCCTTCTCATATTGGAGGTTGACAATCCACATTTCTCACTCTGAATGTGACATTGCAGGTTGGAAAGCCTTGTCTAACGGCAGTTGTGCCATCTCCCAATGTCTTTCAACCATGAATTCCTTCTCCATCCAACACACCTTTTCCCCTGAATATTTTTTCTTCGATGATGAGCTGCAATGGCTGGTAATTCTCATCTCTCATAATGTGTTCTAGATATTGAGTTTCCCTTTACTTGTGTGACAATTAAGTTTTTCCCGGCGTATGGTAGACAGGAATTCTTCACGGGTCTTCTGCCGGATAAGATCTTTTAAACACGACGTTTCGGCAGTCACCTCCGCTGCCTTCATCTGGTGAGCTGTCATCGCGAAGTAGCTGCCGCGATGGTTCGACACCGAATGTGTGCGCCTCGTGGTACTGGCTCCTTATATACCCTACTCCGACCTCGCCAGCGCTAGAAACTTCCGAGGCGGAAGTCTCAGAGCCGGCGACACCGTCTCCGCCAGACGAAGGGGAGGAGGAAGACATGTCGGCAGACTACACTACGGAAGAAGAGGGGACTGTGGCTGCCTTTAGCGACGAAGAAGAATCCGAGAAGGGCCCTGAACAACTTGAAGCTTCCGAGGAGAAAGTCTCCGAGCCGGCGACACCCCCCCTACTGGGGAAGGGGAGGAGGAAGACATGTCGACCGTCCACTCCACAGAAGAAGAAGGCACAATAGCTACCTCCAGCGATGATGAAGAGACCGAGACCGACACTGAGAAGGGCCCTGTCCTTCCTCTCACTGTCAACTATGAGGGAAACGGAGCGGATTCATTGTCAGAGGTTGCTGCCCATTATGTGTTGGCCATCAAGTGCCGGGGTGCGCATCTGCGCATCCTGCCCCAGCGACCATGCGGCAATAGAGAAATTTTTGGGAAACCAAAATATCTCATTTCAAGAAGACGACCACCGCCGCCGCAAGAAACAACACGTCGTCCGCAGGCTCCCTGTAGAAACAGAGGAGACTGTAGTGGCAGCCGAGCTCGCTAGCCATGGCGTGGAGGCGAGCCGCGTCTACCAAATGAGGAAGACGGGTACAGAGGAAAAGATTCCTCTGTACTCGTTCATGACTTCAGACGACACAACAGTCCTGAGAAAAGTCAAGATTCTGGCGGGGAAACCCGTCAGAATCGAGAAGAAGAAGCAGCCACCACCTGAGTACATCCAGTGTTTTAACTGCCAGGGGTGCCAACACCGCTCCTGGCAGTGCAACAATGCAACCCGCTGCCTAAGATGTGGAGTACCTCACAGGCTCTCAGGATGCCCGCAGCCGCGAGAACAAACCTGGTGCTGCAACTGTGAGTCGCCTGGGCACATAGCGTCGTACGGTGGGTGTCCGGCCCGCCTGGCACTTCCCGCCATCAACAAGAAGATGACGCATCCGAGGCCCGCAACGGAGAGGACCTATAACCGACCGCCACCGCCGGCCGGCTTCAGTCGGCCGGCAGACTCCGAGGCGAGAGGGTCGCGCAGGCCGCCCGTGCCTGCTGCGCCTCCCGCCGCAGACACGTCTGCTGCTGCGTTGCGCCAGCTGGCGCAAACAGTAACAGATGCCATAAACAGAATCCCTGAAATGGTCGCGGTAGCAACTGCACAAGCAGTCACTGCCGCCGCAATGCAATCACCACCCGACGGAGCTCAGGAAAACGTCAAAAACCATAAACCGAGAAGAACATCAGATCCTCAACCAGTAACTGAAGGGGAAAATGTCGCAACATGAGCGACAGGCACCCCTCCTCTAGTTCAGCCAACGCCTTCGGCGTTGGCAGTAAACTGCTCCCTCTGCTGAGGCGCACACATTCGGTGTCGAACCGTCGCGGCAGCTACTTCGTGATGACAGCTCACCAGATGAAGGCAGCAGAGGTGACTGCCGAAACGTCATGTTTAAAAGATCTTATCCGGCAGAAGACCCGTGAAGAATTCCTGTCTTCCCTTTACTTTATAGTGAACAGCTGTCGTTTTTCTTCTCCAGCCAATGAAATTCTTCTTTGAGATTTTCAGTGCCCAAGGTAATGCGTGAGAGATATATACAGATATATTTCAAAAGCATTAATTCTTTTCTCTAGATTTTGTTCAAGGTTCTAGCTTTCACAGCCAATAAAGAAAAATTGAAAACATTTCATAATGAATAATTCTCCGCCGGATAGAATTAACGAAAGAAAAGTTTCAGCAAATGGAAGGATGGCACAAGCACAGTGGAGTCATAATTAGTAGTGTTCAAGAATATATTAAAAAATGGTGAAGATATATTTATTTCAAAACAGAAAATAAAGAGACGTACAGAACCTCCATACTATATTAGGCAGTGGAGGAGATTAAGGTCATTGGTGAGAACAGAACATAACAGAGTTAAGAGACAGCAAGGTAGTAGGGAATACTTGAAACAACTAAACTAAGAATTAATAATGGAAAAGAAGGTGCCTAAAGATTGGTTTATGAAGAATATTATTTGTGCAGGGGGACCACTGACTGATGCCTCTAGAAATTTCTATGGTTATGTTAGAAAAATGAGGGGTAGGGAGGATGTTGGGACAATTATATATGAGGATTAAAAAGAAGCTACTGAGGGTTTGAAAAAGACAGAAATATTAAGTAAGTAGTTTAAAGAGACCATTAAAGTCTATGATTAACAAATGTGTTGGTGTAAGTCAGAGAAAAAGCTCATCTGCACAATTAGAAATGAACAGACTAAAAAATTTGAAATTCATTCTGTGGATGTCATGAAGGAACTAAGAAAGCTAAGAAATCATAAAAGTGCTGATGTAAATAATATTACTATATTGGTGATGAGGTGTGGACATATATTGGTGGAAGAATTAAGAGAGGTGTATGCAGTGGTGTAGCTAGCTCAACAAGGACCCCAGTGAAAAAAAAAAAAATAAAATAAAATAAAATAATAATAATAATAATAATAATTTGGGCTCTCGGGCAAGATGGGCGACCTTGCGATTTTTTTAGCTCTTGAAAATGACTGTAGGGTTCCCGTGAGCCACCTTGGGGGCCCCTTCTTGGGGGCCCCTTGGGCTGCACTTGGGGGCCCCAGTGCACTGCACCGTCTAGCTACGCCCTTGGGTGTATGGAAGGGAAAAGATGGCCATGACCACTTGATTTCAAACAAAAAAGGTGTGGGGAAATTTTCTTTCATAGATAATGGTCCCTGTGCTTGGAGTAAATTACTAAGGGAATTGATGAATAATTTACCAAAAATGCTGAAAGAATTTAAGATGTACATCAATAAAAGTCAAAAGTAGGTGAGTTCTAGAAAGAGAAAAGTGGGTGGTTAGGGAAATAGCCACCGTAGCACACATTGGATTGCCATTAATTTAAATTAAGTCTTTTACAGGAGAATATTTCATGAGATATTGTAGAATGATCAATATGAATAGGTACACTCCTAAATTCTACACTGTTGTAAGTAATGGGTATGCACTTTGAATCTGGTGTGACCAACAGCAGCAGTGCGAATTCTGCTTAGATGTAACCAGCCAATAAATGTTATTAATGATTCAGAGGCAAGGGAATTCGGGATCTTTGAGAAAAATAACAGAATCTACTGATCATACTTAGCACCAATTCTTGCAGAGGCTAGTAATTGAAGTAACAAAATTATTTCTGTGAGGCTAAACATTAAGTTTTATGCTCATAGTTTTTAATGCTGGAATGTGTTTTGTGATTATGCATATATTAAAACATCTGTGAGAGTATTCAAATGTTCTAATTTTGCCCTCAGGCATGGATGATTCCATATCTGTATTATTATCCTTGCCTCTTTCAAAATGCCCTTATCTGTTAGAATGAAAGTTATTGTAGTGCCGCCAGCTGAAGAGTATTCTACAAGCATCAGAAGAAGATATGTGCACTGAACCGATAACTTTGCCAGTGGCAGGGCTTCTTAAACAATTTAGTTGTTGCAATGATGGACCAAAACTTTAGCTCCTTCATTTAGTGATAGATTTGCAAAATAACCATCTGTGAAAATTGGTCTAAACACATTACTCTGACTAACGTTTTTGTTTCTGCTTATTTTCTGAATAGATAGACTTTTTTGTTTTCTAAAATATTGGTCCATTAAAAACATTTCTGCTTTGCATCATAAGTAGGCCATAAACTCATGTAAGCAAAAATTTATATGTATTGTATGCTTTTTGAAACTTTTGTGATATTAATCTTCACTCATCATCTGTGGAATATGTTCATGCAATCATAACTATTCTGTTATTAAAGCAAAGTTCCTTTATAGTGGAATCAACATTTAATTTAAAGTAATTTCTTCAAACTAGCACAAATAATCTCTTATTTTCCCTCAGGCCTTGCCTCAAAACACATGAGCGAAATGACTAGCACATTTAGATCCAAAGCACAAAGTTTCGTTGATGAAATAATAACAGATGTAAGTGGAAGACAAGAAAATAAGCCAGACAAGTCCATCTTAAAATCTACAAGCACAGCTGCAACGAATGGAGAGAAAGAGCCACAAGCCTACAGGGAAGAATCCAGATTGTCTCAGTATGGTAAGAATATTTTATGTGACTAATATGAGTGTCCCAGAAAAATAAGCGTAAATGTTTTATTTACAGCCAGTGAAGCTTTTCTCATGTCAGATAATTGTTTGTCAATAGATTTTGTTCACTAAACTGAAGATGCCCATTGTAAATTTTTGTGCCTAGCTTTTACTCATGTAATGACATATAAATGGAAGTCACTTGGACATAACAATGCTTGTAAAATAAAATTTTATTTACAGTGATCATTTTGTGGTTACAGTTTCATTTCAACATACATGTTACTGCAATGTCATAGTTGATCTGGTAACTCATAATATTTGATGTCAGTTTTTACTAAAGCCTGTACTTGTCATTTATCTATTCAATTACTGAGAAGCGATCAGTATGAAGTTATTGTAGGTGTAAGAACCAAAAGATATTGATTCTACTTGTAAAAAAAAAAAAAGTTACTTGTTTTTCATTTCACAAAAGAATAAAATAAAAGATGTGGAACTGCATAGGAGCAGGAACAGTTAAGCATACTAATGTCAACAAAAAAAATCTTACATCATGGACTTAAGTTTACTATTATCTATGTTTTTAAATATGTTAGAGAATTACATGTAGGTTTGGGTTAAATGCTCTGTTGTAATAGTAATTTCTGTCCTTGTGATTGAAAGTCACAGTTAATATGAACTTAAGCAAGGGTAGGGAAAATAACCCGTCACTTATCATAGATGAAGTCAGGAAGGCCGGGATAAACACTAAACATGAGTGTTTGTCTTGGCGATCCTGCCTTCGTCTGTGTTAAATTACAGGTTATTTTCTCTTATCCTTCCTTGTTTTCATTGCCTAATAGCAGTATTACTGTCACAATTATTGAATTAATTGCTACTAATGTCTAAAAAATATTGCCAGTATATTCAACCAGATATCAAAAATTGTAAAATCAGTTATGTCCAAACAATGGTTTCATTATGATCCACCACAGCAATTATTCGTGTTGCTTGGTGTGCATCAGCAGATGCTAGAGTGAGAGCTTACAAGTTTGCATATCTGAATATTCATGAACACTAATTTCAAAGCAAACTGCAACTTCAATATTTATTTGATGCGTAAAAATATACTTTTAGTTTCATTATTCGATATGGCACAATTATTTTTTAATAACTAATCTTGCCAGAGGAAACAGTGGCATACAAAGAAAAAACACACACATTTGAGTGTATGCATGCTTTTTTTGTGATTCCTCTCTATCATTAACCTTATTACACTATATTGATTCTATGAGTGGCTGCATTGGACACAGGGTTTGCACAAGTACAGCCACTTACTTCTGTTGACTTGAAAAAGGGTTTTAACCCGAAATATTGTTTTTCTGTGTTTCTGTGTTTGTGTGTTGTTTTGTGTTGCTGCTACCCTCCTCCCTTCAGGTTTGGTGAGTGTTGGGTGTATTTTATCTGTCCTTTCCATATAAATATTTCCTCGCAGCAGTTCTTCAGGGTGGCCACAAACCGGGAATATCGGGAATTATCAGGGAATTTCATATAACCGGGAAAATTCATGGAAATATCAGGGAATTCAGGTAATTTCGAAAAAAATCAGGGAATTCAATTGCGACTACTCGGAATTTAGATATTTTTTTAAGGTCGTCTTGAATTTATTTTAATAATGAAATTTCTTATTAGATATTTCAGCTTATATACATTTAACATAAAATAGCCAACGATAGTGTAAACGACACGCTAGAACTCGCCACGAGTACCTTCGACTATCGCCAAAAAGCCGTCATCGATGTTGCGTCCATGGAGGAAGGAAATATACATGGTTGCGTCACTCGCGAGCAACCATGCGACAAGACCGGCGTGCATACCACGTGCCCTGCATTGTTATCTCGACTCGCACAAGCTGTCGCGAAAGTATAAAAGTGGCATTAGAATCCTCGAACTATATGCTATGTAATTATAGATAGCCCTCTGGTCAGATGAGTTTTCTAGCTAAGTGACAATCGTTTCATTTGTCATGAAATTTCGTCTGCTGTTTACAAATACCCAAACGTATATCGTGTTTATATCTGATTTAAAAGTGAAAGTATTTTCTAAATATCGTTATTTTAGTTTTTTGTCAAATGGTAAGTTTTTCTTAATTTTTATGATTATGTTAGGAAAGATAGTTATTTTTTAAGTTATTAATTTATTTTAATCGTGAAAGTTCTCATTAAACATTTCAGCTTATATATTCTTAACCTGAAACAGGCGATAAAAGGGTATAAATAATTTTACTGATCATTAGCTCTTGGTATTTTTTTTCTCGCAATGTTAATTACCGTTATCTGTGTTCGATCGTCAAAGTTTTTTCGAATGTTGAAACGATGCGACAGCGTATTAGCGCCATGGAGGAAGGAAATGATTAGCGCTCGCAACGAGTGTCTTTGACTCGCACCAAACACCCGCCAAAGAAGCGAGCGGCACTCGCGAGCAACTACGCGAGAAGACCAATACCAGCGTACCGTGTGTTGATGCAGTGCTATCTCGATTCGAATAAGCTCGCGCGAAAGTGTAAATGAGGCATAAGAATAACCGAGACACATCTCGTGCGGTCACATATAATTTTAAAGTGGAAATGTTTTCTAAATATCGTTGGTTTTAGTTCATTATCAAAAGGAAGTTTTATTAATTTTTATGATTATATCAAATTTTTCTACTGCTATTTTTTAAATTAATAATTATTTCTGAACATTCATTGGTTGGATGATGATTGCATTTTGGATGTTATTACTATTGTTGACTATTTATGTATTTAATTCCATTAAAAAAATATCAATTTTTTAAAATTTTCATACTAATGAATTCAGCATGATAACATGCTTTCAAAATGATAGGTTGATTAATCCAGATTTTAATATTTAGTTAAAAGAATTAAAATGATTCTAAAAGTTTCAAAATGCAGAATTGCAAATTCTACATTTTCTTTAATTAATATGGATAGAACAGCTATCAAAAGTCTTGCTAAATGAAACATACTAACAAATTTAAGAATTGGAAAACTGTCTATCCTTTTCAAAGTCTTTTAAGTCAGTCGCAACAAACTAGTAATGAGATGACTAAACATGGTTTGTCTGAAAAATTTACTGTTTCTAATCATATTATGACTCAGGAAAAAGAACAAATTCCGGCTCCTCAAAATACACTCCTCTCCTTTCTTCTCAAAGAAGAAGTAAGCTGTGCAGTAATACTTTGGGGTATTCAGATACTGATGACTCACAAGTCAATGTGTACAGCGGGAAGTGACGTAGAGTTTATGTTAAAAAAGTTCAATGATAGTCAAATAGCCAGAGGAATGGAATTGCAGCGAACTAAAATTACCTGCTCAGTTCTTCATGGGATTGCTCCTTATTATAAAAGTAGACTGATGGAATCTATAACTTTTTTGTAATCATTTTGCTATAAGATTTGATGAGTCACTCAATAAAGTTTGCCAAGAAACTCAAATGGATTTGGAGAAGAATGAAGTTTGTACACGATACCTAACATCTGCTCTTCTTTGTCACACAAGAGCTTCAGATCTTCTTCTGTCCTTCAAGGAAATGCTTCAACTCCTTATAAGCCTTAAAGTTTAAAAATCTCAATAGATGGACCAAAATTTTTCGGAGAATTGGAAGCTGAGCTACAGAAAACTAGATAAATAAATGATTCTTTGGTACTTGACATGGACAGTTGTGTTCTTCATAACATGCATGGAGGATTTAAATATGAAACTGAGGCCACTTAATGGAATATTGTTCAGTTTTTTATGGTCTATTTATTATCTGTTTAAAGACGTACTGACACGTCACACTCAGTTAACAGTAGTCAGGATCAACTCTTTACCCTAAAAATTTTGTGCAGCCCATTAGATAGAAAATTACAGCTGACCACTTGTGCTATCGAAATTATTCCTAATTAAAAAAAAAAAAATGGTAGAGGGGTTTACAGCATGTTAAAAAAGAAGTGACTAGCACCAGTTACAAATTTGTAACTGAGACCCATTCAGATCCTTTCCTGCCAGCGAAACTAGAATTATTTCGGTCGTTACCAGCTGAATCGCACCATTCCTACAAGAATGTCAAACTGATGCTCCTATAACACCATTTCTTCACAGCTCTTTTAGTGACAGTTTTACATAGGATAATGCAAAGATTTATCAAAGCAGATGTACTGAAGTCTGTCAACTCATTATAGACTTAATATATTAATAATAATTAAGTATAGACTTAACTGATGAAAACAATTTGATTTTGCACAGTTAAATGGACATGGGATTTGGGTACAAAAAAGATATTAAATTTTTTAAAAAAATATCATCAATCTCATGATTTTACAATTGCGAAAGATGCTTCACCTGCATTGCAAGCTTTAACAGGAAAATTGTTGACACAGTCACTTACTTAATAAACTTACCAAAGCACATCTCGTGTTTTGATCCTAGTCTTGCACATTTTTCCGAAGTCAGAAGTAGGAGACTAAAACCCTACTCACTATTTTGAATGAAAATAATTGGATCAATGGTAAAGTGGCTGATGAAATTAATTAAGATTTCAAACAATATATGTTCTCAATGTTCGGCCATTGCAAGTTCTTAAAAATTATTTTACAAACAAGTAACCGCCTAGATTATTTTTGGGATGAATTAATTTTTGAACCGCTAATCCAGTCAATAGTAAAACTTTTAAAGATAGTCATGGTTTTATATTGTGGCAATGCTAATATTGAGAGAGGTTTTCAGTAAATTCTGAAGGTTTAGTTTAGAATATGAAATATGACAATTTAATTGCTTAGCGATTAATGTATGACTGTCTTAAGTGAAACAAATGGGGATGTTGAAACTCTTGATGTCCAGAAATCTTTAGTTCATTCTTACCATAACTCACGTTCAAATTTATCTCAAGAATTGAATGCCGAAAAAAGAAAGATAAGATAACTGAATCAGAAGATATTAAAAGAAAACGTGTAGCTAATAAAAAAATTGTCATCAAGTAAAAAGTTAAATTTCTAGCTGAGATTCAAGTTATTGAAGACCATTTTAAAAATCTTAAGTGATTTTTATATACCAACTACTAACAGTTTAATTTGTGCCAATTTATCATTAGCTTGTTTCTGTTTTACTCATTTTAAATTACTTTTCATAAGATTATTAAATTAGTTATAAAATACCATCTATGGCAGTGTATTAAAATTAATTAAATAAACTATGATATTCAAATAAACATAATTAGAAATGTCTTTTTAATTTTTGTGAGTTTTGTAACAGTTTTTCCAATTAAAATGTAATCAAAGCTTAAAATATTATAATTATGTGAATAAAATTTCTGATTCAGGGAAAAGTATGACAAACTCTCTTGGAAAACCTGGAAATATCAGGGAATTTTTAAATCATATCTTTGTGGCCACCCTGTTCTTTCCTTCCATTATTACCATTATTATACTATATAGTACCCTTTCATTCCTATGTAACATATTCATAACCAAACCACATTAATCCTGTGAAAGGTCTGGATGTATATACGTATGTCTTTTCCCTTGCAAAACATCTCACCGGTAACAAGATTAAGGTTATTCACCAAATTATTGTAAAGTGTTTTCTTGTTTTTGTGTTCGCCCTGGTCCTCCTGCCTTCATTTTTTCCTTGTTTTTAATATAAATTTTTTTATAGTCATCACAATAGTGCACAAAGTAAAAGGTTGCATCCAGGATTTCCTACAGATTAAATGCAGCAAGGTCAGTGTCAAGTTAAAGAATCCCTCTGAATAGCAGACTACATCTACAATTTTAATCCTGAATGGATTCTGCTTCACAGCTTTTGGCTCATTTTTTAAGTTTGCAGCTTGCTGTCAAAACATCGTGTTACTTTGACACCATCCGGACCCCCCGTGAAGATTATATTGGAACGATAACGTTTGAAATAAACTTTTTTCGTCGATGATAGGTGAGGAAAGAAGTTGGTGGAATAGTTTAACATAAAGAAGAGACAGCGTGGTGGGTTATATTTTGTGGCTTGTTGGGTTGGTTAATTTGTTAGTGAAGGGAGCAGTTGATGGAAAGAACTGTAGAGGAAGACAAAGATTAAAATGTATGAAGCAGATAATTGACGACGTGGGGTGTAAGTGGTATATTGAGGTAAGTGCAAGGTAGGAAAGTATTGAGAATTGCATCAAACCTGTTGAGAGACTGATGACAGCAAAGATAGAAAAATGGTATCATGTAAGGTACAGTTTCCTGCTATTAGTATTTACATTTAGTTTAATAGTTTTAGAAAGTGGCTTATTGCTCTTGAAATCCTTATGTGTTGAAATTTTTTCACAGTATGAACTTACTCAAAGGATGTTAAATTTAGTTTAATGTATTTTAACTGTAATGTTCTGGTGGACATTTTCCTAACTGATTTTACTTAATAATTTTCATCTTAACTTACCTACTTTTGCCCTTTATGAATTTTAAATTCTCTCAGTGTCATTGTAAAATTATTCAATGCTTCCCATGGTAATTTATTCCACTATTCTGACTCCCTTACCTACAAAGAAACTTTTCCCAAGTCCTTATGCCTGAAATTAAGTGCAGTGGGCAATCTTTCCATTCCATGCACTACTTCTAATTTTCTAACAATATCCTTCCAAGTCTCATCACCAATATATGCACTGCCCATTCCAAGAACTCCCTTCACCTTATCTCTGTCTTGCAATGATTCCCAGTCCAATTCCTTTAGCATGTCAGTTGCATATGATGTTCTATAGTAATTTACACAAACAAATCTAGCCACTCTCCTATGTTGGATACCCAAAATGTAGGTCTACTATTACACCACCATATTCAAGCAAAGGTCTAAACAAAGCTTTGTGATCAGCTCCCTTACTTCTCTTGTATAACCCCCTATCATCCTCTCCAGTAAATGAAGGATTAGCTTTAAATCCCAAGCATTATTCTATGGTCACCATGTGTTAGGGAGCATGCACAAACTACATGGCTCGGTTCAGCAGGGGTGGGGGGGAGGGGGGGTTAGCTGGAAGGCTACGTGGGGGGAGGGGGGGTTCCGAGCCAGGCCACGTAGCTTTCCTTTCATAACATTTTTCACAGTTAAAATGAGGAACAGAACACACAACAGCATGTGAATATTGATTTCCCTCAGTTAATTATCTCCGTATGTAATTTAAAATAGTCTGACAAGACAAAACAGTACAAAATGTCTTCTGGAATCAAAAGGGAAAAAACCTATGTGCTACGTGGAAGGGGGGGGGGGGGGGTTGTAGGCAAAAGCCACCAGAGATGTACAAAATAGTTTCAAAAAATCATTTAATTACAAAATACAAGCACCTTCTTGTTTTTTGTATTTCAAATACAAAATGCAAAATAGTTTAAGATGTAGGTATTTCAATACAAAATGCAAAATAGGTATTTTCAAAATACTTTTATTAAAATAAAATACTTTTAGTGTTCATTTATTCTGTATGTTATTTATTTCATGGATTTTAATACAACTATTTGTTCAAAAACCTTCCTAACATATATATACAAGAATAGCTCGTTTAAAGATATAATATTTATTTTAAAAAAATTGGATGAAACAGTTTCAAAAATTAAAAAAATTGTTGTGCGTGTCGCGGAGAAGCTTTGAATTATGAGATGTAGAAACCAACCACTAATTCAATTAAAGCAATATTGTTTCCCCAAATCACTACAAGCCGATGCCGGGATGGTCCATACAAATGGCCACGGCTTAATTCCTTCCCATTCCTTGCCCCCAGTGCTTTCCTGCCTCTTACGAAATTGACGTTGTTGAGGCGTAAAGCCAGAATCAAAAATGAAAAGAAAGCAAATTCAACTTATTCAAGCCATTTTGTTAGCAAGGTTACTCTTTAACTTATGGGTCAATCGTTGATATTAGAGAAACTAAAAATTAACCCGTTTTGAGCAGTGGATGAACTTTGTGAGGATGTTTGTAACATTAAAAACGTAGTGAAGGAAACAGTGCAGAAAAAGATAACACCATTATAGAAATGGCCCAATATATTTCAAAATCAATCTAGGAAGAAAAAAAAATAATAATAATAAAAAAAAACTTTTGTGGCATCAATACTAATTTAAAACTCGGCAGCTGAAAGTAAAGTTTCCCAGGCTATTATAATTTGGTTTGAAAGCGATTTTCACTCGACCATATTATAGCAGAGTTAAAAATTAAAACCAACTTAGGTTTGTCTTGTGGCGAATCTTTGTAAACAAAAAACAAAGCTATGAAAAAGCAGTATAATCAAACACAAAACAGTTTAATAAAAAATAGATACTATATAGTTATTAATAGCATAAAATTGCTTAAAATTCAACTACAAAGTACAACTTTCTCCATAACATTTTGTTACTTATCATACTCAACAAGCCGGACTTATTATAATGTCGAGTAATAAGACTGATAAGTTCTTATAATATGATCGAAAGATACCTATAGAAATTAACTCTGTCCTGCCAAAATTATCAAAATAAACGTGAGGTATATAAAAACCTATTTCTTTTTTTGCTGTCCCGATTTGTGATTATGATTCACGATTTTTTTTTATTATTATTATTTTACCTTTCCTCCGGATTTTTAACAAACTGAACCTGACAAACACTAATCCTACCTCTGATACAATTGCTTAGTATGCCTCCTACGGGAGGATCCAACCAACTTATATAACACTTGTTCCTAAATTAAAATTAAATCGGTATGAAATTAATGTTTGTGTTAGGAAAATTCTTGCTGATTCTTCAAATTTATAAAATATTATTATTAGATAGTTTAGTATATTGTCACAAATGTTTTGTATGGTGAACAGTAGTAAAAAAAACTTATTTTTTATGTTTTACTTACATTTTGATAACTTTCAAACAGCAAGTGAACAAAACTGGCATACAAAGGACAAACCAAACATCACAACAGGCAAGTCGGAGTGGACAGGCTTTAAACGTTTATTGCCAATGTCATTGTTACTTGCACAACAGACGGAATTCTCATTTGAATTTTCTGGCATTGTTGTCACTAGTTTGAGTTTACTGATAGATCAGCATTTATGAGGATTAATATGAAATAAAAATTTATAAAAAACTAAGATAAGTATTTTGCATTTTTCAAATACAAAATATGTTTCAAAATGAATTTCAAATAATGCACATCTCTGAAAGCCACGTAGGGCTACGTAGGGCTACGTGGGGGGGGGGGGGGGGGGTGTTACAGGAGGCCAAATATGTGGTTTATGCAGGCTCCCTTATAATGGAGAACATATTACGTATTAACGACTTGGTGTTTTGCAAATATGAATAAAGTAATTAACATGGAACAGCTGAGAACAGGATCGCTCAATAATCTATTCTTGCTCCTTTAATATTTCTAATATACATAAACACAGTGACAACAGACCAGAAAGAAATGGCATGAGGTGATATTAATGTGAAAAGGAAAGATAAAATAGATCCATCAGTCACCAAAGTTGAAGAGAGGAGGGCAGTAACAACAAAAAACACTCCACGAGTACAAAAACAACAATATTTTAACTATGCTCTTAATAATGCAAACTTACTGTTTTTTTGTCACTTCTTACTTACTCCCTTCAACTTTGATTACTGATTGATCTATTTTCTTTTTTCTTTTCATTCGTTTTAGTTCATTTTGAAAACAATATTTCTAACAACAGATCATCTTGAGTCAAAAGTAAGCTTCTGATAATTACATTTCAGCTGTATACAAAATGCTTAAAGGAGCACATGGATTATTAATGTGGTAATACTTATCAGATTATTTCTCAATACTACAATAACTTAATGGCAATAGTAAAAAAATCGACAGTACCCCTTCATAAGTGGTTGAGGGTTAGAAAATGAAGCTAATTGTGGAAAAATATATAGCTAATCCAATTTATTATAAGTAAAATTTGTGATTTCCCTACTGATATCTTATGAATCAGTAGTGCACCTACTCAAAAGGTCTCATCGTATAAAATATTTTTCCTTGTGAAAAAATGCAGGAATGTTGTCACCACAAAAAAACTTGGGTATATGACAACATAGAAAATATCAGATTGTTAAAATCTTGTCAGCTCTCAACACAACATTTATGGCGTAGTATCCAGCAATTACCTTTGTAACAAAAACTGTCAATTCTGCTTTGAGTAGATTAATCCATAGTGTTTGATTTCATTTTACTGCCTTTGTTTTCTTCAGAAATCAATCCCTATTATTTCAGGTTTTGCTCTTTTGAATAGTTAAAATGGATTAAGGGATTTTATAGCAATTCCTGTTCCATAAATCCTATTTATCAATGGCTTACCTCTGTCATAGATAAGTATGTTTACACCAAGCATGAAGGAAATATAGAGTTTTTTCCTCTTTAAAAATTTAGAAATGGTTGTACCATTATAAATGATGACAACTTATAAAAACCAGTTGTATATGTTGTTTTTTTCACATGTGATTTTGTACAATAATTTAATAGACTTAAATGTATCCAATGAATACAAATAGTCTTACCCTAATTTTCCAAAAGCTATAAATATCTTGTATCATTTTATCTGGTATTTTCTTTTATATGATTCCTTACATATTGTATTGTTTGAACAGGTACAAAACAAATTGACCCAGACACAGGTCTAATCTACTTCAAGTATGATTTTGGCTATGAGTTTGGTGTTGTTCTCCCAGGAGAGGGAAGTGGGAAAGGAAGTGGAACAAAATCAAAAATAAAGGCAGAAGGCAAGCAGCCTGGTGATATTGATTTCCCTGTGATTCATGAAACAACAAAGAAAGAACAAAGTGGAAGCACACAGTCATCTGCTGTTTCACAGCTCAGGCCAAGAAAGGTGAACACTTCCAAAGTAGTGAAATGGGAACCTGGAGCTTCAGAAAGTGAAATGTCAGAAGCAGAGTATGACTCAGGTCCACAGCGGCGCCAGCTGCTGTCCCAATCATCTGCTTTACCAGTACACATCCAGATACCAGCTGGTGGGAGTGGAAGTACTATTGGGACTCCCAGCCCTGTGTCACTTTCACCTAGTCTGCCCAGTCTCTCTCCACATTTGCCAGGAGATATGTCTTCAGGTATTGATTTTCATCTGTAGTGTTTCTTCCACCAATTATTTTGTTTACATGTGTTGAAGATATAATTTTAGTCAACAGCTTCATTCTCTACAGAAAACGTTATCATGGAATTCTTTCTTAGCCACAATTATGAACTCATGATAGTATTGCATTTTGGTTTTCCTCTGGTTTAAGTTCCTTTGTTTAGATTTTCGATTTTAAAACTCTTTCTTTATAATTCACCAGTAATTTGAAATGGAACATCATTTGTACCTTCTGAACAATTGGTTTCTAACAGATGTCAGTAACAGTAGCAACCACAAGAACGACTGCCCAAATATTTTTTTACTACACTCAATAACAATTAGCTGTAACCTGTTATGAGCATGATAAGTTTTTAATAATGATTCAGCTCTCTGTAATTTCTTATAAATAATTTTGTATATAAAATTGAAGAAATTTTTGAAATAGCAGCTAATGTGGTGAAAATTGTAAAATTTATAATTCATTTGTGTATTAATTGTCATTGACTTTGTAATGTTACAGATGTTCTCTGTAGTTTCTACAATAAAATTGATTCTGATTTAGTATTTACCCTTTCTACTTAATAATCATAATGTTGCATGAGATCTATAGTAAATGACTACTTAAAGACCTTCTTATAACGGTTTCAATGCATTAGCCCTCTTTGCTCATTTTTATAACTTTTCATGAACAATGTAAAGAGTTATATGGTTTTTATGTAAAGTAAGCATTAATTAAAGTAGAAAAACATATTAAGAGAATGGTCTGGGTTTTTGGTGTAAACTATTTGCTTGGGAAGTGACATTGAAGGTGATGGGAAGGTGGAGGCAGATGTCCCAGATTGTGGACAAACATTGTATTAAATTGGTGATATCTTATACATATAAAGAATCATTTGGTACAAGTAGATGGAGACAGAGGTCAGCCGAAGCTCAATCAAGCATCATACCTGACCAGTACACTTCAACTTTAGGCTGCCTAGCATTTCTATCCTTCTGGATCTTCAGAAGCGAAGATATTTACAGATTCTCCCTTTCCTTGATTAAATGTTTCAGTTCATATTGTACCCACTAACCTTTGACAGCATTTACAAACTGACAGTTGTCGCACCAAACATTTTCTACCATACACGAGCAGTTCAGAAAGTAACCACCATTCTAGTGTAAAATGAGTAATAATGGTGTGTTCTTTGACGCAGCGAGCATCTAGCTGTGAGAGTGTAAGCCGGGTTCTGTCACCCATACACTTGTTACAGTCTCAAAACATAAGTGCTGCAATAGAATCTTCCTTCAAATGATGTAATAAGACTTCTTTGGGCTCTAAATGTTTCAGCAGCAGGAGTCAGGGATTGGAATAAATTACCAATGGAACTGAATTTAAAATTAACATTCATAGAGGGCAAAATTGTATTTCATACAAGAAAGGAGGAAAAAAATTGCTGTGGGGGGATATTGCCACCAGACCGTTCACTCCATCACAGTTAAATCAATTTTTATTAATTATTATTCATTGTCAATTGTTGTGAGTGGAAGTGTTCTGTGGCAATGATTCTGATTTTGGAAGAACAAATTATCTTGTCAAGAAAAGTAATGAAAAAATTCATGAAAATAAATAATTCTCCATATCTGAACCTTTTGAATAATTCCCACAAATTTCTAACATTGTTTTGCTGAAGGTGACCACTTTTAAATTAATCTGCTGTGACTGACGGGTACCTAAAATTCTTGCAGAGAGCACAAAACCAAATTAATGAGCTTCTTATCATGCTTCAGAAAATGCTAGAAACAAATTCTGACTGGAGATATAATGTGGTTGTTGTATGTAAATAATGAAATGAAACAACAACCAATTGTTTGCAGTGGTACTTGTTTCTCCATGCAAGCCATAGAAAGCCTGCCAAACTTTATCAGTGTTGAAGGTTATGGCTACAGTTTTTCTGGATGCCAAAGGAGTTTTGCTGGTCGAATTTATGAAGAATGACATGGTGATTACTTTAGAAATCCACTGTGAAATGTTGAATAAACTTAGACGAGCCATTCAAACAAACATCATTGTATGCTGGCATCCAGTGTCATGCTTTTGCATGCCAAAGTTTGTCTTCTAGGCGATATAAATAAGAAAAGAAAGGGAAATTAACCCACCACATACCAAAGTGGACGGATGCGATGGGAGAACACTAATGCTGACAAACAAACAACACGATATTTCGGCATATGCCTTGCTCACAAATAGAAAAAACGGGCCATTAGGCTCGGAACGTGTGTGCACACCGAACGTTACCTAATGACTAACCGTGTTGTGGTGAGGGGGGGGGGGGGGGGGGGGGGGGAACGGATAAGGAGTAGACTATCGATATCGGTATACAATGTCTGAGATAATATTTTGGCAGGCGATGGTAAAATGAGCAAATGTAGTAATGGTACGGTATAAACATAGAAAAAAAAAAAAAAAGTAGTGATGGGTTAATTGGAATTTAACGGTGGTTAAGTCCAGGTGGGTGTCTTGTATCCAGGATATTCTGGTACGCTAATTCCCATCTCCGGAGTTCTGCTGCAGTGGTGCTGTCAGGGAAAACTCTGACTGCTCTCACAGTGAAACAGTCGTTGAGGTTGTTGCAATCATGGCTATTGGCATGTTCTGGTACTGGAAGGTACAGGTTACGAGTATGGACTGTTTGTCTGTGGCCATTCATTCTAACAGAGAGTTGCTGTGTGGTGAGGCCTATGTAAGAACTGGTGCAAAAGCGGCAAGTTAGTTGGTATATCAGATGAGTGGTTGAACAGGTGGCATGTCCAATAATGGGGAAAGTTTCTCCTGTGGTGGGGTTGGAATATGTAGTGGTGGGTGGAAGCATGCTGCAGGTTTTACAACGGGGTCTTATCCTTGTAATAGACCCCGTTGTAAAACCTGCAGCATGCTTCCACCCACCACTACATATTCCAACCCCACCACAGGAGAAACTTTCCCCATTATTGGACATGCCACCTGTTCAACCACTCATCTGATATACCAACTAACTTGCCGCTTTGCACCAGTTCTTACATAGGCCTCACCACACAGCAACTCTCTGTTAGAATGAATGGCCACAGACAAACAGTCCATACTCGTAACCTGTACCTTCCAGTACCAGAACATGCCAATAGCCATGATTCCAACAACCTCAACGACTGTTTCACTGTGAGAGCAGTCAGAGTTTTCCCTGACAGCACCACTGCAGCAGAACTCCGGAGATGGGAACTAGCGTACCAGAATATCCTGGATACAAGACACCCACCTGGACTTAACCACCGTTAAATTCCAATTAACCCATCACTACTTTTTTTTTTTTTTTTTTCTGCTATGTTTATACCGTACCATTACTACATTTGCTCATTTTACCATCGCCTGCCAAAATATTAAATATATTATCTCAGACATTGTATACCGATATCGATAGTCTACTCCTTATCCGTTCCCCCCCCCCCCCTCACCACAACACGGTTAGTCATTAGGTAACGTTCGGTGTGCACACACGTTCCGAGCCTAATGGCCCGTTTTTTCTATTTGTGAGCAAGGCATATGCCGAAATATCGTGTTGTTTGTTTGTCAGCATTAGTGTTCTCTCATCGCATCCGTCCACTTTGGTATGTGGTGGGTTAATTTCCCTTTCTTTTCTTATTTATATCGCCTAGAAGCCGCTTCCATTTTCCTTAGTTGCATGCCAAAGTTTGTCTTCATATCATCATCATTGTTGGTATGCCTTAAGGTAGAAAATTTTTGCTTATTAGCTATCAATGGTCTCCTGCCTTCTTCCCTCCTCTTCAGGTCCATGTAATTTCTACTTTCCTTGATGTCATCTATGGTCTCATACCTCCTTCTTCCTCTCACTCTCCTCCCACAAACTATTCCTTCCAAGACATCTCTTAACAAGTACTGCCCTCTCAGTGAGTGTGCCATCCAGTCATTCTTCTTTTCTCTAATGTCTTGCAGTAGTTTCCTCCTTTCATCAACAGTGTCCACCACTTTTACAGTCCTCACTTTTTCTGTCCAGCTTATCCTATTCATTTCCTCCATATACACATCTCAAAAGCTTTTGTCTTTTTTTCCATCTTCTCATCTCAGTGTCCATGTCTATGCCTCATAAAGTGCCACACTCCTTAGGAAACACTTGCTAAGTCTTTTCCTCAGTGCTTTATCTAATTTTCCAGTTAATGATCAAAAGGAAGATGAGATTACTTCCTTCACTACAGGAATACGAGTTTTCACTTGGTGATATCTCAGGTCCTCAATGATTGTACTTCCAGGATATTTGAAGGCTGTTATTTGGTTAATATTAACTTGACCTACATTAATATTTACAATTTTCCTTTCTTCTATATTTCCTCTTTCATCCATCTTTCTCTTACTTGTTCAGTTTCTTTTTTTTTAGTTCATTATTTAGTTTTCTGACCCCCTTCTTTATTTCTTATGTTTTTCCATTTTCTCTGTCTTTTTCAGCATTTTATACTATACATTCTTTCATTATTCTTGTTTGCATAGAGCTTTAAACAATTTAAACAGAACATTTTTGATCAGCCTTCGCTGACACTGATTGATTTTCAACTCTTTACTCACATCAAGAAGTGGCTTGTGTCTCAGCACTTCGATGATGAAAACAAATTTCAGAATTCAGTGAATGGTTGGCTAGGTACTCAGGTGGCCAAATTTTATGAATAAGTTTTTTAAATTAGTGGAACGCTGTGATGAATGTTTAAACCCAAAGATGACTATACTAAAAGCTTTAGTTTTATAATGTAAATAAAAAATCCTGGTGCATGCATCAGTGTGTACATGTGAATGAAGTGAAACTTCTATGTATGTTTCCTGCATAGTTTTTTTTATGTTTCTTTTGCACTTGAGTGAATGAACGATAATACTATACCACATATGTACAGTAAATAGGAACTTTTACCGAGTTATTCTCGTAAACAAATGAAAATTATTAAAAATTCGTTAGATTATAGAATATTGCATTTAGCCTCAGTCTATAATTTGTATTTAGATCTTTTATATCAGAGAACATCTGAGTCAATTTTACACTGCGATACAGCAAAAGTATTATTGTACTAGTTTTGTTCCTGTTGCAGTTCATACCAAAGGTGTTTGATGAAATTGATTGTGATAATTTATGCTCTTTAAACTAGGAGTCCTGGTGTAGACAATGGCACTATTTCACAAAATGTAGTTTGTGATTCATTTCATGTGTTTAGAAGTGTCTACATAATTTGATTATGTAGCAGCAATATTAGTGGATATTGTGGTTAGGTTAAAATGGAGACTGGATTGCATTATTCTTATTACAGCATAAAGCAAGAGGAAATGAGTTATTATTAGTAATTAATAAGCTGCTTTGATGGGCACCATGTTAGTCCCAAATATCTTATACAAAATTATCTGATAAGCATTCTTAAATGTCAGAGTTTGTTAGTAATTATCTTCTAAGCCCGTCAAAAATGACAGGTTGAAGCAGATTTCTGGCTCATAACTTTAATGATGTTTAAAAGCATAAATAACACATTACCTCTGTTGTAAAGATGAATGCTAATATTACTGCATGAAACTTAATGCTTTTATCACAAAAGCAATCAGTGAATATCAGTGAATATGAGTGAAAATAAATGAACAAAAATAGCAATTAAAAATAATGGTGCATGACTCACTGATTAATAATGGCGATACCCTGTCTGATGTCTCATGATTATCAGTGTTCTGCAGTACATTGCAGCAGATGTGCACTAATTGTGTAACATGATAACTCATAACACTATCAAATTTCTCCCTACCATGGTCAAAGAAGATTCACTTTTATCTACAGTGTGTTTAAAAAAATTTCAAATATTTTAGGATGTGATGTTATGCATTAAAATAAAACAAAAATGCCTAATAAATATTGACCTGTCAACATATACTTTCAGAGTTAATAGCATGTGAGAAATGTGGATTCTGGAGTGTCTACACATCATTAATTTGAATGGTGTATTATGCTAGGGTTCTGTGTATCTGCTGTGTACAGTGTGAAGTGCTGCTGTGTGCAGTACATAGCAGCAGTCATTTTAGCATGTCTTTGTGTAGTTATTCCTATCTCTGGGTATGTAATATGATGTCTTACCCTAAAATGTATATTGGTATGTGTTTACATGCTATTGTGTTGTTTTTGGTACAAAATGGTATGTTGTCTGAGTTGCAGTTCTAGGGACCACTTAGCATTGGACATCTACAGAACAAGGGAAATGGCAGATATGGTATTTTGTTATAATTAGCAAAAGAAAGTGGCCTGCAAGCCTGTGCCCTCTATGTAGTGAGATATCCACAGTGCAGGATACCATCTTTCAGGCTGTTCAGCCAACTTTTACAGACCCCACAAGGTCTCACTCAGTCTGCAAGCAGGATCTGGAGGAGCGTTTGTTATGTTCAAGGGTAGTCACTATTGGAACGAGTGCATGACAAATAGCAGCAGCAAAAGACCTTAGTCATCATCTTGTTTGGACGGTACTGCATCAACATGTCCATGCCCTGAGTATATCAGACAATCTGGCCAGATTGCCACTCTGCAAATGGCAGGTGCGATGCTGATCCACTGTTTACTTTGAAGATTATATTTATTGACAAGGTGGGGTGTTGTAATTTTCCATAATCAGCATGTGTTTTCTGCCGGCAATCATCATGCAGTTCAAGAAAAAAGTCACCAGGACTGCTCCCAGTCAATGTATGGGCAGGTGTTCTTGATGACTGGATAAGAAGGCCATATGCACTCCCTCAGAGATTAAATGGGGTTCGTTATCTGGACTTTCTTCATAACACGTTGACTATCCTGCTGTAGAATGTTCTTTTGCAGCAATGACAACAGATGTAGTTCATGCAAGATGGTGCACCAGCACATATTCACCTCAATGTGTGTCAATACCTCACTTTTCAGGACCACTAGATTGGTTACAGGGTTTGTTCCTTTATACTTGAAAGCAATCAATCCATACTCGCACTGCTAGGCCTAATACAGTTGAGAATTGTCATTGGGGGTTTCCTCCCTTAGCCTGTGAAGATCCTTCTTCACCACAAGGCAGTGGTGTTCCCTTCCAATTTGTGCCCATAGAGGATGGGTGGTCCCTTCCGCCATTTTAACCATTCTGAAGGTCTCCTTCTCTGCCAGAAATCGCTGTTGAGCACTGCCCGTATCCTTGGGCATGGGTTTGGCGCCATACTCTGTGGGACTGTGTCCTCGCCTGGACTTAGCCATCCTGTCACTCCAGCCTATTGGAGCTAGGATGCACACCCCTACAGTGTGGATGCGCCTGACAAGAATTACTCAAGTGGAGCATGGGAAGGTGAACTTATCTCCCTTGTGCCATGCCACAACCAAAGGCTCCATTTGAAAAATGGACTGAAACAAGAAAGTGCCTTATCACCCCTGTTCTTTATAGCGGTTGTGGATGAAATATTGAAGAAGGTGGTGCAGAGCATTGGGGAAGGAAGAACAAAAGCAATGCTTGTGAAAGCTTCCATGGTCACTTTGTGTATTATCTTGGTTCTCCAGGTGGAGCCGCGTCGATATATTTAAACCTAACGTTTCTGCCATCGTGCTGTGGCCTTCTTCAGAGGACTGCTTGTGTGAGATGCCGCTATGCCTTCTGCTACTATAGAAGGCATAGCAGCATCTCACACAAGCAGTCCTCTGAAGAAGGCCACAGCACGATGGCAGAAATGTTAGGTTTAAATATATCGACGCGGCTCCACCCGGAGAAACCGAGATAATACAAAAGCAATGCTATTTGTGGATGACCTATTAGTTTGGGGAAGAAGATGAAAGAAAAGTGCAGGATCAACTGGATGTGTGAGCGAGAGTGGTTGCAGCATATGACATGAAGTTCTCTGCAAGAAAGAGCAAAGTGGTGATTACAGCAAGAAAGAAGAACAGGACAGACATAGGTATAACACTTGGAGGAGAGCAATTAAATAAAGTGCAATGTTTCAAATATTTGGGTAGCTAGATTGAAGAAAATGGTGGAAACAGGATGGAGAATGAAAGAGGAAGCTGTGCAGACAGATTTTTTTAAAGAGTATTAGAGGTCTAGTATAGAGTAGGGATGTTCTGCAAAAAAATAAAGAGGCAATCTATAAAACGTAGTCTGTGCCAATGTTAACATATGGATCACAAAACCTGGGTGATGAAGGAATGTTCAAGCTGCGGAAGTGAAATTTCAGAGGAGTAGGAGTAACAAGAAGAGACAGAATAAGGAATGAGAGAATCAGGGAGACGATCAAGGAGGAACCACTACAACATGTAATAGAAAAATATATGTTACGTCATGGTCATGTAAAGAGAATGGGAGAGAAGATGTTGGGTATGGAGCTGGAAGGGAAGAGACCAAGAGGATGACCAAGGGACAGATTGGTGGAAGATGTTAAAAAAATGTCTGGAAGAAAGAGGGGGAAATTGGGCAACAGTGGAAGAAGAGACGAGGTTGTACAGAAAGCACTGGCAAGGCTTTCATTCCCAGCAGACACGGCCAGCAGCTGGAGGCTGCTCTAGATGATGATGATGATGGATTGATCGTGGAGACCCCAACACCATGGCCTGCCTGTTCTTCAGATCTCACTTCCATAGACTTTTGGTTATGGGGACGCATCAAGGAATTGGCGTATGCTATTCCATTTAACAATTTGCACGTACTCCAGGATTATATCTACAGTATATGTCAGCATGTACAGAACCAACCAGGACAGTTTTGAAGAGTATGTGACTCCTTATACTGAAGGACAGAGGAATTAATTTCCATGTAGAGAATCTACTATGAACTCCTTAGTCACAAGTATTAATGACTGTATCACTACAATTTATTCTACTTTTTAGAGAATTTTTTAAAATAAAGTTTATTAAATTTAGTTGCCTTCTCAATTTTTTAAATTATATTTATACATGGTTAATACAAATAACCATGGAGGTTTCAAGAAATTAGTGCACATAGCACAACTGAAATAAAAATCTTGATTTACTACGTAAAAAAGCTCATTTTTTTTATGTATCATAAATGTTCAACCTTTGTTCATTTTGTCACTCTACAAATATCTGCACAATAATTGATTTCTTCACACACACAAACACACACACACACACACACACACACACACACATGATTAATCATGTGAGTAGTGCTGTCAATTTTTAAAACTAAAACCAGTCTTCGGTGGACAACTTTCATTATTATTGTTTTTCTTTTTTCTTGTGACTTTATGCCTCGTCGACGTCATTGTCATTAGAGGCAGGAAAGGACTGAGAACAAGGAATGCAAAGGAATTTAGCCATGACTTTTTGGAGAAACCATCCCGGCATTCACCTGAAGTGATTTGAGGAAACCATGGAAAACCCAAATCTGGATGGCCAAACAGGGATTCGAACCCACGTCCTCCTGAATACGAGGCCAGAACTTTAAACATTCACCCACCATGCTTGGTGGTTTCATTATTAGATGATTTTGTAAAACTGTGGATTGAGGTGTTACCAGTTCCCTGCTAACTTACGTAGGTTTTTTTCCCAAGGGTTGTATTGTACAGCTTCTCTGAACTGATGCACCTTCATTTTCAATATGGAAGCATGCCCATTGCTGTTTCCTTTATCCAAACACCTGATATCCTCTGACTGAGAATACTATGTGTGAATGGAATTATTGGAGACAGTCTTAGGTGATACAGTTTGATCATTAGATTGGACAAAGTTATTGAGAAGAGTTTGATGACATTTAAGAGTGCTAAAGGCTTTCACATGACTATTATCTGACATATTGCAAACATTGACACATGGCAGTGAAAAATTTAATTATTGGATTGCAGCTATTCTTTACGAAATCTTGTGAGTTTATCTATATGTCCATGAAATAATTTTAGTTATATGTTTAATACATCTTGTGCAATAAATTAACAAAAGCTTGTCAATAATTTTTAATGACCCTGTACATTTTTTAAGAATGTTTATTTGTCTCTCTAAAAAAATAATTATTAAAAAAATTGTGTAACTCCACATATGATATAGAATGTTAATATATGTAAAAATGTGTAAAATTGTTACATTTTGTTAATATTTTCACGTTTTGCAGTGTCTCCTGGCAGTTCCTGGGCAAGCAAGGGACCACGTGGACGAGGGACCACACCTACACCACCCAGTACTCCTGGAAGCACTCCGACACCCACTCCACCCCATCAGCTGAGACGTCCACCTATTTTCATAACGGTGAGTTAAAAAGGGTAATTAGTAATTATTAACACTCGTAATCTTGGACCCATTTTAATAATAATGAAGCAGGATACATTATTAAGATGTATCATGTAGAATATATAGTTTTTGTGAGTCCTCCTTTCACTAAATATTTGTCATTTACCATAGATGAAGGCAGGAGGGGCACAAATCAATTTACAATGTTTTGGTTTTAAAACCTTATTCATTTGCATAGAATTGGGCCCTTTGACAAGGAATGGTGTGCGCACACCACAACCTACTGCACGACTCTATGTATGGATGTCTGACGTGATGGGAGGAATGAAAATGAAAGTGGGGCAAGTAGATTTCTGAATGCTACATTTTAGGAAAAACACAAAAAACTGAAAATGGATTGCTGTTCTGCAAAACAGTGATGAGTCAGGTTTAAGAATTTAAAGTCTTATATTTAAGAATTATGAAGTGCCAAGAAGATTAAGGTAAATCGTACAGAAAGAGTGATTATTGTTATTATTATTATCTCTCTTTTCACTTATGGTATAATACGATAACTGCTCGCTGATTATGGTGGGTGAGCGGATAATGCTCTGGCCTTGCTTTTGGGAAGACGTGGATTCAAATCCCCATCCGAACATCCAGAGTTGGGTTTTCCATGGTTTCCCAAAATCACTCCGCGCTAATGCTGAGATGCTTCTTCAAAAGACCATCTCCAAATTCCTTCCACTTCCTGGCCCCCGTTCTATCCTACCTTTAATGACCTCAACGTCAACTAGGTATAACAGCAATAAGTACACACACACACACACATACACACACATACAAAACTGCTCTTATGGTTTTGGGTTCATGCCATTATTACTCCATTATAAAGGAATGTTTATAGCAATTTGTGTTATGACACCAAATTTCGACATAAGTCATCATTGATGATATGTAAGAATCTTTAATACAGTCATCATGTGTTATAAGTGTTTTAATTCAAATTCATGTAATGTTATAAACTTTTATCAATATTTGCACCATCCACCTGGAAAAAGATTACTGAATCTTCCCACTGGATGGTGCATTTTCATCCAGTGCAAATGCCAAATTTGCAGACAATCTCTTCTGTAATCAGCCAGTGATCTGCCATATCCATTTTCTTCATATGGGGAATCAGGATAGAACAACTAGTGCATGCTGAAGGATCATTTGGTTATCTGTAGTTATGTATGGCCTTCATTATTTGAATGCATGCAGAAACACTGCTTTTTAACATCAGTGGCAGGTTCATGAAATGATGTGTATCATTCCATGAAAGTGAAGAAAATTACATGCTTTTCTTGAAATATGAACATTGCATTTGCTGTCATCAAAATATCATGTTAGTTCTATATTATTTTTGAACAAACCATCTTCTTGAAATGCCCCAAAAGTTCCTCCACTTTTTAAAATTCATGTAATGTTGCCTTTCTGTTCCCATAAACTAGAAGGTGCAATGTGAACTTGAATGCACTTCAGATTCGCTACCGTTATTACATAAAAGAATTTCGATGTAAAATCTTAGTCGAAAAATTCCAGATTCTGTCAGTTTACATAGCCTTCCTGTTTTAAATTCACATATGAGCTTAGATAGTTCTGCATCTTTGATTTTCAGTGTTTTCCAGAGTTCAACTTTACATTCTAAACTGAGCCACAATGGATTCTTAGTGTATGTTTTTCTTTCTTCCCATATGTTTCCCCAAAATGATTATAACATTTTATCTTTTTTATATCCTTTACCTACATGGTTCTTGGTCATTTAAGTTTGTTCCTTGTTCATATGTTTTTTTCACAAAAGATTTCTCTTACTAGGACTCTCTTCTTTGTTGGCTTTCTAAGTTATTTACATCTCTATATATACATTTTGTGAATCAATGGTAGCATTAAAACCTCCTGATGAATTTTCTAGAGAACTGATTTTTAATGACACTTTGGTTCCTATGTTGCTGGTGAATTGACAATTTATTAGACTATAACATTCATCCTTTTTTGTTGGTTAGCTTCCCTGCCAAATTTCAAGTAATGACTTTTTTGCAACTTTACATCTTATTTGTATCCCACAACATTCATCTTTGTCTAATTGATGAGATATTCAGAGAAAATATCAGTGGTTGTAAGGAGGGTGCTGGTACATCTCAGAGAGATAATAAAACCAAGGAAATATGTTTATTGCAAATCAAATATAAAGAAAAGTACAGAAGCTACATACTTAAGCAGGAGGCTGAAGAGGCTGGTAAGAAGATAACATAATAGAGTAAGAAAACAAAGGGGTAAAAGAAGGAATTCTTGAAAGGAAAACATCTGTTCAAAAAGAAGTGAAGAAGTCTACTGAGGAAAAATTTTAGAAAGGAAGAAAATTTATGGCACACAATGTCAGACTATGCTACAGCAGCAGGGGGGAGAGAGGAAAAAAAAGATAGAAAATGAAAAATACAGATGACATAAGTGAAGTTCCTATGATATGTAATGGTGACGTAAGACAAAGATTAGGCTTAAGGGCACACACCAGCCAAAGCAGAGCCACTGTTGGCACACAGTGCCTGTCAGAGACCATTTTCACACACACTGGCAAAACTGGAGCCGGTGCCGACCCTTTTGCACCTAGTCCTTTAGGTTTTTAGCTTTGATGAGAGAAAGATGTTACTGCATTGGATTATCAAACCTTAAAACGAAGTACAGAAAATATTTAATAAATAGTAAGTTCTTTCCCTGTTAACCTGGAAGGAAGTTCCTGTATTCTCGTTTTGAGAAATGGTTGGATGTTTTATCCCACAGGCACGGTTTACTCTCCACCAGCTCAATTAATGTTATCATGTCCTGTGAGTTTTTACTCATTTAAAAAAAAATGAGTAAAATTATTGTGACTATCCAAGTTGATAATTCAGCATAAGGAACAATAAAATTATAGGACTGCCATCTGATTGTTGAGTTCAACACCTACTGCTTTTGCGAGTGCCTGTTTGGACTGGCAGATCTATCAGACAGGATTATGTGTAGGGCTCTAATTTTATTACATTGCATCTGGTGCTGGCACTGGCTCTGACTTTGCCAGTGAGTGAAGATGCCTAACATGCCTTATGGACAAATTACATGACTACAGGGCTAGCAATATTCAAATAGTGGATAACCATAAAATCCAAAAAAAAAAATCTTCTTCACTTCAGAGGTAAGGCATTAATGTCTGTTCTGTCTTCACTTTGTTACCATTTCTTCCCAGTTTGCCATCACTTCTACATCTTTGTGGTTAGTACTACATTGCCAGATGTGAGATTTTTTTCTTCATTCCTTCAATATGCTGCCTCCATGGTTCTCTGTATTCTTTTGTCCATTCATTTATATTATATATATACCCAAGTCTTCCTAAATTTCTTATGTGGTCTTCTTTAGTGCAGCCTTTAACCTTCCAAAGAAGTCTCATTTCCACAGTCTGCATTTTGCTCTATATCTCATGCTTTAGCTACCCAAGATTCACTTCACACAGCAGGATTGGTACAGCTATTGTCTTATACAACATAATTTTTGTACACTGAAGAGCCAAAGAAACTGGTATAGGCCTGCGAATGCAATCACAGAGATATGTAACACTCAGAGTACGGTGCTGCAGTCTGCAATGCCTATATAACACAACAGGTGTCTGGTGCTGGCGTTAGATTGGTTACTGCTGCTACAATGGGAGGTTATCACAATTTAAGAGAGTTTGAACAAGAGATGGGATCTCCGAGCTAGCGATGAGGTGGGGATTTTTCTGTAAGACTATTTCACGAGTGCACCGTGAATATCGGGAATCCAGTAAAACATCAAATCTCTGACATCGCTGTGGCTGGAAAAATATCCTACAAGAATGAGGCCAACGACAACTGAAGAGAATCATTCAACATGACAGAAGTGCAACCCTTCCGCAAATTACTGTGGATTTCAATGCTGGGTCATTAACAAGTGTCAGCGTGCGAACCATTCAGTGAAACATCATTGATGTGGACTTTCAGAGCTGAAGGCCAACTTGTATACCTTGCTGAGTGTTCGACACAAAGCTTTACACCTCACCTGGGCCCGTCAAAACTGACATTGGACTGTTGATGATTGGAAACGTGTTGACTGGTCTGTTGTATCGAGCGGATGGACGTGTACGGGTATGGAGACAACCTCATGAATTCATGGACCATGCATGTCAGCAGGGGACTCTTCAAGCTGGTGGAGGCTCTGTAATGGTGAGGGGCGTGTGCAGTTCGAGTGACATGGGACCCTGATACATCTGGATACGACTCTGACAGGTGACACGTATGTACACATTCTGGCTGATCACCTGCATCAATTCATGTCCATTGTGAATTCTGACAGACTTGGGCAATTCCATCAGGACTGTGTGACACCCTATGAATCCAGAATTGCTACAGAATGGCTCCAGAAACACTCTTCTGAGTTTAAACACCTCCGCTGGCAACCAAACTCCCCAGACATGAGCATATCTGGGATGCCTTGCCGTTCAGAAGAGATCTCCACCCCCTCGTACTCTTACGGATTTATGGACAGACCTGCAGGTTGCATGGTGTCAATTCCCTCCAGCACTACTTCAGACATTAAGCTGAGTCCATGCCATGTTGTATTCCAGCACTTCTGCATGCTCACGGGGGCCCTACACATTATTAGGCAGGTGTACCAGTTTCTTTGGCCCTTCAGTGTATCTTTTCATGTTTTATATTAAAATATTCTGTTTTCTTTTCATTTTTTATATTAAAATATTCTGTTTATTCTATTACATCATCATCACTATCTAGGCAGCTTCCTTTCATGTTTTATTTTAAAATATTCTGTTTATTCTATTACATCATCATCACACTCTAGGCAGCTTGCTGCAGCTGGTTGGGTCTGTTGAAATTACAATTGATTAGAACTTGTTTATTTGTTTTTCTTTGTCTTTATCTATGTCATAAATTATTCCACAGCCTAGGTAATTCATTACCTGCTCTAACACTCAATTATTATTTTGGGGGGATTGGGGTGTTTACCGTAATGGGCCATAAGTTTTGTTTTCTTTTTGGATATGTGAAGGTTATATTCCTTTCCTGCCAATTCCTCTTTACTTTCTTATAGTACTCTTACAGAACTTTTAGATATTTGTTTTTCTTCAACTGTATTCCAGGATTGGCTATATGACTCAAGTTTTTAATAAGTTCTTCAATGTATGTGTTAAATAGGGTTGGAGACAAACTGCTGCCTTATTTCAGGCTTTTATTCATCAGAATCGCTTTAGTTTTCTTTTTATCAGTTTTGATCATTATTTTTGTATCTTTCTGTAAACTTTTTATGGTTTAAGTGTCCAAGATATCCATTTGTGACCATTATTGTACCTATTCGCACTGTAAAAAGTTTTTTTTTTTTTTTTAATTAAAAGAAAACAAATGAAGTTCCAAACTGACTTCATGTCTTTTCTCTCGAATTCTCTTAATGCTAAAGATGTTATCATTACATGAGCAACCCCTGTGGAACCTGACCTGCTCCTCTGGTATTTTAACTTCTACTATGGTGTTCAGTCTGGCATTTATTATTTTTCTGGCTATTTCATATACCACATTCATTAGACTAATATCTCTATAATTTTTGTGTTCATTTCTCTGTCTTGTTTTATAGATTGATGTAACCTCTATCATTTTCCAGCTGCCCAGTATTTTATAGCTTTTCCAACACTCATTGTATAGATGTGGTAGTCTGAATTGACATAGAAATCCTGCATATTTTAGTAGCACCATACTGATGCCATCCTGTTTTTCATGCAGTGCCATTTGTGGTTTTTCTAAAGGGATGGGATCAATAGTGCACTTGTAATAAAGTTGTTCCTCTTGGGATCGGGGTTCCTGTGGTTCTATATTAGCTATAAATTTATCTCACTATTCACAATGTGCAGAAATTGTTGTCTACTTAGTGTTGTTTCTTTTTTGTAAATATTCTTCTTTGGCTTCTTGCATTTTATTTTATCGAAATTTTCTATATGCTGTTTATTTCTGTTGCTACATTGCCATTCCATATCCCTCTCCTGTAGCTTCATATGATGGCCTCTCTAAGAATACCTTTATACTTTGTCATTATTCACTGTTGTTAGCATTAAAAGATATTCTTGTAAACAAGTTTGATATAGTCTTTTAATATTTTCTTTTTCTAGTGACTACAGTTGAAAAAGTTATTGTCATGTATCTGCCCTTGGTTTTGCTTTCTTCTCACTACACAATCTTTGTAATTGTTACAATCACTAAATTGTGATCAGAGTAGGTATCATTTCCTGGATGTTTGTGAACATTCTCTATTTGATTACAAATTTTGTCATTTGTGATTTCATGTTCTATTAATGATCAGTGGCTTTTAGCACTTCAAGTGTTCATATGTATATCTTTTTTCATAAAAAAAAAAAAATATGTTAGTGATTTTCATCTGGTTGAATATTACAAATTGTTGAAGTTCTTACCTATCTCTATTCATATGCTGTTCTCCAAATTCACCAACAATTCCTGGAATCAGAATACTTCCAGTTTTGGTGTTTAAATTGCCACATTTAAGAATATAATTGATCTTTTTGATTTTACTTAGCTTGTGTTGAAATTCACCATAACTGTATTTGTGTCCTCTTTTTTACCTTTCTCCAGGGCTTATACCTCAATTAATATTGAGTAATCTCTATTTTAAATCTGAAAATCAGTAATCTTTAATTTATAAGGGAGTATTATATTGTTTATCCATTTTTTATACACCAGTATTACCACTCTACTGTTTGCATGGCTGTTCAGTGGTACTCCACAGTATATCTTGTGTTATGGCTAAGATTTTTGTACCTTTTAATTTTTCTTGGCTTCAGTTATAATGGCAACATCAGTGCCTTACCCATCTAATTTATTCTCCAGTTCACTTTTTTGTTACCCAATGAATTAATGTTCCATGAAGCTAATTGTATACAGTCCACAATACGTAATCATTTGTCCTTGACATACTTAAGTCGTTTCCTTGTTCTGACCTATTGTACACTGTGAAGCTAGCCAATCACAATAAAATCTGTTGGCTGTTTTATGAGTGCTGCTCAGGTTAATCTTGGCAATGGAGCTGCCAACTTACAGCTTCCAAGCATGCTGAGTAATATTTTGGGTTACCGTTCCTTAAACAGATTACCTTTACTGGGTTAATGGTTCCACGTACTCTTTTTTTCTGTCAGGGTTTCTTTCCCTTAGCCCAAAGTTCATTCTCATCCTTGTCTCTCTGCTACTGTCAGATTTTCTCATCAGAGCATCCAAGGTAACCACGAGGAGTTTCAAGAAAGGACTAGCTGAGTCAGTCCTATTACACGAGGACATTTCCTGGCATTTTATGGGGCATGCATATAAGCATTAGTAGTTGCACCTTGGCCTTTTTTTATAGCAAACACAAAAAAAAGAAACAAATATAAAACAGTGTGTAAACGGGCAAGAGACCCCTACAGAAAACCTGGGTTGGCCAGTTTTTTTAACCTTGATCATAGAACATTCTTATGAAGACTACTCTTAAAAGCTGATGATTATAATCAACCATGAAACAGTCGTATGTATCAGAGTAATAATAAGCATGACTAGAAATTAGCAATCAATTTCAGGCTGAAGGGAGATGTAAAGTATTCATTTGCAGGTGATAGAGTGAGGGACTGAAATAAATTACCAATTGATGAGCCAAAAATTTACCTCAGTTTGGGGAAACAATAAAAATGTGTGTAATTTAAAAATAGGTTTGTAAGTAAATTTTCCTCTGGCATGATCTCACCACAATAATAACCAAAACACTTTGTTACTTCCCTCATACCTTTATCCAGTCATCTTTTATGGTCTTACGTGGGACCTTTTTTTGTTCTAGTTCTTTCTAAAGTGTTTATTATAAATAAGATGATTTGTGCTGCAGACATAAAATATGATTTACCTTCTTTGGGACCACCAACCGCTGCTCCAATTTCCAACATCTGTGATCCATTCTGTCCTCAGTATATCATCCCATAAGAACCAATAAGAGCCCCTCTCATCACCAATTGGCAACTGTGAATATTGCTAAATTTTGCTGATTGTTAGAGGCAGCCTTCATTTCTAGATAGTGCATAGGTTGACCACTTCTATTCAGCAGCCAGTTGTCCCATCCCAGTTTTTGTACTTTATCCTCAATAAAATGTAGTGCAGTGCTGATACATATCTTCATCTTCCATGTATGTGAGTTGAGCCGTAGGAAATATGATGGAACTTGCTTTGGGATAGCTAATGATTCTCTCACTTATTCTTCTTCTTTTTTTTTTTTTAACTGCTTTACGTCTCTCAACAGCGAGGTCTTTAGAGACGGGAAAGGATGGGGGCAAGGAATGGGAGGGAATTCGGCCATGGCCTTTTTAAGGAAGCATCCCGGCATTTGCCTGGAGTGATTTGGGAAACCATGAAAAACCCAAATCTGGATGCCCGGACGGGGATTCGAACCGCCGTCCTCCCGAATGCGAGGCCAGAACGCTATCCGTTACACCACCACGCTCGGTCTCACCTATTCAGTTCTTCCACTGGAAGAACATTGTATGAAAAAATAGGTTGTTAGGAGTAAGAACAGCAACAGCAAATAGCTACTCTTATTTACTAAGCCTTACAAGAGAAGGGGATATCTTGTTAATAAACTAGGAAAAGGAACCCCCCCCCCCCAAAAAAAAGTGGATATAATGTTAAGATTTTTCTGCTATGATTATTTTATTACTAAACGCAAAAAATTTACGCTTGCTACAAAAATTCATCTATAGGCATTGGAATATTTGTGTTATATATGTAATAATTTGGGTATTTTTTTCCACAGCCTCTGCGTGATATAGCTGTTGTTAGTGGGCAAACAGCTCGATTTGAATGTATTGTTCAGGCTGAGCCAGCTCCAAATATTCTGTGGTCAAAGAATGGAAGGATTATTGAAAATTCATCTGACTATCAGATTCATTACAGGAACGGAGTGTGTCGTCTAACAATTCCTCAAGCATATCCAGGTAGGCTAAATTTGACTTGATAAATCATGTTTTATATTTGAATAAATCGGTAATTACTACATTCTGTTCTACATTGGCTCTACTAATTTATAATCAAGTACCCATTGGTATAAATTCTGTACTGAAACCTGGATAAGAAAGTTGCATATGGGAATTATTGCTGTATATCTACGAACTGTGAATCTTTGGTAAATTGTCTTTCCCACTCATTTCTAGACCTTACCTATCTATACTCTTCCTGTTCCCAAAGTCAACACCAGATTTTTCCCACCCACCCCACTTATGCGTATCATGATGTTTTTAGCATGATAGTGGGTATATATCTCTCGATTAGTGCTGGGCCTTAAATACACACACATAAAATGTAAACTTTGTCACTAGCAATTCAATCAGAAAATTAATATGACCACAAATTTATTTCTGCATTTCAAATATTTATTATATTGATAATAAAATTCCTTGTTTACTCTAATCTTTCATTTACTCCACCAACATTGGTGATAATTGAAATAGTTTGGGAAATATTGCCTTGGTTTAAACTAAATTTTTATTTTCATTTATTTTGGGATTATAAGTATTGTTCCTGTCCCAGAAGTTGTAAAATTCTTTGGGATTTTATAGACCAGAGCATCGTGTATCCTAGTCTGACTTCTGATGAAGCTTTACTCTAACTCAGTTACTTCTTCCAGTTTCTACCACATTTCTTCTTTTGTTAAACTAGCTTTCAATTTACTCCATCTTGCAGGAAAATACACCAGAAAGCAACCCAAGTTTTCTGTAAAAAAGTGCTTGATACTAAACAGATGCTTAAATTCGCTCGCACAATTTGTGTTCTTTACAAATCTATCTTTTACGACTATTTGTCAACAGACAATTTAATGTGCAATACTTTTTGGTTTACTCACTAAATTTACAAATCTCTGTTCATAAAGATAAACAGTATCTTTTCCCTTCTAATCTAAAAATTGAACTCTTCTGTAGCTAAGAAAGCAAGATAATTTTTGTGTAAAATGGGACATTCTTGTTTCCTTTGATGGTAAAAGGGATATTTTATTTTATGGCATCTTTTGTTTAAATTTAAATCACAGGAAACTCACTACACAATGAATTTTTGTGTTTATTTTTAACAATTTGGTCTCACAGCTTGTAAAACTCCATTGTAACTTTTTTTTTCACAGAAGATGCTGGCAGTTACACTTGCACTGCAACAAATATGTTGGGTTCTAATGCCACAACAAGCACCTTACAAGTTCCAGGTGAGAGACGAGGAATTCGCACGTAGCTAAACTCTCCAAGGTGGTGGTTGTGGGAAATACCATTCTTGCTTTCTTTTTTGCATATAATGGGTAATATTTTATGTCATTGCATTTGTGATGTTAAAGTTATATGAGCTACTCAATATGTGCATTCTTTCAATCTTTCTAAAGTGATAAACATCTATTTTACAAAATTATTAGTGTAACAAATCAAATTCTTTTATGTTCATTTGAATTGAAGTTCAGCAATTTAAAATGATTATATTACTGTTTCAAACTTAACTCTTTCTGTTTAGTTTACAGCATCTGAAGTTACAACACTTTTTATTATTTAGAATTTTCAATGGAAGCTCAATTTTCATTTCTCATTCTTTTTACTTTTTACAAAGGATAGAAATAATTCAGGAATTTCATAATTCTTTCAAATTATTACTTATTTATCGTCAAAGTCACTGTAAGCAAATAATGTAAGAGTGCATGGAAAATTTTAAGAAAAGAAATGTTACTGGTCTTTTCAGTTTCTTCCATTTCATAACATAATTTGTGTATGTCTGCAGTTTCCTTTGTTCTTTCCTGTATTTGAATCAGAGCATTTTTAAATTACTGTAAAGCATTTTTCTTGTATCTTGTACTGTGTGCTTCATATAAATGCCTTTTTCTGTTGTTGTTGGAATGGTGCTCTTATTGTGGGAGTTTAATGCATGATGTTAAGCAGCTGGCTGGTACTGAATGAAATGGTTTATAAAGGTGATTGTTTGGTGATGGTTTGGTGATGGATATTTTACATTTGGTCTATAAACTACAAATTATGCAACCGTTTTCTCAACTGAATGACTAATCAGTAATTATTGAAAGTGTAAATGACTTTTAGACAAATTTATTGCTTTCTTTATTAAACTTGAACATTCTTTTTTTTTTAATTTACTTTTATTGCAAAGTAGTATTTCAGTTTCTGCTCTTTTAAGTGTAGAAAAAATTTCTTGTAAATAAACACTTGATAAAGAAATTGTATTTCTGTAGTGCAGTACTTTAAATCTACCTTCCATATTCCCTTCATTTTATCTGCTTCAGCATTTAGGAACAATTTAAAAAGGTAAGATGTGCTAGTCATTTTCTGAAAAAAATTGGTTAAGTTGATAAGTAATGACAACCGGGAAAAATTGCTAGCATGTTTAGGATTACTGCTTTCAATATTTTTAGTGGTTTCTGCATGGTCAAAAAGTAAACCAAATCACAAATTTTTTGCAGGTAAAAAAAGATTTTAAATAAGGTGAACTTATCAAATCTAATGTTTTTGATTTTGTGACCTATTACCAGGTTATGTAATTAATGCATTGTCATATATTGATTAACTATATCTGCAATTTTAGATCACGTTAAAAGAAATCTGCATAACATGGAAAGACTGGATATTACTGTGATTAAAAATGTTATTTGGCTTGAGTCTGGAGTCTTTTTAAAACTGAAATATAAGCATTTTATTTAAAAATAACTGGTTTAAACCTTTTGTTGTTCCAAAAGTACTGATAATTTTTAAGGCAAATGGTTACTATTAGTTTAATATTATTCAGTTTTCCTTGCTTCTGTTTGATGATATGATATTTTAAAATTGAGGCAATCACAGAACAATTTTTGAACAGCCATAACAAATATATTCAATGTTGCTTTTACATTAAGCTTTGGTTACATACCAAAATGATCATTCAGCAGATTATAATTTATCCTATTCTTTGAATAAGTAGACAAAATCGTCAAGGCTTTGAAGTATTAATTTAATGTTTGTGTACTTGTTTGTTGTTCTGTCTTTCGTAGGAAAATGTCACAAAATCCTTCATTTAATGGATAGGGTGATGAAGGATGTACCAGAGAAGTGGGAAAATTGTGTTAAAAAACTTTAATCTAACCATTGCTTGAAAATAGGGGTGTAATATAGCATCCACATCTTCGATATCAAATACTGAAGTTAATAGGGGTGTATTTGGAGGGTAGCTAGGTTTTGCAAAAACTGATATAAGATAGGAGTGGGATTCATTGGAAGACAGGAAGAAGTTGAAGAGAATTCTGGGAGTATATAAGGCATTTGCTGGTGATAAGGCTTGAAAATATATTGGTGGAAGAATTAAGAGCAGTGCATGGAAGGGAAAAGATGATTATGACTACAAGCTGGAACACGATTTCAGGCCTAAGGTAATGGGAAAATTACTAAGGAAACTAGTGAATAATTTACCAAAAACGATGAAAGAATTTAAAGTTAAAAATGATGAAGGGAAAACATAGATGGGGAGGAGGGGAGGCATTTACACTAAGTATTTAAGATAATTACGAAAATAATAAAGTGGTTATTAGGTGACTAGGGAAATTTCCATCAGAGTGTGTGATCCATCACAGTTAAATTAAATTCCTTATCTACTGACATCTTAATATTGAAATGAAATAAGTATCCAATACACCATTCATTTTGACAGACTTGGCATCAGGTTCTTTTGTGGGGATATCTCATGAAAAATGCATTACGAGGGCGGTCCGATAAGTACTTAGCCTACAAAAGAAAAAACAAAAATTTTGGAAAAGTGGCGATTTATTTCTCATCATAGTCTCCTTTTAGCTCACTACACTTGACCCAGCGATGCTCCAACTTCTTTAACCCGTCTGAAAAATACTTTTTCTGGAGATCTGCATAGTAGGCCTCCATGGTGGCGATAACCTCCCCACTCGACTCAAATTTCTGCCCGACGAATGTCTTCCTCAAGTTTGGAAACAAAAAGAAGTCGCACAGGGCCAAATCCGGAGAATATGGTGGATGGGGCAGCAGTTCATAGCCCAATTCGACCAATTTGGCCATGGTGACGGTGAAGGTGTGAGCCCGTGCGTTGTCATGGTGGAAGAGCACTTTTTTCTTCACCAAATGGGACCATTTTTTCTGCAATTCGGCGTTGAATTGGCCCAATAATTCAGCATAGTAAAGCCCTTCTCCATGAAGTCGGTTTATATCACACCTTGTGAATCCCAGAAAACGGTGGCCATCACGTTTCCGGCTGATGGGACAGTCTTCGCCTCTTTCAGAGCATGTTCGCCGGGTAAAGTCCACCCTTTTGACTGTTCCTTGGTCTCTGGTGTGTACCAGTGGATCCATGTTTTGTTGACAGTCACATAATGATGCAGAATCTCCTTCGGATTGCGCTTAAACAGCGCCAAACACTGCTGTGAAGTAGTTTCACGGTTGTGCTTGTTGTCCGGAGTGAGCAAACACAGCACTCATCGCGCCGACAGCTTTCTCATGCCCAAAATTTCATACAAGATATGACCAACGCGGTCTTTTGAGATACTGTCCCAGCAATCTCTCGCACCTTCAATTGGCGGTCTGCCAATACGAGATTGTGGATTTTTGTCACTTTATCCTCCATGGTAACTGTTTCTGGGGCACCTGGGCGTGTTTCATCAAAAACCAATGTGCGACCACGTTGAAACTTGTGAAACCAATTTTTGACAGTCACCATTGAAGGAGAAGAGTCACCGTACACAGCATCCAAGTGCTCTTTGATTTTGCTGCGTGGTTTTCCTTCCAAAAACAAGAATCGAATCTCCGACCGATATGGCTCTTTTTCCATTTTTCTAAAATCCGCGGACACACCCACTTTCACACGCGATCAAAACAAAACTATGAGTCCGAATTGGCTGAAATTTTAACAATAGCCATCTAAGATAATGTACTACACGATAATAAATTACTCTGGTGACAGTGGCGCCATCGGGAAGAGAGGCTAAGTACTTATCGGACCTACCTCGTATGTCTATGACCGTATGGAAATTACCAAATTGATAAAAGTGAATTAGAAAAGAAGATAAAGGAAGGGTAAATTCTTAGGTAATGATTGGCTTTTCGGTTGGAGGAAATTGACATAGGTACAGCGCCTTATTTCCATATAATTTTAAGAATAGAAAGGGAAAGGTCTATAGTCTAGAATATGAATTTCATATATGATAAGGAAACCTTGGCACTTATTTGGCAGTAAGCTAAGTGGGTCTGAGGAATGTTCTTACAATCAGCTTTCACAAAAATTCTTTTGCTTCTTCATTATTTGCATTCTGTTCCTTTAAATCATCATTTATTGCTCTTATCGACTTAGCTACAAGGTTTTTTCAAATTTGGTTACAAAATTTATTCAGAAAACTGCGCTGGTATTTAATTTTAAGGGATCAGCGAAGATATAGCTTCTCATGGGAATAATTTTTAATAATTATTTTGGTCTTGATCTTATGTGTAGTAGTTTTTATAATAATAAAACTAATTCTGGTGTAGCACATGCATTTATTGTAATAAATAGTTTGGTAATAATATAGAAAGTGACCTTAGGAAGGTTGAGAAAGAGAAAAGTCTTATATAATGTTGATTGACAACAGTTAAAACCAACCATGAGATTGGTATATCTGGATGTTTAGAGGTAACTTGGTACAGCCAAATGGTGAAAGCTTAGGGATTTGCACATAGGTAAGTGGGTGAAATATTAGAGCTGCAGCTGTTCCACAAGATTGAAGTAAGCAGAGTAGGATGATATTGTAAAGGTGCTGGGTAGGTTGATGAAGAATAAAGGGGTTGGTTTAGATCAGGGGTCCCCAAAGTGGTCGATACCGACCCCTTGGGGTCATTAAGAGATCTCCCGGGGTCGAAAGGGGGTCAATTAATACTAAAGAGGATCATTTAAACTGTACAGGGAAAAAATAGAAATGTTCTACTAAAAATCAGGCCAATAAGTAAAATTAAAGCTCATCCTCTCAATTCTCGTCACGTGAAGTAAATGATGAAACTTTCAAGCAATTACTTTTGCACACTGAGGTAATGTGGTTGTCAACAGGTGATAGTTGCAGAGACGCATCCGAAGAGTGCCTTACGTCCATCGCTATGTGACAAGTTACAGCAGTACAACCATCTGTTCTTTTTGACAGGTCTTTTATTTGAAATTTATTCCATCTATCCACAGCTTTGTTCCTGTTTTTGAGATTATAATAATAGTGGGAAGTATCTTGTTTTTCTGTTAATTTTATTGGGTAGATTTTATAAATTATTTCGTTGTGTTGTTATGCAGGCCTGCTTATTGCTTAGCATCAGAAATGCCAAAAATGATTTAATGTTTTTATTAAATAGTTGTGGGGGTCAATAAGAAGGCAAATATCGTATCAAGGGGTCAATGGGGTAAAAAGTTTGGGGACCCCCGGTTTAGATAATACAACCACATAAGTATTAAAAACGGAAGATCAAACATGGTAACATGCTTAAAAATGTTATTTATCTTGAGTATGGAGAATTGCTGTTTTCCAGAGTACTGAAAATGTTCTAGGGCAGTACCTCGTCTTAAAAAGGGGGAAATGAGTCTGGAGACTTGCTGCTTACCAGAGGACTGGGAAAGAGAGATAGTAGTACCGGTTCATAAAAGGGTTATGACAAATCAGGTTTTAAATTACAGGCTAATTAGTTTGATATCAGTGACAGGCAAAATTATGGAGAGATTGATATACAACTATATCGGAAATGTCTGTGAGGCATAATGTTTGATAACAAACTCAACTGGGCAGAGCATATTGGGCAGGTGGTAGGAAAAGGTTACAAAATCCTTTATTTACTGGAGAGGATGCAGAGATGTTAGGGAATTAGGTTACAAAACTTTGGTCAGATCATTTGTTGAATATGGTGGTGTATTTTGGGACCCACTTTTTGGGGATCAAATACAGGAGTTGGAGGGCAATCAAAGGAGAGCAGCTAGATTTATTTGTGGAAATTATCGCAGGAACCAGTCAGTAACTGAAATGATAAAGGAACTGGATTGGGAGTCATTGGAAGACAAGAGGAGGGTGAAGAGAGTGCTGGGAATGTACAAGGCATACACTGGTGATAGGGCTTGGAGGGATATTGGTCGAAGGATTAGGAATAGCGCATGGAAGGGGATATATGACTATGACCACAGGCTGGCACTTGATTTAATGCAAAAGGGAGAGGGAAAATTTTCTTTTGTGGTTGAGGGCTTCAGGGATTGGAACAAATTACCAAGTGAAGTGATGAACAATTTACCAAAAATACGTAAGGAATTTAAAATTAAATCGCAAAAGTAGATGTGGGAGGAATTTAACACACAAGTTATATAAGATAATAATAATAATAAAAGGGGATGACTCACGACAGACCAAGAAAATTTTCCACATCATGAATGGATCCCGACAAACCAAAGCCTGCTGGTTTATAGAAACCCACAACGACCTCACAGAAGTCAACCTTAACCCACTGACATTTACACACATTATATATACCGTAGACAATTAATCACTCCACATAAATTTGAACCTGAGATCCTAAGAGCAAAAAGTCTGAAACTCAGAAATGCAAGGACACAAGAGAGACGTCAAGCCCACAGTGAAAAAAGGTAGGAGGTTTTAGGAAGATAAGAAGAAAAGCAAGAAGAATAAGAAGGACAATGCAAATTAATGGTTCCAAACACTCTTTATTGGATTAAATGATAAAATGAATAAATAATAAAAAGGGATAGTTAGATGACTAAGGAAATTGCCACCGGAGCATGTGTTCCATCACAATTAGATTAAATTAAATAAATATGAGAAACTGAAAACTATTGAATGATTAGTTTGATGCAGTAGAACACAGGTAGATTAAAAGTCAAATATCATAAATGCCTGTACAGAAAGAGACTGTTTTATATAAGCAACATGAATTTAAGAGAAGTTATTCATGTAACATGCAAGATATTTGTAATGAAATGGGTAAGTAAGGTCAGGTTCATAACTGGTATTCTTCATTTTATTCAACTGGATGAGCTATTGAATAGTTGTGAATAAAGTTTTTATTATTATATATTTCTTTAAAAAAAAGGACCCTTTCTCAGTGTACTAATTCTTAAAACGTAAGGACCAAGTTTTAGGCTATACAGAGTCTGAAGCGACCAAAGTGAGAACAGGACAGTGGATTGAGAACTCTTGCTTTTCATGTAAATACAGGATGTTTTAAATATGTCATTGAAAAAGATTAAAGAATAAAAAGTTTATCAGAAAATGAGAATCTAATTACTGGTAACAATGAAAGGAAAGAAATGCCGCGAGGCAATATTTACATGGAAAAGAAAGGGAAAATACACCCAACACTCACCAAAGCTGAAGGGAGGAGGGCAGCAGCAACACAGCACAACACACAAACAAATAAAAAACAATATTTCGGGTGAAAATCCCCTTTATCAAGTTAACAGATAGGTGGCTGGTCTTGCGCAAGACTTGCGTAGGACGCAGCCACTCATAGAACGCAACAGACCGTCGGAGGTGGTGGGGGCAGCAACGATAATATAACCGCGAGTATACGAAAGATTGAAAGGTCAAAAAAAAAAAAAAAAAAAAAAAATATATATATATATATAAGACACTACCTCCCAATCTGAACTCCGCAGGTGGGAATTGGCATATCAACACATCCTTCAAACCAGACATCCCCCAGGCCTTAATTTCCGTTAACATCTTCCATCCTCACCCTATACACCCACCACTGGCCAGTACAATAGTTCAATAGTTTCATATTTTTTTTTTTTTTTCCAATTATATTTTTTTTTTTCAATTATATTTTTTCTTTATATATTTTTTTAATAACTAATATATATATATATATATATTATTTTTTTTTTTTTGACCTTTCAATCTTTCGTATACTCGCGGTTATATTATCGTTGCTGCCCCCACCACCTCCGACGGTCTGTTGCGTTCTATGAGTGGCTGCGTCCTACGCAAGTCTTGCGCAAGACCAGCCACCTATCTGTTAACTTGATAAAGGGGATTCTTCACCCGAAATATTGTTTTTTATTTGTTTGTGTGTTGTGCTGTGTTGCTGCTGCCCTCCTCCCTTCAGCTTTGGTGAGTGTTGGGTGTATTTTCCCTTTCTTTCCATGTAGAATCTAATTACTGATGTAATTTATTAAAATTTATGTCTTAGCTTTTATAAATTATCATCATTTCTGTATTGTGGTGCCATCACCTGCTGTAAGAGACGGTTTCTATCTCTTTCCTTATTTATATTGAAATTTGTTAAGTATCTCCATTTTCTTCCCATTATAGCTACTTTTTCTTTTTTAAATCTCTGACATATTTTTTGTAATTTGCAACTGTTTAAAACAGTTAAAATATTTCTAATACTTACTGCAATGAATGAATGTAGATTGCTTGCAGTGTACATGCTGTCTCATAGGATTACAATGAAAGAGGATCTAAGTTGCTACAGAGGGTTCTGTACAATGTATCTAGGTGTGTGGCGGATGGGGAACTGTTAATTAAAGGCATAAAACTTAAATACCTTGGAATATCATTCAATAGCAAACTCAGATTGGCAGAACACATTGAAAAGTGGTAGCATGACATTTATGGTCCTGCATTTATTAGAGAGGGTCTTGAGGTAATGTACCAGGAAATTATGGGAACCCTTAAAACATTTAAATGAACGTTGGTCATGTCCTTGATTGATTGTGGAGTAATAGGACAGAATTCACATAATTTCTGTTAGGTTTTGAACATGAACTGGTTAAGGAGAATGGTGGATATGTATGACACATAAATTTATGTGATGTTTGTGTGTATTAATCAAATAATTGGAAATAGGGTTTGTTAGAGAGACCCTGACCATAAATTGTTTTTAGTCGTAAGATAGGTTTTCATTTAGTGGTAAGGCAGTCAGGGACAGTGTTGACAAAATTATCCAGAATAGTAAAAGATTGTAATGTAAACTGAAAATGAAATATGTAATGGTGTTGGGAAACAACCACTGTAGCGTAAGTTCAATGCTGTTAATAATGTAGCTTTAAACAGTTTTATGGGTCCCCAGTGTTTAATAATCAAATGTTGCATTTGGCAGAAGATGTTTCAGTGCACATTTAACTTCAAAGATCACCAAAGGGAAGAAATTGTTAAAACTGTTAAAAATATTATTTAGTGAATTTAATGAAAAGTAGAGTGAGAAAGTACAGCTAAATATCAAGTTACCTGTGTAAAATATCATTCTTTCCAGAAATTTTTAGGTGTATTTTTGTGAAAAAAACTTTATAAAAACCATGATGCAGCAGTGTTGAGTAAATTATATTAAATTATAAACAGTTTTTTCCATGTTTTTTTAAAGTAATTCTATAAAAGTTTATTGTCACCAATCAGAAAACTCTCACTAAATCACTGTTTGCTTATTAAATGGCATCTCAATGGATCAATCTATTTTCTGTTTTACTGACAATAATTTACATCAGCTCATATGAAGTAGGTACCAATATTAAAGTTTGTAGCTTATTTAAAACTTTTGATTGTGGAACCTGTAATATTCTCATGCATAAATTTAAATAATGGTTCAGAAAGCATAGTTCACATGTAAGTGACATTATACGTAATTAGTTGGAAACAACAGCTAAAATTTGAAAACTTTCATTCAGTCATGTGATGAAAAATATGAGGACAAAATACTTAAGTTATCACTTTTGCAGATGGGACTTTCACTGGGGTTGATATCTTCCTAATTGGTCTTCAGATTGGGGATAAAATAGTAATGTTAATCAATTTAATAACTGGTTTATGATAAATGCTTCATCATTAATTTTTGAAGAAACAGTTTGTGCAGTCTGGTACATCCTACAGGACTGCTCTCCACTTAAAAATAAAATGCTGACACAGTATATTCCAGAAATAAAAAATATTTACAGCTTCAAATTGATCTTAATTTAAACTGGAAAATACATATTATTAAAATGTCTGTGTACAGGCCGACTATATCTTCAAATATTTTCATTATTCGGTTATTTTATTTTAGGAAAATAGTTTAATTCACTCATTACTAATTCATTACTTCTTCTTTCGTTTTGGACTATTTTGGACCATAGGAAACAAGTGGTTTACTAAATCATTATTTTCATATGGAACAGAGCTGTTTAATGCTTAGGAAAATGGTTTCCAGTGTGTAACAAAAAATGATGGAAATTATATGAGAGAAAATCTTGCATTAATACAGCCAACTAGATTGGACTCTCATACACTGCACTGAAATACATATGTCATTAATTTGGTAACCAGAAAATAATAGGTGTTTAGCAGCAAAAAGAAAATACGAAATAGGATAGTGAAATGAAGCACCAATTACCTTAGATGATAGTTCCATGGCATGAACACATAAAAAAACAAGAACACAAATAACATTGTATTGTATTTCTCTGGTCTTGGTCTTTTGTCAACAGGAGAACATTATGGAGGGTGGGTGTTGTAGGAGACTGTCTCACAGACTGGACTGTTAGTCAGGAACATGGTGGCAGTAAAATTCAAACAGAGGACGGAGAGGGGATTAGTGAGTTGGAGCTAGAACCTGAGCTATGCAAAATGTTGCAAAAAGGGCATAATAATACAGTAAAATCTTCACAACATAAATCTGAGTCAGAAAAACTAAGTAAATTAGTAAAAAAAATCAAAGAATCCATGCAGTTAAATACCACCTGTGGTATGTGGTGGTACAATTTACACAGTGGGGATGGAGGCAAGGAGAGGATAGAAGGAAGGGAAAATACTAACTGGTTATTATCTTAAACTGAGATCAGGAGGTTGCCTTATGCCCAGTTTGTATTGGTAGGCAAGCTCCCACCTTCTGATTTCAGTGGAGCTGCTGCTGTTTGGGAGTATTCTGATAGGACGGATCGTGAAACAAAAATTAAAATTATTGGTTTCATGAGAGATGGCATGGACAGCTAATGGATGTTTTGGATTCTGAGTGAATACTGTCTGCGGTAGCCATTCATTCTTAAAGCTAATGTAATGGTAGTCAAACCTAAATATGAGGTCAGGCAGTGTTTGCAGGTTAGCTGGTATATTACATGACAGGTTTCACAGGTGGTGTGTCCTATGGTATGAAAGCTCTCACCATTGACAGGGTTGGTGAAAGTAGTGGAGGCATGGTGTATGTTGCCCATCTTACAGTGGGGTTTGTTGCATGGGAAGGAGCCTGATTGGATGAGGAACACTATTCAATGAATTCTTCACAGGTGTCGAGCTGAATAGTCATAGAATAACGACGTTTCAACAACCTGCTCCGTTGTCTGCATCAGGTCTATTTAATTACTTCTCGAAATCACCAACAGACTGGCTTAGCTGCCGCCGAATATGCTAAGGTCATGTATTGAAGGTTGCCAGGACGCCGAATCAGCACGCCGGATCTGAGGGTATCAATGTTGCGGACTGCCTATGGAGCCATATCTGGTCACCCATCCAGGCACTCACCACGCTCAACGTTGCTTAACCGGTTCACTGTCAACTGAGGGTATTAATGTTGCACACTGCGTATGGAGCCATAACAGGTCATCCATCCAGGTACTCACCACGCTCTATGTTGCTTAACTTGTAACCGTAAGTGCTGGCGAACTTAATCCATGGCGTCAGTTTGCATCGATTTGGCCTTGTTGAGAAGATTTCTGTTTTTCAAGACATAGATCTCTAATAATCGGCCTTCAGGCTTCACTCAAGTACAGTCCGCTATCCCTATTGATGTTATTATCGTTAAGCTGTATTTCCAATGCTTCCCGAATTACTGAGTCCCAGAATGAATAGACGCTGGCCAGCACCACCGTTTCATCAAACACTATCTTATGATCTTCATCGAAAGCATGCTCGGCTATTGTGGACTTGGCGGGCGGCTGAAAAATGCTTTTTATACCAGACTGCGCCAAGAGCCTTCCAATCTTTCCGGACGTGTTGCCAGTATATGGCAGAAAGGCAAGAGTTTTTGGTGGTTCAATTTGTTCAGTAGGTGGTCTTGGTGGCTTCGGGATAAAAGCACACTCTATCTGTCGCCGAGAGTACCCATTCTGTTCATAAACAGTCCTTAGATGTTTCAACTCCAACGGTATGCTCTCACGGTCGGAAATGGCTGTCGCTCTGCGTACCAATGTGGTCAGTGCTGAGTGGCGTTGTGCTGGGTGGTGGTAACTGGTTACACCCAAGTAATGTTCAGTGTGGGTGGCTTTGCGGTACACACTATGTGCCAATGATCCATCAGGTTTGCGTTTGATTAAGATGTCCAAAAACGGGATTCACCTGTCCTTCTCAACTTCTTTCGTAAACCATATGTTGGGATGGATCCCATTAAGATGATCTAGAAATTCATCCAACGCTTCCATACCATGTGGCCACCCAGCAAAGGTGTCATTAACATAGCGGTAGAAACTGATATGTTGATGACGCAAATCTCTATCACTTGTGTAAATCCTCCTTCCCTTATTAAGGTATTTGCAAATCTTTGTTCCCGTGTGTTATTAATCTTATTTCCTTCCCAGTTTAAACCTGGTAAATTTAAATCCCCACCAATAATAATCATTCTATTCTCACCTCTGAAATCTTAGTATGAATTTAATTTCTCCCCAAGAGCCTTATCTTCATCTGTCATTCTTCCACTCCGGTAAGCAGCCAGCACCCTGATTTTATCTTTTTTATTACCCCAGAAATCTACCCCAAGTAACTCATGGTCTTGATCTAGACCACGAGTTACTTGCTGAGGTACTAGCTCCTACTCACTATTCCCCTCTCCCTGTCCTCTGTTTGAATTTACCCACACCACATTCTTGACTAACAGTCTCCTATGGCACCTTCTTTCCATAATGTTCTCCTGTTGAAAACGGGTCAAGGCCTGAAACATACAATGTTATTGTCTTTTTTATGTGTTCATGCTATTCAACCATCATCTGAGGTAACTGGTAGTTCATTACACTATCCTATTTTGTAATTCCTATTTCATTAAATTATTTTATAACAATTTTTTTTATCTGTATGTTACTTCTTGGGCCTTCCATTGGGTGAATTTGTCATTTGATGTGACGTTTCAAAGTAGCTCTCCGTCTTCAGCTTCCAGCAAATTGTCAAGTTCCTGAAGCAGTTGCCCCTACATAACCCATGCTGTTAATGTATACTGTTAAGGTCAGCCCCATGTTCCTAGCACCTCTCCATGTTGAAGTGGTCGGGCAAGAAGTGTAATGTCAAGATATGGGCAGTAGGGTACTAGGTATGACGGCGATACACATGGTGAAGGAGATTAGTTGTTGTTCAAAGTGCATTCTCATATGGCCTCAAAGTATCTATCTTGTCACTCTTAATTGGCTAATGGTAATGAGTATAGTGGTACATCCACTGTCGCATATAATTAATGTGTGAATTCGATCTATGTAATTAAATAAATATAATTTGTAGACTGTATTCTGATTTATAATCTTGATCAGTTTATTTCCTTTTGTTTGCTATGTCTAAAAATCCTCTCATACCAACATTTGACCGTGTCTGGAGTACTTTTTGCATTGAGTTCGCTCCGAAAGATTAGCAGGTTCTTTTCTACCCAAAATCTATCAATTTTTTCTCTGCAACTATTATTTTCAAGCTTCTCTGCTCAATTAACCTGTTTTTCTCACCACTTCTAACAACAATTCTCTTAACTAGAGACAATACAAGCTCCTAACTAACTTTTTTTCCAGAGATCATATATCTTTTCAAGCATCTCTGAGTAAACAATATTTATTTAACTTGCTATTCCTTTTTTAATATTTTTTTAACTATTAATTTGCCAATATTATGGCATTTATGAGTATGAACATATAATTTTACTTGTTTTTAAAGAGCTGCTATGTTACACCACCTATATTTAATACATCCGTAGTGGTATGTGACGTGACAGAAATATTTTTGTTTCCTGAGAGTAGATAGAAATTAATAATATATAAACTCTTAGAGAGAAAAAGCAATAAGATATAAGTTGCTATGGAGATGAGGACTCATGAGATGTTAGTTATCAGCGTAGATGAGTAGATTGAATGCTCGAGATAATCATTGCGAAAAAACGAACCTGCATCTTCTGAGAGTAACCAATTTCATTGTAATCCCTAGTAGATTCAAATAATATAAAATAAACCATATACGTTTCGATCGAAAGAACTATTATAATCAGTCCATCAATATACGACAAGCGTCCAGCTCCCTTATTATTTTTTTAAACTACCTAGTTCCCTCATAATAAATTTTAAGTAGATATGTTCCTGCTCTGATGTTTCTCCTCTCAAATTTACATGATAGTTCTAAACAGTTTTATTGAATCAGTTTTTAGTATTTTGAATCTTTTGTATCATCAGTAACTCCAGACTTATGCTTATTTG
>JARYHS010011408.1:224275802-224465050 GCA_031002005.1 Vandiemenella viatica | reverse complement strand
ATGTGAAAGAGATAGATAGATTACCTTCCCACTGGTAAATAATTACAGAACAGTACCAGGCTAACCCCCTGGACCAACTAGAGCAAAAGATAAGCAAAAAAAGGCCAAATTTGGCAAGGAAGTGAGTTGTCTTTCATCAAGACAATGTGTACCCTCACATGGGTCATGGCAAAAATAAATGAACTAAGATATGAATTGTTGCCAGACCTGTCTTATTCATCTGATTTGGCTCCATGAGACTTCCATCTCTTCCCCAAGCTCAAAATTATCCTCAGTGGATGGAGATTATCTTCAAAAAAATAATTGCAATTGAAGTTGACAGATATTTTGCAGGCCTGAAGGAATCTAATTTTTGAGATTGGATAAAGGTATTGGAACATCACTGGACCAAGTGCATTAGTGTGCATGGACACTGCATTGAAAAATATATATTTTTTTTTTGTCGAGGTCAGTCATTTCTTTCTATTCGACCCTCGTAGTCTGTCCTCGACGTTCTCATCTTGCTCATTCAATATACAACAAGCAGCCTCCAATGTTTCTGGGAATTTTTTATGCTTTTAAATCAATGATCGATCCAATACAGCCTTGTTAGGCCTGTCATAGCCCCATTAGAAACCCCCCCCCCCCCCACACACACACACACACATTAGTCACCACTTTTCAGGGATCCTGCAGAGCCTTCACAATTACTATAATAGTCCTGGAACACTGTACCCCCCCCCCCCCTCCAGGCACCACATGGGTGAAGAATACCAAGGAAAATATATTAAATGAAAACACATGGCAAACAGCCCAGAGGAATACGGTGGATAGATGGCTAAGAGAAGTGGAGGAGTGTTTGTTAAAGAACAGAAGAGAGGAGAGAACTAAGGTGATGGGAGGAGAGAAGAAAATGAAAAGGCTTGTAAGCAAAACAGACCTAGTAGTTGCAAACTTGATGATTATATGCAGCCAATACCCATATCTTTTCTTTTAATTCCCTCATAAATCTACCCCTTGTAACTTATTTCTGTTGTCTCAAAATAACATTGATCTGAAATATGTCTTGTAAAGCAGTATGAATAATAAATACTCCAGTAAATCCTCCTTGTACATTCTGTAACCCTCATGGAAAAACTAATTATGTAGCACTTCTTCTGTAAGCCACAACCCACTACTATACCTACATTTGAGGTTTGTACATCTGTAATATGTTACAAAATTCTATTATTCTGTTAATTATACTCCTACAGTTCCCAGTAGCAGTCTGATAAATGGCTTTAGTTTATTTTCATCATTACCCTCTTCCTTATCACAACTCCCCTTTGTATTGTTTCATCAACTTCACATATGTCTTAAATAAATTAGGACACAATAAGGAATGCCATCAAAGCTTGTTAATATGGTAAGTATATAAAAAGAAACCTATCACTAACCAAAGTTGAAAGCAGGAGTGCTGTTACATACACGCATATATATATGCACTTGGCTAGATTGGCAATGTGTCCATGATAAAAGCACTAACATAAATGGCTGATTGGTTTAGAGCACAGATGGGATGGGTGTGGTAAAAAAAGAGAAAACAATCAATGGAAAAGGTGTATAAAAAAAGAAGGTCTCTCAAGGAAAAGTTATTTTTGCTGTAACAAATAATAAAATAAAAAAATATCTGCCAGTGTGGCTCAGTGCATTAAGGCACCACACCCTGGATCATGGAAGTACAATAGTACCAGGTTCAAGTCCTACTGCCCACGTACCATCCATCGTGACTCCAGTTTTAAGGGGGTTTGCCGAAATCAGTTGGGCAAATGCTGGTCCCCAGTCTGTCTCATAAACTACATATTTCACAAACAAAGACACACTAATCATACAGGAGACAAAAAGTAACATGTTTTGTGTATATACGGCAACACAGATGTTCGTCCTATGCGTTAAGTAAGCTGGGTCTAACAAACCCGGTTTGAATTCAGATATACAAAAGTCTTTCCTCCCTGTCATGCTTCATATGGGCCAGTGGAACATGGTTCCTAGTTGGGTGATTCAAGGGATATATAGTTATACATACAAGTTATGAGCTTATCAAGATGAGATGAGAGAGACGGAGGTTTTATCTGATGTCCAAGATGTGTGTCATATCCAGTTCTCTCCTATAGACTTCAAATGGGGATGATGTTTCAGGGAGTACTCTTATGGCTCTGATTGTTGCAATGTGACCTGTTACAAGGAACGGAACTGTTGGTTGGGTTAGGAGTTTAAGGATGTTGGCATTTGTTGACCAGTATTCTCTTCAGATGGTTGGTCTGCTCAAGATAATGCAGGGTGTTGTGGGAAGGACAGTGGGGATATTTCTATGAAATATCTTAAAACATCATAGCCACAATAAAGGATTTGGTTTGGTCCAGGAGAGAACTGAGTGAGAAAGACAGGTTTTTGATTTGGTTTTGAGATAATTGTGGGATTTAAAGGGTTGTGTCAGGTTGTTGGTGAATAGATTGAAGGCTTCTTGAACAGATTAAATGCGTCTATCTCAGATCGCTAGCTGTACAGGAGGAAGCGGTGTGTGATATAGGCGACAACTATCAAAGTGTAGGTATTGATGTATATTTGTGGGTTTAATGTTAACAGAGGTGTTTAACAGGCAATAATGTGAGAATGTGAGGATATGTCTGGATCTAGGAGGTTGAATTAACTCCTATTTTGCATGCACCATTTTCACTGATTTATTTGGAACATTTCTCTAACATTACCAATTCATATTTTTACTTTCAATGCTCATTGTAGGGAGGGAAAATTATCTGTATGGACAACAAAAGCATGTATTATTATTATTTTACTTACAGTTTTATGCCTTGTCAGCATCTAGGTCATGAGAGGCAGGAGAAAATATGGGACAATGAATGGGAAGTGATTTAGTCATGATCTTTTTTAAGGAACCATCCTGGTATTTGCATGGAGTAATTTTGGTAAACTAAGAAAAGCCAAACTCTGCATTGCAGAAAGAGATGCTCATTTCTGCCTTTTTGTTCTTCAAGAGCAGTCCTGATGAAAAATCAGAGGGCTAAGTTGTTAGTTAGTAGCCTTTTCATATTAAATATGCAGTTATACTTAGTATATGTGTTTTTATACATGTTGCATGGAGATACCTCAATGGCTAATGAGTCAAAAAGCATTATATGCATGTTTGCTGAATGTCTTTTAATCTGGTATTTTTATTAATTGTACCAAAATGTCCTAAACTATTCATTCTAATTTGAAGCAGAACTCAGGTCATGCACTGGATGTCCTGAGTGGTGGCTCATCATATATGAAGTACCTCATGGTTTAATATTGGCTTGATTATTGTTTTATATATATATATAACAACAGTATAAACCTATCCTCATCACCATTATCTGAATCCCAGCTCTCTGTACTCTCCAAAGGACTCACCTTCTCCCCACATTTGACCATGCCAAACTAGTCCGTGACTCTCTATCGTTCTGCCATACACTCCGCTGGTGGTATCACTTTGCCACTCATAGCAGTGAACAGGGATATCAGGACAACCTAGAACCAAGTCTAGAGAAATTCAAACCATCATCCACACTTGACCCTCCACCTCTTCCCCAGAACCATCCCCTCCAAATTTTTGAAGATTTCCTTTCCACCAGTTTGGCCTCTCCCACTTTCCTTAAATCTTTAGCAAACACCGATAATCTTAGCCCACCTGAAACCCGTGCCAGAAAACAACTCTCCAGCAATTCAGATCTCATTATCCTTCCAGCTGACAAGGGCTCAACCACTGTAGTCATGAACAGGAATGACTATGTGGCTGAAGCTCTTCGTCAGCTATCAGACACCAATACCTACTGCTGCCTATCGGAAGATCCAACTCCTGCTGTCAACAAAAAAATACAAGAATATGTACAGTTTAGTGGACCTCTCCAAAGTCTCACCCCACAATCCATTTCGTTTCTCACTCTTCAAAATCCACATACACCCACCCTTTATCTATTGCCCAAAATCTATAAACCTGGAAATCCAGGACGCCCTATCGTTGCAGCCTACGGATCGCCAACTGAGCGCATCTCTGCCTTGGTTGACCAGTACCTACAGCCCATTGTTAATCAGCTTCCTTCTCATATAAAGGACACCCAGCACTTTCTCTTCCGGCTTTCTACCTTACCCACGCCTCTTCCTTCCGACTCAATACTGGTTACCATTGACGTCACGTCCTTATATACAAACATTCCACACTGGCATGGCCTCAGGGCCATGGAACACTTTCTGGACCAGCGCCCTCCCAACAGCCTTCCTATGACATCCTTCCTCATCAAATTAGCCCACCTTATCCTTAATAATAACTACTTCTCCTTCGAAGGCAACATCTATCACCAAACCTGCGGAACTGCCATGGGTACCTGCATGGCCCTCTCTTATGCTAATCTGTTCATGGGCCGGCTGGAACAGACATTTCTGGAGGAAGTCCCTCTCAAACCCCTCATTTGGCTACGTTTCATTGATGACATATTTATGATTTGGACGCATGGAGAAAATTAACTGCTAAATTTCCTGAACCATCTCAATAACTTTAGCATGCTGAAATTCACTTGGTCCTACTCCCACACCCATGCCACATTCTTGGATGTGGATTTTTCCCTATCCAATGGCTATCTCAACTCTTCAGTTCACATCAAACCAACCAATCTTCAACAGTATCTCCATTTCGACAGTTGCCACCCATAGCATACCAAACGTTCACTCCCCTACAGTCTTGGCATTCGAGGTAGTCGCATATGTTCTAACCAACAGTCTCTCATGGATTATTCAAACAGTATTTCAGAAGCATTAATATCTCGCAACTACCCTCCAGCTTTGTTAACAAACAGCTTTCACGTGCTACGTCACAACTGAATCAGCCAATCAATCATCCCAGACCCACAAAAACCAACCACAATCCAGTCTTGGTCACACAGTACTACCCAGGCCTCGAATCCATCAACAGAATCCTCCGGCAGGGCTATGATTTCTTACAAACATGCCCTGAAATGAGATCCATTCTTCCTAAAATCCTCCCTGCCCCTCCTAGAACTTGTTTCAGCAGACCACCTAACCTCAGCGAACTTCTAGTCCACAAATACAGTCTTCCTCTTCCTAACAGTCAACCCCAAGGCTCTTTCCCATGTAATAGACCATGCTGCAAGATGTGTGACATACACCATGCTTCCACCACTTTCATCAACCCGGTCACAGGGGAAAGCTTCCCTATCATAGGACATGCCACCTGTGAAACCAAGCATGTAATATACCAGTTAACATGCAACCACTGCCTGGCTTCATATATAGGTTTGACCACAAATGCACTCTCCGTAAGAATGAATGGCCACCGTCAGACGGTGTTCACACAAAACTCAAAGCACCTAGTTGCTGCCCATGCCATAACCCACGACTTGAATAATTTCAACTCTTGTTACACAGTCCATGCTATCAGATTTCTCCCTAATAGCAGCAGTTTCTCTGAACTCAGAAGGTGGGAACTTGCCTACCAGTATAAATTTGGCACAAGGCAACCACCTGGTCTCTACTTAAGATAATACCCGGTCATTATTATTAGTAGTACATATGCTTAACCTTTTTTAATTCCTCTCCTTTCCTTTACCTATATTGAACCACCACTAACCTGAGGTGATGTTTACTTCATAAATATTATTATTATTTTATTTGTATAATATTTTATATATATTTTAGTTCTAATTATATTTTGATCTTCCCACCAACCAGAAATAGTTTGGATACTTATTTTTATTTTTGCTCGGGTATGAGCTCTGATTCACTGCACCTCTACTCTTCCGATGTTTGAATTTACCCCCACCATTTTCTCTACCAGCGGTCTTTCTGTGAGGTAATCTCCAGCTGCACCCACCTCCCTTAATGTTCTCTTGTTGACGAAGGGTTTTTTCCCCGAAAATTTCTTTATTAGTTGTGTTTGTGTCTTTTCTGTATGTTCGCATGGATGTGGGGCGTGAATACCCAGAAAAGACAAAAATACAACTGATAAAGAAATTTTTGGGACGAGCTCTTTGTCAACAGGAGAACATTATGGGAAGTGGTGATGTTGGAGACTGCCTCACAGAAAGATTGTTGGCCAGGAAATTGGTGGGGGTAAATTTAAACAGATGAAAAGTAGAGGGGCAGTGATTCAGAGCTAATACCTGAGCATAGATAAATATCCAAACTAATCTCAGGTAGGTGGGAAGAGAAAAATAGAATTAAATATAATTTTATGTATATATATACAAAAAAAGGGATAGCGAAATGAACCACCACTTACCTTAGATGATGGTATCATGAGGTGAACACATAAATAAACACAAAACATAGGAAAAACAATGAATATTTCAAGACTTAGCTCTTTGTCAACAGGAGAAAATGAAGGAGGGAGGGTGGTGTAGGCCACTGTTTCACAGAATGACCGTTAGTCAGGAACATGTGGGGGTAAATTCACCAGAGGGCAGGGAGAGGGAGATAGTGAATTGAAGCTAGTACCTGAGAATGCAAAATGTTACAAAAAGTGCGGAAAAATATATTCAAATGTTCATAACATAAATTTGAGAAAGTAAACAAAATAAAATTGAAAAACTATAATGATAATAATAATAAAATAATCTATGTAGTTGCCTTGTGCCTAGTTTGTATTGGCAGGCAAGTTCCCACTAGGCACATGGCAACCTCCTGGTATTAATTTAAGATAATACCCAGTTAGTACTTTTCCTTCCCTCTACGCTCTGCTTGCCTCCATGCCCACTGTCTACAGTATATTGAACCACCACATACCAGAGGTGATGTTTAACTACATAGATTCTTTTATTATTATTATCATTATATTTTTCAATTTTATTTTGTTTGCTTATTTGTTTTCACTTTCTCAAATTTATGTTATGAACATATGAATATATTTTTCCGCACTTTTTGTAACATTTTGCACTCTCAGGTACTAGCTCCAATTCACTGTCTCCCTGCCCTCTGTTTGAATTTACCCCCACCATGTTCCTGACTAATGATCATTCTGTGAAACAGTCTCCCACACCACCCTCCCTCCTTCATTTTCTCCTGTTGACAAAAGAGCCAAGTCTCAAAATATTCATTGTTTTTCCCGTGTTTTTTGTTTATTTATGTGTTCACCCCATGATACCATCATCTAAGATAAGTGGTGGCTCATTTCACTATCCCTTTTTTTGTAAATCCATTCACTAATTAGCTCCTATTATTTCCTGGTAACTATATATATATATATAAAATATAATAATTTAAATTTTTTTAAACCAAAGACTCTATGAAGTAAACATTACTTTAGGTTAGTGGTGGTTCAGTATAGGTAGTGGGGAGGGAGGCAAAGAGATGATTAAAAAAGGGTAAACATAAATAATAATAATGACTGGGTATTATCTAAAGTTGAGACCAGGTGGTTGCCTTGTGTCCAGTTTGTACTAGTAGTCAAGTTCCCACCTTCTGAGTTCAGAGAAGCTGTTGCTATTAGGGAGGACTCTGATAGCACGCACCTTGAAACAAGAGTTGAAATTATTCAAGTCATGGGTAATGCCATTGGTAGCAACTGGGTGCTCTGGGTTCCATGTAAACACCGTCTGTCGGTGGCCATTTATTCTTATGGAAAGTGGATTTGTGGTCAAACCTATATATGAAGCCGAGCAATGGTTGCATGTTAACTGGTAAATTACATGGGAGGTTTCACAGGTGGCGTGTCCTATGATAGGGAAGCTTTCCCCTGTGACAGGGTTGGTGAAAGTGGTGTATGTCACACATCTTGCAGTGGGGTCTATTGGATGGGAAACAGCCTTGGGGCTGACTGTTGGGATGAGGAAGACTATGTCTGTCGACTATATATATTCACACCTTGTGTTGCAGCTAGAACAGGATATTCAATTTTGTAGATTATACAAACATAATACTCCAGATTAATCTATTAAACATTTTGCAAATTATCTCTTTGATTGTATTAATAATTTGTTCGCACCTCATGCCTTGTCCTTAAATTTTTTTTATATAAAACTGCATATGTGCAATTCATGACACAGATTAACACCAGATTTCCATATAACATTTATAGGCTAGTCAATTCAAGAGATAGTTATTGTAAAACTTCTATATTTGTGTACTGATCATAAATTGGAGGATACATATCTTGCACTTTCTAAATTGATTGAGTATAACCACCCTTGCAATACATACATTAGCTGATCTCGGTGTAAGGAAACTATTTTGCTTATTTTAACTCCCTAATGTCATATGCAACCCACCAGTGTGGCTGTGTGTATTAAGGCATCACCAAATTGGATCATGGAGTACCATGGGGACAGGTTCAAATCCTGGTCCCGCATACCAGTCATCCTGATTGTGGCTGTGAGGTGGTTTTCTGCAATCATCAAGGCAAATGCTGGAACGGTTCAAATCTTCACATCATAAACAGTACACAAACTATAATACACATACCTAACACAGAACATAGTTACCCAATTCTCAGACAAAAGGCAACACATTTGGTTCCCCATAAGGCTATGACAGGACTAGCAAGCTGGTAGTGTGACTGATAAATATGCTTTCAAAATAAATACAAGCCTCTGGAAAGTGGATGTGCTATTACTGATCCAAAAAAGCGGAAGTCCATAAAAAAAGAAGTTGATGATGGATAATATCATATACAATAATCTTATTTTAAAATTCACCTCATTGGTGTAAAGTATTCAGAACTTATTGGTGGACATTGGAGGAAGAATAAAAACCTTGCTCTAGAAAATGGCTACATTATAGTGTGTTATCTATATAAATAAAAATCAAATAGTGTTTGTTGGTAGGCATAACACTTGAGAATGGCTGGACTGATGTTCAAATAAGGTTTTTAGGGAAGGAAAAACCGGAAAATTGCCAGTTAAATTTGGGAAAATCTTAGAGTGGTTTTTTTTCCTATGGGATTTTTGTTTGTTCATCTTCTATACATTCCTATATCATTCATCTGATTATGATGAAACTTTGGTGCAGGGCCGCATTTAAGCATAGGCTACATAGGCTGTAGCCTAGGGGCCCGCACCACAAAGGGGGGCCCGCACCACAAAGAGGGGCCCCTCACCACAACCCTCGCCTGGGCAGGTAGCAGAGCTTAAAAAAAAAAAAAAGGTCGCCCATAAATTTTTTAGGTCGAATTTCGAAATTTAAGAATCCAGCCACTGCCGACAGGGGGCCCGCACCACATGTATAGCATAGGGGCCCACAGAGCCTAAATGCGGCCCTGCTTTGGTGAGTTGCTGTGTGTGCACACCAGTGGAGGTTTCTGTCAAAAATAAATAAATCTTCCCCTCTCTCCCATTGCCTTTTTTTCAGAAAAAATTACAAGTGAATCTGGCATGAAATTGGTGACAGTAAAAGGTTCTTGGTATCAAATAAAAAGAAGGATACAACTAAGGAAAATGGAAGTGGCTTCTAGGCGATATAAATAAGAAAAGAAAGGGAAATTAACCCACCACATACCAAAGTGGACGGATGCGATGAGAGGGAACACTAATGCTGACAAACAACTACACAATATTTCGGCATCTGCCTTGTTCACAAATAGAAAAACGTTAGGCTCGGAACGTGTGTGCACAACGAACGTTACCAAATGACCTAAGGATAGAAATTATCGCTTGTTAAAGCTTACAGCAGACAGGTGTCAACACACAAAATGTACCAACACACATAAAACATTCTGACAAAGGTTTTACAAGTTTTGTATGTTTATTTAACTTTTCTATTACTTATGATTACATCACCTTTGACAATTGAGAGTTACTTCCTCTTTACTTATTTTCATTTTAAATATCTTGTTTGAATCATTATAACATAAACAGAGTAACTATGAATGAAGCTTACATATTTAACTTTATTGTTGTTGAGTTTTGGCTATAAAGTATCAAAGTATCAGATGTCAATACTCAGATTTAAGAACGATATTTTCCCAGTGTATGGTTGCAACGAAGTCTTCACTGGTATACTGCCATTTTGTATTTTCACAACTCAGCAGTACACCTGTGAAGACTTCATTGCAATACTGAAATTGTTTGCATCTGCAATATGAGGTATTTCTGTAAAAATGAAGCAACTTAGTTTTTACTAAACTGTTTCTAAAATTGTACTTCTGCCAACCAGGGATGCCATCTCATAAATATGGGACATATAGACAACTTCACACTGGTAGTACCTACTGCTTGGATCTACACACGATTCTCCCCTCTAATGGAGATGGTCTAGAATCCCAGAACAATGGTGAGTAAAATTTATTTTATTTTCATCATCCTTTAGTTGGAGAATGAACACAAAAACCTTGTAAATCTGTAAATTAACTTAGGATTCTTGTTAATTTTTCTTATATATTCATTTTCATGAAAAATAATAGAAACACTTTGGATTTTCCATTCTTATAAATAGATCACTTGTGTTTTCTAAGTTTAAGATACTTACCAATGGGTGGGTTTTAAAGAGACAAGAACTACAAATTCCCATTGTAAACATAGTATGTTGGAGGTCGTGAGGTCAGCACAGTGCTTTGGTATTAGGTTCTCTATTACTCATTTGACAGTTGGTATAGTACATTTGTGTTCTTATTTGGACCATGGGTTTTGAGGGAAAATTTTCAGCTTCATCATCAGTATTTCAGCAAAGTTGGTAATAACTTGTAAAGCCATTTCACCTGATGTAAACAGTAAAGTTTATCTCTAACCATATTGACTTGATGATTTTGATGAAACTACTCCTAAAATGTGTTTCAACTACCACTTATTTATTGTAATTATTTTGACTGGTATTTAGTATGTAGTGGTCATTGATATGATTTCCCAGTTGAAAGTGAGATTTGTTTCTGGGTTTTGATTTGATATTTGAAAATAGTTAAACATATTCATCAATTTTGAATAACAATCCATGCATGAAATTGTAGTCATCAATATAAATGATAGCTGAGATGGGAAATTGATAGACTGTCAAATAATAAATGCTGAAATTCATTATACTTTTATTTAACATATTTCCAGTGCAGGGTATAGGTAGGCAGAGTAACTGTTTGTACAATAATATTTGTATGATGCTTCATTCATTTGACAGATGTATTTATCCTCATTGTGGTGCCCAGTGCCAAATTGTCTTTCTTTCAAAAATCAGTGATTTATGTTGAAAATTGAGCCATGTTAAAATACTGTTTACGGATGTAGTGTTATACCAAAAGACCTTATTCTTTGTATTTTGATGTATTATTTAATTGTTCTGCATTTGTACAAAATCACTTTTCTGAAATCATAAACAGTGGTTTCTTTAGCTGTCTTTAACACAAGCAAATATCTTAATGAAAAATGAAAATCCTTCTGCCTTTAAAAATGAAATGAGGATACTCTCATAATAATCTATACAATGGAATGTACTGCAACAAAATTTTTACAAGGGGAGGGCACGACCTTGAGAATTATTTTGAGATGAGACTTTGCGTAATAATTGTACCCCTTTAGGATGTTTACCTCCTGCAATCGTAAGACGCAACGCTCAATAGATTCGGAGAAAATGGCCTTTAAAATTCAAGCCCAGCTTATATACTAGTGAAATTGCGGTCAGGCTAGCAGCGTAACAGCCCAGTCAGTAACGAGCCTGCATCATGCGTGGGCACTCTGAGTTAGAATCTCGATTAGGTCTATTATTTAAAAAAAAAAAATATTTCAACTATCCTTTAACTTAAAATACTATAAAACTATAATAGTTACAATATTTTATTGTTTAAAATACACTATTATGAATGTATTTTTTTATTGATTTTAATTAATTTTTTATTACAAATGTGAGTTGGGATGATAATCATCATAAAAAAATTTAAAACAATAAATTTTTTTAGCATCGAGCACAATTAATGAAAGCAGAAATTTTACTAGAACAACAGTAATATACGAAATAAAACTTGAAACACTGTTAATAAAATAACTTAAAATTTAATTATATTGTAACTATTATAGTTTTTAAAGTATTTTAAGTAGGTTATAGGGTAGTTAATATACTCATATTATGATTTAAAATTCAAATTAAATAATCAATAACATTGAATAAATACTTATTTAATTGTAAAAACAGAAAAATAAAAATAAAAAAAAAAAGAATTAGACGGAATCGAGATTCGAACCCAGAGTGCCCACGCATGACGCAGGCTCGTTACTGACTGGGCTGTTGCGCTGCTAGCCTGACCGGAATTTCACTAGTATATAAGCTGCGCTTGAATTTTTAAAGGCCGTTTTTTTTCCAATTCTATGAAGCATTGCGTCTTACGATTGCAGGAGGTAAACATCAAAAGGGGTACAATTATTACGCAAAGTCACATCCCAAAATAAAATCCCAAGGTCGTGCCCTCCCCTTGTTAGACCTTATTAGAGCAGGAAAGTTGTGGTGTACGGATAAATTTGGTAACTAGATTTCTACAGTATCAACAATTAAATACTGTAATCATGAAGTGTATTTCATAATAGTCTTGAACCAGTTATTTCATTTTAGATTAATCAAAACTGGAAGTATTCTGTGTGTATGTTTCTATGTTGTTATTTTTTTTTAAAAAAAATAATGAAATAAACCCTCCATGAAATTGTAGCTAAAATTATATTAAAATCTGGTATGATAAAACTGAATACACCTTAGACAAAAATCTAGTCGTATAGGTTAATAAATTTAAACATTGGGAAAGCAGATACAATCAAATAGAATGAGTAATACATTCAGCAGAGGAAGATTGAGGAAGAGGGGTCCAATTTATAAACTTATCCAAAATTGATACAGCAAAAAATTAATATCATTCCAGGCAAAAATCAGACACTATACAAAAGTAATTAAACCGGTGGTGCTATATGGATCAAAATGCCTGGCATCAAATAAAAATGGAGCACAACTGAAGAAGAAAGAAAGTAAAATAATCATTAAAAAATTTAAGGTGAATATGAAAGAGGAAAAATGAAGCTTTGTATACAAACAGAGATAAAATTACAGACACAAGGAGAAAATATTCAACACCTCTAAATATATAAAAAAAAAAAAAAAAAAAAAAAAAAAAAAATTACTCCATAGTATAGCTAAAAGAAACAAAAGTGTATTTGGAAAGGCTCAAGACCATGAATACATCCTTAACAGTAAAGAAAACTGATGTAACAAAGTTTCCACAAAATTAAAACTCTAGACAGTGATGTCAAATGAAAAGAGCCAGGTCATCAGAATATGCATGAAAAAGTTCTGTGATGAGGGGGAAAAAAGGACTGTACTTCAGCCTTAAGCTCCAAGTGATCTCTTAGTGGCCAAAATTTAATTTTGTTTAAAAAATGACAAAGTGATGGAGTGCATAATGTAGTGGCAATTTCCCAAAACACCCATTTTACCCCCTTAATGTTAACAATGGAACGTACAGCAAAATCTCTATCTATGTTCCATTTCATATTACTATTTAAGTATAATTTCCTGTTCCATTTTTTATCTGTGTAATATTTTATATTATCAAGACAGCTTACAAACTCATTTAAAGAATGAAGCAGAATGTATTGTATTCTTGTAGGGAAATTATAAATTTTTTGAATACCGTACTCTGTACTGTAGCCTTCATATGTAATGTGTCATTGTTTGTAATAAGCTTAGCAGTTTTTTTTTATTTTTAATTGAATATTTGAATTATGTAAGCTGTTTCTTTTATTTGATTTTTGTTGCTTTGTTTTAATGTATGTTTGTATGATTATGACAGGATGAGCTTTCTTCTGTTGGCAATATTAATTATTCATCAGACTTGGTGTCAATTCACAAATATTTAAGAAATTTCCAACTGTTATTGGTTAGCTACAAATTTACTAAAGACAGTTTTCTGGCATGAAAGTTAAGAACTTGTAGTATCAGGCTAGTGTTTTCTGAAGATTGCTCTTCCTATGGATTTTATTAGTTTGGTGTAGTTCTGAGGTAATCCAATATTAGTTAGCAACATGTGATCTGATTTGCAGAGGAAGTGTCAACCAAACTATAGAAGCTGGTGCAGAGGAGCTTATGGAGGTGATTCACTTCACAGCCAAGAGGCCAGCCTCAAAATGTAATAGAGCACACAATTAATGAAACTGTAATTTCTCAATCTTACTGCTACTATTATTTATGACTAATACCAACTGTAAAATGAACATGTTCTAAGGATGTTGAATTGCCTCAGAAGTTTAACAAAAATGTCCTAAGGAGAAAATCAAGAAATAAACCTGACTAGATAATTTTAGGAAGGACTGGGAAAGTAAAGTTATCACTCACCACAGATGTAGGGAGCAGGACCACGACAAACAAACAGACATGAACACACTTCACTATATTTCGATCCCCTTGTCGTATATCTTAAATTTAAACATGATTGAGGCTTATATAAAAATATTGTAATGTATAGTCAAGTTTATTTATTCACTGTGGTCTTCCTGCCATTACCTATAGTGAGTGAAGTTTTATTTAATTTTTTTTTCATTGCGTAACAGTATTTTCACAGTCATTATTATTTGTAACTAGATTATTATTTATTTTTAAAAAAAAAAAAAACTGGCATGTAAATAATGATAAAATGTTATTAGTATCTTTATGAAATTTATTTGTACAGTTGAAGGAATTATTTGAAATATTCTAAGAATAAGTATTATTTATACATTTACAGAATCGTATCACTAACATTAAGTTCTGTATAAAAAACGGTTCACATGCTCCGTAGACAAATAACTAGAAATTTTGACTAACATCGAATTACAAAATATTTGATTATATGACTACATCCAAGCATGTAAAGCATTGCAGTTGTAGAAGATTTCAATGATTGTGTTCACCATTCCTGTTGAGAAAGAAAATTCAATTTATTCCACAAACAAAATATATCTTTGGTTCGTAAGAGAATTTAAATTAAAATTGATGGGAAGTTAATAACTATTACTAGCACAATGATTTTCTTTCTACAAGAAAGGATCCAATAATTAGTTTAAAACTAATTACTGAAAATATTTAATTTTCATATAGTAATGTGAAGAACTATTCTAAAGTTCATAAGACTGTTATTAAAAATTCATTTCAATCAAGAGTCAGTCAATGTCAGATGTGGATGATAATTTTTCTTTTCATGTAAAACTGTTATGGTAAAGACAGTTACTGTCTTAATGGCTGTATCTTTCTATAACAGAAACATTAATTCTGATGTATAATGAGGATAAATTTTGGTGTAAGTGATATGTAGAAAGTAACACTTCATGGAATATTTATTGTACCCAAATTTTATTTTAAAGACAAGAAATTGTTACTTTCTTTGTGTGGTAATTAATCAAAAAATGTAAATTTATTATTTGTCCCCACCTCTGCCACTGAATATAGCACACATTTACTTTTGACTGTAAGAAGAGGAATATAAACACTGACCATTTGTTAACCAATTCAAGTGTGATAAGTATGGCCAATTCTTTCTTTGTGTGAGTACAAAAAATTATGTGCGTATTCCTTTAGCTTTGTTTTTTTGTTATTGTCATTGGTTTTATGAATATAAATAAAGTTACTAGGTTTGTAATTCTAAGAAAAATTATGTAAGAATTATAAAATATATGTGATATTATATTAGATGAAAAAAGGTAATATTACGTGAAACAATAGTATTCTGAAATACTTATTTTCCATATGTGATTTTCGAGTCTTTTATGCCTAAAAAATTTTAAAAAAAAAACAATTACTATGACCAAGGCTTAGCATAGAAACATAAATAAAGTGCATGTGTATGGCATCATTGGATGGAAGAAACTAGAGTATTGTCGGCTGCCGAAGTGGCATAGTTTCAGTTTGTCATATAATCAACCTGTGTTGTGGCTACCCTGATGTAATCTGGTAATCTTACCAGGTAAAGGGAACTTACAGTTTTAGATGGAATCTGAACCACAGAATATTCAATTGTATACCATAAGAAATAAGTAAAGCTTTGCAAAAGATGAAGCTCGATTTAATGGACCCAAATAGTTCATCTTAATTAGGATACATCTCAATCCTGGGCCAGGCACTTTATCCACATTTAGGTGGCCCTGCACTGAACAACCAGATCACAAACTTCATTAATTCACCATCATCATTATTTTTTGCCTGCACAACCTCTTCTGGAGATAGTGTTTATTTTGAAAGCAAGAGTACAGATCATGGCTTGAAAACTACTTATCAGCCTAGCACTACTTAACTGAAAGTGTATAAGAAGCAAAGTTTTTTAGTGAAGATACACAAATCACTGATTATTAAAGGCTTTGTGTCTTGGTTAAGGTAAAGAATAATAGAGTATGAAGTTTTCCATTGAAATTATAGTGTCTAGCTCCGATTTGTAGGAAGATTTGGTGGAGGGATTGGTAATGACTACAACAATTTGCTAGTATTTAAAGATAACAGACATGAATTATTATGTCTAGTATTGCAGAGGAATGTAAAGGAAAAGTCGCATGTCTATGTTATTTACCATGTTGGAAAGATGACTAAGCAAGATGAGGCCCTCAAGGAGAAACAGAACATATATTCACAGTTTTGAGGAGGAATTAGTATGGTTGTAATAGATGATGACTTAAAAATAGGAGGTGTTATAAACTGAGAAGGAGACAAGAATAATAAAATAAGGGAGCACTATAGTGACTGTGGGAGACTTGGTACAAGTGATAGTATATAGCGTAATGATGAAGTGCATGTTGGATATCTTCTTTGTGAAGCATGCTGATGACTACCAAAAATGAGCATGCTAGGAAATCATTAATGGATCTTGAGAAATTATGAGAAGGAAGGTAGGTTAAAAAATTGTATATTGACTCATAAAAAATAATTCTACCCCGGTATGTTAAAGGTTTGTGGATGTAGCATTGCATCAACCCTAAAAATTTTACTCTATTCGGGTTTAGAGGACTGCTGTCTTCCACAAGAATGTAAATGTATCATAGAGGTACTAATTCATAAAGGTGGGGATAATATTGAGAACAACAGGGCAATTAGTTTGACAAGGGGACAAAGCATTTCACATCCAAGTGCAGGTATGTCTGTGGGGGAAGTAGTGGTTTATAAATCAATGACATGAGATTAGGAGAGATTTTTCTGATTCTTAATTAGGGATATATGTGGATAAATATTTGAGGTAAAATCAGTAAGGGAGATCAAGTTTTAGTGTAGTACTCAATAACTGCAAGGCATTTTGACAGAGTGAGCAATAGAATGGAGGTGGTTGAGTTAAAAGTTAACAAATGGTATTAATCAGGATGTGCCTTGATTGATGGACCAGTTCTTAAGAGGCATGAAGAAAAGAACCAGAATATAAACACAATATCAGGGGAATTGGTAATGAGTACAAGAATATTATGTGATAGATAACTGTAGCTGTTGTATTGATTGCTCTAATGAACAACTGTGTTGTTGGTTTACAGTTCAGGAGGTAAGTTGTGTGCAGATATCATTAAGTTGTACCAATAATAGGATTACTGAGAGAGGATTTTGAGCAGCTGCAGATGGATTTGGCCATTAATGTATTTGGGTATTAATGAAGATAAATCCCAAAAAGTTTCAGATTATTAGTTACAAATATAAAAGAATAATGGTTTTGTATGTTTATAAGATGAAGGAATTGCAGGCGAAAAACATATAATGAATTTAAGGTTATGAACATACTCAAAATACAGGAGTTGGAAGAGATGTAGAGTAAGACTGCTAAATTTGTCTTTGCAAATTACCGCAGAACACAATCAATAACTAATAGGATAAAGGAGATGAAATGGGATTAATTTGAAGATAAAAGGAGGCTGAAGTGAGTCATGGAAGTGTACAAGGCCTATATTGGTGATGATTCATAGAAAGATATTGGTGAGAAAATTAAGAGAGATCTGTGGAAGGGTAAACATGATCATGATTACAAGCTGGCACTCAATTTCAGGCATAAGGGTGTGAGAATATTTTCCTTCATAGGGAAGGGTGTCAGAGATTGGAATAAATTACCATGAGAAATAATTAATAATTTGCCAAAAACATTGAAAGAATTTAAAGTTCAGATTAGTAGCAGACAAAAGTATGTTGGAAGAGGAAAGGAGAACAATGGGCCCCTTAAGGAAATTGCCACCAGAGCATGCAGTTCATTGCCATTATTTATTATTATTATTGTTATACTATATGATAATAATCTTATTTGGCAAATGGAAGGAAAATCCTTCAAAGATTTATATCTGCTGAATGTATTAGACTAAAAAAAGGATGATGATGCACTTAAGAAGCAATGGGTTGTAAGGGGGGGGGGGGAATCAGTATACTGGGGTGGAGTATAGGTTTCGTCACCTAACTGAATCTTGACTTGTTGAAAGTTACTAGGAATTTGCATTAATAAATTTAAGTGACCATGTGTCCGCCTGGATGCTTCAACTGTAAAGCTTATCAGCCGCCACAAAGCTTATTTGAACCAAAAGCTGAGGAAAGGTTACTGTCCAATACTAAAGCATGTAGAAATCCTCTTTGATGAGAAATTTAAAGTTTATTGTAAAGTCACATTTTGAAAAATAGCATTTACAGTTGAGTAGGCAATCGAACTAAACGTTTCCAAAAATTACAAGTCGTGAAGAGGAAGGAGTTCCCGACTAACCCCTTTAGAAAATTTAACGGTCCATAGTCTTATGCAAATATTAGTCACTGGTGAGAAAAAGTCAACATGGCGTTAAGTCGTCCATGTTGACTTTCAGAGTTCAACCCAACCAGAACTCATGCTGGTCTAACCGACAAGCACACAACGACGCGATGAAACATACTAGCGCAGGTTTACTACACACATGGTTCCCGGACAAAGACATAAGACGAAATCCAAAGGACGAAAGACAACCAGAAGGCCTGGGTCGCTACCTATATACCCCCAGCTGCATGATATGTGTATTCTACTGCTTACCAAAAAATGGTCTAAAAAGATGTGATTATAGATTATATTCAAAATTTAATCTTGTGTAGCCTGGCTTTTAAGGTTTATAAAAAGTATTTAGCAAAAATTCTAAAATAACTTACTTTCGTGTAAATAAGTTAAGTGTGTGTGCGCAATGGTAATTAGTTTCAGAAAAGCAGTTAGTGAACCCCCGATATCTAACTTATTTGTGCAACTTTTTAGTCGTCCCTGCTGGATTACAAATTATCGTAATAAAATTAGTGTGAACGTGTTCTGCGTTTGCTCCTGATTTCAAAGGTGTAAATTTTTTTTATTATCGGTGGAGTATTAGCAAAGTTATCTGTTTACCAAAAATCGTGTTTGAAACCATCGAGACACCATAACGTAAAAACCTGTTTCTTTTTAATAATTATTCCCGTGTTGTTTATACCGAAAAAGTGATATTGGCTGAATTTTCTTTGAACTTTATTATGTGTTTTAACAGTTGTTTTATTCACGTAAGTTTAATCGCAATTTAATTTCGAAATCACCATGTTTTTGTTTACGACGAAATAACTTTAAAATTGATTTAATATTTGTTCTGCTGCATGGAATGTTTTGAAATTTTAATATGTTATACTAGATTTTTCGTTTTTTTCCGGAAATTTACTGTTTAGTTCGGGAAATTATCTAAAACATGTGATTAAAAATGTTGAAAGTGCAAGTGTGTCTAACGAAGTGTTTAAAATTTTATTTACTCTGTTTAGACGGCCTGAAACTACTGAATTTTAGTTAATTAAAGTTTCTTTCTGATTATTATTATTATAAAATTACTTTAAGTGTTAAGAATTAGTGATATTATCACGTATCAAAAATCGATTGTTTACAAATTGGATAATAATCGATTACCCTATTCCAGGTTAGTTTAAAAGTGATTTACTATTATAAATTGTTTATTTAGAACTTGTATGTTGAGTGACTTAACTGTTTTTAAATTTGTTTATTTATTGAGTTAGCTTACAGTATCGGCTTCTGCATGAAACGTTTCTCTCATATCATGTAGTTACAAACTGAAAAATTTAATGTTTACTGGTAAGCTTACTCCCTCCCTTATGCTCTATAGCAACAAAAGCCAGAATTTACCCAAGTTCTAAGATGCTTACAGGGTGCTGAGCTAGAATCCTTGGTCCACACCTAGTTTGAGTATGGTGAGATAGTAGGGGGCTCACATCAAAGGTATTTAATATATCTTTCTTCTTTTTCTTAAAGAATATTTTGCAGTTTGATCTAGAATGCATCAAAACCTCTTCATAACCTTAAGTAAGCTCATTTTCTTTCATCTGATAAAAATTCCGAACTGTACGCTCAATTTCGAAGAATTCCACTCGAAGTTATGCGCCAACTACGGTATGGTAAGTGAGTTAATTTGTTAACATCATCGGGTCCACCTTGCAGTTTTCTGTCCTCCCTTCGCGGTAAACACTACAGCCAGTCACGCCTGCCAGCTATTTCTGGTTCGCTGGGTTTTCGCCAGTTAATACGACCGCCCCCGCTAACAACAACTGCGCAGTTGGGTCGGATTATGCTGGAATTTTCTCCGCCTCGAAACTAGAGGACATTCCAACCTGTGATTTGCTTGTTTAAAACTCCATCAACATTCATTATCGATTGTAACTGAAACCATTTTTATGAACAAACAAATTTCACATCAGTTTCCATGCTCCTGAGATAGTGACACGTGCTATTATAAATAACCGACGTTCCTGCCGAACTTCTTTGGCCTTCTTTTAGGTGCGAAAATGCACCTGTATGTCTTTAACACGCCCTGTCAACTAGGACACGGCACGATCCCGGATAACAGTTACATTTCTCAAACTGGCTAAGTTACCGCATTAACTGATCATTTCAGGATTACTATTTCACTACATACGAACTCAGCATTGTTGGTCGTATTTCTTAAGGCATTATTAAATATTTTTGCCAGAACGCATTGCTAGCTACAGCGGATTGTGTGTGATCTTTCTCGCCAACCGATGGCTGCTGCATTTTTTTGTTTTGGTGAGATGTCTGGTTGGTCCACAAACTCGCGTAAGACAGAACAGCATTTTAAAAAGGTTGTGCGTTGGGAGGAATTCGTGATAGTCATTCATTCAGGAAAATAAACTGTGGATATCTGATTCAAATGACACCGAAATTATCACGAAAACGTTTTACTGCTTCACATTAACGCAGAGAAATTATGAAGAAGGCTGATTGTAATCAGATGATAAATATTTGATGTGTTGTGATGCAAATAATTTGTTTTGCCAGTTTCGATTCCATTTGCAATGTGTTACATATTTTCTTTTTTGGGGTGCAGGGAAGGGGTAAATAGGCAATTTCTTACCTTAGATTAAAATATCTGATGGTTATGAAATATTTAATCCAAACTTTAGCTGATACACATAAACTCTTCGCAAAATAAATTAGTAACTTCATTCTTCTTATGTCTTTACACCTCAGGGAGGAGAGAATTAGTACAAGGAACGGGATGAAATTCAGCCGTAGACTTTTGAAGGGACCAACCTGCCAATCGCAGGGAGTGTTTGCGAGAAACCTTGGAAAACCGAAATTATGATGGACGGTGATTTAAAACCTGCGTCCCCCCGAATGCTAGTTCATCCACTGAACTTGTTAAAATAGTTATTGTTCAAACTACGTTTATCGATAAAAAGTTAGTGTTAACGAATAGTATATTTCCGGATTATTCAGCACTGTCCGTACGAAATATGTTACACATGAAAGGTGTCTTTGGACAAAGTTGTAATTACATAAACAGATGTAATTACGTACACAATTTCAGGAATCTAAAAAAAAATTGAGAATCTTTTTCTTCTTAGCATTAATCCCGCATTGCAGGATCTTCTTTACTGGACTTCCATTTGTGCCGATCTTGTGCATCTTCAGGTGAGGCATTGACTAGTGAGTCGCATATCCTCCCGCAAGGTATCCAGCCAGCGCTTCCTGGGTATCCCTGATGGTCTCCGACCTTCCGGTCTAATATCGAGTGCTGTTCTCGCCACTGAGGTGTTGTTGCTGAGTGATACATGGCCGTACCATCACAGACGACCTTATCGCATTTTCTCTGGGATTGGAATCACACCAAATACCCCCCGAACGATCTCATTCCTGATGCTGTCCAATCTAGTGAGTCCCTGGGGCCAGCGAATCATCTTTATTTCCATGCCATGCAGCTGCTGTTCATGTCTTTTCGTGATTGGCCAACATTGGGTTCCATACAGTACCACTCGTCTAACGATGATTCTGTAAATCTTTGATTAAAGTTACAGTGGCACCTTCCAGTAGAAAAGGGCTCCTTTGATCTGATGCTATCTCATAGATGCTGCATTGACTCTGTTTCGGATGTCTGGAAGTGTCTGTGCATCTGAACATAGTACTGTTGCCAGGCATCTGAACTCAGATGACTTACGCCGTCATATTAACAGGCCCATCACTTGGAACTCCACACTCCATGTACTCGTTCTCCCGTGCATTAAGTCGCATGCCGTATTTATCGAGAGAAGTTTTCCATCGTTGAATTTATTGTTCCAATTCTTGTCGAGATTCGCAGGTTACCATGATGTCTTCAACATAGAGCAAGGTCCAGGGGTGTGATGTGAGTAGTTCTTCAGCAATGGTGTCAAGGCAGTGGTTAAATAACAGTAGGGACAACGCCGATCCCTGATGATCAAGAACTCTGATGGGAAAAAGAGTCAGAATTTCCTACAGCACATGGAACATAGCTGGTGACAATACGATATAGCAGCTAGATCCATTTAACATATTATCATTGCTACCCCATGCTGTCTCAGTGCATACCAGATTAGATCTCGAAGTACCCTATCGAAGGCGTTCTCAAGATCTAAAAGAGCTATGCGCAGTGGTTTTATCTTTTCAAGGTGCCTTTCCATCAAAAGGTGTGTGGCATGAATAGCATCAGTCGTCCTTGTGCCTTTCATCAAATCAATTTGGGGCAATATTAACTATGCTTCGAAGGCGTGCATCCACAATGCACTAAAAAAAAAAGCTTCATCATGTGGCAAAGTAGGCGAATCGATCGATATTTGGAGCAATCACAACTGCCTTTCCTTTCAAAAGGGTTATTGTAACAGTAGTGATCCAAGTACAAGGAGCTTCATCTTGGTCTATGGCCTTGTTAAAAAGATCTGTCAGGAATACAGTTGACAGTCATCCTAGCAGCTTCAAAATGGAAAATGATTACTTAAAAAATCAAATAAGGCGTCCCATACTTTTTCAACACTACTACATTTAACTGTACCAAATGAAATTTAGAGACCCATATAGCATTTCTAACTTATTTCAAAGCGTAAGCGGAGTGTAAAACAGAAAATTAGATAAATAGAGTGACAAAGGATTTTTGGTACACTGTTAAAAAACTTACAAATTAAATATTTCTCTTTAATTTGAAACTGAACGACCGAGAGTGGTGGGTGAACGGTTAACGTTCTGACCTCACATTCGGGAGGACGCGGGTTCGAATCCCCAAATCACTCCAGGCGAATGCGGGGGTGCTTCCTTCAAAAATGCCATGGCCCAATTCCTTCCCGTTCCTTGTCCCCAGTCCTATCCCACCCACCTCTAATGACCTTAGCAGTCGACGAGGCCTTAAGCCATAAGTAAAAAAAAAATGAAACGTAACGATTTTGTTACTGAGGATTCGTTCCAGTTTTATCACAATGTCGAAAAGAACGACTGTAAGACAATGAACATATTAAATATAGAACATAGCATTTAATAGCTACTCAAATTAAATTATGTTAAGTGAAGTCCTTTAGATTTTTTATACTATCCACCTCCTTCATAAAACTGAAAATCTATTTTTGTTTTACTGCGCTCCTAATTACTTCTTACAAGGTCAGGCTACTTCTGTGATATTACTCTTACTGTTCCCACACGAGAGAAAATAATGGTCTCACTAAAACCAGTTATTTAATATTGCTGCCTTTCTCAAATCTGTGGTATCTTGTTGTCAACCTTGTCCATAAATGTTTAAATGCCTAGTATACCTTCAGTTACCTAATATGGGCCTTAAAATATCTGTTCTTTAATTAATTCCCCTTCTGTCATAATATTATTAATGAAAGAATCTTTGTTGGTATTAATACCTGCTTTATTTGTTTTATGTGCAAGCTATTGCTTTTCTATTTTCTTGCTCCATTTTATCATCTTCTTATCCATTTATTAAATCTCCCTACTACACTATGCAGATTTCATGCTGTTCTTTAGTTTTTGTTCTGGCATAAATATTTCTTCCTTAATTCTAATTATCTGTTTGAACTAATCCCTATCTTCCCCAATGTACTGTTGTCCCTGCTTCCCCAATTGAATATCTAGCTGAAATACCTCTCCATTGCAGAACCTGTTGGATTACCAATCCCTGTTCCACCTATCACAACTGCTTCATAACATTTCATTCTTTTTCTTTAAGCTGGAACCCATGTCATTATTAGACTTTATTGAAAAGTCATCAATCATGTATTACGCCCTTCTAGTTTTCGCTGCCACGTATATAAAGCCTCCCTCCCCCACTTAGGTTTTTGTTTACAAGTCACTTCTGCCTGTCACTTAGTCCTGAATCAACATCTGTTATATTTAAGTCCCAAGTTATTATGGCATTCCTGCTTTCTCCTCTGTATGCTAGATATACATTAAGTTTCGACAGTCCCTGCTCTCTCTTCACCATCTTCCTGTCTTCCAATAATTTCTTGTTGCATACTCCTTTAGTTTTCTTGTCTATTTGGTGGCGTCCATTTATTACGTAAATTGTTTTGCCGGAAATCTGGAACCCTCCTCCCCTGTGGTCAGATCCGCTGGGACTGCCCCCCCCCCCCTCGCCCCTTGTGGTGAGGAGAGATCTTGAGGGACCCCCCACCCTGCTGACGACCTCTTAATGTTTTTAGACTTTTTTTTAGCTCTCCTGTTTTTTAAGTAGTGATACACCCCCCTCCCCTCAAACGTTGGGATCGACCTCATTTGCAGACCATTTTTTAGCTGTACTTTTCTTAAAGGAATTAAAAAGATAGTGTGAGATTTCTGTCGTTTCGCCCCTCTCCCCCTCCCCATCCCTTTGTGAGATTTGATAAGTTTCTTCGGGCCCCCCTATTTAACTTCACGTAATTAATGGATGCCCCCTTGTGAATTTGAAGAGGATAGTCCATTAGTTATTGATGTTCTCAACATTCATCAATTCGGTGAAGTGTTTTCTAAGGATTAAACATGTTTATTTCCATCTTTCTTGGAGCTTTTCTGGTTACTTAATAACTGTCTGAAACAGCTGTACTAATTAAAAACTGTTTTGAGTTGTGTGAGTGGAGACTTTCCCGGCGTTCGATGCAGTTTAGTTTGGAGTTATTAAAATATCCTGCCTTGATCTTGCGCGCTGTTGACTGAAGGTCTTCTAATGTTGCAGGCCTGTTATAACTTACATAAAACTCAAAATTATTAAGTTTGTGTACTGCGGAGAGTCATTAATTATTACATTTATTCATTGCACAACTAAATGACCAATGGTTGCAACGCCACAGTTCTGAAGTACAGTGGGCGACGTCTATTTTCAGGCGACGGGAATCCCAGGAGGAATGAGAACAGCTGGCGCATATTTTACCTCATTCTTTCCAAATTGTATTGCGAAGTCGCTGGCGCTTCTCCTGACATTGCTTTTCAGCAGATGGCATTTTCATTTACTGGTTTAAATGCGTGTAACATGACCCTTAGTCAACTTTCTTTCTATTGCACAAAGGAACGAGAATTTTGAATTAAATCTGTTACATCAAGTTTTTCTCTTTATTGTAATTAATTAGTGATTAATTAGTTTATGTCAATTCCGTTGAAATTTGTTTGTGCCAGACTTCCAGATTGTATTTTAAAGCATTCAGTTGTGTTTCAGACAGAGACAATTTATGTTTTAGAACACAACTTGTAGAAATACTGTTTAAATATTTCTATTAATAAGCCCCCGATCACGGTAAGCCCTATGGAAATACAGGGCGTTCGCCGGGAAACGCAACCCACTGTTAGCGCTACAAGGAAGAAACTGCTCCCGGCGAGCGAGCGGTCAGCTTCCGGCATTGTTCGACCGTCGGCCGCGGACTCTTTCACAATAATTACGCTTCATAAACTTGTATGTGCTAAGCATTCAAATGTGTCGTAATTCATTAGCTTACCTTATAAAAGATGCTGGAAGTGTTGACCCTCTTGTGTAATGCACATTTCACATCTTCTGAACATATTTCGAGACACACGCTGGATTTCACCTTTGTCAATGGACATTATTACTTGATAGATTTTTTCCTCAAGTTCTTCCAATGTGTGAGGATTTTCTTCGTACACCTTACCCTTAAGTTTACCCCAAAGGTAGAAGTCACAAGGGTTTAAATCCGGTGATCTGGCGGGCCACAACCCACGGCTGATTACACGATCATAAAACACATCGTCAAGTGCAGCAAGCGAATTTCTAGCGGTGTGAGCTGTCGCCCCATCCTGTTGAAAATAGCCGTACAATTTTTCTTCTTCAGTAAGTTTCTCGAAAAAACGGTTTCACAATATTTTCGATATATCTTGCGGAAGTAAGAGTTTCACGGAAGAAAATTGGACCTATGATTCTCGAAGCACTAATCGCACACCAAACACCCACTTTTAAGTCATGCAATGGCAGTTGGAGTAGAGTATTTGGTTTTTTCTGAACTCCAGTGTCGACTGTTTTGAGCGTTAACATAACCACTCAGATGAAACCAGGCCTCATCAGAGAAAAACGTCAGTTGCGGATCAACAGTGCCATCGTGGATACCCTGCAGGTACCAGTTGCAAAATCTAATCCTAGGCCCCTGGTCTATTTCTGTAATTTTATGCACCACAATTGTTTTGTACGGCTTTAAGTGAACTAGCTTTGTTACTTTCCAAGCTGACGTCTTAGATACGCCTGCCTGCTGCCCTAACCGACTTAATGATTTTTTAGGTGACTGTTCTAGTCGAAAAGCGATATCGTCAATTTTCTCCTCTGTGAGAATACGGTTGACCGACAGTCTCTTTTTGTTAAAAAATGAACCCGTTTCTCTTACTTTTTTAACCAGACGCAGAATTGTTGATTTAGCTGGCAGTAAAGCGCCAGGATATTCGCGACGAAATTTACTGCGACACTTTTTAAACGACTTCTTCTTCACATATGTATCGTAGAGAAATATTCTTTGTTGCAAACTGTAACGTACCATAATTTTACTCACACTCAAACACGGTACAGATTAGTAAGAGTATGAAGCCCTAAACCAGCCAAACCGCAAAGAAACGTTTATTCACAACACTGATTAATAAGAGACTGAAGTCACAAACTAGCTACAATGCAAAGAAACCGTTCTTAACCATGTAAGGGTCCCATTATACTGTGCCACTGCACTGTTGGGGCAGTGGAGGTGTTAAACAGTGCGGTGATTCACGGTGCCGGGTGGCGGGAACCGCTGGCCCCGCTGACCGAGCAAGTTGCCGACGGCAACAGACTGGGAGGGTTGCGTTTCCCGGCGAACGCCCTGTACTATTTGGTTTCTCTACCGTGACATAATATATAGCAAGCTGATGATTAAAATTTATTGCACCATCACCACTTATTTATTGTCTTCTTTTTTGACCATGTTTATCCGGCAATCGGTACTTCGTAAGCTACAGGAAATTATTCTGGGATAATTTTAAGACGGTCGCCTGGTTAGGTGGGGTTGGAATTGATCTATCAAAGTTTCTTAACGGCAAGAACACACTCAAAGTATATCAAACTCAAGACACTATTTATTGCACAGATTTTTAACAGTTACATCTCGACCACCATACCATATTTATTTTTCTTGTAAATAACAGTTAACAAGGACTGCCCTGAATAATCGTTCACGAAGATTGCTTGTTCTTAGCGAGTGTGAACTTCCTTTAAACTTCCACAAATGGCACAACACTGTATTTCTTCCTACAGTAGTGGACGACATACACAATTAACAGTCTTTAAATGTACATAATATTCACTTGGCACTTAACCGACGCGGTAGCTAGTTCGAAGACTCCCTTAACACGAGAATGCTTTACTGTTCGGTACAATCACGTTTTCCCGCACTCACGTTTTACCGCAACTCGCCATAGCACAATGACACTACTCTCGATTGTTACAATCGATAGTCGACTTCACACTCGTTGATCGACTTTTACATCAAGATTGGCAGGTGCGATAACTATCGTAATGTGACAAACTCCAATGAACTTCTGCTACAGTAGAGATACAGGGGCGTAGCTACTATGGTGCTAGACGGTGCAGTGCACCGGGGCTCCTACGCTCAGGGGGCCCCCCACACGCTCCTCTGGGGGCTCCAAGTGCAGTTCACAGGGCCCACGCGGCTTCACTGCAAACTGGCGACCAGCAACACAAAGCAAAAAAAGGTCGCCCATCTGGCCTGAGGGCCCAAAATAATTTTTTTGCACCGGGGCCCTTGTTGGCCTAGCTACGCCACTGTAGAGATAATACTTCCAGCGCGCTACAATCGCAGTCTAAATCAGCGTTTTTCAACCTTTTTATCCCGAAGACCGAAAAAATTTAAAAATAATTCCAAAGACCGCTAATTTATACGGGCCTATTATTTATTTATTACTAACCTTACAAATTATTATCGACCCGTTCCTTAAGTTACAATAAGTCCCTCAACGGCAGGGGCGGATCCAGGAATTTGGTTTGGGGGGGGGGCCTTTAGCGGACATTGGTTTTGGGGGGGGGCTTGGCTTGAGTGAATTTTGGTTCAGAGGGCTTGCCTTCAGTGAATTTTGGTTTGGGGGGGGGGAGGCTTGAGTCAGCCATGGGGTAGTCTTTATAGCCTTCTCGGACCTCGAATCCGTAGAACTTAAAAAAAAAAAAGGTCTCCAAAATTACAATGTCGGGGGGTGGATCTAGTTGCTTTTGGGGGGGGGTCTTGAGCCCCCTAGCCCCCCCCCTGGATCCGCCCCTGCTCAACGATCATTAAGTTAATCATCAAAGGAACCATCTCTCTTCGATGCCGACTAGAAACGTGTTTAATGAATACATTATTATAATAACATCGCAGTCATATCTTTAGATCCCGGAAATACCAGATTTTTGCTGGTTGTTCTAATATTCATGGCTTATAGAAAATTTTACTTTTAGCTTAAACTCGCTTATAGTCTTATACAGTACGATTTTGATAAGCATGTGAACTATTTTTACTAATTTTTTGTTGTTGTTATGAAATCCGGTTAGAATTAAACATTCTGCCTGCGGAATATATGTGAACCGAGGACCACAGGTTGAGGATCGTTACTTCAGAGGCAATTTTGCTATATGGCTACTTTTGCGTTTATCAGCATTTTTGTTTTAAATTTTTGCAAAAATCGTTTGGAATTTTTACGGGCCTTAAAACTGAACGTAACCTCTGGTAAAGCTTCGTTTTATTCATGTGAAACACGAAAAGTAACGATGTATTCGTTACTGAGTAACGGGTTCGTCGCCTGACTCGAAGTACCGAATCGTTACTCACAAATTCATTTCGTTACTCACATGTTTCGTTACTCGCATTTTTCGTATAGATACGAACACGTTACAGCTCTCGCAACTAACTAATTTTGACAACTAAGGACTAATTTTGTAGTTTTTTAATTTTGTTTAACATAAAAATTTACAGTGTATAATTTGTAAATAGAAAATTTGAGATAGTTACTGGTTTTTCATTGATCGTTCATTAGTAAGGTTTATTGATTTCAAACATTTATGAAATGTGTTTATTTTAAGATTTGATACCTTCTATTTTATTTCATAGTTTAATTTACAATACAAAAGAGTTGTCTAATAGTTTGTGATATGAATCTTTGCATTTGTTATGTTCTAATAATATTTAATTAAATTGCAATGGAGCACGCGCTCCAGCGGCAATTTTCCTATACACTCATCTTCCCCCCCTTTCCTGCATCCATCTACATTTGCCCTTTACAAACTTTAACTTTAAATTATTTCAACGTTTTTGGTAAATTATTCATAATTTCTCTTGGTAACTTATTCCAATCCCTGACACCCTTACCTAAAAAAGAGAATCTTCCTACACCCTTGTGTATGAAATCGTGTGCCAACTTCTGGTCATGTTCATCCTTTCCCTTCCAAGCATTACTTTTAATTCTTACACCAATATCTTTCCATGCCTCATCATCAATATACGCCTTGAACACTCCCATGACCCTCTTCACCCTCATCATGTCCCATTCAGCTTTTTTTTTAATCATATCTGTTACTGGTTGCATTCTGCGATAATTTCAACAACAAATAAAAATATATCAGCCCTTTTTGCAGTTCCAGAATTCCATAAAGAAACAACAAGGTACAATAATTTTATTCCTTTTGGCTGGGGTTAGTTATTGTATTATTACCGCAGGACCCATGTGATCAATGCGGTACTGGCTTGTAACCGCGACACAACAACAATTACGAATCTAATCGCCTGTTTGTCCTGTACCTTTATTACTGATTTAAAAGTTTTGAAAATTGATATTTTTAAAATGAAATAAACCTGCAGGCCCAATTTGATGGTATGTCCACATTTATTTTAACAAATCTATCACAAATGATGAAGAATTTACAAAAATAAATGAATACAGTAAAGGAAGACAGTGGTGAAACCTCCTGTTTAAAACGAAATACTTTGATGAGATTATAATATTTGTTAAATACTTGTCCCATTATTATTTCAGGGTTTTGAGTAGGCTACTTTAAAAAATAACCGCCATTAGTTATTGTCACTACATATGCCACAGTCAGGTGAAAGGTCAGGTCTGTGTTTTTTTTTTTTTTAATGCAAAACAGGTGTTTGTTTTGAAATTATATTAATCTTTCGAATATAAAATTCATTACAACAAATCAAGTGTACATTTAGAGGTTTTCCTTAAGATCCATGTGCTAATTACTTTAAGTTTTATCCAAACAAACAACTTACATAAACTTATTTTACTACCTAAATAAATAATTTACTTAAACTTTACAAAGTACGAACGAAGTCATCCCGTATGCGAAGCGATGCTTCATGCTAGTGTTCGATTCTACCGAAAGTAACGAGTAACGAAACGATACGATAGTAACGAAGTTATCCCGTACGCGGCGCGACTCGATACAATGCTTCATGCTATTTGTTCGATTGTACCGAAAGTAACGAGTAACTATTCGAAAGTAACGGGTATTGATTGATTTAGTAACGAATACATACGGATACAGAATTTCTCGTTACTTTTACAGCTCTACTAGCCATTCCCGTAACTGTGTTGAGTGAACGGTAACGCTCGAATCTGGAGCACACTGTTTCAAATCCCCGTCATCCATATTTCGATTTTACATGGTTTCTTTAAATCTCTCCAGGCGAATGCCAGAATGTTTCATTCAAATGAAGTGCCTCTGACATCTGACGAAAGAACTAATGCTTCTATGGAGTTGTATAATGAAAACACAGCCAAACCTGTTGCAAATATTCAATGGATTTGACCCGCCTTAAGGGGGTATTCTTCAGAAACTAGTTAAAATATATTACATAAATCTAAAACACTTTTCAATAAAGTAGTAAGCTGCCGCCCAGATTAGACGCTGGCTCTGTGATGCACGCTGGCTGCCGGATGGTTAGCCAGATAATAAATTTTAATGTGTGACTTTAGTACGAAAGTGTACTATTATATTGAAAAGTGTTTTAGATTTATGTAATATATTTTAACTAGTTTCTGAAGAAGACCTCCTTAAGGCGGGTCGAAACCGGTCAAATTCATTGAATATTTGCAACAGGTTTGGCTGTGTTTTCATTATACAATTGAAGAAATACCGTTGCTGTTGATGCTGCCATGTTCAAGATTTTGACTTTTATGGAGTGCTAATGAATGCGTTGCCTGGACTATCTGAGTACAAGCGCGGATGCGTTTGATCTGAAAACTGTTGATGACTGACCCATTAGAACGTTCGGTAAACGATATGACACACAACCCTTTTCTACCCACGACTTCGAACGAGACGGAAACATAGGAACCAGAACGTCGGCAAAGTGTTTTCTAAGAACGACGGGCTCGGGACTTGTGCAATCGACTTTAAATTAAAGAATACTTAGAATAGCCAAATTCAGCGAAAAAATATTGCCAATGGCACGGAGAACGACCTAAGAGCAACATCGCTACTAACGCAACCTGCAGAAACACTAATATTTACCTTATCACACATATATCGTCGCACTTAGAGAAAAAGTATATGAAGCAAATAATAATAATAATTTCATTTGGTCGTAATGACATGGTCACAGGGTTATTATTGACTCCGGATTCCGCCCCTACCGTAGCCTTAATCTAACTCAGCAATCCTATCAGGTACAGGTAACCTACAGCTAAACGTGGAATCCGACCCACGGAAGCGTTCTGGCGTACTTCACATCACACAGCAACCCGTGCCAGAGGTGAAGGTCGGGTTAAGGGCCTATGAAAATCTCCGCTGAGAGAGGGATTCGAAGCTGGGACCTTTCCATCCACAGTCAGACACCTTAACAGTTGAGCCACCAGACCGCTTATGAAGAATATTGGTCGTGGTGATTATATACGCAATAATTTTAGTCTAGTAAGAGAAAGCAGAATGAATAGGGAAATAGCTACGTTCCATACGGAGAGGGGTCAAGACAAAAGACACATCAGGTTACGTGGGAAAGAGGTGTTCAATACATACCTTATAGGTAGGCTTGCCAGATTTCTGAAATGTTCAACCGGGACACTAGAATGCCCCCCCCCCCCCCCCAGCGTCATGGGTATTCAAGGGTCCAGACCCTTGGTGAGTTTCAGAGTGTTTTAGAGGGTAGTTTATTCTCAATGCTATGAATACCTAATAAATGGTTAATGATCAGTAATTACTGATTAGGAACCTAAACCAGGGATAATAATAAATTATACTAAAATACAAATTTAAATATTTTATTTCTTACATGTGAGTGTTTACATATAAATGTAATAAGTTGACTAAGTAAGATTGTGAGAAGAAACCCTTTGGATGAGGAATAACAATTTTAACAGTTTTTACGTGTACTTTTCATTGGTGAGCACTTTTTTTAGAAAGTCTTTATTGGTTTTAATCTTGTTGTAAAAATCTTCACAAGTTAATCCGATAGGCTAGGCAGGAACACACTGACATTTCTATCGCAGGCGACTTTCGCCGGGGTGAAGGTGGGCGAGACCAATGTTACAGTAACATTGTTACTGCATACGAGGAGTGTAATACTAATACAATACTGGACTCGCCCGGAGAGCGCATGCGCATGGTCATGATTGGAGAGAGAAGGCGATGTGATGACAATATTTTTATATTTATTTATTAGCAGACCCTCATTCCTTTATAGTTTTCACTTTTCATACAGTACAGTTAAATAAATGACAAAGTAATTATCCTAAGTTATACTTCACAGTTAAATGTTTTAAGACATTTTTGGTCATCTATATCTATAAATTATAGTTTATAACCAAATTTAATTTTTACCGGGACGGAAGGAAAACCGGCCGGGACACCGGGACTTTGTCTAAAAACCGGGGACTGTCCCGGTCAAACCGGGACGTCTGGCAAGCCTACTTATAGGTAGAACGGAATCTGAAATATATGTTGTAGTTACAGATCTTCATGTTATTAGGACTTGTTTCTTCATTTTATTTTAAAATCCGACAGCCTCAGAGCAGCGCCCTAAATTATCAACCGTTCTTTGAGGTGTTAAATATGTTACGGAGAGCTCTCTCCCAAAGGAAGTGCTGCTCCAGAAATACCCAGTTGTGGCTTTGAGGCGCCATCTGTTGTGCTCGGCGGGGGTGATCGCCTGCCCCTGGAGAGGACGCTTTGAGCTATTAATACTGTGTCGGAGCACCCCGCAAGGGAACTACGCTTATTTTACACTTAACACGGCGTAAAAAACTCTAAACCAATATTTCAACTAGGTAATCGTATTGTGGGTTCCTTGTAATATATTTTTCAACATTATTTATCTAGTGCATAAGTAAAGTACTGTAGTCATGTAACATTCGTTTTGAGATTTTAGCACATCCTCATTTTCGTTTTTCCCCGAGTACGTTTAGGATATTTTTCACCCAGAAACCTGGCAGTATACATCACTGTCTCTCTCGCTCTCCGTGTGTTGCTAAATCCTATGAACGCGTTATTCGGTGCAATAGTAATATTCATGAAAGGTTTTGTAGTGAGAATATTAATTTTAAAATAATTTTAAGTCATCAATCAAAATATTGTTTCCTTAAACAATTCATTTTGCGCTTCCGGCGCTCTAGGTTATTGGTACTGAAAATAAATGTGCAATGAGTTTCCCCAGCGTAAACGATGGTTTATTTTACAGTTTGTGATGATTTGTTCTCTTACATGTCCTTTAAGACATTATTCGTAAATTTCTCACTAACACTTCTACTTAACGACGGGCAGTTCACGTATAATAATTAAATCTAGGCAGGAATTATATCTGTATCTTTGATTGTTTTTTATTATTATTATTCTAATCCTCTTATATTTGTTGGTAGCCAGCACCCGAAAAGCTTCAGTTCTCACCATGAATTCTTGATATTCAGTGTCGCGTACAACAGTTTTGATATTATCTGATAATTCTATGGAAACCATCGATGCAGGTTTAAATGGTGTTTATGTATCTGTTTCCTTCCCTCTTCCACATAACTAATACTTACAGGATTTTATCGTTTAATAATTAATTAGGATTGTCAATTTGTGAGGTTTTCAGTGAGAGGACTAAGCGGAAACATACTATACTGTATTTAGAAAGACCGTTTAACCCTTGCGGTGGCAAATGTGGAAAGTCTGAAAATATCTAAAGTCTTATTATTTAAATAACATTAAATGGTTATAAATACTGATATAGATGGATGTGTTACTCCACTTTTTTCCTACCAATCCAACGCTTTGCGCATAGTTGTTTGCTGAAAATTTAAAATTTTGCACGTTATTCAGCGACTCTAGATAGCAGTATTCTGTATTTACCTACATAAATGAATACAAGAGAAATATTAAGTTATTTGTAGCTGGTTTTATTATTAGGCAGTGAGTGCGATTTCTGTTCTCTCCACATTTTTGTGCTGATTTGTGTATTCAGCCTGCTACCTTACACATTGTGAATATAAGGCATTCACCGATTAAGGAAAAACAGAAGCTACAATATAAACTAAACACAAAAAATTTCATTGTACTACTTCGGCTGATTTCGAGCATTTGGTGCATCTCCACTTCGGTTTTTATGTTTGTCAGTTTTTGGTTGCAATATTCCTGACTCGTAGATTGGGTGAGATAGCTGGACAATCTTGAACTGAATTAGATTCATTAATCGCTAGGCGTTAGCTGTCATCTTATAATCATTCTTTTACATTTATTTTTAAATACATAAAAGTCTTCGGATTCCTTATTTTTTGCCCATTATCTTAAGTAACGCGTCTTATTTTTTGGTTTTTACCCGAACTGTACATCATTTGGCATGTGAAGGGCAGAAAATCTTATATATATATATATATATATATATGTATATAGACGTGTGTTTTCCTATAGTTCACTTTCCAGCCACCACTACCTAGCACAGATCATAGATCTTTGTGTGTAGAAGCAGCATGGAGTTTCTTGTCATGCACAACGTTGGCCGAATGTCGATAGCTTTGGGGATGTGGGAGATATGATGGTTTAAAATTAGTCGATGCAGGGAATTTTCGTTTTTTCAACCGATAACATGTGTCTCCGTATATGTCACTGTGCTGTCACAACTACATAGCATAGACCATTGGTATTTGTGTGTGGAGGTGGCATGTCTCCTATCGTGTACTATGGTGGTTAGATGTCGGTAGCTATAGGGGTGTGGGATATATGGTGGTTGAAAGTGGTCGACCTGCGGCACTTTCATATTTCTACCAAAAACGTATGTTTCATGGTGTATCACGTTTCAGCCCAAAACTATCTAGTCCAGATCACTGGTGTTTGTGTGTGGTAGTGTCAGAGAGTCACCCGTCGATAACAACGTTGGCCGAATTTCGGTAACTGTGGTAGTTTGGGAGATATGGTGGTTGAAATTGGTCGATCAAGGATATTTTCGTATTCGATCAAAGACATGTGTGTCCGTATATTTTACTTAGCTGCCTGAACTACATAGCGAAGATGACTGGCGTTTGTGTGTAGTAATTGCATCGAGTCTCCCGTCGTGCACTATGGTGGTTAGATGTCGGTAGCTGTCAAACAAAATTCCTTTACAAACACAGCTAGTATGGAATAAATGAGAAGACTGAGCGAAGACCCAAACAGCTCACTATGCTGATTTTTATACTTCAGATGAGAGATACATTACTGTACCGAACAAAACAACTTTCTTGGCCACCACAATCGCCAAGCAGGCATCTAGTCAAGGCTGGTGTAGGTGGACGTGTTCCCAGAATCCTGCCTGATAAACAGCTCGCAAATGTTTGCCACGCGCGCCAAATAATTACTTCTGAAAGAGCCAAGGGAAGTCTTCAGCAGCCACCAGTGGGAAAAATAACCCAATTTTCTTGCGCTGTGAAGATTATGCAGAAAGGATACTTATGAAAGCATGATTAGATATTTTTTGGTTATGGCTTTACGCGCCTCGTTTACGTCAAGGTCATTAGAGACGTTCAAAGACCGGTGACAAGGAACGGGAAGGAATTCTGCCACGGCCTTTTAAAGGCTCATCCCGGTATTCACCTGGAGTGATAAGGGGAAACCATGGGCAAGAAGAAGCACTCACCACGGCAGCGCCCAGGGCTCCATAAGAGGGCCGCTGCGGTGACCAACACACCGGTGCCCCCGGCACCAGCAAGACGGCTGCTGAAAAGCAGCCACGCCATCAAGCAGAGAAGAAGAAGAAGAAATCAAGAACGGGAGAGTCAGAAAGAGAAGGTTGCTGTCAGCACACTGCATTCGTCAGGATGATAGACTGCAGACTCTCTTCCAGCTCCTCCTCATGAGCTCCTCACGCGACTTCCGCTAAGGGAAGTCGCGCCAGTAGCCACTCCCACCTAAGACCCTTTCCACCATGCGCGAGGACCACCGGTCACCGCCATATGAAGATATCATCTTCAGCCAAACAGCAAGGACAACCCGACAGAGATGAAAAAACACCGTCATCAATAGGGAGGAGTAAATGCCGAAGGCAACACACTCCGCAATAATCTGCTCCAATATGGCTGGAGCAGTTACTGGCTGTCTGCTGCCAAATCTGAATGGCCGGATGGGATTCGAACCCACGTCCTCCCGATGCGAGGCCATCTTTAGTCAACCTATGATCAGGAAGTGTTCTCAAACTCACGACTGTGAAGCTATTAAGCCGGCCTCATCGCGAGAAAATCTTTTATCTTTGGTAGAACTGCCGATTCTGTGACCAGGTTGTTCTAGCATTTTCATCACGCCATCATGAGAGCACACTCGCTGACAGCCGTGACATGAGTCTCTGAACATGCAGGACTTTAGTCTACTCCGCCATTTACGCTTCCAACAAATGGCAATATCCACAATAGTCATACCGTCGAAACGATATGAATGTTCTCTCAATCATCGTCATTCGCCCAGCCATCGAGACAAAGAACTTTACACGTTATGACTTAAGGCCAGGGAAACATCTACCTAGCAATCAGTTGTTGATCTGTAATCATAATTCTGAATGCACATTTTATTTGTTTAGTTGCTTAAGATTTAAATAGCAATCAATAAACAGTCTCAGATTCCTAGAATATAAGTATTTAATAAATCATATGTTACAAACGCGTTCATTTATTTCAGTTACAATATAATCTTGTTTCAGAATACTATTTCTGGCAATGTTATATTTAACGCGAAAAGATATATTACATGTTCTTCAAAAGGAAGGTAAAATTAGATCAAATAAATTCATTCCTGATTTGCATCATGGGATCATTACACTCGTGGGTCCGTTTTACTGAGAGATTCTACAAAAAATGTCACCAAACAGAGTAAAATGTGCTGAGTTATGCGAGGACAACTGTTAGGCGTTGGCGTGGCAGTAGATAAGTTGAGATTCTTCTGCGTAGGAGCAGCAGTGGGCGATGTAGATTTGTGGAGCACCAACTTGCGTTCTCTTACTTTACCACAAATCACGGGCTTGGCAGAAACCTCACAGCAGGTTGCCTTCCGCCGCTATTGTTATTATGATTTTATTGACCAAATTACAGGAGGTTGCCTTCCTCCGCTATTGTTATTATGATTTTATTCACCAAAGTACAGGAAAACAAAAAAAAAAATAAAAAAAAAATAAAAAAATAAAGTGAGCAGATAGAAGACCGGTTTTAGTGCTTTTCAAAGTCTATCTCAACCTGTCCAATTTTTGTGGTCAAACGTGTAATATGCGTAGAGTTGTGGAGACTAATAAATATGATGTATAATATGATGCACCATGGTTCAATCCTCTGCCGTTTAACAATTCTGCTCCTTTATAAACGAATGAGGTGAATAAAGGAATTATAGTATAGAAATTTCTGAACAAGAAGATGAAATCGACTGATCACTAGGGTTCGGATCTTTAGGACAAGTCTTATTTTTTTCCTGCCTTCTTTTTGAGCTGAAATGCTGAATTAAACACTGACTGAACGTTTGTGATTGTATGTAAATGTATTTTTACAGCATATAAATGCATATTGAGGCCATTTTCGAGGTTTGGTCATATTAAGATAACATTTGTGGTCATGTGGTCATATTTTAAGGAAAAATATGGTAATTTTTAATAATACCGAGAAGAAAGATGAGAAGAAATTAAGATACTTATTCGCAGAACTGTAGTGCTATAATACATTGGAGAAAAAAAAACTAGTAGTTACAGTATTGGTGAGAATTCACTAGTTCTCTCTAAAGGTTAATGTTTCGCCCTCCCTTTAATCTCGACAAAGCAGCGTCAATAAATGTCTCATTGTCACCAATACTTTGGAAAATAATTCCCCGGTCAGTGTTAAATCCGCAGTGGATCAGTAAGTACCGACAAGCTGGGAGAAAAGAAAAGAAAGCTGGAAGTGCGATGTTACGGAGTTACCTAAAGAAATTTGGAGAGGTATTTTACTACAGACGAAAGAGTTATTTTCTGTAAATTATGCGAAATTAAAGTGACTTCAACAAAGCGATTTAAAATTTAATTTCCCAAGGGTGAAGTGAGTATACGGAAGCAAATTATGCTGTCTTCGTGAAAAGGACACTAGTAGATCAAATAAATGAGGTATAATGGAGCATGTTTTGATGTTTAGTAAATTTAAATGTTTGGTCATATTTTGTCATTTTTAGGTCATAATTACCCTTTCTAAGGTCATATTTGCATGAATATTTCTGTATTTTTTTGGTCATAAAGCTCAGAACCCTACTGATCACTATATGAGAAAATGTTTGCTGATGGATGCAGTTAGTTAACGAGAACTGGCAAGAACAGAGATGAAAATGTTACATAATATTGGTTTAGGAAAAATCGCGGTACAAGGGAAGCAATTCTGTCTTTAAGATTAATACTTGAAGGGCGGATCAAGAAAAACAAAGATACTTTTATGGCATTTGTTGATTTAGAAAAAGCTTTTGATAATGTTAGGTGGGACAAGATGTTCAAAATTTTAAAGAAGTCAGGTCTAAAGTATCGAGATAGAAGAATACTCTATAAACTATATAAGAATCAAGTGGCTGTAATAAAAGTAGAGAATCACGAGAGACATGCATCAGTTAAAAAGGGTGTGAGACAAGGTTGTAGTCTATCCCCGTTAATATTCAACTTGTATGTAGAAGAAGCAATGAAGAAAGTCAAAGAAAAATTTCCATGTGGCATAAGTTTTCAGGGAGAAAAAATCAGTATGCTACGATTTGCTGATGACATTGTCTTGTTAGCAGAGAGGGCTGAGGATATTGAGAAGTTATTGAATGGCATGAACAAAATACTGAAGGAAGATTTTGGACTGAATATAAATCAAAGTAAACAAAAGTGATGAAATGTAGCAGAAATGATACCAATACTAGCAGATTAAATATAAAAATAGGATCGATGCAATAGGAGAAGTGAGTGAGTTCTGTTACTTGGGAAGCAAAATTACAACCGATGGCCGAAGCAGGAATGATGTTAAAAGCAGAATAGCACTAGCAAAAAGAGCCTTCATGAAAAAGAGAAACCTTTTAGTTTCAAATATTGATCTAGGAATTAGAAAGAACTTCTTAAAACTCTATGTGTGGAGCACAGCACTTTACGGTAGCGAAACATGGACTTTAGGAATACCGGAAAGAAAGAAACTTGAAGCATTTGAAATGTGGTGCTACAGAAGAATGCTGAAAATTAGGTGGACAGACAAAGTAAGAAATGAACGAGTTTTGGAAATGATGGGTGAGAAAAGAAGTTTATGGAAGAAGCTTACAGGAAGAAGAGACAGGCTGGTAGGTCATATTTTGAGACATGCTGGATTGGTTAATTTGTTAGTGGAGGGAACAGTGAAGGTAAGAACTGTAGAGGAGACAGAGATTAGAATATATGAAGCAGATAATTGAGGACGTGGGTTGTAAGGGGTATGTAGAAATGAAGAGGTTAGCACAGGATAGGAAGGGATGGAGGATTGCATCAAACCAGTCTAAAGACTGACGACAGCAAAAAAAAAAAAATGAAGTAGATACTATGCCATGCAGTGATTTGATGGTTACACAAAATAGGGAAGAATTAACTGTAAAATACCAACCAAATGGCAGGATACCTCTTATAATTAATACTGTAAAAAGACACAAAAAACCGGTGTATGGAGGTCAGACAAATCTCTTTTCAGGCAAGTTTCATCTGGACGTGTTCCGCATTGTATGAGAGTTAATATCAGTCGAAAGTGCTGTCCACCAATGGAAATGTCGTTTCGTCATCTCTTTCTAACCGTTTTATTTTACTTTTATAATGTTCTTTAGTGGATCGAGCGTAGAGGATAAAAGGTAACGTTCTGGCCTTGCATTCGGTAGGACGCGGTTTTGAATCCCCGTCCGACCATTCAGATTTCGGTTTTCCATGGTTTCCAGAAAGCACTCCAGGCAAATGCCGGGATGTTGCTTCAAAAAACCGTGGCCGAATTTCTTCCCGTTTCTAGCCCCCAGTCCTTTACCTCATCTCATTACCTCGACTATATATATAGTGGATATACTATCAGTTAAAAAAGACTAATCGCCTAGGTCAAAATTTAAACCGAAGGTTAAAAGCATGAACTAGTGTATTAATATGAATAAAAATAAAAGTGGTCATTAACATTGCCAAATATTTCAAAAACTTTTTCATTAATTTTTTCAGATCTTTAGTAATATCGTTTTTCTGCCTACTAAGAAAGCAATATTTCTTAATGCTTGATGACCGCTTTCTTAATTAACCAACAACGTATTTAGAAAATTCCCCAAAATTAAAATAAAAGAATTAGCTGGAGAAAGAAGAGAACACCGAAAGATATTCAAAATCAAAACAAAAATCGCTGAATATACCGAAGTGATAGAAATTGAACCATCCTATACAGTTTTTCGTCAATCCCCAGGTCATCCTGAATATTTGTTAAATCAATCTGACAATAAATTATAAAATGTATGATGGTTGTTGATCAGTGTTTATGAGCTTCTAAATTCTCTAGCAGGTAATTTTGATTTTGTAGTTTTACATGAAGCCCTGTGAACCCGTGTTATTTTTGTAGAAAACTTGGCAAACGTGCGGCGCTGTCCGCAGCTAGGTTCCGTGTTTACGTCTAATCTATTTCTGAAGTTTCACTATCCGTACTTCTAAACATCATGTTCACATCCCTGTTCTCTTTACCATTTGATGTGTGCCAAACAGCCTGATTCTAAACTAAGTGTTGATTTCTTTCAATAACAAGCCGAACGCTGCCGCTGATATTAAAGTATTTTGACAGAATAATGGTAATATATTTTTTCCCCTATTTCAAATCTTTAAATCTATGTCACCCACTTTAACGATTTCGCAGTTGGCACACATCTGGTTAGTTATAAGAAGAGCGAGGATCTGTGTTAGGCCTGGAGGCCATGTAGAAAAACATGTGCTATAATTTTATTTCTCGTTGGTTCTGCGAGAGTATTTCATGCTAACCAGATTAATGTATATACAGAAAAAGTGAGATGAGGTCAAAGAATTTAATGAAAATTTTTTGACATTCATCGATTGCTGTGACGATAAGTTAATAAATATGACATAAAAACGCAAATTCCGGAGTCACTGTAAACAATGGACAGAAAATATCAATTTAGAAATAATCGTTTATCGGTTTACTGATTTGACTCGTAAAAATGTTTATTCGTACAGTGTACATAGGTCATCTGAAACAACTTTTGATATACTTATTGCTTCGACGCTCAAGGGCCTGTATTATAAGACTTATTATAAAGCTAATAAAAGGTAAAGTTTGGTCATTGTGTCAACATGTCTGTCATGCTGTGAGGTAACGTACCCGAGCTTTGTTGATGGGCTAACAACGGCCAGAGATGTAGCTACCAACTCGAGGTTACGCATGTTATTTAATGACAGTTCTATTTACATCCGTGAAAAAATTAATTGCCAAAACACTGAAAGAAACGAGTTTGAATTGAGCTTTAATTACCATTTTACTTATCAGTTGCTTTTTATTTATATTTATTCTTAGAAGTAGATGTTTTCTTTAAGTTCTCTGGCCATAGATATTTAAGATAAAAGTTTTAATTTTCGAGCAGAAATCTTAGGCAAAGTTTTGATTAGAATGAAATTTATCCTGGTTCAGAATAATAACTGGCACTTGACATTACATCAGAGGGCATGAGTAATTACAGATTTAAAAAAAAAATAATTTAAGTTGCTTTTTTCATGAGCGCCATATTACTAAAACATAACTTCATGTAATTTGTAAGGACGAGCCGACCAGTACAAATGTTTCCGCACCTGACGAAGGCGACGGAGCTAGTCTCCCAAATATCCTATTTTAACAACTGAATCCGGCGGCACACCCGTGAAAATTGCGTTTATGCGATATAATGTTATATATTTTTAGCAGGCGTCATGTTAATAAAAATCCGCAAAAGTAAGTGGAATTTGTAATAACATAATGTGTTTGAAAGTAGTTCCACATTTATCACACGACCTATGCCGCCTCGACCAGCATTAAAACTAATATTACGCGGCATAACTTAAGATGTATTTTGATTGATCTTCACTGACGAAATATTATTGACATTATTATTTCAGATGCATGTAAGTAATTCAACTCTATCGCGATGTAAGCTACAATCGAAATATGTTCAACATTGCAAAATCAGGGTATGAGCGTTATTTATTGTATTTATTTAAAGCAATGGGAAGAAACGGTTTGTCAGAACCCTCCATTCAAATCGTCATTTTTGACTAGCTTAGAAGCTAGTAACATAATAAACGATTGATTGGAAGATACAGCTGCTTGTTAAGCTCTCGCTGAATTGTGAAATACTAATAATATTTGTTAATGATGTGTCAAGATGCGTGTGACCAGAGACTTTACCACTCTACGTTTTTAGTAAATTTTATATCATTTCGTAGGTTATAAGAATACAAAATATTTAAAATAATTGATAATATTCTATAAATAAATACATATTTAATGTTTAATATTATCAACACTTATGATATAACTAGCAAATTTATATATAGAGTAGTCAGTCGCTCCATCATGTACGATGATGTGCTTTCACAGCTTCGGATTTGCCAATCAGGTGTGGCTTTTGTACCGCTGCGTAAATTCATTACTTTGGTTTCTACTGTAATAGAAAACTTGAGGTTTTCTGCAAGATACTCGCGTTGAGTGTACCTAGAGACCGACTGGCTTTACTCCAGAGCTAATTTAAGTCCGTGACAAATTGCCTCGCGCGCTTAACTTCAGCAACAGTCCACTTGCAAAAATAATCGGTAGTATCACTTGCCCAACAGGTTGCCACTTACATTTGACTCTGTATTCCATGTCTTTGTTAAGCAAGATTTATGAATTAGCCATCGCTATTCTGAAAGTTGTAAGAGTATAATGTTTCTTTCCTTCATTACGTAATACCCAAATTTTATCACTGCTGTCCCGGATGGAAAAAGTGAGTGATGTTTTAGTGCTGGAAAGGGTTAGTGGGAGGAGGAAACTACTCCAAATTATAAGAGAAAGAAGAACCGGATGGGACACTTGTTGAGAGTGGAGTGCTTGTTAAAAGATGCCTTGCAAGGGCTAGTTTGTGAGCATTGGCACCGGCAGGATTACTTTAAGGGAGGTGATCCGTTTTTTTATACATTATATATAACACTTACTAACTAAGGATACTGAATTCATTGACAAGGTGTTGAACAACAACCTAGGTGCCTTAAGTTATTATTTAAACAGTGAATTTAATAACAAAATTTTTATTTCTTTATATTTTTCTGCGTATTTTCTTTCATAGCAGGGGGGGGGGTGTAAGTGCACCCCCCTCCCGGCGCCCATGTTTGTGGGAGAAGAGTGACAGGAAGAGCTCCACCGGTTGACAACAGTTACGTAATCGAAAGAAAAAACGGCTATGATTTGTCGTATCAAAACATAATCAAGGAAATAGCCCAAGCTTGTCGGTATAATGGAAAACTGACACTGTAATGTGTGTCAGTGAAATTTTCTGGTAACAAATGATGTAAAAACAATGATCACCGCTACAACAAGCAATCGAAATCTTAACATCGACTGTATACTATCGATGTTATTAAACTGTCAATTAATTTAGTTTTAGATTACGTTTAAAGTACACACATTGAATACATAAACATTGCCCGATATTAAATTGAAGTGCTCGTTTTTGCATAGTTTTTGAATGCTTCTTGATCATAAATTCCATAGCACAGCAACTTTATACTGAATTACCAAGTCACTACTTGTAAGTGATGGCACCACTGAACGTCTGTTTTGCATGAATAACGACCCTCGTTTATTAAAACAGCTTCTTGATTGCCAAACGAGACCTTAAACTGCATAATTCGATAAAGTATGACGAGTAAGGAAAAGTGTACGACATTTTTGACATTTCAGTTTTAAATTAGAAACACTAATTCGTATAGTGAAATTCATTAGTCTTGGTCATACTTCGTTAATCCGGTAGACGGATTTTTGCTGTACATTAATTAATAAGCAAACATTCACAAAAAGAACAGAAGGATAGTTGTACGCTTCATATGCTAATTTGTTTACAAACTAAAACATGTTTATTTAAGAAGAATCAGATCAAACACATATTGAAAGGAACCAACTGTATGTATCTTTCTATTCTTTTGCTTTACGTCTCGTCGATGTCTAGGTCATTAGAGGAAGGAATGAATTCGGCTATGACCTTTTGAAGGAACCATCCCGGCATTTGCCTGGAATGGTTTGGGTAAACAATGGAAAATATCAAAAGAATTGTTACAACTATTGACTGCACACACGATTCGTATTATTTCTGTTTTATTGTGTTTAGGAGCATTCACTGGAAATACTATGTTTTTTTCAATATATTATTAAGTTTTTACTTCAGTTTCTTTTTTTATACATATATACTGAATTTAGTGGGTTATGCTCTTGCTTCGCAATCAGAACACCGTTTCAATTCCCCTTTCGGCAATAAGGATTTCGGTTTTCTATGATTTCCTGAAGCCACTCCAGGTGATTGCCGGGATGATCCCTTTAAAAGTCCAAGGCCAAGTTCCTAAACGACATCGACGTCGACGATGCGTAAAGCGTGAATTATAAAAGAGAGAAGCATGGAAATGGTGAATCCCGGTGTGGGCCTCTTAAGCGCTTCGCTTGCGTAGAATACCGGCACGGAATGTCACCATTCGACGTTCAGATCACCATCAACAAAGTTCTCTTATTAATGCAATGGTGTTTGGGAGGTATTCAAGGATTTCAGACACAATCAGGTATTTAGGAACCCCGCATCCACCGTCTCTCATACTTCGCAACCAACTCAGCCAACGGGCGGGCTATCTCAGCAATAAGCCCACTGAATTTTGTTTCACTCAACCATGCAAGTTTGTTCAGTAATAGTAACATTAATTTTTTACTGTCAGTTAAAATAAGTGAGTACCTTGTAGTTATCAGTGATAAGTTAGATTAAAGAGTTGTCCTCATTAAGTTCAATCAAGATTTCAGAGCTAGATTTATATAATTAAACCGCAAACTGGCAGCGTTTAAAAAGCAAGTAGCTTCTCAGTACAGTGGGTCTTAGTCTTCTGATATGCTCGTTTGATATCAGCACTAAATTACAAGGATACTCTGTTTTTTAAGGTTTCAGTTGTTCGCTTCAAAAATGTTTTGTCCAGCCGCCAAAGTAATTTTTTTTACTCAAGCTTGTTCTTTCGTACGACATAGTTTTACCTAACGTATACTTCGAAATAGTATCCTGAATTGCGGATTATTAGTTTAAACATAAAAGTCGTTACAAGTTTCTCATAAGTCATACTTCGGAAAAAAAAATTATCCGTTAGAAAAACAAAGAAAAACACGCGTCGAATTTAATGGCTGAAAACAACATCAGTGTATGTGCAGTAGAGTACTGAGATTCACAACAGATCACTGTGTTGCTGAGTTTAAGGCTAACCTGAATTTAGAATTATGCACAAGCATAGGTCTGAATAAATAACAATTTTTAAGCGTTCGCTACATATAATGTGTGCGTAATATTAAATGAATATTATTGACTGTTTAATGATTATAATGACTACTAGCTTATCTCCATGACATTGTTCATGTTGATCAGAGAAGCTTTCGAACGTCTAGCCATCGACCTGCAGATTATCATAATCTTATATAACATAAATAGACGTGTGTTTCCCTATATTTCACTTTTAGGCACCACTACCTAGCACAGATCACTGGTGTTTGTGTGTGGACGTAGCATACAGTTTCCTATCGTGCACAACGTTGGCCGAATGCGGGTAACTGTGGGGGTCTGGGAGATATGATGGTTTAAAGTGGTCGATGCAGGGCATTTTCATAATTCGACCAAAGAATTGTGTCGACCTGCGCCACTTTCATATTTCTATCAAAGACGTATGTGTCCCGGTGTATCACTTTTCAGCCAAAACTATCTAGCGCCGATCACTGGTGTGTGTGTCTGGTAGTAGCACAGAGTCACCCATCGATCACAACGTTGGTCGAATTTCGGTAGCTGTGAGAGTGTGTGATATGTGTGATGTTTGTGTGTGGTATTAGCCTCAAGTCTCCCATAGTGCGCTATGGTCGTTACATGTCGGTAGCTGACAATCCAAATTATTTAGAAACACGAACGAAGTCGTGGGCACCAGCTACTTAAATTACAGATTTTCCTCGTTGCCTTTGGCATTCACTAACTCGGCTACTATCATCTATTTATTTATTTTATATTTATGGCTTGCGGCATCTTAGGCCATAAAGCCAGTTCGTTAGTGATTATGTGTGATCCAGTGCATTCAGTTTCTCCAATATGCATTTTTTCCAACTAATTATAAACAACACAGGACGGACATGATATTCACAGACACAACACCTTAAAACCCATGCCCACGGCCGGACTCGAACCGGCGACCTTCGGCATGTGGAGCTAGTTCACTAGCCCCTACGCTACCTAGGTCTGCTACGATCTATTTGACCTGAATATCTGATAGTTATGAAAATAAGATGGCATTAGGATATCATCACATGAATTTATTTGCTAATATTTTGATCAGATTTTCTACTCTGTCCCTAGTTCAGATAGTGAGATGAGAGTAATTTCAGATTTCATGTTAAAACATAAGACTTAAAACTGATAATACCATCGCCGCCAGGCTGGGCTAAATAAAGAGAGCCCTGCCAGAATTGATTCTGAATTTTCAAGTTATGCTATGATATCCGAGAAAAGTTTGAAATTAAAAACAGATTTGAATTTCCTGCTGCTTTTTTTTTTTTTTTTTTTTTTTTTTTTTTCTCTTATGGCTGTACACCTCGTCGACGTCGAGGTCATTAGATGGGGGATAGGCCTGGGGCCAAGGACAAGGAACTGGAAGCATCCCGGCGTTCGCCTGGAGTGATTTGGGGAAACCACGGAAAACCCAAATCTGGATGTACGGACAGGGATTCGAATCAGCGTCCTCCCAAATGCGAGGCCAGAGCGTTAAACCGCTCACCCACCACGCTCGGTAGCACAGATAAAACTGACACTTTATCAGAATCCTGTAAATAGCGCAGTTCTCTGATAAAATTTGTGAATAGTTCTTAAAAAAGATTGGGAGACTTTTTTACTCATCCAGCAGTTGGTTTAATTATAATAAACATAGTTTCTCTTTGATGGAGTGTTAAATTCAGTATTCCAACGATGACACTCCTGCATATCTGAAAGTGGTTTAACTCAACAAATCTGTAAGGATGGTATGAAAATTTGGCAGCCTCTCCCATAGTTAGCGATAATATTAGCGATATATGAAATTTCACGATAATTTGGTAACCATTCCTTTCTACTGACATGTTTCATATTCTGTATTTTTTTTTTCCTCACAACATAAACAGGCACCGATAATTCTATTTTTTGTAATAATTTGATAAATTTTACGTTAAGTATTTAATTGTTTTCACTCCATTGCCTGTTAATTTTCTTGTCTTCGAAATTTTATAAAATATATATATTCGCTGAGACCAACTAATACCACGTTAAGCCTTTGTGCACTTGACAGCGAGTTTCATCTTCTTTTGGTCCCAGAAGTTCTTCATTCGTTTATGTTATTATTATTATTAATTTAATTGTGGTGGAGCTCACGCTCCGGTGGCAACTCCCCTAGTAATCTAATTACCCCTTTTTATTTTTTTAAAATTATCTTATATAATTTGAGTACTAAATTGCTCCCCATCCACCTTTGCGATTTACAAATTTTATTTTAAAATTCGTTCAGCGCCTTTGGTAAATTATTCATCACTTCAATTGGCAATCCGTTCCAATTCCTGACACCCTTACCAACAAAAGAAAATTTTCCCACTCCCTTATGCATGAAATCCATTGACAGCTTGTGATCATGATCATCTTTCCCCTTCCATGTACTGTTCCTAATTCTCCGATCAATATCCCTCCAAGCCCTATCACCAGCATATGCCTTGTACATAACAAGAAATTCTGACCCCAGCATATAAAACGCAATTAACCTTTAGTTTTTTTATCTGTGTACCTAATAAGCTGACTCTTCTTGGCATTTATCTTCATTCCATTTAGATTATATATTCTATAAAGATACTGTATTATATGTTCACTCGAATAGAGTTAGTTATTTATCTTTGATTTCTATATAAGATTTAGACCAAAGTTTCGCCCTATCTTTAATGTCATAGTGTTCAACTTTGCATAAGAGACCTTTGGAGATGCTTTAATCAATTCGTTGTCAGTATGGTGAAAAGCCGTGGCTAAGTTAAGAGGACTAATGTAGCTGATTGTCCCTGCCGGATACTGTGCGTGACGGAGGTGTAGGTGCGTGCGATCGCCTGGGAGGTCCTCACGGTCTCGTGACCCCGGGTCACTTTTTTTCCTGTCCTGCGTGCAGCCCAGGGCGCCGTCGTTAATCGTGTTAGTGTGGTCTTCCACGCAGCATCGTGCCCGCAGAGACCCGAACAATTGGGTCAATTGGTAGCCGGCTGGTCGCCATGGGAAAAGACGTCGTGATTGGCGCCGGTACTTGGCCTGCAGGAAGCGCCCGTCCAGTATCAGGTGGCGCAGCTGTCAACAGAATTGGTGTCCTAGTACTTAACAATTAGCATCAGTCTTTCTTACATATTAAATATGCAATCTTTATAAAAAAAGCATCGGAACAATACCAAATCATCGCAGAACTATGGAAAAATGTTGGAGAAAATCTCGTCATAAAACTTAAAGAAATTATGGATGAAATCTACTAAACAGAAAAAGAAAAAAAAAAATGCGTATAGATTGTAAGACAACGATCATATATCTACTGTACAACTATCGTTGGATTACGTTACTGTCAATAACTTGCAAAATTTTGTCCAAGGCCGTCCTAAATCGTGCAGAAGCTCAACTGGCTGCAGAAATTGGCGAACACCAACGTGGATTCAGAGAAGACCGATCATGCATTGAACAGATTAACAACCTGAAATACTCGATGAATTATTTCGACAATACATCAATATTATTATTGCTTATAGCTTTACGCCTTGTCGATGTCGTGATCATTAGAGGCAGAAAAGGATTTGGGACAGGGCACTGAAAGGAATTCGGCCATGTCCTTTTGGAAAAAACCATCCCGTCACTCGCCTGGAGTGATTTGGGGAAACCATGGAAAGCCCAAATCTCGATGACCGAATGGGAATTCATAATACTTCAAACAAAAATTGTCATCACACTTATTGACTTAAAAAAGTATATTACAGTATACGTAGACTTTTTTTTTAACTGCTTAACGTCTCTTAACTACGAGGTCTTTAGAGACGGGAGTATATATACGTAGACAGTATCCCTTATTGAAGTAATAACAGAATCTGGACTAGATAAAAAAAATCATCAAAGAAACACTTTTTGATACCAAATCCAAGTTCATGGGAGAAATGAATTCAGTTTTAAACAGACATAGGTGTACGACTAGGTGATTGGTGGGCAATCACCGTTGGTCTTCATTTGTGCGCTTGAAAAAGTCGTAAGAGAATGGAGAAAAGCGAGAGAACAAAATCACAGACTAGGACCAGAAATTAAAGGAATAGAATTAATAAAATTAGGCTGTTCTGCATTTGTAGACGACGTTGCATTAATTGCTCAAGACAATGCCGATGCATAAAAAGAACTTCTACTATTACAAGAGTAGGCAGCGAAAATCAGATTATAAATTTCATTAAAAAAATTAGATAGATATCAAAACTACAATAGCTGAGCACAAAATAGGTAGCAAGAAGATCTATCGAGGGAAAGAATTTAAATATTTGTGTGAATTCATTACAGAAAATTGTAACTAAAATAAATCTATTGAATCAAGAGTTCACAAAATGGATAATGCATTTCAGATAACAAAAAATACTTGCCTCAAGAAAAATATCTCTTGGAACTGCACAATCTGACACAATAAAATAGTAATCAAGCTCTCTGTGCATCAGAAAAACCACGTCTCCAACACAAACACTAAAAGGATAACTTAGAAGTGAAGGAACGTAAAATATAGATAAAAATTGTTGGACAAAGAACGAAAGATGGGGTGTATTACCAAAAACTTAATGCAAAAATATATTTAAAAATCTCAAAAAAATCACACAGTTCGCATGTGAAGAATGCAATTCATGGAACACCAGCAAAGGAACAGACTCAAACAATCACACAAAATTCATACATTCTTAAACAAGACCACCCGAATAAATAACAAGATAGAAAAGGACCTGAAAGATTTATGATCAACAAATCTATCGAACCTGAATGAAACCAGGAAACTCACACTAATGGATGGTTCGAGGAGGAAGAAGAGAGAAAAAGCAGCCAAGATAACTAGGTCAGTGTAACGAAAGCTCACCCATTCGTTGCATATGAAGAAATACTGGCCTAATAGAAAGGCCAACAAATGTTGATTTCGCGTGCTTCTAAGTTATCCAATCGCGAAGAATAATTAGAAGAAATATTACAAGATTTTCGGGTGCGAATAAAATGTGGAGATACTTACTGTCATAGTAGATATTTATTTTAGACATTCATAAATGGACCCGTAACCTAATAAATGCAAAAAGAACTCCGCCGGAAGCCTTAAGGAACGTTCGAGCGGCTCTTCAGAAGTTTACTGCTTTTCATGAAAAGTGTTACGAGGAACTTGAGCGCATAAAAAGTACAAGTGGTACTTTTCTCTAAAAAAGTAAGGAAGATATTGGACACGGATAATTTATGAGAAAAATCGAGAAATGTATAATGGTATTATTTTCGTGCTGGTTTTATTACGCAGGGTTTCAATTAGTCTTGTATTTCTCTTCTGCATAGTCTGGATATTGACGCGTAATTGGAATCATGAAGCACTGTGTAGTATTTCGTTCACGGCGCAAGCTTTGCGAGAGATTAACGTTAGGTAAAGTTTCCGAATGTGGCAGGCATACAGGTTATATCGTTTCTTTCTTAATCGCTACTGATAACTTTAGTTGAATTTCATATATTTAGCAACAGTGCGTGGTTTGCTCACTGTATAATCGTAAGCATGAAAAGCTCTTGAATATTCTGCTGTTAAGGAGCTCGACTTTCTCCGGAAGAGACGCCTTGGAGAAAATCAAGCCGCTAGTTAATTGCCTTCCTTTGCTCTGTGAAAAAAACTGCTGAAAAACGTAAACCGTATAGTCATTCGAGATGTCCCAGTCAACAAAGCTCCTTTAGTAACGCTGCCAATTTTTGTAAGAGGTGACTGCTTCAGTTACTTATGCCGACAAGATGTGGATTAAATGATCAGTTATGCTTTCGATTTCGAGGGCGTTGCGTCGGTTGTCTTACAGCCTGGGTGTATCGTTTTTACGATTGAAGAAAAGTGGATAGTTTTTGCTTTTTTTATTCCTAAAAGTCGGAGCAATTTGACTTAAGAGAAACCCTTTCTTTTAATAAAGGCTTCCTTTTTATCTACTTGAAACTGTTACTAGCAAAATCACGTACAATTCGTGCCTCCTCTAAAGCTGCGTTCCCACGATCTCTTGTAACGGAGGCGGCACTTCAATAGCCGAAGTGTAGGGATGAGCGCGCGCCGCAGGTTAGCCCTCGCTTACCTCGCCGCCACCTCCCCTCCACGTTGTCTAGTGTCGTTTGCCACAGAGCATTTTACAGCAACAGAAGGGGTGCGCACCGCTGCCGCAAACCGATGGCAACAGCGCACCGCTACACACGCCTGTGATGTTTACCGACAGAGAGTGGATAGCTGCGTCTCGACCCTCTAGCAGAGGCTGCCCCGTTCCCATGGCGTGTTGTTGAGTATCCGTCCTGTCCCGCCTTCGTTACAAGACGTCGTGAGAACGCGGCTTTTAAACCATCTGTGTAAGGACAGTATTGGGCGAGTAGTTCATGATAGTAAATAGGAACAGGGTATTTGCTCAGCGAGCGTGGTGGTTGAGCAGTAACGTTCTGGCCTAGCGTTCGGGAGGACGAAGGCTCGAATTGCCGTCCAACCATTCTGATTTCGGTTTACGGTCACTCCAGGTGAATGCCGGGGTGATTCCTTAAATTCCATGGCTGAATTCCTTCCCGTTCCTTGCCCACAGTTCTTTCTTAGTCCTCGATGCTGACGAGGAGTAAAGCCATACGAAAAATAGATATGTGCTCCTAAGGAGAGCGACGGAATCTGGCAACAAGTGGATAAAAATTATTAGTACGTACTGTACAATGATCTATGGAATTATGGCACACAATTTATGAGTTGTAAATTAGAAGGCATAGAAACTCGAGAAAGAAAGCCCATTGTATTTAATCGTAATTCGTTTTAAATTACCTAAAGTACTATGTATGTCACACGGCATATTATTAGCCTTTTACCTTAGGACATCAGAGCACATAGTAGTTAATCACTAGACATAACTATTTAATACTCGTAAAACATCACTAGAGATTGTTATACCTCAGCATAAGATGGGTCTTCCTCTTCTTATTTTTCTTCTTCTTATTCTTCTTCTTCTACACCACCTTACCTAATATTAGGGGACGGCTGCCTTTTCCGGTCTACCGTGTCCTCTTCTTCCATTCCTTTGTTCACGAGGTCCTTTCTAACTAGATCCTTTCACCTTATCCTTTGTCTCCCTCTGGAACACTTTCCTTTCAAAAGTATCCCCCATGCTTTCTTGATTGACTCTTCCTCACCTCTCCGCATGATATGATCCTAATGTTCTCTCTCTGACGACTAACCACTCCAGCTATTTTTCTTCTCTCTTCGTTTTGAAGTCTGTTCCTCAGAAAAATACCCAGTAGCCTCCTTAGCTTCCTCATTTCAGTCCTCTCCTGAAGGGTTTCCTCTGTTTACGTGAAACCCATGTTTCCGATCTATAAAGGATAACTGGTCTCGCCACTTTTACTTTCTTCTTAACACATATAACTCCAGCAACATCTGTGTCTGAGACAGCAAAAGTCCTCGAATTGTGTAGACTACTATCTTCTGAAACCAGCGACGTGTACAGACTTGTAACTGGGTATTACTAAATTACTCCACTGCAATAAAAGCGCTGAAGCCTGGCATTCGAGTGGACAAGGTTTCAAATTCCATTCAGGCGATCCTGATTTTGATTTTCCGTGGTTCCGAAATCACTACAGGTCATTCATTGGCTCCTTCACAAGGACACGGTCGAATTCCTTCCCTTTCCTAGTCCCAAATCTTCTCACACCTCTACTGGCGTCAACGTCGACGAGGCTTAAAGGCCTAAGGAAAAAAATTGCAATGTCAACTCGATATTCTTATACTTCATCAGTCAAGATTAAAAATCTTGCGGAGCATTAGAGGCCAACCCAAAGTAACATACCAGATTAGCGGGCAGAAAGGAGGTCCACGACGTGCGACATGGCGTGACAAGATTGAAAGTGCTGTTTTAATCAATTTCTAAATTTAAAACTCCAAATTAGTTATGTCACAACGAGAGGAGGGGGGCTCCCAAAGTATAACACGACGTGATAAGGAGGAGGGGAGAGAGCTGGGTAAAAAACCATAATATTTGTGTGACGTGATTTATGGATGGTCCCTTTCACTAGAAATGCACTCATTTCTTCCGCAAGAACTGTGTTTTTAGATTTCCCATTCATTATATTCAAAGAGATGATAGTTTAATTTCAGATTATGACACATGGAACAATACTAAAAAAAATCCATGGTAATACCCATTAAAAAATTAAAGGCTTATGACATTATTGGCCAAGAGATCATGTAGGATTATTGGGACTCCGATGACAAGAGATGTGGTTTTTACACGCTTTTTATTGCTTATCCCCGTAACAGGTGACCTACTTTGTTCTCTGAAATCCGAACCACGGAATGCCCTTTTCTTACCTTTTTATTTTCGCTTTTTCTTTTAATATAAAATTTCTGTAACTATCTAACTCTTAAAAGGCTCTATCGATGTTCTCTTTATCTATCATAGAAGCTTTGTTCTCTGTGTTTAGTGTTAACCTGTTTTTGGAATGTATAATTTCTAAGCAAAAATTTAGAACTTTCGCAGCACTAGCTAGGAAGATTACGAAAAACCTTCTAAGAACCGCAATCAGTATGGATGGTTCCGGTGATTAGGAACTGTGCATCATCTACCCTGCTGGCCAAATTCTGATGAAAATTTCTTCCGCCACCAGGACTCCAACGAGATCACCCCGTGTCATTGTCGGATACCATAACGATGCAGCAGCTACCTTTTCTACCGGGTTGTAATAATTCTCACTATTGGATATTGTATTACAAGTAGAGACTACCTGCCAGTGTGGCTTAGGTAAAATGACACGGGGCATGAGACCAACGATACCGGGCACGGGGTCAGGCAACTGCATATCGGCCTTCCTGATTGCAATCATCTACACGTATGCTTGAGCAACACGAATCTCCTTCTCATAAACTACAAATTTCACAAACAATAAATTTACTTACTATGCAGAACACACAAAGTTACACGTTTCGCAGGCAGATGGCAATACAAGACATTCTCCTCCAACAGATTAGGTACACCTAATGGTGCCTTTCCACGGCCTATGCATTTGCCGGACGCGTTGGTCTAGCTAGGTACAGTGAGCCGTGAGAAGGGACTCGCGTCTGTTAGCAGGGATGGCACTCCTCGATCCGTCGCCCTGTCGGTAAACATCAAACGCCCGCGTATCTGAATCGCCACTAGGCAACGTGGTGTGGAGGTGGCTGTGAGGTGGCGAGGCCTTTTCAGGAACTCGCCACTCCCCCTCCTCCAGCCGCACCTGTGGTGGTCAGTCTCAACGTGACCCTTGATGGCCAAATCGGAAAATAAATAAATAGATACTAGGTGCTGGAGTTTCCCGTTCAAAGCAAAGTAGTGTTCACTAAATATTATGTTTATTCTTTTCTTCCAGTATTTGCTGCTTTCCAACATTCAGACTTTTAAACGGTGGGTAACAGAGGGCAGGGGATGAAGAATTAATAATTTAAATTGAACTATGATAGTTTATATGCCACCTCTCACCTAAACTTGGTGTTAAGAAGATTGAGAAATTACTACTTTAATTAATTTTGCAAACTTAAAACTAGGCATAAAGCAATGAGTAAAAAAAACTTAAAGCCTGTAAAGAATGAAGGACGCTATTGACTCGTGCTGAAGCCCTAAAAATACTGCGAAAATTATCATGGGAGTAACGGTAAACAGACATAACTGGGTTTTGTATATAGTAGCTGTACTCAGATGAGGTGACGAGCACAATGTGAACGTTGAGAAAAGCATCCATACGGTGTAAAGTTCAACAGCATATGTTAATTCTAGAGAGTTCTTACAGCGTACGTGGGTCGCCATCTATATATGGATACTGCAGTGTTACTGACAGTTGACCTCTGTCCTTTCATAGGTTACGGTCAGAGGTGACATTCAAGTATGCGTGCAATGTCGAGACCATAAATCTGTGCTTCTTGCTGGCAGTGTGAGAGCAATTTTGAGAAGGTGTAGGCAGTAAGACATCCTTTGGCACAGGTAAGACACTGACCGTTCCGGCCGGTTTGTCTTCGTCATTAGGCCTGATCGCAGCCTTAATGGCTGGACCCGTGCCACGGCGGCTAAACCTGGACGCTTTGATCGTGTCCATGACTTCCTTCGACTCGGAGTAACCAACAACACGTCCAAACTGTAGCTTAATTGTTAATGCACATTAGGTAGTATTCTTTTCTCTTATTTTTCCCCTTACATTTCATTTAGTAAATTTTGTTTTGGGAGTTGTTGCAGCACAGTAGTTTAATGGTTGTGATTAACTATATTATTTATTAATGATAAACAACTAACTTGAGAAGAGTTTAAAAGTACTGTGAATCTCTGCGCATTTCTCGACATTTTGCAAGTCATGAGATAAAAGTATTGAATGCGATATAGCGTTTAACTTGGCATAACGGTGCCATCAAAAATAATTTTTCAGCGTGTTTTTTTTTTGTTTTTTTTTGTTTTTTTTTTTTTTGTTTTGTTTTTTGTTTTACTTACATTCGATTTGCAGTAGTAACCAAAATCTTCACCACAGTAAAATGTTAACGTCTTGCATCAAAAATGAATCTAGAGTATTTTGCTGTTTTAATTATAAGTTTTTTGGCTGGGTTGACATATGTGAGAATTCAGTTTTTCCCGGCGAAATCTTCACGGGTTGTCTGCCGGATAATATATTTATAAAACATAATTTCTTTAATATACAACGTTTCGGCAGCAACCTCCGCTGCCTTCTTCAGGTAAGCTGTCATAACTGTATTAGCTAAGACAGTTATGGCAGCTTACCTGACGAAGGCAGCGGAGGATGCTGCCGAAACGTTGTGTATTAAAGAATTTTTGTTTAATAAAGATATTACCCGGCAGATAACCCGTGAAGATTTCGTTTATTTAAGGTTGACATAAATTCTTTTTGTAATATATCTGACATTAATCGTTCGAATTGGATCTTTTAAGTTCGCAGCCATTGGCGTTCCAATTGGGTGAAGTGGTAACGTAGAAGCGAAGGCTGCGGGATCGAATCAAAAAACGGAGAACCTTTTTTTAAGTGAAAATTTCTTTAGGTGCGTTGCGCTATTTTTGGATCTTATGGGTTCGCGTCACCGACATGTTAATGTTAACAATATATTTGTAGTTATATGTATGACGTGTTGCGCGTATGATATTCATAATTTTAAGTTTTCACTTCTGTTGGCAGTCGCCAAAGACTGACCTTATTATTATTATTTTCTCTCTTTCTATCGATGTGCAGTCTTTACTAACCAGTTCCGACCGCAATGAAATTCGTTTCTCTACATTCAATACGTTATTTATCCTGTTATTCCTTTTGATCATACAAAAACATTAATTTCTTGTTTATCTAATTACCACATGTGAAGATAAGGCGTACCTTATTTTACTAAACAATGAGTAGCTACTCCCTTCTTCAGACTGAACCAAAATCTTCACCACAGTAAAATGTTAACGTCTTGCATCAAAAATGAATCTAGAGTATTTTGCTGTTTTAATTATTAACGCTATCAATTACGGGACTCATTAAGATTGTTAGTGATAAGTAGCTGTAGCATCTTAGTCCTTCATTCGTCTCGTGCAAACGTGTTTTGTATTAGTTTTTGTAAAGTGTGGTTTTAAAGGATGAAAGGGGAAACCAAGTGAACATTTGTCGTTTACTATAAAACCCTGCTTTGAGGACGTTGATAGAATTATCGGGTAAAGTGTTGTGATCTGTCGATATGCTGGCAGACGTTCAAGTTGTCCAGCACACCGCCTCTGACGTGGCTGGAACTGCTGTTCAACGTGTTTTGCCAGACATGAACATGATTTTTCCAGACAGACGTTTTAAATACTGTCCTACCAGATCATTCAACGACAGTTTTAAACACACCAATTTGGGCAATACTGTTGCAAACTTCATGCAACAATCAAAATTATGAATTTGCATAGGCTAATAGTAAGTAGGTTCGAATGAAATTAAATTTAAGTACTATACATTTAATATATATATTATTTTTTGGACAGATGAAATTTTTTATGGAAAAACATTGTAATTAGCAGATGATGATAAGGCCTGGAGTAAACAGTTTCTAAATTACGATGTTTCGATATTTGAACACTTTGTGAGGCGTTGCTACTTGTCCGTCCGACTATGTTTTTTTTTTTTACTTCTTTCGTTTCGAAGTATTGTACGTAACAGTATGTCCGTATGCAGCCTCACGTATATTTTTTTTATTTTACTTTCTTCCTTCTATATACTTACCAGATACCGAGCGTGGCGGGTGAGCTGTTAACGCTCTGGCCTCGCATTCAGGAGGACGCGCGTTCGAATCTATGTCCAGGCATCCAGATTTGGGTTTTCCATGGTTTCCCCAAATCACTCCAGGCGAATCCTACTGTGGTGGACGAGCGAACTTTTTTTCGTTTGTTCGCCTTGCACCTCTCGAGGACATATATATATGAAACATCTGAAAAATTTTTACTTTAACGTCATTGAAGTTTTCTTTCATTTATTTACTTTGTGGAATAATTCGTTCAGTTTCGTTAGATCACTAAGCATACAATTTATTCCTGTAATTCATATTAACAAGATAATATACAGTTAACAAAAACTTGTCTTAGGTTATTTTCATGATACAGTCCTTCCTATTTTCACAAAATGTCTTACAAACAAGACATTAATTTTCTTTCATTACTCCGTTGGGCTGTATACTTTATATTTAACATTTACACACTACTTGCCAAAATACATCTCCATTGAGAATTTCTTCTTCGAAACTTCCTCTTTCATTTAATTCACTGCCCGTTCATGCTTTCATCAAAACCATTTCTTTTTCGTCTCTTCATCTGTTTTTCAAAGGTGCTGCGCATTGTCTTTATGGGGGTGACTGACCTTTAAACTAAATTATCAAAGTTAAAAATACATACTCACTGACCTCATTACATTTAAAATATGTTTACAACGCAAACCATAATTTCCAGTAAGGATTATATACCTTACAACTTGAATGATTAAATCTCTTATGACCCTAACAAACTGGTGACAGGGTTTATATCCGCCGCGTATTCCGTCAGCATCATAACTTAATCCAGTCTTATAAAACGAAGGACGCCAACTACTTGAACGTGAAATATGAGCCAAGGAGCGTCCAAGAATACTGTATTGGAATGAAGCTAAGGTTATCCGGAATTGCAGTAACACCGTTAGACTTATCATATATCCTCCAAACAGAGTTTAAATATTTAACGTGATTTTTTTTCAATGGATTATAATTTACATGTAACGCACTTGGTTTTCTAGCCGAAGTAAAGTTTCAGTTACCAATCGCATGATTCCGCCCACGCTTTTCTACCCATTGACAGTAAAGAAAAAGGCTCGTTTGATCTCAACGACCTGATGACAGTGTTTCTATTGGCTGTGAAATTCCGCCCTAATTGCAGTCTGTCTTATCCTCACCTAATAATCTTTCGCGGTAATTGAGCACCAACAGTTTAACGCGGGATCCGAACCAAGGAACCGTTCGGGCGTACTTCACTTTACACATCAAGCTGTGCCAGAGGCGAAGGTCGGGTTAAGGGCCTTTGAAAAATTCCGGCCGCAGTGTCTCCTATCTCCTGAGTTTTCTGTTACAGCAGAGTTGTTCATAAAGCTGATCGTATTTCGTTTCCGCGGCGGTCGCATGATGCATGCTGCAGCCGAAGTGTCGCTCCATATATAGTACGAGGACGTAGACGCCTACGCTTCGTGCAGGTAGCGGGCGAAAGATGTGTGGGACGGGTGTCGACTCATAGAGCACAAAGCAACAAGTGGAAATAAAATACTGTGCTAAACTCCACTTTTGTTTGGCTAAAATCACTTTGGATGAAGCTTTCTACTAGTAACCACAAAATTATAAAAAGCCCCATTGTTGTGAGAGAGAAATGTGAGGAATACAACACCTATAAGATCAATATTTGTTGAACTTAAAATAATTCTTAAAATAATCCAGTGATGGATCTATGAATTTTCCTAGCCGGAGCAAAAACTTAGAATAACCCTCACATGAATTTGGCTGCCTCTTCAAATACGATTTTGTCCCTCTCTCCATATATATATATACCATTAATTTAACATTTGTTGCCCCTTTCAAACATCATTAACATGATTCCTAAGACTTCCGCGGCCGTTTTTGTTCATGATTGATAGACTTTCGGGTTATGCCGCGTTGTTTATTTCATTACCTGATCTTTCGGCTGGTATCCTACAGCCTTCGTCAGAGAGACTGTATCTCTGACGAAGGCTGTAGGATACCAGCCGAAAGCTCAGATAATGAAATAAACAACGCGGCATAATCCGAAAGTCTATTAATCATGAATCATTAACATGAGTTAGCTGCCCCCTTGAAGGTTCCACCCCGGGAAAGTGCCCCGCTTTGCCGCCCACCCCCCCCCCCCCTTTCCCGGCTTACATCCGGCATTGCTGACAGGTTAAAGCATCTTGCTGTCTGCTTTTGTAAGCAAATTATGCCGATGTTGCACCAGATTCAGTAGGGCGTATTGTTGTACATTTTCGTAGAGTTTAACGATTTCTCAATACTTAATGGTTTTAAAAATGCTCTATGACAAACTATGGATGTAAGCTTTATTATCTGCCTGCGAATCCTGATAGCTTCGTGCTAATGTTGTAGATTTTTTTCTTTGAAGCGTGTATTTTTGAGTCTGAAATTGAGGGCCATTCCAATATTCTCTAAACTACTAAGGACTCACTAAATCCTCCTGTGATCAGAAGGTAGGCTGCGGAATTTAAAATAGCCCCTAAACTATGTTCCCAAATACAGGCAGTGTAGGCAAAGATAGCTCTTCAACTTCCAGAGGGACCATTCTGGTGTTAATTCATCCTGTTCTAACCGGGACTGGTTGGTGAATTAATGATCAGACTTGGCATTCGAGGCGACACGTCATCAATCCTACTACTCTAGTCATACAGTTTTCGGTTTTAATGGTTTGCCGAAATCACTCCTGGTGAAAGCAGGAATCCTCTCCTGCCTCTAATGAGTTCGACGTCTACGATGCGTAAAGCACTAGTGGGAAAAATAGAGCTGGCTCCGAGGCAGAAGGTCTCGAAACTCATTTTATAGGAAAAGAAATCGGTTCTGGCCATGAGTGACAAACATCAGTCACAATCTATCAATACTTACACTGTGAATTAGTATTCAGTTTTCTTAAAAAAATAACATAAAAAAGCTGTTGTTATCGGCATGACAGATATCTCCTAATGAAACATACTTTGTGAGGAAAGCATAAATATGCATCTACAAAACCTACTAATACCAATGTAAATAATTGATACCCATCACACTCTATTTTCTATCATTTTTCCCACATCTTACGTGATTTTATTTCCTACATCGTGTCTCAATATACACAAATAGATGGAAGGAAGTAGCCTGTTGTATTAAAGACAACATACTTAGTTGACCACATTTTATCCACTGCTGTTGGCATAAAATTTATAAAAGAATTCAGTCTCAAAGAATCTTTGAGTCATAGTTATCTGAAGATTCAGTGGAATTACACATGGGGTGACATGCGAGAGTGTTGTGAAAGTTTTTTTAGTTTCGATCATAGCTTATTCTACACATTATTCTGTACTGTAATTGTAAACAAATTTACAGTTAACCAAATTTTTAATAAATAACCGACATTGAAACTGTTTCTTCTTGTTTTACTGTCAAACTGGTTTCTACTCATTTCATCATCAGCCACGAATTGGAGTTAGTTCTTACAAAGCATATTCCGTTCATACTTGTCGTAGTCGTAGTATAGCATGATACTAAAACGTAAAAATGAACAAATAAAAAAACCAGTTGCATTGACGATTATTTATTAACAATGTAATAAATTTGCAGAATGTCGTAAGAAACTTATACTTGTTCTTAAAGAGTCATGATCACCAAAGAATTATGAAATTTGCGTATTTCATGCCTTACCGATAGAACATCGTATCCTTTGGTGAAGGTTTAAGATCACCCTCGCTCATTTGTCTCCATATCAGTCTGAGAAAGTTTAAGTCTCACTACTACAGTTAGTGGCATCTCACTCTGATCATCTTTTACGAAGTCCATTATGTACTTGCGTTCACACTTTTTTTTTTTTTTTTGTAACAGTTTAACGTCCCTTTTTAACAACGTGGTCTTTAGAGACGGGAAAGGATGGGGGCAAGGAATGGGAAGGAATTCGGCCATGGCCTTTTGAAGGAAGCATCCCGGCATTCACCTGGAGTGATTTGGGGAAACCATGGAAAACCCAAATCTGGATGCCCGGACGGGGATTCGAACCGCCGTCCTCCCGAATGCGAGGCCAGAACGCTATCCGTTACACCACCACGCTCGGTGCGTTCACACTACATGTACAGAACATGACATATTCCTTAAGATCCTTGATTGTATACATCACCAGTCTCCTACTTGATTAAAATTCTTCCGACCCCGGATGTTGAAATTATTGTTTGGTAAATTATGGGGATTCTTTCCCTACCCTTCTTTGCTTTGTATACATGTATCACCGTTGCTTCGCTTCTTCAACACTGAAATTACACCTATGCAACAACGGGATCTATTTATATATCAGAGGTGTTCCAGAAAAGTTCGCGGAAATCTAACTGTCTTTCCGACAGTCAGTATCGGTTTAGAATACAAAACCAAATGCTGGCTTCGATTTCAGACGTAGTGTAAAAAATTCTTTTGCGTGCAAGTGGGATTGCAATAAACTACCCAGAGAGGTGCTGAACAATTTACCAGAAAGAGTTAAAAGACAATTGTGGTTGGATGGTGATAGGCGTGCAGGGAAATTGCATACGAGGGATTGCAATTAAAATGAAATTAATTAAAGGAGTTACAAAATAAGTTAAACTTTGCTTGCACAACATTATGCAAGTAATCGAAAGAGGATCGTTTGATACTTTATCCAACGTATTTGGACTTTGGGGCAACTATAGTACACAAAAGTATCAGATCCCTCCCACATTTTTTTCTTTTAGCACGAGTGGAGTCTCCTACCCTTTTATCGTGGTCGGTGACAGGCTGCTAGGAGCGTCGTCTTCAAGTTATGGCAGGCAAGCCGCTCCCATACCACCCGGCAGCCGGCACATGTATACACGACAAAATGGCATGGTAATTTATGGCGCACTGCCTGCAGTCAAATGGAGATACTAACAGACGACGAACGCCTGGCGACACGTGCCGCTTGCCAACACACACAACGGCTCTCTCAGCCCGCGTTTCACACTCTCATGCGCAATACGTGTCTGCTTCATTTCGGTCTACTAACTTGTCGCCAAACTAATGGTGTGCGCCGTGATTTTTAAATAAAAATACATTTACACTGTCACTAACAGCTGATTCAAGTAAGGCACTTAACACGGGAAATTAATAATAATGTTCCACATCTGCGCTGTTTTTAGTTACACATTGCACAAACAAAAATATTAGTTTACACAGAACATAATTACTCGTTTCGCAGACGAATGTCAACAGAACATTCCTCCTCAGGAGGCGTTGAGCTCAGCGACAAGCCAGTCAAATCCCAACATCTTGGAAAATGTCGACCCTGCGGTATCCTGATCATTGCAAGGAACAAGAAGAAAGCAGGGCATTAAACGACAAGCAAAGATGAGATACTTTTGACTTTATAATGCAGTTATTTATCTTTCACAACGTCTTGACATTCTAAGGGGTGCCTATTTCCAAAATGTTTAGTCTAGCATAATTATATTTCGCATAAATTTTCTCACTTAAAACAAAAAGAAAATGGTTTTTGGCTTGAAGAACAGCATTACTAGCTTACACCTGTTCTTGTTGTATATAATCATACTTTGTTTCGAATCAGTGCTGTACGGATTCCGTTATGACACTCCAGTTGGTGAATCTCCTGGTAAAGAACGAACTATAGCTGTCAGAACTGAACAGATAGATGATATTGTACTTCATTTTGTTGGAAACAGAAAATGTGGTTATGGAAGGACACAGAGGAAATGTGCACTGAATATGCTCATTACCGGATAAATTTAATATTCAGTGTCAAGGAAATGTCCAGTCCACTGCGTAGTTCAAAAAACTTAAAAAAATATGGGTGTTTAAACTTTATTGATGCTCACACAGCTTGTTTAATCATGAAGATGGTCTTTAGTGAAAGATTCATCTGGTGTAGCACCTGTATTGTACATAATGCTCCTAGTGATGCGTACATGGCTTTTAAGCTGCCTGCAGCACCATTTCTGGATATCCGTTGTGAAGGAATAGTGAAACCGTTAACTTAACAACTGCCAATAATTACAAGGGACTGGCGTTCATAGGTAATGAGTAAATAAACGATATTGGGAATTGTATAAATCTCTATTACACCATTGTAGAAGATTCTGAACGGTACTATATGTAAACAATAATTTTTATTGGCCAAAAAAAATCATTCAGTTGTCTCAGTCTACTGGTTTTCCTCGCGTTATATAAGGTAGTACCTGGGTGACCGATCTTCGCTCGGTATCTTTCGATTTCTGTTCAATATCCAAGATTTTGATTAAAGTAAAAGGCTTGAAGGCTTCCTAGGCGTTTTGAGGTGCACAGTTAACCAAATAGAAGCTTAACTAACATCAGTAGGCTTACTGGTACCTGAAACTTCTACGTAATGAGGTTAGAGCCGTTTTCAAGAAACCAAATACAAAAATTGCTCCTTTATTTTTTTAAATCGTGTTAAAAACTTGAATAGCAAAACGTTATCTACATATGAAATTTCATCCAAATCGCTAGATCCATTTGCGAGACCGCCTCATAAATTGCTTTCAAAGAAAAATGCTATTATTATGTTAAACAGAAATCTTAATGCCAGTCAGGGATTAATTAATGCTGCGAGATTTGTGTTAATTCAGGGCATTCTACGAAAATCCTTGATGATGGATTCTTATGTAACTGGACGAGACAAATCGAAAATAAAGAATTTATTTTTCTGATACCTCAAGTGAAGAGGTTAGGATTAGATCCGGCCTGGACCAGAAAAAGAATCCACCAAAAGCACTATGCCTATACGGTGGAAATGTACTTTCAATGTTTTAGTTTTTTCCTAATGGTTGTTGTTAGGTTGAAATACAGCATGGACCAGGAGAAACGTCGCCAAAAGCACAAGGAACTATACCTATTACTGATTTTTGACATGCTATACCTCGTAAACCAAGCGAGATATCAAGAACATTTATTCTTTATTTTCGATATGTTTCGTCGCGTTCTATAAGAATTCATCATCAGATTGTGACGTCACGGTAATGATAGAACATCATCAGTGCTAAATTCATTCACTCCGATAAAACGATGCTCATACCTCGCGTGGTAGTATTTAATGACAAACTAACAACCACTTTTTACGATCAAAAAGTAAACGATGATTACTTTATAACTTGTACCGGTAATATTATTTTCAAAGAAGTTTATCACCTCTGACAAAACCAATCATAATTTTTTAATTATCTTCCTTTTTAAATGTTTTACAATTAAACTTGTATTGTTACTATTTCCACGCTTCAGCCAGTATACAAGAACTGTTCGTTTAAATATTCTTTGAAATCAGAGAGAATCTATTTGTAGGCTTTCTGGTACCTGAGTTGTCTACGAGATGGCGCTAGTGCCGTTTTCGACATATCTAGTGAAAAAATTGTTCGTATTTTGGAAACTCGCTTTTTTGTAAGGAAGACAACTATTTAGGTAATTTTAAAAGTCAAAACATTATCTAAGTATCAAATTTCATCCAAATCGTCGTAGCCGTTTCCGAGATCCGAAATATCTTTATATATATAAAAATCTCGTGTCACGATGTTCGTCCGGGATGAACTCCGAAACTACATAACCGATTTAGATGAAATTTGGCTTAATATGTGTAATTTAGTCCAACTTAAAAGATAGGATAGTTTTTATCTGGATTATAGACCTCAATATTTATTATTTGCGAAATAAATGTTCATTAAATGTTTGTCATAGGACAATTGTTTGTAATTATTTGTAAGCCACCCACGCTAAGCGGTCTGCTGGCTAAGTGGTTAGGACGTCTGACTGGAAATGGAAAGGTCCCCGGTTCGAGTCCATGTCTCGGCTAGGATTTTTATAGATACTTAACCAGGCATTAACCCCCGGCGCAGCATGCTGTATGCCAGGACGGTATTGTGGTTCGGATTCGAAGTTAAAATATAGGTCCCCTGTACCAGGCTGGATGGGCTGGCTAGGTAAAGGCGGCTACGACAGGGCAGAATGCCCAGCCAGTAGAATCCAGGTCATTACGACCACACGTAATTATTATTATAGTTCCATAAGTTTCTAACAGATGGCGATGTGTTAACTTATCAATACAACACATGGTTAGCTAGGTTGGGTAATCATCCAGTAGATCACGTTATGTTTCAATTTATTTATGCTACAGTTTATTCCTAACAGATGGCGGTGTATTAATTTATCGAACCATCAAATAGATGGCGTTGTATTTCGATTTATTTATGCTACGGTCTATTCCACGCCATATGTGTGCGTTTCTTCAATTTTAATTGTGCTGTGGATTGTGTTATAATTATCTGTATTGTTGTTCATAGTTTGTGTGTCTTTATACCTAGCGAAAAAGTAATTACACACATGAATATAACATTGAAGAAAACGTTTCGATAAATTCGAATCGTGTAAGCATTTCTCGCTAGCTTATCATTTTTCTTCTTCTTTTTGTTATGGTCAGCTAGAGACCACGTGTCAATTTCAATTCCTCTCCTGTTGTTTTTTCTTTCTTCCTCCCCAGTACTCCTTCATTATTGCACTCCTCTCTACCTTTGGATCCTGCCATATTCAAAGTCTGGCATCGAAAAAATTTTCTTTCCATACAGTTCACTGGTATTATTTCAAACCTCTTGAAAGCCTGGTGTCATCCATGCTATAAATGTATCAAAAAATATCATTCTTCTTTTTCTGTTATTTTTTTCAATGTTATTTTATATTTCCTCATTAGTTCTTAACTTCCATTTTACTGTATTTTTCAATGGACCCACTGTATTATAGTGTCTTATTTTAAGGCTTTAAGAAAGGCACTTTTTGTTGTAATTCAAATATTTTTCAGTGAAATGTCGCCAAAGAATCTAACCTCGACAATGCGTGTAGCAGAGAGGCAAGACGCACGACGAGAGAACTCATCAATCAGCAACACAAATCGCGGCAAGTAAGGAAGTTCAAAGAATCAGGACAGCTGAGCGTCGTATGCAAGAATCTCAAAAACAGCGTGATGAACGTCTGTGACAGAATATATCGAGAACAAGAGCGGCACGAGAACAGCACATCGCTACATTTAGTGAAAGAGAACGAGAGAGACAGTAAATCAGCCGTGCTTTAACACGTGTATCATTTGTTCGTCTTGCGTTCCAATATGCACCAGCCATTGATTACTCTGCACAATCTAAAACTGCAATCGGTGCAATGAGCAAAATATGCCAGTATTATCAGGCGTTGAAATTCCGCAATGAAGCAGCCGGCATGTGTTGTGCATCAGGAAAAGATGTATTATTACCACTACCCAATCCGCCAGAACATTTCGAATCCTTCTTGCTGGCGAATCAAACGATTCGATTCAAAATTGTTTCTGCGCAAGACACGCAAATTCAATTCTTGCTTCCAGATGACGTCTATTGAGGCAACAAAAATTTGCGATCTTACATCTGATGGACGTCATTTTGAAGCTAAATTCAAAAGACAAGGCCAGGTGTACCATAAGTTTGGGTCGTTGATACCGATGCCAAACGATGACCCGAAGTTTTTCCAAATCTATTGGAAATTGTGAGGAACGCTTGAAAACTAAGTGCCAGGATAATTTCATCGAACAAGCAGAAGAGAGAGCAATTGTGGTATTGTTGGAAAATTGTTTGGAAAATAATAATCAACTTATTCAATTGTGTCGCCACAATTAAAAAATGACAACTATCAAATTGTCATCAAAGCTGACAAATTACCATCAGGAGAACACGCTGGCAGATTCAACGCGCCAACCGTAGATGAAGTTGCAGTTTTTATGGTTGGTGACTCAGTTGATTAAAGTCACACGTCAAGATAGAACTGTTAGTATAATTTCGGATCTACACCGTTCGTATGACGCACTCCAGTATCCACTGATATTCTGGCAAGGGCACAATGAATATCACATCAACATCAAACAGCGTGATCCAATTGCTGGTAAATTTAATATTCAACTATTGAATTCGTTATTTTATTAGTACAGTAGACCCGCGGTATTGCGACCAGGGGACGGATTATAGCGGGCCCACTATATTGATTTCTTATTCTTTTTTTTACTATTTAATTTGTTATTTTTTCAGGTAATAAAACAAATAAAAAAGTTACTTCAATGAACTACTACGCCCCCTGATTGATGATTAGACGTAATTAGGATAACTATATCCTTCGGTATCGTCAACTGTGCCTTCAATACGTCGTGGATATGTACGCCAAGGTTGAAAACAAGCATTTGCGATTTATTCGATACAACCAGGCTAAATAACGATCGGAGGAATACATCCTCTTACGAGATACTTTTATCGGCAATATTTATGAAAATTTAAACGCCAATGATATCGGTAATGCATTTATTTTACCTTCAAGCCACATCGGCAGTTCACGGAACATGCAGGAATATATACAATATGCGATGACTTACGTACGTCATTATGGTCGTCCAGATTTGTTTATTACATTTACATGTAATCCGAATTGGGAAGAAATACAAACATTGCTATTACCAGGCCATCAATCAATGCATCGTCATGATGTCACGGTACGTGTGTTCAAACAAAAATTAAAATCATTGATTGATTTAATCATAAAACATTCAGGTTTCGGTAACACACGTTGCTATCTGTATTTGATTGAGTGGCAAAAGCGAGGTTTGCCTCATTCTCACATTTTGATTAGGCTTTAAGTTAAAATCCGTCCAGAAGAAATTGATGAAATAATTTCAGCCGAAATTCCGGACCCATTAATTGATCAGGAATTGTTTGATATTGTTACCAGTAACTCGATCCACGGACCGTGCGGTGCTTTTAACATGACATCGCCATGCATGGAATGTGGAAAATGTAAGAAGCGTTTTCCAAAGGAATATACGAATGATACTATTACGGATATCAATGGTTATCCGTTGTATCGCCGCAGAAACGCTGAGAATGGTGGCCAAACATTTACAATGCGAATGTCAAATTCTAGAAACCAAGTTGAAATTGACAATCAGTGGGTGGTATCATACTCACCATTGCTTTCAAAAACGTATAAGGCTCATATTAACGTGGAGTTTTGCAGTTCTGTAAAATCCATTAAGTACGTTTGCAAATATGTTAATAAAGGCAGTGATTTGGTCGTATGTGAAGTTCAAAATGTAAATAAAAATGACGAAATAACAGGATACCAAATAGGTAGATACATCAGCAGCAACGAAGCTATCTGGCATTTTTTTGTTTCCGCACCCATGAAAGAGACCCTTCCATCCACCATCTTGCAATACATCTTGAAAACGGTCAACGTGTATATTTCACCGAAGAAAATATTTTCCAAAGAATACTTGAGCCACCAAAAACGACAAACCACAAACTGAATTTTTCACATTGTGTCAAAAATCTGATGTGTTCCGCCAATTCGCAAAAACATTATTATATACCGATGTTCCAAGCTATTTTTCATGGAACAAATTAGGTAAAAAATGGTAGCCACTTAAACAAAGAGAACCACATCCTTTCGATCGCAGGCATATTCAAAGCAAAGACTTTACACAGTGCATCCAAAACAACGTGAATGTTTCTTTCAGCGTTTGTTATTGGTGAATGTTCCCGGACCAGCTTCTTTCGAATGTTTACGAACAGTTAATGGTCGAGTGTTCAATACATGTCGAGTGTCAATACATGTCAAGATGCATGTCGCGAGTTGCAGCTGCTGGTAGACAACAATTATTGGGACCTGACACTTGCTGATGCAGCGTTGACAGCCACGCCGAATAGTATTCGGCAAACTGTTTGCAATTATTTTGACAACATGTTATCCAACACAATCATCGAGTTTGTGGGGAAAATATAAAAACAGTATGACTGAAGATATAACTGAAATTTCAGTTTATATAAATAAATAAAAAATAATTTTTTATTTATTTTATAAATATCAATTTTTATATAATTTCAATTAAGTAATTTGTAATGAAATGTAAATTAAAAATTTTTATGATCGTTTGTACTTAATTTCAACTCTCCGTAACTCTTTACCAATTACATTTGAATTTCCAAATCGACTACAATGTTTTTGTCTTTATTAGTGAATATTAATTTGACTACTTGAGGAAGTTTACAATAACATTAATCCAACGTACTATAATTAGTAAGTCACAGCAACGCGTGTCCGGGTCAGCTAGTATATATATATATACAAGAATTGCTCGTTTAAAGATATAAGATTTGTTAATGAATTAGTTCTTGTCTTCGTTATTATTAGTAAATGAACCTTTATTCACATCAAAATTCTTCATAATACACAACCTTTACATTTCATACAGTACTATCCATCAGATCTCCTCTCTCATTTTCCTTATTAACCAAATTCCGCCATCCTCTCTCTCTGACCGACTCCACAGATTATAGCCCCTCATTCTTCTTTGGTAACCATAGATATTATATTATTAACATTTCCGTAACAACTAATAAAACATTTAACTGGGTATTCTTTTCTGTTTTAATTAACTTTAAATTAAATAAAAATATAATATGTTTCCCTTATAGTTACCTTAAATTGGAAATTAAATTTGTTCTTGCAAGGAGATCATCTCAATTCGATTCAGAAAGTTGGAAAGAGTTCGACAAAGTTTTTTCTAACGATACCAAGGCTTAGAAAATTGTTTTACATAGATTTCCATCCGTTCTTTGAGTAACAATGCTTGGAAAATGCAATATGAATAAGTCTCATGTTTTATTGCTATCAGTCACGATTTCAATAGGAAATGCATATATTCAAGCGAGTGTGGCTTGACCAGTGTTGCATCACCACTGAGAACTGTAAACCATACATCTGCCGAATCGTTGCTGACCATAAATAATTCAAATCGCCCAATAACCCTAATGGAATCTTAAAATCTGCTACGCCCAGAAACTTTTAAAAAATACAACAATAATCCACGAAAACTATCGCTCAGTTTGCGAACGGTTTTTTTTTCCACTTCTCTGCTAGACTATTAAGAAATCAGGTATTACAACATGGAAGTCTTGAAATGGTATCCGTAATACACCGTGGTCTTGGCATCTCTTCTAACACTGGCGTGCTGTGGAAATCTTCCGATATCTTCACGGACCAGCCTGCGGTGGGGTATGCAGCAGGTCATGGGAGTGTACAGGGCACATATACTGGCGATGAGGCATGGAAAGATATTGCAATAGGTATGAAAAGTAGTGCATGGAAGGGAAAAGATGACCATGACCACAAGCTGGCACTCGATTTCAGGCACAAGGGTGTGGGAAGATTCTCTTTTTTAGGTAAGAGTGTCAGGATTGGAATGAGTTACCAAGAGAAATGATGAATAATTTACCGAAAACTTTGAAAGAATTTAAAGATAAAATTTGTAGAGGGCAAATGTAGGTAGGTGCAGGATAGGGGGAAGATGGGTGTGTAGGGAAATTGCCACCGGAGCCTGTGCTCCATTGCAATTAAATTAAATTAAACTACCCGTCATGTGGTATAACTCACCGGGAACACGCAAAATTCTTCTCGAGCTAGGTGGGCGGGTAACGTTCTGGCATCGCATTAGGGAGGACGCAAGTTCGAATCCTGGTCCGACCATCCAGATTTCGGTTTTTCATGGTTTCACAAAATCACTCCAAACGACCCTGGGCGAAATACTTCCCGTTCGTTGCTTCCAAATCCTTTCTCGCCTCTGATGTTCTCGACATCAACGAGTCGTAAACCCATATACAAAAAAAAAAAAACTTTTTTCACTGGATTTCTGATACAGTCGGAGCAGCCCAACATGGCGCCCATTCACAATGAATCTATGTGCTCACTGCCTGATACAGTATTCTCACAACAGGTGTTGGCATACTCACAAGTAGAAGGATGGAAGATCATTAATGCTAAATTCAGAGCCGCATATAGAAGCTACTGTCCTAAGCGAGTGCTCTAGAATGCGACGAAGATTGTGTGGAAAGCGAATCGTTCCTACTACATTGCAGGTTGAGCAGAGAGATTAACAATCTAGAGACTGAGTTACATATCTTACTGTTTTTTCCACAATGCATAATGTTTCCCACATTTTCCCCATAAAAAGGTTTCAGGATGAATGTAAATTCTTTCTAAAATAATCTGTTTTAGCATTCAGTTTTGTGTTTTTCTGTTATTTTAGCGCAGTTGCGGTAGAATTTATTTTTATTGACACATGCGTTTGCATTGGGCAAAATTATTATTTGAAGGTCTTTCAGTGTCTGAAGTAAAATGTTTAACTAATTCGTGTAAGCTGTAAACAATTGTTTAATAAATTGCTCTCAATTTTTCTGGATATTCCTGGTTACTGGAACGAGTGGAATGAGCCAAAGCAAATAAATTGAATGGGAATGTTATATAACCCTCACACAAATTTAAAAGTAGTTTTCTATAAAAGGTTCTGTTTAACTGAATAAAACAAAAAATAAGAATAATTAAACTTTATACTTACTGCAGTTATCAAATATTGTACGAAGGCCAACAATGAAGCAAAAAAGGTCTTTTTTGTATGTCAAATGACCATTAATGTCAACCTGCTTTATTTTAAATTACGATTTTACTGCACAACATGGAACTGTAAATGGTCTACGTGTGGTGGTAAACTTCTTCCGTCTCACAGTTTCTATTTTAAGACGAGTTTATGTATAAGCGATGGTGGAAAAGTTCCTTAAGATCATCTAATCCAGCAAGTGATTTGAGTATGTTAATTTTGATCGACTTTTCTGATTAGGCCATACTTCGTAGCTCATTCAGTAGGGGGCCTTAATGACACTAAACATTATGAAGTGTATTATTAACAGTGGTCTATTGTAAAATGTGTTCTGCTTGAAGTGTCAGTGTGTCTGTGTGAAAAGTGTAGTTCTCGCTGAACTCTAAGGAAGTATATGAAGAAATTTATGAACACACAAACTGCAGAAATTAGGTTCCTAGAGAGTCATAAAAATATTACAAGAAATGGTTAAATCAGCAGTTAAAAAATATCAAAAATTAATGTCCAACTACTGGAGGGAAAGACATTGCAATGGATGCTATATGTCACGAGAATTGAGAGCGAACAAAGCCTGCGGCAGAAAGGAAAGGGGAGCACGAGTAATGGTAGATGAAGAAGATCGATGTACCAATTTCAAAAGGGTATACAGACCAATGGAAGGTGGTTGAAAGATTAGTTCATACATATAGATTGAAATGGAAAAGTGTGGGCTGGATATTAAATGTCAGTGGTGATGGCGATACTGAAACAAAAAAATCCGTGCGAGCAACCTCACCAAGCTATAAGTTAATGCATAAATCCGGATTAGCTGAACGTTATATGCGTAGGATAGACAGTTTGATGACACCCACACACAGCAGATAGGTTTTTTGCTAGCAGTTGTTACGTACACGCTTTTGCCACCGCGGGTGACCTGCCTGAGGTGAAAGCCGTCCGACTGGCGCCAGGAACGCTGAACTGCTCACAAGAGGCCGTCATTCCAAGCGCCTCGTCTTACTGTCGGCTATTATCTCTGTCGTCTATTATCACTGTCCATTAGTCGGCTGGGAAATAATACAGTACTAGACGACCCGTGCGAAAATTTCGCGAATAAAATGCGATGAATAGTGAGGTTGAATATGATGTCACCAAAGCTGAGTCATTACTCTTCATACTCCTACTTCATTTATCGATTCTGGATAGATATCCAAGGAGATAAGTGGCTCGAGACACAAAAAGCGCATTGTAGAAAAATTTACATTTTTGGCCTTTAAGGGTCGAATTACGAAAAATTCCTTTCTTAAAATATAATGTTACAACGGCGGAGACCTTAGTCTTTAATATGATACCTCATTTATCTATATCGGTTAGATATGAAGGGAGATAAATCGCTCGTGACACAATGACGCATTGCAAAAATATTGATACTTTTGCCCATTAAGGGTAGAATTACGAAAAATTCCTTTCTTAAAATATAATGTTACCACGGTGGAGACCTTAGTCTTTAACATGATATCTCATTTATCTATATCGGTTAGAAATGAAGGGAGATAAATCGCTCGTGACACAAAAATGCGTTATAGAAAAATTTATACATTTTCCCTTTAAGGGTTGAATTCCAAAAACATTCTTTCTTAAAATATGATGTCACAAAGCTGAGACATTACTCCTCATAATCCTATTTCATTTTTCAATTTGGTTAGATATCCAGAGAGATAAATGGCTCGAGATACAAAAAACGCATTTTAGAACATTTAACTGTTTTGCCCTTTAAGGGTCGAATAACGAAAAATTCCTTTCGTAAAATATAATGTTACCACGGCGGAGACCTTGTTTTTTAATATGATACCTCATTTATCTATATCGGTTAGATATTAAGGGAGATAAATAGCTCGTGACATGAAAATGTGTTATAGAAAAATTTATACTTTTTCCCTTAAAGAGTTTAATTCCAAAATAATTATTTCTTAAAATATGATGTCACAAAGCTGAAACATTACTCCTCATAATCCTACTTCATATAACGATTTTGGTTAGATATCTAGGGAGATAATTGGCTCGAGATACAAAAAACACATTTTAGAAAAATTAACATTTTTGCCCTTTAAGGGTCGAATTACGAAAAATTCCTTTCTTAAAATATAATGTTACCACGGCGGAGATCTTAGTCTTTAATATAATTCCTCATTTATCTATATCGGTTAGATGTTAAGGGAGATAAAACGCTCGTGACATAATAACGAATTGCAAAAATATTGCTACTTTTGCCCTTTAAGGGTCGAATTCCGAAAAAAGTCTGTCTTAATAAATGACTTCACTAAAGCGGAGATCTTAATCTTTAAAATGATAGTTCATTAAACGATTTCAGATAGGTATCCAGGGAGATAAATGACTCGTAACACAGAAAACTGCATTTTAGTAATATTGACATTTTAGCCCTTTAAGGGTCGAATTCCGAAAACTTCATTTCTTAAAATATGATGTGACCAAAGTGAAGACCATAAGCTTTAAAATGACACCTCATTCATTGATTTCAGTTAAGTATGAAGGAAGATACAGGCTTGTGACAAAAAATACCTTATAGAAATAATATATAGGGCCTATGATAGTATAATCCAAGAGGCAGACGACTTAGCAATCTTAACCCATGACATTGCAATAACCCAAAACAGATCGAACTCTTGAAAGAAATAGCGGAGAAAGTGGGTCTACAGGTTTCATTCGAGAAAACAGAATTTATGACCTGCAATAAAGAAACACCAAAATACGTGGAGACAAAATATGGAAAAATCAAACGAGTCTCATACTTCAAGTATCTCGGTGAAACAATCCTAGAGAATGGAACTGAAGCAAAAGCTAATGAAATTAGATGCCAAAAGATGGAAACAGCTTATCGTCTAACACAAAACGTCTACAGTAAAAAATGCATTTCCAAGCACGCAAAACTGAGACATTACAATACAGTTATTAAACCAGAATGTATTTATGGATCAGAAACAGTTATTATGAACAGGAAAAAAGATGTAGAAAACATTGAGAAAAAAGAACGCAGAATTATAAAGAAATTTTGGGCCCAAGACTCATAGGAGACCAATACAGACTCAAAAGTAATCAGGAAATTTTACAATATGCAGACATTCACAATAATATTAGAAAACGCCGACTAAAATTTTATGTACACATCAAAAGAATGAACCCTAACAGACTGACAGGACAAATAGTTGAATTCTATGAAAATCGAAGTAAATTAATATCGGATACAATGAAATGGGTTGGAAGCAATTCTGCCTATAATGTTTAACTATTCCCATCTGGTACAACTTGTAATATTCCTAAAAGCCAGTTCCCATTGACTACCATCCTTGTAATTAACTAAGTTTGTGTTTGAGAGAGAGACACGAAGCGGTTGATTATAAATATGTTTAGTTATGTTATGACTGTGTCATGTTTTCATGTGTCGAAATGCTTTAAATGAATTGAATAACTGATATAAATGAATCAAAAGTTTTACACCGCTTGGCACACTCATTTAAAAATTGTAATTGAGAATATTCTGCCGGCTGTAATGTTTGTTGTAGTGTTGAATGTCTGAAACGTTTCATTTTATCCGTATATGACTTATAACTCAAAATATTTAATCGTCAAGTGGAAACCAAATACGGGTTTAGTTGGCGATAGCAGTTCGAAGTAATTGGTTCAAAATTACAGATGTTACGAGAGAAACACTGTTCACGCTCTTCAGATTGTGTGAAAGATAACACTTCAGGTTTTGATACCAACGTAATCTTACAGAGGTGATAAATATATCATAACCAAGTTATCTTAAACAGGAGTGACTTTAAAAAAGGCTCTAACAGGAGATGGCAGTGTTTAATGATCGGCATGTTAATACAATTATTTGATCTATAAAACATCTGTAAAAAAAATGTTATTTCAAGTTAGCTATCACTTTTAATAAATAATATTAGGTATTTTTGACGACAGAAATGCACAGAGAGGACAGTAGTCAATGTAGGAGACAAAATAATCGCAGTCTCAAGCTAGATCATTTTACTGTAATTTGAGATTAACCAGGTTTAACATGAACAGGTTGCCAGCAAGGGCGGATCCAGGAGGGGGGGGGGGGGCTTGAGCGGACTTTGGTTTGGGGGTGGGGGCTTGGCTTGAATGGGTTTTGGTTGGGAGGGCTTGCCTTCAGTGGATTTTGGTTTGGGGGGGGGGGGGCTTGAGTCGGCCATGGGGCCATGGGATAGTCTTTATGGCCTCCTTGGGCTCGTATCGGTAGAGCTAAAAAAAAAAAAAAGATCGCCAAAATTACATTGTCGGGGGTGGACCTAGATGCTTTTGGGGGGGATTGAGCCCCCCTAGCCCCCCCCCTGGATCCGCCGCTGGTTGCCAGTTAGCACGTTTCGCTGTTTGGCAGACCATCCAGATCTTGTGTTCAGTATCTGAAAACCTCATCAAGACTGTTCTTACAAAATTCTGTAAACATACTTATAATTAATTAGCTACGTCCGTGACTTCGTCCAGGTAGACCACAGATCCTCTCTGTCGTTTTTCTTCGCCTTACCGTCATTAATTTTAATTCCCCAGGCAGACGTCTTGATCACTGCTGTAGTATGACAATATGCTAAGACAGACTGCACGTCTGCACTAGGACAGATTACCTCGGCGATCAAACACATTAAATGCTATTGTGAACAATTCGCCATTTCTCTACTTCCTTAACGTAGGACAGAGAGTATCTGATCACATATTGTGAGGGACCGCACGACATTGCGATTGCATTTATGTTTCTCCTTACAGTAGAACTTGACTGGGCTGCCTTCATACTTGCGTATCCGGCCAGTGAGATAGAGCGCCTTTAAAATCTGTGTTCGCGTTTAAAATAACCTATAAGCATTTAATAAGTGCAGTAACATGAGCGGTCTGGTTGCTCAGTGGTTAAGGCGTCTGACTGGAGATCTAAAGGTCCCCAGTTCTAATCCCTGTCTCGGATGGTTTTTCATGGGCACTTAACTCGGCCTGCGCCTCTGGCACAGCTTGCTGTGTAATATCAAGTACTCCAGAACGCTTCCGTGGTTCGGATTCCACGTTAAACTGTAGGTCCCCTGTACGCGGCAGGATTGCCGGGTTAGGTTAAGGCGGCTACGACAGGTGCGGAATGCGCAGCCAATAGAAACCGTGTCACCAGGTCATTACGACCAGACGAAATTAATTTATTATTATTATTAGTGCAGTAACATTAGAAATAATTGTGTGTATGTAGATTATCATGCACACAGTCTGGACGTATGTATAATTTCACTTACTTCCCTCATGTAGTGTATTTCAAGCTCACTGGATATTAAGCTCATGAGCAAATTATCAGCAACGTAGAGATATCGTTTTGTTTATAGTTTCGTATTTATCCTACGTTTTGTTTTTTTCAATTCTAGTCTTTTTATAATCGAAATTATTTTGCCAAGGTGTGTGTGAGGTCTTCTTGCCTCTGATTTTAAAAGGGTACATAATAAAGTGGTCTGAAACGTTGTCGACCTTGTACAGTAAGTAGTTGGACCAGGACACATTTACAAGTCGTATAAAGAAATAAATTCTTTTAGAGTGATTATATAAATTTTTAATTTTTCGTGACATCGTCGACATTTCGTGACACCGTCGACATTGATTGCTTTAGTGGTATTAGGTCTCTCTAATAACAGTCACTAGATCATGTTGTATATTTGTCACTACAACTACTGTAAATAAAACACACATAAATACCTTTAATAGTTTTATATGTATACTTTTAAGTTACAGTTTTACATCTTTTTAACATTTATGAGGCGGAATCGGAGTATCAGCCCGGCATTTGCCTTCACGAATGTGGATAAACCGCCCAAAAACCACATTCAGGCTGATCGGCGCAGGAGTCCGTAGCCCGCGTCTTGATGCTCTTCTGTTGTTGCCGATGCCGTTCCTCGTACCACTGCCGTAGCTTCCGCCACTGCTGCCGTTCTACTCCCTGAAAGCCCCTCTCAGTCCCCAATAGAACGAGACCACCTCACCTGTACGACTCACCTGTTGCTGCCTGCTGCTCAGTCCCGTCCATGTCTAGACTGCGCTCAGAGCCCGCGTTCGCCTCGATTTATACCCTACCAACAATGGGAGGTGAGCATTTCCTAGGTAACGAAGCATGACGTCAACAAAATTCGTACGTTTCCTTGGATACGGCGACGCCGCATGTTTTAAAATTAGACTCAAATGTATGAAATCTCAAATGTATGTGCGAAGTGAAAGAGCTTTAGTAATCCTTTTCCAGCAGCTCAGTAATAGTGCGTTAAGTGGTGCGTGACTTGATCTCTTTGATCAAACTAATTATTTATATCAAGACTGAAGTGTAAGCTTCGAAACGGACGTTGCTGATAGTTGTGGAGACTTTAACAGAATTCAACTCTGATAGAGAGTACAAATTCTGATATGAAAATATTTCCTGAATTTTCCGAAAGGTTGAAAGTTTATTATATTTTTTCCAAGGCGCTTCCAGAAACATTAATTTGAAGGTGCACGTTCTAATTACTATTATTTTCCCGTTGCTTAGCGCGCGCGGATACTGGTGTGTGTAGAAATGCTTTACCATTTTTATTCTAGTACGAAGTATTATAGTGGAGAAACAAAAAATGTAAATGTCAGCTAAAGTATTTCCATTATTTTAGTTATTACATTAGATTCGGTTTTCAAACCGAAGTCCGAAATTATAGCTATTTTTCCAAATACATTTTCACGCAATATATGACCTATAAGAAATTAAAGCTACATGAAAAATTATCGGCACCGGTCCAATAAAGACGTACCGAGAAGAAATGATCGCTTTGGGTAGAAATTTAGTACATTCTTTCCTGAGGAGAAAAGTGTATGTCAAAGCAATCACAATCGTACCTTAGACATAATGTCTTACGAAATTTATCGTATGCGTTAGCGTCCGCAGTACATTCGGCGCCAATTTCTAAACATATCTTTGACGCCAACCATAGCATCCGCAGCCACGAATGTAAAATCACTGGCAAGTTTCTGTGATACTATGTGAATCTATTCCTATGCCGTTATGACGAATGTAATGCAGCTGCCAAGTTTTCATGAATTCGATAGTAACAGTAGCTAAGAGAATTTTTCATTCCAACGCAACCGCCAGTATTTTGCTGCCCAAAAGTCAAGTGAGCATAAATTATTAATGAAACCTAAATTCTTCGTACCTTACGCTGAAAAGTGCAAGAGTTTACAGTCTGGTCCTGGATGCAAACCAAACTAACAATGTGTGTTGTTCTGGTGTGGCCATTTGGAAATAGCACACAAAACCCCTATATCAACCACCATTTATTTTACTTCAGTACAGACAGCATTCGGGAGGAAGCTGGTTTGAATCCCTGTCCGGCCAACCAGATTTCGGTTTCCCTTGGGTAACCGAAGAAATTGCATGAGAATCCCAGGATGGTTACTTCTAAAGGCCCGTTTCTTGCCCCCAGTCGTTTTTCACCTCGAAGGACCTAGATGTTGACGAGGCGTAAAACTATAAGCGAGCAAAAATTATGTCATTAGTATATATTTACTCACACGTCTAAAATATTACTGGCTGAGGAACACAAACGCAATTCAAAGAATAGTAGAGTCATTTTAGGTCAGTGTCTCTTCAAGCACAAAGATCTCTACAGTTAATTAAATATTATTTATGCTCAATTTTTTTTGTAAATAATTGTCACGCCAATGCAATTGGATTTGTTATTTTATTCCCTGAACGCGTTTCAGTTCACTCTCTGAATCATCTTCAGCGGTTCTGTTTATTGGGTGTTGACACAAGTAATTACATTAAAAAAGTAACAGTACAGTAAAACATTTTCACGTTTAAATTGTAACATTGAACAAATGTAATTACTCGTATCAACACCCAACGGACAGAACCGCTGAAGATGCTTCAGAGAATGAAATGAAACGCGTTCGGAAAATAAAATAACAAATTCAATTGCATTGGCGTGACAATTATTAATAAAAAAATTGAACCTGTCGCAATTGAGGAAATGGCCCACAATATCCTAATGTAATTTATGCTTACTACGTTTGATTCACATGTTTCGTTAATTTTAATCTACTACATTTCAAAAAACTTAATAGCTAAATAACAGAAGTCGAAAAATAATAATTCACCAGGACAACACGCCCGCACACAAGTCAGGAATGGTAATGGCTAAATTTGTAGAATTACGCTACGAACTGCTACCTAATCCACTCTATTCTCCGATTTGCTCCGAATGACTTCTTTCTCTTCAGAAACCTGAAGAATTGCCTCGGGGGGAAGAAATTCACCACCAATGAAAACATCGTGGCAGAAACAACTCATATTTTGCAGATTTTGAAAAATCTGTATTTTTTGAAGGCGTAAAAAAATTAGAGAATCGTTGGGCTAAGTGTATTGAACTGAGAAGAGACTGTTGAGAAATAAAGGTGATTAAAAAATATATATATTTTCTTCGTTAAAAAGTCACGGACTCGTCAATCTACCCTCGTACGAAAGTGATTCGACTTCACAACAGGTATTGGTTGTGCTGCTGCACCAATAAGAAACTTGTCTGTCTGGATCACTAACCTCCGACTGCAGACGTCTTATGAAGAAGTATTTCTGTCGCAGACACCGCGCTGTTGACGCCATGTCTCGACTGCCTGCCACCCAGGAATCTGCCCCCAATCACCTGAACAAGCATACATTCTATTACTTCGTGAATATTACAATTTTATCACAATTTGTTTTGTTACCACGCCTGTTGTGATGGTAAATTAGAATAAATTGATGCTGATGGTATTTTCTTTGATTATGCGATATATTTGATCCGCTGGAGATAGTTTTAAGATGGAATTAAACCTGGTAATATTTTGGAGCACTTTATAAAGTTGAAGTATTAGTATTGATTCTGTACTTGTAAAAGTGTGTATTACTGAATCTGTACGTAGATGCAATGTCACATGGTTCGCAACCGGATCTTTTCGTAGGTCTGCTTGCAGAACTAGGACGGCCAATCCTTTCCTCTGGGTAAGTGTTGTTTTGGTGCAGTGTGTTGTTTGTATATACGAAGATGAAAGAAGGGAGAGGGTGGAAACTGGTGCTTCCTTATCTTCCGCGAGACAGTAGTAGAGGCATGGTGTATCGCCCCATTTAACGGACGAATTGACTTAAAATTTGTTCTAGGCTCTCACTTTTTTTATTTAATGTATTTATTTTATGTTCCCATTTACATTTTGATGCAGCATCTAGTGGGTAAACCGGGCCGCTAAGATTTCTTTATTTGGAAAGCTAAGTGCAGAGAAAAATAATAATCATACATATATAACACTCTGAATGAAAAAACATCTTCATGAAACAGTGATCATTTGCAATCCAAACTTGTCAAAACCAAAAAAGATCCTAGATAAATGTATCCAATTTATATAACAATGTGAACACACACATGCAAAAGGAACCTATCTACATACGCTTATCTGAAATATTTGATGATAAGTAGAGAACGAATTATATGCAACACAAAAAGCTAGAAATATGCATGCAAAGATGCAAGAAAAATGCTTAAAAAAGCATGAAAAGTGTTATTTAACTTTTTCTAACTTTTGTAAACGTAAACAATCGGGTACTGTTCCAAATATTCAATAGTAAGTTTGTTTCTTCGATCTCTCAAAAAATTTTCATAAGTGGATATGGACCGTTCCACATTCACTGAGGTACCAAACTGGGCAGTATTTGAAATTGGGCGCTGTGTTAGCAGTAATTGTTTCTTGAAAAAGTTCACTTATCCCATTACTAAAACTATCAATTTGACACAAAGGTTCAAAACCTGAGTTATTGTTCGAAATATTTTCAAAGTGTTTTAAGTTTACACAGGAATACCTCTGGCAGTGCGGATTTTATTCATTAACTGAATAGATTAATTCAACGTCAAACCCTTAGTGAAAGCTTCTTATCTTAATACTCGCAAGTATGTGGGAAGAACGAATGTAATTCGCAGCTATGGTTTTAATACTAGAATTGTTAAATGCTTCGTTGTACTGAAAAACTGACATAGCCTCTCCACTATCAAAGTCGTTTACTACACCTTTAATAACCTTGAAATGTTCGTTGTCAAACATTACAGCTTCAGCACACGTCGCCCATCGAATTACCACTGGTTCCGGAGGTAAAGGCACATTTGTCAATTTTTTTTTTTTTTTTTTTTTTTGCGTTTTTACGAGAACGTGCCTTAATAAACACTTTCTTTGTTGATGAAATCAATTTAGGGAGCGTACACAAACTACGTAGCTCGGTACAGAGAGGGGGGGAGGGGTTGGCTGGAAGGCTACCCGAGCCAGGCCACGTAGCTTTCCTTTAATAACATTTTTTACAGTTAAAATGAGGAACAGAACTCACAACAGCATGCGAATATTTATTTCCCTCAGTTAATTATCTCCGTAAGTAATTTAAGATAGTCTGACAAGAGAAAACAGTACAAAATGTCTTCTGGAATCAAAAGGGAAAAAAGCTACGCGCTACGTGAGTGGGGGGGGGGGGAGAGGCAAAAGCCACGTAGGGTTACGTGGTGGGAGGGGGGTTCACAGGAGGCCAAAATGGAGCTACGTGGTTTATGGACGATCCCTTACTTACATTCCTAAATGTCGGTCGTAGTTCTTCAGCAAGTGGTCCTAGACTAAGAGCAGAGCTGCTGGTAGGTTTTGTTGCCTACAACGTAAGATTTTATTTATTAACTAGGTACACTACCGAAAAATATTTTAAATATAACGAAAATATGCATAGGTGAAATATTCAATAACCGCTGAAAATGGGCTTAATATGCAAACATGCAAATGCATATAATCCGGTCTCTAATGATAAGGAATGTGAACAACCACATCTTCTACCCAGCTGACCAAGTACCGAATGATGAACATTTCTTTCACCACGGAGACTGAAACAGCTAACTTAGTGTCAAGCGCCAAAGACCAAAGTGGTGCAGCAACGGGCTGATTATTTGGGAAGTGCTGACGAAATACTGATGAGCACCAACAATTTTTAAATAGTGAGCCGCTGTCAGAACGTCAAACTAATCGTCGCAGATCAGCGAAAAGTAAAGCAAATAAAATGTTTGTGCCTTGTTTAATAAGTAGTCGTTCACGGTAGCGCGAGAGACGCTATCCATGCCTAAGTGAAACATGAAAGCACCGATTAGTTCATGGCCAGATAAAGCAATAAGCAGTATAGGCAGCTGCGTATGGATTCCGCTTAAATGGTTTTTGGCAATGTTGATTAGAAACGCTCATATTGGGAGAACCTTTGGAGTGTTAAATTTGCCATCGATCTTCAGTGACTCAAAAACTACTGAACTCCCTTGCCGTTATGACTACTGAATGTAACATCTTTCAAATGCCCACTTCTCTGATATTCTGAAAGATTTCCCAGCAAAAACTTACGGAAATTAAACCTTTAAATTCGCTAATCTTTTTAAAAAATGTTTTATAATTAGTCATATTTAATAATCTTTAATAACAAAATACATTAATTTTATCTAATAACGTTAAGATTTCTTTTGGCTAATGTCATTGGCTTAGAACAGTCGTTAGTTGGTGAAATAAAAACAGAATAAGAATATGATTAAGAAGATTAGGTGTTTGACAGCCCGAGTCCCCCCCCCCCCCAAAAAAAAATATGATAAAGGAGCTGAGTTGGGAAGCATTGGAAGTAGAGACGGTTGGGGGTGTATAAGGCTTACACTGGCGACGAGGCCTGATTGAGTATTGGCAAAAGAATTAGGAAGTGCATGCAAAGGAAGAGATGACATTGGGCACAAGCTACACTTGATTTCAGGCGTAAGTTTTTTTTTTTGACTCAGTCTATGTAACAAATTACTGATGGAAATGCTGAATAATTTACCCTAAACTGTGAAAGAATTTTTGATAAAATCTGTTAATGCGAAAGTAGGTGAGTAGGAAATTGCCACCGGGTAATTGTGATCTATCGCAATTAAATTATTTCTTTAAAGAAAACCTGTCATTGATTGAATACTGCTCTACTACCTTTGTTTGTTTGTTAATAGTTTACTGTTATGGCGGAGTATTACTCCTCCGGTAAATGGCTCTACCATTACTGAACCAACAAAAAGAGATCTTGGATTTAATCTGCCAAGAATGGTGATCCCTCAGTCTTTATTCGCACAAGTAGAGGTGGAGATTTTAAAACTCAACAACCGACATTTGTGAATCAGCTGCAAATCTACGCATGTCGCAAAAAAAAAAAAAAAAAAAAAAAAAAAAAAAAAAAAAAAAAAAAAAAAAAAAAAAAAAAAAACTGCATATCAGGGAACTTCTATCGATTTAAGGAGTAGTTTCCTTAGCTGTGGGCTGGTTAAAAAATTTAACGATGAAAAAGCAGTTCCAGATATATTCTGTTTTTGTCTTCAATATTTGTGCATATTTCGTGTTGATTTTTGTATAGGCTGTCAGTGTGTATTATCTTCTTCTTTCGATTTTGGCCTACAGTGGACCACGGGAACCATTTGGTTTACTGGTTCGCCTTTTCTTCTCCTCCTAGAATTTTTTCACTCTTTAGCCGAGATTCCTCCTCCTTTCTTCAAGCCAAGTGATCTTGGCCTTCGTACATTGTCCCTGAAACCCCTTGATTTTATTAATTTTAATTTGAAATACTGTTCGATTCTTTATCTCATCTGGATGGATTCCAACTTTTTCCATATCTCTTCTCGTCTCCTCATCACATTTTGTTTTCACCTCTAATTTAGTGTTGTAGTTGAAAATTCTTTTTGTCAACCTACTTTCAGTGATTCTCATAAGGTGTCCATAAAATTTTATCATTCTCCTGTGCGTTGTGTCTGTAATTTTCTCTGCTTACCTATATAGATCTTCATCTTTCCTCTTCCACCAAGTGCCGTCTTTTCTCATTACAGATCCTAAAATTTTCTTAGGGTTTTCTTTCTTTTTTATCTAACTCCACAGTCTCAATTTTCTTACTGAATAGCAGGCATTCTGAGCTGATCATTGTGTATTTTATTTTGTGTAAACTTTGTCCATATTTCAAAGAACTTGCTTTCCTAAACGTTTGTTAAATTCTGTACACTTTTCAATAGTTAAATAAATCGTTTAAAATCATTTTCCCCCACTGACTATTCTTTTTACAAACAGTGATACTTACGAATGTATCTGGGATGATCCTTGCATGAAAACGCGTCCACACTGGTTCTACTGGATGAAGGGACGTTGACGCAGTAGGGTTTGATAAGCTGAGTGTCTGTCGCTTAGCCTATTCATTCCTGGACCGTTATTGTTCAAACAGATTGACAGAAGCGGATATGAAGCGCGCCAGAGTATAGCAATCTTCGACAAATGTCCTCTAGGTGTGCCAGTTTATATCCGTCACCTTGTTGGTTTGTTTAGGCTGGTCTCCATAACACAACGAAGAGACAAATTGAGATCTCGTGTCGGAGTACAGTTTTCAATTAAGAATTTTGTAAAGAAGCTTGATCATCACTCACACGGCAGGCATGTACTATCCATCTAAAACGATGACAGACGGTGAACACTTTCACAAGAACTGAGAGGATTGCTACTTTGGCCTGCCACTGGATATTAATGGATGGTCTATTGTGAAAGAGAATGGTATGTGATGCTATCAAGGCCAAGAAAATAACAAATAAAAAAACTAACCGATCGACTTATGTTAGCAGTCTTTGCTAGCTGATGTTTTATTTTTATTTAAACAAATAATAAGAATTGCACACCGATATACGAACAGCCATTAATTGATGCACGTATCCATCTCCGAAATGTTTTCCGTTCGTGAGTTCCATAGACTGACGTAAAAATTATTCTGTACTGATCAGATATGCAATCAAAATATAATTTAATATACTATGTTTGATTTATAATAATCAGATTGACTGTCATGTTATTCATAATAATAAACGAATCACTCTGTAATATGTATTAGTGTGAAGTTACATCATTTTACCATGTAAACTGCTCCGTTTCTACAATAATTGGACACCTAGAATCAGAAAGATTTTTGTAAAACTGAGTTTACATTAAAATCGGAGCACATAATACTAGTATCAATTTTGATCATCATGCTCATCAGGATGGTTGGTGTATTTTCTGTTCATATTATAACACTTGAAGTATGAATTCTCACTTGAAGTGTTTTGATTAATTGGTCGTAAATTGTTCTACTCTTAACACTTCTAGCCTGCAATATTCTGTATCTAGTATTCTGCTCTGATTTTCTTTATATCCACTTGAAAAAGAGAGAGAGAGAGAGAGAGAGATTGTAATTTATTCAGTAAATTCTTTCAGTGTTTAAAGTGATTTGTTCAGTATAACCATCGATAATTTACTTCGGTCTCCGACTCCCTTACATACAAAAGAAAATTTTCCCTTTAATTTTTGCCTTAAATCAAGTATTAATTTATATTCATGGTCGTTTCTTCACTTCCATATACTACTCTTAATTTGTTTCCCAGTCATCGCCAATGTCTGTCTTATACATCCCTCAGCAGTATCTTCCACTCACCCTTTGTCTTTCAGTGATTTCCAGTATATCTCTTTTATTACAGCAATTACTGCGTGTTTACACTGTAAATTTTCACAAACAGACTTAGCTACTCTTCATTTTAACTCTTCCAGCTCGTGTGTTTTGACACCCATATCACACCCACAGTACTCAAGAAAGTACCTGATCAACGTTTTGAACACGAATTCCCTCATTTCCCTGGTAAACTCTTTGAAAACCATAGGTGAAGTACATTTCACATACGAAACCACGAAGAGAAGGACCGAGCGTGGTGGGTGAGCGGTAACCCTCTGGCCTCGCATTCGGGAGGACGTGGGTTCGAATCCCCGTCCGGGCATCCAGATTTGGGTTTTACATGGTTTCCCCAAACCACTCAAGGCTAATGCCGGGATGCTTCCTTCAAAATCACCGAAGAGAAGAGCGAAAAAGATTGGGATACACGGTAAACAGAACCCTGGCATGTCGTCGCTTTCCAGATTTCTGTATTGCAGTCTTACTACTGTCTGTTTTATCAGTGGGTCAATGGGAAGTTTAGCTTCGTATAGCCCACTGGGCTACTGGGAAACTTAATAAGCCTCATTGATTTTCTCTTTCAGTTACATATGATGTGATCGTTTAGCATTTAAATTATGCGTCCTGTAGTATGCCAGAATACTTCCAACATTATTAGTTTCTCCTTTACATGGTTTCTGCTTATTGATAATGATTTTGCTTTTGTCGCTAGGGTCCTCTTCTCATTTCATAATTGTAGCCTTTAAACTGCCGTGCAAACAAATTGATTATTTTTTACGGTAGGATTTTATGGCCGTCGAAGTATTTATATTCTGGAAAGGATTGGGGATTAACAACGAGAAGAAATTCGACTGGCGCCTTTTTTTGACCATTTCATCAATTGCGTAGAGCAGTGTTCTTCAACCTGTGGGTCGCGAACCTTAGGGGGTCGCCAAGTCTTGCTAGAGGGGTCGCGGTCGCAAGCCAGGTAAAAGTAAACAGCAATTGTTTTAGGTCTCACACTGCAATAAAAATACAGCATTTTCAGTGAGAAGGCTGTGCCTGTTTATTTTTTAATAAATTGTCGAATCTTGGTTGTATTTTTGAGACCAAATTAACAAAATCATTTTCTATCTGGGACAAATAACACAGTGAGATTTATTATTCATGACCGTAAAACCATATTACATGTAACTGTCGCCATACATTTTTTTTTTTTTTTTTTTTTAGGTTTTGATTTGCTTCCGCAACTGTCACTTTTAGCAGATGTGAAGTGCTGTGCAGATATTTGAGAAACTTCTCCATTTTATGCTCGCTCGCTCCGTATTTGCTGGCGTACTCGGACAACTTATTACAGCGAACGAAACTCTTCTTATGCGGCCGCTGATCCCACCTTGTCGCCTCCCGCGCCGCCACCGCGCAAAGAATGTATCACTGCCCGCAGAGTGCTCGCGATTACCTTGTAGCACAGCAGTAGGTCTCTCGATCATTAGGTATAGTCTCAATGAAAAAGAAAAATAATTAAATACGTAGCTTTTGAAATCACCGACATAGTTTTATTACAGACCTGGCGGGATCGCAATTTTTTTCCCCTTACTTTTGAAGGGATCACGTATTCAAAAAGGTTGAAAAACACTGGTTTTGAGTATAGGTTCCCAAACTGGAGGGTGCGAAGAAATGTCAGGGGAGGAGGTGGAGTGTGAGGTTGCCTCGACGCCCTTGTAGACAATACCTTAGCTCTTCACTGTCCGAAGTACTATGTCTCTTTCACTCACTTATTCTAATATAAAATACTTAATGAGTTTACTCCGAGATGTCTTTGTTAGTACTGAGGATAGGCATTATGGAATCCCCTAGCGTAGAGAGATTTCGGGAAACGATGGAAAACCCTAATTTAGATGGCCGTACCGGGCATCAAACTCGTAACTTCACAAGAAAACAGTAATACTAATGGTAATCTATAATCAGGAAGTGAAGAGCTATTTAAATAGTTTTATGACAGGTAGACAGGTCGCCTATAGCAGGCAAATACAATTCCGAAATTTCACAAGAATTTGATGCTCATGACTCTTTACTAACTTACAACAAATATAACATCAGTTATAGTGCGTTCATTTGACAGAGGCGCTTCAAGGCCCGTCTGCTCCAGCCCCACTCCGCTGCCCTACCCATATAGGTGAAGAGGGAAAGAGTACCCGCTGTCAAATTTGCCACTCGCCTGACTGTACATCTGCTCAAAAGGATAAGCTACTTGAGGAGTGCTATGTTGAGGAGTGGGGCAGGGAAAACATGACCTTGACCCGCCAGTTTAGGATGAACAGGATATAAATGTATTTATCACTATCACATAGGAAATTAGGCATCGAGATATACGACTGGGTCAAAGAACTTTCTGTATCTGAATGGTTTTAGTGACGTGTCAGTAGGCCATGTTGTCGTGCGGTGAAACTCGGTCGATCAGCAGGCGGTGTCAGCTCGACTAATAAGGCGATAGCCGCCGCCTGGGAACTTACCTGATATGCCACACACCCCTGCGTCGAGCTTCTCGGAAATAATGCAGGCTGTCTCCGTTCCGACAACAGTTGCTGTGCTCTCCCGGCGCACTTAACCGCTTTTCAAAGAAATTGTTTATTGGATAAGAATAGATTTTTATACTTTCCAAACTATCACGGTTCGACTGCATTCCAGGCATGTATTAATAAAAGAATTTGTACATTTTAATACTGGTATACTCTGAAGCCACTGAGACTATTTTTAAGAATACTTGTTTCTGGAATAAACGAAATTTCGTTGCATAGTAATCGGTTGTTCAACCGGTTTTTACATTATTCAATTAGGCTCTTATTTAAGAGGCCATTTCTTAATAACTCAGATGACGCATGGCATGTTTCGATCGAGTAGTAGCAATAAGTTTGTCTTATAAATGTTTTTTATAAGGTTAAAATAGTTTTTAATGACGGAATAAAGTGGTTGATCACTGCTGATTGTTTCTTAACGTGATTGATTAGGTACTAATACACATTATTTTAGGAACCTCATATTTACCAGCTTCAAATCAACTTTTACATATAACTGTATGTCGAAGTTTATAGGTCGGTTCTAAATTGTATTTCATCATTACGATTTTTCTTTAGTTTTTTAGAGAAATGCAATTTGAAATACCGACTTTCATGTTCATGAGCCGAAAATAAATGAACAAAATACTTATCGATGTAGTCAGGCAAAGCTAACAGTCAACATGACTGAGAACAGTACGTATTTAACTTCTGAATTATTAACGATATTTTGTCGTACAGTGTGGTAGCAGGTACTCAGAAGGTAAAGTAACTGCTACCACTACGAAATGAAGTGCTTAAAGACCAGTGCGGATATGTCACAATATTGTAGACATTCTGTTTGTTATCAGCTTTTAGTTTATCAAAGCAAATGGTTTCACTCTCACAGGAAACATATTTGGAAAAAAATCAGAACAGGTGTGAGTACTTAAAGTAAAAAAAAAAAAAAAAAAAAAAGGGCTTGCAGTGTTTCCAAGTCTTTCTTAAATTGAAGAAAGTAGCTCAGAAGTGCAAAGGAATTATTTAGAGAACTTGCTCTGTACTTCTATTAACGTATGATACCGAAAAATTGACAATAAATCAAAGGGGTATTATTAGGCTCCGGAAAATTGAAATACAATTTCAGTGGAATGTGGTTAGACTGAATAAGATGCGGTCCAGTCAGTAGCGCATAGAGAGAATAAGTTGAGAAATGAACAAGTGATGCACAGAATAGATTAGGAAGAGTGCGAAGGAAAATGTTTTATCTGAAATTCGAAAAAGACGCCCTTAGAATCATCAAGTTAGGATGAATGAAGAAATAACGAGAAATTGTGCAAAATAGAAGAGTGAATTGGACAGTATTGGAAGAAGAGGAATGATAGCTCATAATATGCAGCAGAAACTTTTATTCCAGACAGATTCATCAAGTCGATGATGAAGGTTATGACCTGATTTGACGAGTGTATGAATGGAAGGATTTTTCTTTTCTCTCAATATCTTCAGTTCGCATCTTTAATTTTCTTAAATCTGTTCTTTTATCATTTGACGCTTAGGTATTAGTAAACAAATGTTAAGGAATAATTGCTGTTAAATAGAAATGAGAATCTTGATTGAAAAGAAAATAGTATCTCTGGCAATGGAAGACTTGTAGAGTAACAAGTTTCGTGAAAGAACTATTGACGTTTATTTTGTATATAAAATTGGATGTTGGTATATCCGAGATTAATAGATGTCGACACCGTTTCACCAATCACCATGAAAGTTGGCATACATGTATTTTTTCATGGAGAAAATACCCCAACAACCACTCCCTCTTCCCTTTTACAACTCTTAATTTTTGTACAAAATTACAATTATTAGCCGATTTCGAAGGGAACTTTGTACACATTTACTTAAAAATAAATAAAAAATACTGTAAAATTTGATTTGCAAAAGCCCAACCTCTCTCGCCCTTTCTACCCCCTCATTTTTTGCCAATGTTCTTTATATCAAGCTACAGTCGACACCATTTCACCGATCACCATGAATGTTGGCACAAATATGTATTTTTTCAAAGAGAAGGTTTGTGACTAAAAAGAATCCAAAACCACCCCATCGCCCCCTTTGCACCACTTAAATTTTATACAAACCCACAGTTTTTATCCAATTTTGATGGAAATTTGCACACGTATACTTCAAAATAAAGAGAAAAATACTGTCAACTTATGGTTTGCAAAAACGAAACCCCTCCCTCCCTTTCCACCCTCTCAATTTTTGTCAGTGTTCTTTATTCAAAGCTACAGTCGACAACGTTCGACCGGTTTCCCTGAAAGTTAGCACATGTATGTATTTTATCATGGAGAAGGTTTCTAACCGAAAAAAATCCAAAATCAACCCCCTAGCCCTATTTAAACCCATTAATTTTTAAACAAACCCACATTTTGTATTCGATTTCGATAGAACTTTGCACACATATGCTTTAAAATACGGTCCACGTTAGTTTTACAAAAACACAGTCTCTATTCCTCTTTTCACCCCATTAATTGTAGTCAATGTTCTTTACATAAAAGCTACAGTTTCTATGCAATTTTGGAGGAAGTTTACACAAGTAAACTTTAAAACAAATAAAAAATACTGTCTATATTTTGTTTACTGAAACCTAACCCCTCTCCCCCTTTCCACCCCCCTAATTTTTGTCCTGTTCTTTATACAAAGCTACAGTTTCTATCCGATTTTGAAGAAACTTATCAAACATAGATTTTAAAACAAAAAGAAAAATACTGTCCTCATTAGTTTTCCAAAAACCAAACTATTCTCTCACCTTACTACCCCTTAATTTTATCCAATGTTCTTTATACAAATAGTTACAATGCGATATAAATGGAACCTTGCACATGTATGCTCTAAATCAAACAGAAGAATACTGTCTACATTTGGTTTACAAAAGCCCAACCCCTTTGACCCTTTACCCACACCCCTTCTAATTTCTATTGTTCTTTATGTGTCCTAATGTCTTAACATGTACGTCAGATTTTAACTTGGACCCGAAGACCCATTAAAAATCTGTATTTTCTGCGTGATTGCGGAACAAACAGATACAGATTTATGTATGTGGTATCTATTAGACTGGTACGTGTTTTGATTTTCTAGCAGCAACTTTAACCCATATTGTGATTTGGTTGAAATTTAGCCTGGACCAAAATGAAAACTGACACTAAGTATCATAGCATCCAATTCACCCCGTTATGGGAATTGTTCGGGTTTATCGATGTTTAGTTTACTTTTGGATATGGCTGGTGCCAAATTAATTAAACTTGGTACACATGTTTCACACTGGTAAATATAAAAATAGTCTACGGGTAAATCAATCCCGATTAGACTGGGCAACGCCGGGTACTGTGCTAGCAATGACATAAGATAACATTTTAGATAGCGTTGTAAATTACGACTTGTCCGATGGTCGAGTTTGCTGGCTGTTTTATGTTCAAAACTTAATGGTCTTCTGGTTAACCTCGGAGCGTAAAACGTGGCTCAACGTCAACAAACAGCGAACTGTACAAGCAGGTCAGGGTGCAGTTAATTATCAAAGTAATGGTGTCGTAATCTTTAATTACATGGTTAGATATTGTGACTCAGTACTTAACGTGCCCGAAGGGAAATCGGAGTGTCCCCGGTTCAAATCTCGCTATAGGATGGGAAACTTAAAAAACTCATAAACTAGTCTTAGCTTCCGGCAAATTTTGCTTTACGAATGTGAAATATGCTTGGATGCTTTCGTGGTTCGAATTCATGGTAAAATAGGTAGTTAGGATTACTGGGTCAGGGATTTACGACGTAAGTGGCCATTTCGTGGCCAGTTGAGAGTCTATTACATATGGGCCCGTGCATTGCTTTATGGGTGTTCTGGCCAACAGTGCCATACGTATTTACTGCTTAAATACATAACTCGACGATAACTGATTCCCCCTTGCAATTAATCAAAGAAATAATATTATACTGTAACATAATTATGTCAACCCTCTTCTGACTGTACGGTGTCGGTACCGAATGCCAATAATAATAAAAATTATGTAAGGTAAATCCAAGCTTATTATAAAGATTCAATAGTAAGAATTTAAGGAACGTTAGGGATGCATTGAATCAGAAATGCTAAGAGATATATAGTATATTCTTGTTTCTTTCTCACTATAACCATCTTATCTTTCCACTTAAAAAGTGTAATATTTAATTAAAAAAATACGTAATATTTTTAAATATAAAGCAATTACTATTATTTTGAGTATGAAGAAGAGATATAAAATATTTTTAAAAAATTGTATTATTGGAAATGTACACTAAAAGTCTTGATTGCTTTAAAATATTTCCTAAAAATAAATGCTTTCATTACTTTTAATGCTTGTACATTTTGCCGTGAAACTAGAAAGATCAGGTGTAGAGAAAAATCATAAAAATCGCTTTAATCCTGAAGATATTTACATAACTCATTTTTAAAACTTGTGCAAATGGGATTCCTGAAGGTCAGAAAAAAGAATTGGCCTCTTCTGTTTATATTAATTGCCCATTCACTTGTTTGGCTGTGCCGTTAGTGCGTCACTAATAACTGCTCGCTTTCTTGTTCTAGAGAATAAAACAGTAGATTACAGAAAGCTATTAGAGGCCAGTGTTCTTCATTTATCTTGTCCAATACGATTTATATTTGGTAAACGAGGATTTATTTGCGCGTATTTCGTAATGGCACGTTACCAAATTCACGTCGCCTCTCCCTAACTAACTACCATTCCAATTTACCTTACTGTCGATTATCGTGGGAAATGCTTCATGCTAGTTTTCTCGAGTAACATGGAGAGATTATCATAAGCGTTCTTAAGTCACTTGTATTGGCTTTATTTCGCCTGGTTGAAACAATCAAGTCACGGCAAAACAATTCTGACAATACGCGAAAAGTTACGTTATCCGCTCGCTGTGATGCCTTACCAAATAAGATAATCATTTCTTATTTTAAAAAATTCTGTTTATGCCGTTAAGCTATTCTGTTTTTGAAATAAAATTGTGTTAAATTTAGTACAATCCAGTTAGAGTCTTTTCTTTTCAGTCGTTTATTTTTACAGAAATTACGTTTTGGAATACTTTACAATTATTGTGGTAAAAAGTCGACTCTATATTAAGAATTTCCATGTGGAAGCTGGAACAAACATCACTCGAGCATACTTCAAAGGCTGAGCTATGTAAATTATACACGTGTTCTGCCGTCGATTTAATCAGTTAAGATTGGAGGGTTTTATAGACGGTATATCTTCAGTTTATTACAAGAAAATTATTTTTATTTGATTGCAAGAACAATCAAAATCCCCTAGCGACTACTATCGATGAAATGTTAAGCCTAACTATACAGATCTCGTTTTTCTTGCGGGAATTCGGTATTAGTCAACTACTGTTCCATTCCATCGACAGTAACGTTAACAGTCCCTTTTAAGCGAGAGCTGAAACAGGACCTCATATACGAAACGTGTAGAAGCTTGAAATCCACTCACCATCAAAACCATTTATTTGAGGCTCTGTTTTCCATTTTCGATGATATGTGAATATCATCTGTAATTGGTAATGATACCTTAAACATAATTATAAGTCTGTCTCCGATTCTGACTTGCCTCCAACAGTATTTCTCCCACGGAGCGTGGTGGGTGAACGGTTAACGCTCTGGCCTCGCAGTCGGGAGTACATGGGTTCGAATCCCCGTCTGGTCATCTAGATTTGGATTTTCCATGGTTTCTCCAAATCACTCCAGGTGAGTGCCGGAACGATTCCTTCAAAATGCCATGGACGAATTTCTTCTCGTTGCGTTCCTTGCCCCAGTCCTTTCCCGCCTCTAATGACCTCAACGTCGACAAGGTCTAAACTCACAAGCAGAAAAAAAAAGAAAAACATTCTCGATACGAGTAAAAGCATATATCTGCGTATTGAAGAAATTAATGGGGTTTCTGACTCCAGTATCGTAGAGTTTGAATTATGAAGAACTTGACAGAATTTCCTGCAGCATATTTGCGACTGCACAGTCTAGCATATGCTATTACGTATATATGCCCAAAACATGTTAGTGGCGCAAGATCCTACATAAAATTGTCATGAGTTAATGGAGAGAACAGCCAATTTGTAACAGCGTATAGAAGAAATGTAACAACTATATAATTTAACGTAACACTTTCCAATAAACAAACATGTTCCCATCGATAAATAAATATCGGCGGAGTTTTTCATTTCAGCTGCTTCCTATCCGTTCATGTCCATTTTCCTCCACTGTTTTGCATTTTTCCTTTTCGATACCAAAGTTTCTGATGCCAATCCATGTAGTTCGGATACCTAAGCAAAAGTATTCAACCTTTATTCAGGATACAAACTTCAGAATTAAAAATTACTAAATTCTATTGAAGCTTAAAACATTATTATCCACTGAATATATTAGTGTCACATACTCGTAAATATTTGAGTATAATGGAATAAACGAGAGTTGACTGAAAAGTTTCCGGCTTCAACCGTAGATAATATAGGTAAACTATTAGCCATGAAATGGCATGGTGATCATCACAGAAAATTGCAACTTTAACGACATCCAAACACATTTATTAACAATTGCAGCATTGAATAAACGGCATGGGCATGGATGTACCAGTACGAGAACTAGTGGCGGTAACAATTTGCAAAGCTAACAGTATTTTTGAGTAGCCCGACTCGTCTTGACAGCCGCAGTATCAAGTGAACCAACAGGTGTTCGCTAACTGCTGCTGACTTGGTGTCTTTCTCGATTTGCGGGTGTGGATTCCAGTGCTGACTCAGATACCGTGATGCGGTATTTTTGTCTTCCTGATTCTCCCGGACTCAGTGGCGCAGAAATAGCAACAGGTCTGCACAGCGGCCAGCAACAGCTGCATCACTGCCGTTGCATCTGCGTCTGTCTGCTGCATCTCTTGCAGAATCACACCACAGCGTCTCAGCATGCAAAACCTTTTGTGCATTGAGAGCTCACAATCGTTGCAGTACTGCGTGCAAATAAGTCATCGTTTAGCACACCAGTTTTCTTTCTTTGTTCCTGCGTACATAGTCAAGATACGTATTTTCTTACTTCTGGCAACCCCAGCTCTGATCCAAACTCATTTTTTACGGAAATTTTTGAACATTTCGTTAAACGACCATTAAAAACTTTAAAGGAAAATGAAGATTGAGTAGGAACACTTCTGTGAAGGTGGGTTCCCACGGCACGTGGTCTTATAGGCCGCGCCACATCAGCCGAAGTGTACGGAGCAGCACGCGCCACAGGCTAACCCTCGCCGCCTCCCCACCACCGTGCCTATAGCTGTGGCCAGATTAATTGGCGGGTCAGTGTGAACGCGCTGTTGCCGTACTTGGGGACAATCTCGTGATGCGCTCTCTTTCTATCACCTGAAAATTGCAACGCTGTGCGGCCTGTGTTGCCTAGTCCAAGCGGCAACAGCTCGCTACCCAAAACTTCCACCTCCCTTTCACAAAAAATGTGTGAACTTGAGAATCGGAATTTGAAAGTGTCAGTGTGAGTGTGACCTTGCTCGAGAGAGGATATTTTGATTTTTAACGATTTACGATTTTTACGTGCGATTTAAATAATTCCTTTTGGTTGTTTATTAATTATAGTAATTTAGTGTAAGGGATACTTAGGAAGAGACAGGGGCGTAGCTACTATGGGGCTAGGCGATGCAGTGCACCGGGGCCCTCTCGCTCAGGGGGCCCCCAAGCATACCTCAAGGGGCCCCTAAGCGCACCTCTAAGCGCAGTTTAGAGGGCCCACAAGCCTTCACTGCAAACTGGCGACTTTTTTCTTTTCTTTTTTTTTTTTTTTACCTCTACCGTAGTCTAAGGGGCCCCTGAGAACACAGGATCCCCTAACTAAGGGCACTCGCTGTGCTCAGGGGGCCCCCTACCAGCACACAAAGCAAAAAAAAGGTCGCCCGTCTGGCCTGAGGGCCCAAAATAAATTTTTTGCACTGGGGCCCTTGTTGACCTAGCTACGCCACTGGGAAGAGACTTATTTTCCTATTCCAGGTTTTCCATAACTAACGACTCCCAACAAGTCGCAAGTCATCGATAGCAGAACCACCGCGGCTGAAGTAGACAACAGAGTAAATCTATCATTCACAATGTATATAAATATTTCAAACTTCTTGTGGACAATGATCGTGAAATTTTGTCTTCTACATGTACGCTAGTAGGAAAAGACTTGAAAAATATGGACGTACTTGATATTGATGAAATAAAAAACTGTTGTGATTTGTTACCGCAAAAAACAACCATATTGCGAAAAAATTAGGGAATGGACAGGCTATTTGCGCTGCAGCTTGAGATGTCGGTTTGAGAACTGTCCAGCGCGTGTGTCGTGAGGGAAAATAGACTACGTTTGTTTCTCGAAAGAAAAATATGAAACAATACAGCACTCTAACAAAGCTTAGCGACTTTGACAGTCCTTTGTCAGGAGGACAGTACACGAATTTTACGATAGTGATGAGTGGTAATATATAAACAGATAATTTTGTCGTTAATTATGCAAGTTTTTCAGTGCAGATGATAACAAAATAAAATTTTGATTTTAGTTATAAATATGCAAACTGAAAATAAAATTTAATACGTGGACTTTTAGCCACAAATGAAAGAAGAGTATTTCCATAAGTTTCCTTAGTCTGTCGAGAATTTTATTTTTCTGCGCAGATAATAGAATAATAAATAACAGGTCTTTTGAAACCTCCAATTATATTAAACGCATCTGCAATGCATAACTTTCTTAACGAAATGACATGTATCAATATTTTATGACAGAATAGTGATCATAAATTACTTAAAACATGTTACAAACCATTACTACAAGTAAAGAGGTGAATACAACTGTTACGCGCACGGCTTGGCAACGGCGCATTTGACGCCACCCGCCAAAAGATTTGGCCAGAGCTATAGTGTTGTTTCAGCTACCCGAGCGTTTGATCTTTACCGACTGGGCGACGGATAGAGGCGCGCCATCTCTGTCAACACAGGCGAGACCTCTTGGTAGTTGGACCGGCCCGACCGGCAAATGCGTGGGCCATGGGAATCCAGCTTCGCACGGAAGACCGACGGATAAATGTGGACACGAGGGGTCGTGCCGTCACTCAGCAACTGTGAATCCGGTGACGTGTCGGTCAAGTGTGGTCCGAATCTAAATTTGGCGGCCGCGATAGTTATGTCGTTACCTAATAAAATATCTTTTAATGTGCAGTGCTGTCCAAAATGTGCACAAGTCAGCAAGTGTTAAGGATCCTGAGTCTGTCAACAGGACCATTACGTGTCCTATCCTGCAGTCATCTGCCACCATTCCAAATGTGTTTTGCACTTGAAACTACTTTGCGCAGCCGGTTCATTGTATAACCTACCATTTCGGTGTATTTCTGGTATTTTTAAATCTTCTGCATACAGTAATAATTTTTAGCTCTCTTATATCCATTAATCGATATAATCTCTAATTATTCACCGATGATTATAAATAAATTTACAATATTGTCCTTTACCTTGTTGTGCTCCTTCAGACTTTCCAGAAGGAAGGAAATACGTTTTTTGCCGTATCTTTTTGTTATGATGGATTTCAACACTCACCATTTCGGTTATAATTCATTATCTTTCTTCTTACCATCTGAAATAAACCTTTATACTCTGCTCGAAATGCTTTTATTATCTCTTCATTTTAAAAAACAAACAACACAATGAAAACTTTCTACAACACTTCATAAATTACTCCGCTCACTTTTTCACACTATGAAAAATTAACATGACACAATTTCAGTATCAGTAATGTTCTCTTTGGCCGCAGCTGTAAATATTTTCCGTAATTCAGATTCCTTTCGTAATGATCTGGTGTCTCTTTACCGGTGTCGTTTCCACTGTCATCTCATTCAGTTCCTCTCCATCAATTCTATTCCTTCAATCATAATCTTTCATCAGCATCCAAAAATGTCTTTCGAAATCTTCATGACTAGCTCTCATATTACCTCCTTGCTACCAGAGATTCTTTAAAAACAGCTGATTAGAATTTTATATTGCCACTTTATACTTATTATGTATAACGTAAATATTTTCAATTTTATTTTACAAAACAACGAGGCGTATGGCCATTACAAGTGCCTCCTAAAAATGCAACCTGTGTCCCGGTTGTTGCTGAGCATTCACTGGAAGGATCAGAAATTGAATTTTAGCGTTCCATTTCTGAAGTATTTTGGTTTTCTGGTTTCCTTCCAGAGGTATTGTTATGATAATACTGCGACGAGATCGGAATCTGGCTCTAGCTGGTTGTAGGCCATGTGGTGGGTGCGTCGCATCCGTCTCTTGTTCCCCCTCCCCCTCCCGATACTGCAGCAACTGATGAATCGCCTGCGCTGATGGTGTAGGTGTTATACCGTTGGCCTCTCACAATACGGGTCACCAGTTCGAGCCCGGCCGCGGGCTTGGGTGGTATTAACTAAGTGTTGTGTTAGTCTTTTGCTGTCCACACTGTGTGAACCCATAGTACTAATGATGAAATGACAAATGCTCAGAGAAACAGAAACTGTGCGGCTTCGCGATACATAAAACAAAATCCTTTGTTTCTAAAAGGTGAATTAGGGTAGACTCCAGGCAGCCGGCAATGAGACCTGATGAACGGTTGACAACTATATCAACCTGCTTTGCATGAGCTAATGCATCCCACTCAGAGACAACGTATTCATCTGCGGTAATACGAAATGCAAAAGGCGATGTTTTACGTACTCTTGACATAATCAAGATAATTCTAGAATTTTATTTTACTGTTTACTGAATACTACACAACATGAAATAGAAAACCAGTTGTTTCCCCGTGAAATGAAAACGGCAGAAGACGAATTTAGGGCACGAAGAATTATTTTACAATAATCAAGGTTGAAAAACAGATTCGATATTTCATTCTCCCTTGATTTCTCGAGAATCAGTGGTAGCCTGCCGGGACAGCGATGACGAAAATCAAGCCCTTCCCCTCCGCTGATCACTATCGTACCTCTTGATTTTTATAACTGCAGATCGTAGATATCTGATGGAGACAACAGTGCACGTCATTGAAACATTATATTGTTATAACACTATCCGGTTGCAAACCCGTGAACACTACATCTAATCAATGTTTTAGATTTGTGAAGGTTGTTTACAGAACATCGAGCGAATCACGTGTTTAAATACTTTGGTCTCGGTGAATTTCAAGTGTAATGATGATTCGAAAACTGTTCAGAGGTAGCGAATATTGTGCCAGGTAGATTATTCGTAGTTGCATCCTTGCTACAGTTCACTTATTATTCTCGTTCCATAGTGATCCTTTCTCTTTGCACACATTGGGTAAAGGGCCTTTTGATAGGCGGAAACATATCTGGAAGGCCTCTTACGGAACGATTATCAGCTTTGCCTTTGCATTGTATATGTTTTTAGAAAACTTCTCAGTGAGGTTAAGGTTTGTGGAGAGGCAGCAGAGCAAACTGAGAGTAAGTAGCATGGTTAACACGCGTTTTGCCAGGAAACTTTTTTTTCGATTTCTGTGTAATATTCCATCGTCTCCGTCACAATAACGTACCACGAGCACATATTGTAAATCGAAAATTGTGAGCTCGACAAAATCCGGACATATGCACTAATGGTTTTCAGAGCACTGACCATTAGTTTGCCAACTTATTATGGTAAATTGAACGGTCTGGTGCCTCAGTTGTTAAGGCGTCTGACTGGAGACTGAAAAGTCCCCGGTTCGAATCCCTGTCTCGGCGGGGGTTTTCATATGCTCTTAACTCGACCTTCACCTCTGGCACATATAGCTGTGAAATGCACCAGAACGTTTTCGTGGTTCCGATTCGACGTTAAACACTAGGTCCCCTGTACCCGGTACGGTTTCCTGGTAAGGTTAAGGCAGCTATGACAGGGGCGGAATGCGCAGCCAATATAAAACCTGTCATCAAGTCATTATGACCACACGGAATTTTTATTATATCATTGTAAATTTCCGATGGAAAATATCAACGTTCTTACTGCCTCAGGCAGATCATTCCAATACATTTGACGTTTATTTTTTTCTTTCTCTATGCGTAGTATGGCCTTAATCTAATGATGTAGGGAAAATATGAGGCCGTACAAAAATTTTTGCATGACTGATTTTGACTTTGTAGTTCTTCATTATCAATTTCTTTACGTGAAACAATGTTTCGAAAGAAGAAAATGCAGATAATTGAGATGGTCAAAGTGGAAGCAGCGAGAAATAATTTTTAAGAAATGAGGCTTTCTTAATGTGGATAAGTCTCCATTTCTTGGCGCATATTTTTTTGCCGTTCTGCGAGCTTGAAAATTCTTTCCGTTCCAGCTGTTCGCATACATTGTTACATTACGCTCTATACCAGGTATGGGCAACCTTTGCTTAGCTGAGGGCGTAATTTCGTGACCGCGGGCCGTAGGTAAGAAATAAGTAGGTAGTAGTGAATAAAAAGGCGATAAAAATTCACACAATTTTTAATTTATTAGAATTACAATAGCGTAATCAAACATACAAAAAGCAAATTAACAAAAAGACATAGAAAAATCAAATGAAAATTAATGAGAGACTTGAGTTTGAAGTTTATTTGAAATTTCTGAATCTCTCACGGGCCGGATTGAAGCTGGTGGAGGGCCGTATCCGGCCCGGGGGCCGGGGGTTGCCTATATATGCTCTATACTCTGGAATTCACAACACCGTGGTTGGCAGAGTGTGCTTTACACTAAAACTAATCTCTGTTTTGTGCATTCCAATCCCGAATGGCACGAGGGAAGATAGAATTCATATAAGGACCAATAAGGCATCTTATTTTTGTGATCTTATCTCTCCGTCATCATCAACATCAATCGTTTGTCAGCCGGGTGGACCCGACTGTCTGGCTGCTTTGCCATTTCCCGGACTTCATCCTCGGTTTAGAATATTATTTCACTGCGGTGCACGACGCCAAGAGGAGCAGGAAACCAGTCCAAGGGCGAAGAGTCATTACGACCCAAATAGGTTGGTGGACGAAGTGTTTCACCGCACTCGTAAATGAAAGTGGATGTTCGCAATTTGCCAGTAAACTCAAACGAAACTTCCGTCATCTGTCTCCTAGACAATCCCAGTCTATCTTTGTATCAACCATCCCATAGCGTTGGACTCGCATCAGTTCCTCCAAAAAACTGAAAATATCGTGGTCTGATGGTCTCGGCCTCTTCATTTCGACATCTCTGACGAAGATCTTGCGCGATGGCTTTACTCTGAACTTTTGTGGTTTTCGGTCAATAAATGTGTACACACTCAGCATTATTATTCCTGTGCTGCACTGCGCCCTAATGCACATTTTGATGCAATTTCATTAACAGTTACACGCCAAGTTTCATTAATGATGGCATCAATTTTCTCCATATTGGATTCAATGGAGGCCACATTTCCGAAGCTGAACTTGGATGTTCGTCTTTCCATGATTGACGCATCTCACCTGTTTCTTAACACTACTGGTGCCCACGCACACATCTCCGTACACACGCTGAAGTCTTTGGGAAATTTCAGCAGCAAGGATTTCCTTTTAAACCAAGAATTCAATTACAACACATTAATAAAATGAAATATCACTTTCGGCGTTTTTGTATCTGCTATATGTGATTTTTTTTTCCTTACAGCTTTACGCCTCGTCGACGTCGAGATCATTAGATGTGGGAAAGGACTGGGGACAAGGAACGGGAAGGAATTGGGCCCCAGAATTCACCTGGAGTGATTTGGGGAAATTATGGAAAACTCCGCACGGGGATACGAGCTGGCGTCCTCCCGAATGCAAGGCCAGACCTGTATGTGATGTCGTGTTGAAGCTAGTGACGTAACAGTAGTTCAATACGTTGAGCAAAATCTGTAGATCTAGGCTTCCTTAAAATTGTATGGCTTAAGTCTTCACTCTAACAAAGGAACCATTATGGACAACATTTCGTCTTGAATACCCTCAACGACATCAGAACCGTGCTAAAAGAGCATACGGAAGTTGAGCGATTCCGACGACATGTTTTGTGAACGCAGTGAAATCCAAAACATGGAACATCTGAATGAGTGTAGACACTGTTTAAATTCCTACTTGCTTGAAGATTAAAACTAGCCAGTGACAATGCTGACGTCGTCCGATGCTCTGCTGTAGATTATAGATTTGAATATAATAAAGTTAAGTAAGCCTATGGATTGAGAGGATGCTTCTGGTGTTTCTATATTGATTCCTTTTGACATGCAATAAAACTGGAGAGCGGTAACTCTCGGACCCGGCATTTGTGAGGACGCAGGTACAATTCTCCGTTCGGTCATCGAGATTTCTGTTTTACATGGTTTCTTGAAATCCCTCTAAGAGAATGCCGGCATGGGTCCTTCAGAAGACCATAGTCGAATTCCTTCCCTCTTCTTTCCCACAATCCTCTCCCGTCTCTAATGACCTCAACGTTGACGAGGCCAGACACAAAATTAATTTCAGTGTGAGCCTTGTAACTTTTGTTGGTGTATCTTGCAAGTGTTTGCTTTTAAGGGTTGAGGTACAGGAAGTGCGTTACATGTTACAAGCCCCGTTGCTGGAGGACAGTGTTCCACATTACGTAAGAGGACAGCGATCTAATTACGAGCCATGGTTCGAGAAGGAGAGCGGCGTGCGAGTCTATTCCGGGACAAAAATTATGAACTGAGCAAAGTCATCGCGCTGTGTCTCATTATAGCAGAGAGCTGTCTACAGTCGAGCGCAATCAACGTCATAGAATTTTTATTTTAAAGTGGCAAGGATAAAGCAGAAAAAGAAAATAGGTTAAAGTCGTCCTTTCGGAATTATTAAGTCGGTGTTTGCTGTTGTATATACGATTCCAAGTAAAAATCTGGGTTTTTTATTTATTTGTTTCTGTTGGATTTTGCAGTTTAAGCTAAAACAGATGTCCAGAATTTACAATCTTAACCCTCAGTTTGTCTTTTATTCTTCTTGGAAAATTCAATAATTGCTTCAGAATATATTCAGCAGCCAAACACGACAATACTGTTTTTTATTCGTTCCGGTAAGTTTTCTACGGTATCGGTTCCAAATCTTCTTCTGCCATTTGCCTTTGTTCCCTTTATTGTTTGCACTGACTAATTTGTGGCACCACGTATGAAATATTTGTATTTTATTAGGGTTCCGCACCTTTTGAAAGGTGTAACCTTTATTCACTCATTTGCCCATCTGTTTGCGCATCTGTCAAAACGTTATAAATTCTGAACTCTTTAAATCACAAATTTGTAAGTATGAATGATGTACTATTTTAGTTCTTACTAACCTTAGACGTTATATTGCAAAATTATTAATAGTTATTGGTGGGAGGTGAAAATAATTGGGAGGGGGGGGGGGGGGGAGGAAATTTTTCTTAGATGAGGTTCGAGGATATGGAACGTATGCAGGTAACCCTCCGACTCTCAATATCAATTGGTTGTTGCAAATTCTTCCGCAGTTGCTAGTTAAATATTTGTAAATTTTTCATAACTTATATAACTTTACAAGCTTTGGACGTAAAATTATAAAAAATCTAATTACTCCGATATTTTCATAAACTTTTGTCCCGAAAAGACTTACTTCCTATCTTTCCCTTGGAACCCAGCACTAATTAACTCATAGAGCACTTTTGTGAATTGCACTATCGTATAAAATTTCATTTGTGTGTCTTTTTTGACTTTCCGTACGAAGTTTCTTGCTATTGTGCTACATGGTGCTAATTTTATTCGTTACGTATCTGTTCATAGTATTCATTGTGTCATATCGATGAAAATGGAAAAGTTAAACTTGCTCTAGTATTATACTGCCGATCAAACTGTTAAATTGCATTCCTCCTTAGGGACAGCCTTCTCGCCTCTCATTCGGGAGGACGGCGGTTCGAATCCCCGTCCGGGCATCCAGATTTGGGTTTTCCATGGTTTCCCAAATCACTCCAGGCAAATGCCGGGATGCATCCTTCAAAAGGCCATGGCCTAATTCCTTCCCATTCCCTGCCCCCCATCCTTTCCCGTCTCTAAAGACCTCGCTGTTAAGAGACGTTAAGCAGTTAATAAAAAGGGACAGCTATTATAGTGGTTTCGAATTATAAGCGATAATTAGCTGATAGCCACTGCAAATCAAAATCATTTGAGGTCATAATAGGAACAGGTAAGGAATGGGTCGATTTTAGGGAATAGTTTCTGTATAAATCTAAACTGTACTTGGTAAAACTCATATCCCTATAACGGAACAATACCTGGATAAGTTCTCAAAACATCAACACATAACATATTGAAGACGTTACTTGTTGTTGGAACCGAGCGTGGTGGTGTAACGGCTAGCGTTCTGGCCTCGCTTTCGGTAGGACGGCGGTTCGAATCCCCGTCCGGGCATCCAGATTTGGGTTTTCCATGGTTTCCCCAAATCACTCCAGGCAAATGCCGAGATGCTTCCTTCAAAAGGCCATGGCCGAATTCCTTCCCATTCCTTGCCCCCCATCCTTTCCCGTCTCTAAAGACCTCGCTGTTAGAGAGACGTTAAGCAAATAAAAAAAAAGTTGTTGAATGGTGCACTAGTTTATGGCAAAAAACATCATTCATCGAGCTTCGCATGACAGTGATGTTTGTGTGTTATGAAATATCCGAATAAATAAGCTTTTATTGGAAATAGTTAACAGTGCTCATTTAGCTTACAGAAGTTGGCTGACCGGCATCGACAGCGGAGAGGCTGTCGCCTTGAATTCATTTGCATACTGTGCTGATATAAGCCAGTGGTTCCCAGTTAGCTTTTACCTAGGGGTGCTTCACGAAAGAGCTCAACCTCGCATACCCCTAATAGCTGAAATTATAAATTAAAAAATGAAACCGGTTTTTCGCGATTTATTACATTTTAATCCAATAACATCGTCACAAAAAATTAACCAATGTCCAAAAAATATTTGGCGTTATTATTGCGTAATTACTTTTTTTAAAACTATCTTAATGTTTACCATAGTCAAGAAATTACTGCGCGTTCCCTCTTGGAGCAACCTCACTTCCCCTTGCGGGTGTACTACTAATTGACTAATTGGGAACCATTGTTATATGCCATCAAAGTATAAAGAATGGTACATTTTGGCATTTTCGCACGAAGGGTGAGGGTGTGGTTATACACGATGGTTGTAAACTGTTACGAAATGACGGGAGAGAAATCGACTATGGACCATGTTGGGAAACCATCCCGGTATTCAATCGATAGTACTCATTTTATTCTTTTTTTCATAAATTGACTTCATTCGTCTCACGCTTGTGAGTAAAGAGCCGGCGTTTGGATATTGACACCATGGTTACCGATGTAAGTAATGATCACTCGTATTCCTAAACTGTTTGTAGGAATGTAATCGTAGGCTTCCGCGGCCAGAGTCAGATGTCTCTTGGTTGACCGACTGACGGCGCGTCATGTTGTGTGCAGCCACACATCATGACGCGCCGTCAGCCGGAGAGGCAAGAGACAACTGTTCGTAGGAAGTTGCTGCATATCTACTTCGGAAAGGCTGCCGTACAGCTCAGGAATAGAGCGAATTCCTGAGGATTGCTTTATTGTCAACGAAACCGAGGGTTTTTCCTTGGAGCCGAATATCAGGAATGATTCCCAAATTCTGATCAACCCTGAGTAGAAAACACCTCGGGGATAAAATAGTTGGAGCTGATGACGCAACTTTCACAATAATGACATGGTCATGAAAGTGGAAACAGAGATCTACCGGAGTTAGTTCCATTTAAAGGATCTTAAAGGTCATTTTGTTCCATATTTCTTGAACTTTGTGCCTAACTGTGTTTCGAATCACTTTCCTCACAACTCTAATAACCCAGCTGATTACAAAACATCCCAGCATGTATTGTGACCACAACACGTCTTGTAGATTACAGGCATATCATCTGACAACTACATCAGCGAATTTTGTATTTAATTTCCCTGCTTTCCTTATAGGAATTTTGACAGCTGAGGGACTTTTAAGCACAGAGACTCCTGCTAGAAGGTTGGCTGTGGCTGTTGCGACACAGACGCACTGGCACGCCCGTCGGCTTGACCCAGAACCCTTAATAGCAGGCGCGCACGATCCACGCACTCTCGGTCTGTTGGCAGGCCTGGCTACAGTGGATAGCTTGGCTTGTCGAGAGCGGAACGTCGACCGATGACCGTGACGCCTAACCGGGGGCCATCTCAGAAAATAACCACCTGCCTCTGAAGCATGGGCTGTCTTCCATAATACTTGAGCGCCAAACATGCTTACATAACAAGCATAAAAAAAACCCACACAACATTTTTGCCTTGATACTTTTACCGACGTATTGCCCTTTTTACACATGAGAACGAAGCCTGAAAAAATTTCTTTATCGACCGTAAATTTTTCTTACGCCAGTGTGCAGATTTGTTTGTAATTACAACAGAATAATTGGCTTCGTCATTTCCGCTAAAGGCCGAGGACCACCATCGTGTATGGATGTATTCATTGGGTAGAAATACACGATAAAGACTTAGAAAAAATCCATTCGTTAGTGGACAGCAGAACAAGGCACATCAAGGAAATACTTACAACTTGTAGTAGGAAGAACTAGGACTTCACAACTTTCTGAACCTACTAGAAACTGGTACTAACCTGTTGATATTTGGATTAACTGCTTCGATATAACGACCTCTTCACATTTTACGCTATTGTTTTGTAGAAAAGTCGCCAGAAATGAAATTAAAAATGCCGAAATATGAGGGGCTGCGCATCTGTGAAATGCTACCAACACTCCAAGAAATACATAAAAATTATCGGTACAGGGACCATATCAACATAAACAGTTTCGTTTTTTTTCATAGAGGTTGTGGTTTGGTTGAAATGCGGCCTGGACCCACAGAAAAAATTTCGGAAAATTTCGTTCCATCACGAAAATGATGTATTTGTTTACAAAAGGAAGCAATCGATTATCTCTGACTGCTTTTTTCGATATAAGATGGCAGGCATCATTGTGTTACAATTCGAATAAAATTGTCTATTTGTCAATTTTTTCGACTTTTACAACAGAGAAAAGCTGAAACGACCAGAAAACATTACATTGAAGGATTAAACCAACATTTTATGAGACTGTCATTGATTTTGCAGCGCTGGGGGCATCTAATAGCTGTGCACCGCTCTCATATTTCGATCGAGCGTGGTTAACGCTCTGGCCTCGCATTCGGGAGGACGCCGGTTCCAATCCCCGTCCTGGCATCCAGATTTCGGTTTTCCATGATTTCCCCAAATCACTTCAGGAAAATGCCGGGATGCTTTCCTCAAACGGAGTTTGATTCGAAATTATGCGCTTTCGGATCTACTGTGGGAACTATTCACAAATAGAGCTAGTACTGTTCAGACGTTTTCTAGATTACCATTCAATCGGTTACAACAGCTGCATTTTTCCGCTTGTTGTATTACAATACAACATTATTGTAAATAACACAAGTGGGGAACATTCTGTATTTTTTTACTGGATTTCTTAAAAGACAAAGGGAATTATCAATTTTCGTCGTTATCTTGGCCGTCCAGTTGGAACCGTGTCAATTTATCGAAACCTGGTTTCAAACATCATTCTGTGTCTTTCTTCGGAGGACTGTCACAGAATGCTGGCTGAAACGTTAGGTTTCAATAAATTGACTCGGTTCCACCTGGACAACCAAGGTAACATCTACAATGGCGGAATTCTGCGCATCCACTATCAATTTTCGTGTCTGTTAGAACATTTAAAGCTGTTACGTATTATCATTTTCTATTATTTGTCACCGATAACAGCAGTTAAAGTTGTTATTCCAGTTTTAACTAGATTAGGAACCTCTGCATTCTTCCCAAATACACTTATCTTATCGTAATCTTACATTGTATACGTCTGTAGTTTAGAGTTACAGCAATGCAATCTCGATTAGCGCGTCTGATCCTCACATGACGTACAACGTTTCTTTGCATTTGCTTTCAGCACGTCTTTACCACAGTAAACATATACGACATTATTTGAGTTTTCTAAAATTGAAATCTCAGTGTACTTCATGTTAGCGATTATACAGAAACACAGAAGTAATATCTACATCCAACGTGATTGATTTTTTTTTAAACTGCTTAACGTCTCTTAACAGCGAGGTCTTTAGAGACGGGAAAGGATGGGGGGCAAGGAATGGGAATGAATTCGGCAATGGCCTTTTGAAGGAAGCATCCCGGTATTCACCTGGAGTGATTTGGGGAAACCATGGAAAAATCAAATCTGGATGCCCGGGCGGGGATTCGAACCGCCGTCCTCCCGAATGCGAGGCCAGAACGCTAACCGTTACACCACCACACTCGGTCAACGTGGTAGAGGACAATGATTCTCTCAGATCTGGATTGGAAAGGTCTGCGTAAAGAAATCTCGTGAATGAAGGATCGCATTTGTAGAGAAAAGGAATTGTCCGTTTGTTTTCTCTATTCATTAATCGATGATGTCGAACATTTGAAGCATGAAATTAGTATTTTCTGTTGATGTTACATTTTTACTGGACTGAACAGAATATTTTTTACTATGCCGATCCTACCCGGTTGCCTTCCGATCATTTAAACAAAATGAACCCTAAACAGTATGCCACCTACATTAATCTGTCTTCTATTATTTTGACAAAGCTGTCATTTATTAGTAAGAACTATTATTTTTGTGCCGTGTATCGAATATCAGTTGTCTCTTCAAGGTTGCTAGATTAATGCTGGTTAAGGTCAATAGCTAATTAGACAAAAGCAAACTTGTTTATAAAGGATGATATAAAATGGCGTGAGCATTAGGGTGAAGTTAGAGCTTGCATTTGACAGTAAAGAAATGAAATTTCAGAATTTCTTGTTTAGATTGGCTGTCTGCGATCAGTGATATGTTGAAGAATGAGTAGGAACATGAACAATACTAAAGACATCCTGTCGTTACTACACAGCATTGTGCGATCTAGCATTTTCTTATTAAATATTGCAACAATCGAGATATGAAGAAAAACAGAGCACTATTTGACAAATAAATATACCGGCTGGCCATACAATCGTATTTCGTAGGCAGTGAAGACCATTCGCTGCCATTCTAAATAGCCATAACTCCCTTGCAAGATACGATTCTAGAATTTGCTGAAGAGAGTTAAAAGTTTGGTGAAGCAGGTAATCCAGGTAGTCAAATGATGAACTATATTGTAGATAAATGGGTAGAATATGTGAAAGCACTTTGAGAGGTCTTAGTTTCAAACCGCAAGTACAACGGGAATTTTCACGGGGCCTTAAATTAACCGTTTGCTCTACAAAAGTTTTTCTTGGGAGAAGCGGGTTAGTACGCTCCATAATTCGGATCTGACGTTAATCTGTAGGACGCTACTGTGGTATGATTACCGGTTTAAGTGAAACCACGAAAGAGGAGGAATGCACAGCAAACCGAAACTCTGTATACTCTGTCATAAATATACTCTGAATAACGAAAGTACCAAAGATGCAAATATCCAAACGTGCCGTGCAGTGTCGGGGCTTTCTTTTGTACTCCCCTGAATCGGGTTTAAAGTCTTCTGACGTCAGTATAGCTGCACGACATGAAATGAAACTCTCAACTCGGAATGGTAGTTGGCATTAGAAGCAGGGAGAATTCCATTTTGGAAATGTTCGTGAATTCAACATTCCTCGATCTACAGTGACAAGAGAGTGCCGTGTATATGTCATTACCGACGTTACCTCCCGCCCTGGGCAATGCAGTGGCAGATCACGTCTACTTAATGACCGGGACCAGCAACGTCTGCGTTGAGTTGCCAGTGTTGACAGAGGCAACACTGCGCAAAAGATCAGCAACATTCGATGTTGGACACTCGACAGATGACTGTGTCTATGTGGACATTACAGCGAAAATTGGCGATGATGGAATACGGCAGCAGAAGACCGACGCGAATGCCTCTATTAACAAAACGGCATCGGCTGCCGTGTATGGACAAGAGGGTGACATGGAAGACACAGGTCAGGAACCTCCACAATAACGCTATAGGTAGACTGACAGCCTTATATCCCATACTAAACCCTTCGTCATCACTCCCAACTCATCTTGCGATTCGCCTCTACGTTTCCTTGATAAGGCCAATAGTAGATTACGCTTCAGTAGTTTGGTGTAGCACCGCCGACTCACATCTCAATCTACTACAAACAATTCAAAATTGAGCCATTAGATATGCTCTCAAACTGCCGCGAGGAAACCCCAACAAGCCGTCTACATGTAATCAGTGGACTACCTCGCCTCAGGGACAGGTTCTGCAAAATTGTACAAGGAATGCAGCGATGCAGGCAACCCACTTATAGCCAACTTGGGAATCACAGTCCATCTCAACAACAACCTAAAATGGGCTGGCAAACTTCTCCGCGAGCTATAAGCTCGCACAAAGACGCACCTGGATAAGATTAATCCAATAAAGATATAACCGACGATGCCAACATATTAAAATGGAATGAGATGCAACCATGTAAGAACTTCCCCGAAATCCTAGGATAAATGAAACTCAGGTAATTTAGTCCATGCGGCTACCACGTCTCTTCCGTGCTCGTGAACATATCAGTCCGACCTTAGATGATTGGAAAAACGTTGCGTGGTCAGATGAGTCACGATTCCAGCTGATGGTAGGTTTCGAGAGTGATGCAAACCCCACGATCCCATGGATCCAGGTTGTCAGGAAGACACTGTTCTAGTTAGTGTCAGCTCCACCCTGGTATGGACTGTGTTGCGTGGCATGGGCTTGTATCTCTGCTGGAAAATTCCAGCGAATGATTTGGCCACCTGATTCGTCAGACATAAATAAAATCAAACATATCTGGGACAAGATCGAAATATCAGATCGTGCACAACATCTTGCAGAGTCAACACTATCCTAATTATGGATGGCTGTAGAGGAAAAATGGATGAATATTTCTTCAAGGGACTTCAGATGACTTGTTGAGTCAATGCCTTGTCGGGTTGCTACACTTCGGCGGGGAAAAAGGGAGTCCACACTATATTAGGAGGTATCACATGTCTTTTGACACTTCAGTGTGTGCAACAGATGTACTGTACACAGGAGCTAAGGCAAATCTCCACCATGCAATTGGTTCTGCAGGTAATGGTGCTAGAAGTCACACGGCGATTCAGGATTCTACACTCTGACAAATATACCAAAATGTGAATATTGGTTCAGTCACAAACCTAATCACGGTTTATTGCTCTTCTAGTTCTATGATTTGTCTAGGTCTCACCTAGCGCGGTGACCTCGCATTCGGGAGAACGCTGGTTCGAATCTCTGTCTGGCCATACTGATTTCAGTTTTCTGTGGTCTCCCGAAATCATAGATGGTGAATGCCGAGATGTTTCCTTTTAAAGGCCATGACCAAATTTCTTCTTGTGTTTGCACCCTGTCCTTCCCAGCTTCTAATGACTTCGAAGTCGACGAGGCGTATAGCCATAAGGTCTCGCGCATCCTTTTATTTATTTTGCGTATCCATCAGTTAACGGACAGGAATTGACAGACAGTGTTCAACAACTGTTGTGAGACAGAGAAGCTTTGCTATGAAGCTCACCAACACCTGGCAGATCAGACGAGGCGCATCAAAAAGATTCACCCATTCAGATATTTAAGTAGTATCAGCATGTCAGATATGCCAAGCAGTTCGCAGAACCGAGGAACTGGAGTGTCGCATTCATCCATCAGCTGCTCATACTTGCTTATTGTCCTACACATTCTTCTAGGAATGCAGTAGTAGCCGATGCTCCAGCCGTAATTGAACCGCGATAACGACATTGTCAGGTGACGTGCTGTTCGCAGTCGCGTGTGGGACTTGAGTCTTGGCACGTCTGATGACGTAACGCTTACTCGCATCTGAATGAATGTAGTTGATCTCTTCCGTTTGAAATGGCCCATTCCATTTTATATCAGACAGTGGATGTCAGTTAACCGACTGTGATTGTCTTTTGAAAAAAATACAGTAGATAATCATATTGGAGTTTCGAAGTATCCGAAAAGGATTTTGCGAAAAATAATGTTGGCGGAGTTATGGCCATCCAAAATTTGCTAAAAATCCATACATTTTGAAAATCGTACAGTACTTAATGTGTTTAATTGCATATAACTAAAAAACATATGAGATAGAGCATTGAAATTACTTTTGTTTTGAAGTTATAGAAATGGATTTTATTATAACACTAAAGAATTAATCACAAATTAATTTTAAAAAGTAAAAAAAAAAATACAGTCTACTTTATGGTAAAAATTATGATTTTTTGTAATTTTAAGAATTTTTTTCACCTACAAAAAGAAGTTGGATCATTTTGTTAACTACGCCAGTTTGAGCACCTCATATGGTAGGACTACTCATAAATTTATTTCTAGCCAATGATGAATATGGTTAATCTGATGAATCTCGTTAAAATATCCCAAAATTCCATATTTTCACATTTTTGAGCAACCATTAATCAAAAAGACATTTTTTTAAAAAAAAATCTGAAAATGTGACTAAATAATGTCCTAATAACATTTGAATCATGGAGCCAGATTAGTGGATTTTGGCTTTATATAGGCCCTAGTTGCTACAATTTATTTTCTTATGCGTTCGGGAAAATTACGAGAAGGTGGATTCGGCCTCAACTATAGATGACGATGGTGTTGTGAAACTATAAAAAATAACATTTCACCAAAGCATGGTAATCATATCTCTAAAGTAGATTAAAAATTTAATTTTTTTTAAATATGGCTGCGTTTCAGAGTTGTAACGGTGAAAATAATAGCCAACCAGTTGCATCAACTAGGTTTATTTAACCTTGACCGCGGTTTCGACGATCGTAAGATCGCCTTCTTTAGAAGGACGTTAGGATCACATATACATAGAAAAGAGCCAAAAGAACCCTTGTCATATCGTAGTGCGATGTGCACTTATGTCATTGGTTAAAATATAAAATTATAAAATTCAATTACATTTTCAAACATGTTAAAAACATCTGTCGGCTGGTCCAACATGTACACACTTTATCATTATTCTTGGCCGTCGCTGAAAAAATCTATCACTCTTATCTTGCACGATCCTACATCAATGTCATCCTAAGAAACAGTAACGCAATACTGGCTAGTCATTATTGCGTTACTGCCGGACCCCACGACCCCCAATTTCAACACACGTAATTAATGGACGCCCCCAAAGGTTTTTTGTTGGACTTAGATTTTAATATAGTATAATATATGAAATATAAGAAACTAAAGCTACGTAAACATTATCACTAACCGTCCAGTAAGGGCGTACCGAGAATCAATTATCCTTCAGCTCAGAAATTTCCTGAGGACGTACCTTTCGAAAAAAGTGCATGTTCTAGCAAAAAGAAATGCACCTTAGATATAACGCAAAACGAAAGTTACTGTCTGCGATAGTAATGGTGGTTAATTCTAAACTATTTGCAGCAACGAATGTACTAAGATCACTCGCAGGTTAGTTCTTAATTCCATATAAATACATTCCTAAGCCAGGAGTAATAACATGTATTTTTTTCTTGATAGCTTTTATGCAACTACCTACATTTCGCGCCATTTTCCTTCACCGTTTCTCGAAACTGAAGTGGTTAGATTGAAATGTAGCCCGGACCAGAAAAAAAATATGCCAAAGCCATCAGGAAATACACACTGGACACGCACAATAGGGGTTTTGTTTTCGGGAGTAGCTTATTTCGCGATACATGTCATCACTAACATGGCATTCATTAAAACAGCTTATTAATTACTAACAACAATTGAATTCCTCATGCCTTACATTTTTGCAAGAACATTCTGGGTCAGGCTGATATTGCCGTTACGAAATCAAACAATTCAGATATGCATAAACACATTAGATATTTCACTCACTATTTGGGTAGTGACAACAATGTCAGTTTTAGGACAGCATAAATTGGACCTTATTTTCTTAATACACCTTTATTTTGAACTGCAACAGGGCTAAAATAATAAATCTACTGTATTGCAATGTAAAGTTAGCGGTTGTGGTTAGGTTGAAATGCGGACTGGATTTCACAATGTAATTGCAGCGACAGTAAAAACCTTTTAATATACACATTAAGCTGTAAGTTACTTATCGTAAATATCACAATTATTTTATTCTTATTGAATATTTAATATATTATACAGTAGTTTGAATAACTAATTACTAAAAGCGAGTAATTATAACCAAAGACAAATACAATATAAACAATTCAAAGATATATTCATCTTTGGTCAGACTCTGAAACGCGTAATTTTTACAGTAAATTAAATATTAGTATGATCATTACGTTTTATTATTCCATTTATTTACTGCATTCCAGAAAAATGAAGAACTAAATATTCGAGGACAAAATATTAAACAATTATTAGGTAAACTGTGGTTTTTTTTCGTCATATTTATGCGGAAGTAGTGAATGTCTAAAAGTGCATAATGATCCATGGCCTACAATTTTCCATAGAAAAAAGTTTTTAATTGCCTGTTCCTTCCGAAGGTACATATGTCATAAGCTATTTCAGCAGATTTTGTTCGGACCATTAGCTCTAAAAACTTGAATAACACACCCCAAATTGCTGCGGTACTTATTGCGCGGTACCCGTTCAAATAAAGAGACACACGCAGACTGCTTATAGATTTATAATAGTATAGATTTGTTCGTCAGTGAGTATCACGAAATAGTGCTTTGATTTCCTTGTTTTTCATATTTATTCGACATTAATGTTTTACCCACCCTGTGTAGGCCTACGTGTATTTACAAGTCCTTTTTAAAATAACCTATAACCTGATAAGGTTTTTAGAAATTATTAAGTTGTTTAGGATAATTAACGAGCGATTAGTGAGTGTTGCACAGAAAAAAAGATGTACCATGGAAAAGGGAGACACTTCTGATTTTCTACATACTTTTGAGCCTTTATTGTTTCATAACATCTATGATCTTGTACCTCCTTCTTCCTCTCATTCTTCTCCGAAAAACTAGTCCTTCCATTGCGTCAACGAGTGTCCATCCAGTTCTTCTTTCTTTCTCTTAAGATTAACAGTAGTTTACTCTTCTCAACAACCCTTTCCAGCACTTCAATATTAATCACTTTTTCCATCCAGTATCCTCGCCATTCTCTTCCACATCCACATCCTAAACGTTTCTACCTGTTTTTCGTCCTTCCGTCTCAGTGTCCACACCTCTGTCCCATAAAGTGCCACACTACATACGAAACAATTGCAAAGTCTTTTCCTCAGTTCTTTATCTAGTTTTCCAGTTAATAATCTCTTCATCCTATAAAACACGTCCTCCGCTGCAGCAATATGAGTTTTCACCTCTTGGTTGTATCTCAAGTCCTCAGTGATTGTATTTTAAAGATATTTGAAGACTCTTACTTGGTTGATAACAGCTTGTCCTATCTTCATATTTACTAGTTTCCATCATTGTACGATGTAACGATAAACGAAATTTGGAGAGTATGATAGCAAACTTATACTCGTTTGTGGAGAACGCTGATTGCCAAGTCTTCTCTGTATCTCTTTTTCTACTTGAAAAATTTCTTCCTTTATCGTTATTTATTCAGAGGTAGTTTAAAACATATTGAATTTAAATTAAATGAATGATTCATTTCATGTGTGACTCGTTGGATAGGTAACGCTGGCTCCGTGCTGTGTACTCAACCAAGGCAACGGATCGTAGTGTTTGAGCTTGAGGGAGGTAACAGACAAGATTTGTAAGCGGCGCTAAGAAGGAACGTTTTATGTGAAGAACTGCTGTGAACACAAAGCGGAGATGCCGCCAGAAATATCCCCGACGTTCCGGCGCTCTGAGCTATTTTGAATTCATGCGGTTCGTTTTACCCGAGCGATGTTCTCCAAACAATGGCGTCTCTCTAGCTTAGACACGAGTGCGGCGCGCATTTGCATTAACTTTACTGACACATCCCTGTGTCGTTAACCAATTTCAGCTGCTGAAAATGTTATTACCACGTACAAGCAACTGAATTCCTACCGTCGCAATTTGGTATTCTGACTTGCTATTACCATAAAAAAATCTTCCATAAATATGCTTAAAAATTAGTTGTCTGCCTAGGATGATCAGTATCAAGATTTTCGAGAATTTTCGTGCTTTGCTTAAATCATTTCATAGAATCAAGTAATTTCGTTTAGAAATAATGTCCATGATTATGGTTTTATGCTTATATATCAGTGCATCGAAAAGGGGGTGTGGTGACACGTAATTGGATTATTCATAGACTTCCTACGTAACTAACAAATTTACTAACTAAAAAAATACTGGTGTCAAAGATTATTTTTTTTTGAAAACAGGAGTAACCTGGTAGCAGCAGAATACAATCTGATTGAGGGTTTCATATCTGCTTCAAGCGGTTTACTAATTATGTTAATCTACTATCAGTGGTGACTTATTTGTAAGTAAAAATAGTGAAACGGGAGAGTTTTTCAACTTATTGCAATAAACAGAAGCAGGTATGAAGTCCATCATCGTTAATCGTAGCATCGAGTTTCAGCTGTATTTTTAATATTAATAATATATAACACTCTTATCAGCAGTCCCGTGGGAAGCTTCCCGTTTGTCATTTTCGATGACTGATACAAAAATAATGTTTACGTAGAAATTAAATAATCTTGACTACTGTTAACCCCTGAAGCTGCCACTAGCAAAGCGACTATTGTGCGTGACGGGTTGCGTCCCGCCCACACAGGCGTTATGGTGAGGTATACTGTGTTCCGGCCGCTCGTGGATCCAATTTTTAACTTAAACAATTTTTTTTTAACTAAATTGAGTTGCTACGTCAGAAGGCTGTAAAAAACACTATCCACTGATACTATATTCACCTTTAAGGTTCAGTTTTAGTTGAAAAATGGGTCGTTGATAACACAAATAGTATATGGGTTATATAATTTGGTCGAAACCATTTGTGTATAAGATCTGCTGAAATCCCGAAATTATATATATTCCCGAGTGCTTTCCGATTATTTTTTTTTCGCTTGTGAAAATAATAGTGTACCCTATGAGAGACCTTCATCTATAGTCTAAGCCTTCATTTTGATAAGATAGTAATTTGACGGTAAATAACTACAGGAAGGGATAGTGCAATACCACCTCTTCGCAATTTCATTGGGAGCAGAAATATTGTAATGCAATATTTCCTGGCGAATAGAGTCAAGAATTAAAGACATGCTTCTTACCTGTACAGCCTGATTTCCTTTCTTGCGTATGTAAATGCCTGTCTGGTCTGAGCTCCTGATAATTGGTTAAGACCGAGTCTGGTGGGTGAGAGGTAACGCTCGGGCCTTGCATTCGGGAGTACGTTGGTTCAAATCTCCGTCCGACCATCCAAATTTCGATTTCCCGTGTTTTTTCCGAAATCTTTCCAGCCTAATGCCGTGATAGTTCCTTTAAAATGCTGCAGCAGAGAAAAAGGTTCAGCGTGACTGAAACTATCTATTTCTATTTGCCTTCTCTGTTTTCCACGTCTCTGCTAACACTATTCACCCATTTTCAAGTAGTATTTCTTCTCGTTTTGTCATTTATACTTCTCGCTCCTACTTTCTACTCCAGTACAGGGTTTACGTATAATTACATTTCGGCTTTCTAGGTACAACCTGTTCCATAATAGATGTTTAATAACTTAATATAACTTTCCTCATTTTTACAACTTGCTGATTGTCTCTAATCACATTTTCCCACGGGGTGTCAGACTTTCGCGTAAATTTTTTTCCACAACAACGTAATATTCTTTTCCTTCCGACCTGCACTTCACCCTTCTCCTTGCTGGTGGCCAATTTTCCCATTCTCATTAACCTATCTAGTAGTTCTTTGTAACAGCAACTGGAGGTAACAATTCCATTTTCTTACCTCAGTCTTAATCGGATATATGTTAACCTTGTACGTTTTCTGTATACATGTATATACTCCTATTGCAGTACAAGTTCTGCTGCTGCCTGGACTTTGATGAAGGCACCTGAATTTTTGAAAAAAGACTTTTCCTAGGTTGTTCCAGTATTGTTATAATGCGAGTGTAGAAGCAGGACTGACTTCGAATGAGAAAAATGGAGTACGTTGTGTTCATCGCGAAAGAAAGCTGCCTAGAACTAATGATCCTGGAGCAAGGAAGATTGTCATTTAAATTCCTGACAGGTATTCGGGCAACAGAACCTTCTTATGGCTGAGAATTCTTATTGAGAACCGCTAGCGGGAATTTTAATGTAATACGAAAGGGTCACGTGAAAGACAGTGAGCCCTCAAGTGACCAACGATACCGGTGTTGTACAGAATGTATGGCAGTGCGCTATAAAAAAGCCGCGACGAAACTTGCGAGGCGATATACAACAAATGGAAGAGATAAAGAAGGTTGCTTGTCCTTTCATCGAATTCCTTACCGTCTGGGATATTCCACATTTAATCTGCAACGATACTCGGAGCAGATGAGAATGTTGTATTATTGTTTGACGCCACTATGCAAAAACATGTATAGGCAGTCTAAAACAATCACGTGCAGAAATGCATAATTGCAAGGTGACTTGCAGAACAAGAACTTGTTTCTCGGCTGTATTAATACTTTGGCATGCGCAGCATTGTTTACAGGCGAGAGAATTCACGACTGTAAAGGTTACGCTTTATATTTCTACAGATCCGAATGACCGTTATATGCTAATATTATGAAAATTTATGGACATTAATACTACTCGTAGATTCTCTGCAATTCTTCGTGAAGCGAGAATTGTTCATAAATTGCGGAATCTTTTTGTAGGGAGCATTCATCGTGCAATGTGACTCATCAACGGTAAGTGAAAGAAACATCATATGGTTCGTGATGGGGGGTTGGGGGGGGGGGGAGGGAGGCGAGGGGGGTAGGCGCACCTCACTAGAGTGACGCGCTGCCGATTATGATAACCAAGTTTCAGATCTCGACGAAGCTGAAGAGTTATTTCTCTCTCTCTTGAATTTCAGCCACTCTGGCTTCTGTGAAATTAATACCTGGAAATGGATAAGGTTTTCCATGGAGGTAAAACGGATGTATTTTTATCCTGGCAACACCGCCTCCGTCTTATTGATGGATTCGACCATCGGACTTACCATCTAGTTTCCAATGACTTTCCGAAGTAATAATAATCGCGGCTGACTTTTCTTCCCGTTCTTCGTCCATAATCCTCTGACGAATCAGATCTGCCATGAAAGTAGTAGTATAAAGCTGTTGTCTCTCACTTTTTATGGAAGCTGGTTGTCGCTCTGTTTTTTGACAGCTTTATATGTTCATTGATTTTTATTACCTTTTTATGCTAACTAAGCGACGTGAATGGGCCTCCGGGATCGGTCCACAGATATTTTTTGTTTCCACGTTGATCAACTTATGAGATCATTAATTTTTATTGCCTTTTATGTTAGTTGGGGTACGTGGCTTTGATCCACATTTGTTAACGTGGGCTTTTATGGGGAAGAGTTGGTCCACAATAGGGGATGGACCCATACTTTTCTAACATGAACTTTTATGGAGAAGTGCTGGACCAACCATTAGCCAACATGTTTATACGGTTATCATCTCAAAGGGCGATCAGTCTGGTGGTTCGGTGGTTAAACGTCTCCGCTTTGAATCTCTGTCTCGGAGGGGATTTTTATAGACACTTAATCCTATCTTTACCTCCGGCCCAACTTGCTGTGTAATGTGAACGCTTTCTTGATTCGGATTCCACGTTAAACTGTATCCGGTAAGATTTCCATTTTAGGTTAAGGCGGCTACCACAGGATCGGAATGCGCAGCCAATAGAAACCCTGTCATTACGACCGCAAGGAATTATTATTATGATCCCGAAGGCTAGTCTGGGCCTCCCGTAACTGACATGCTTGATCTTGTTACATAGATAGGAAGAGCAGTTTCTTTGGTTCATGTGTCTATGTGTTAATGTATTCTTCTCGGAAAACTAACCGAGTAAATATGGTGTTTTTTATTTGATATATCGGCGATCACTCGTTCTATTGCCATCTTCAGGAGAAGTACTGACCAAGAGATTGGAAGAGCTGAATTTTATAGCCAAGAGCGTATTGCGAGGTTAATACTTACTTCTGCTGTTTGATTGGGCCCGTTATGCACTTTTGAATTTATCCAAAAATGTCAAACGTTAGCCGCCTCGCCTTTCTCTAAAAAAAATAATAATTCATCAGTCATTGGAAATAATTCTCCTTCGGTTTGATTTTCTTTTTATTGTACTCTCAATATTTTAAAACTTTCACAAGTTTAACAAGAAAAACTCAAACCAACAATTTCTAAGCCAGTCTACTATATGGTAAAACAAAAAAAACATAGATACAGTCAGAGATTTCATAGCTTAAATCTTTGGTTTACACGGTTACCAACTTAAACATCCATTATATTATTTTATCTATTCTTACGCAAGTTAACTAATTCTATGGTTGTTATCTCACATATGCCCCCCATTTCGGAGCAGTTAAATCATTATTTAACTAAATGATGATTTCAACAAAACGAAATGTTAAATAACAACCACAGTTACATTTACAAAATAGAAAATACTCACTATATCACATTTTACTCACTTCCTATGAAAAATTCTATTATAATATTTTCATCGAAATAATGTTTAGTTTTTTTTTTCACTTGTCGTATTTCAGGATCAGTTTTAGATATTCTTTGCATTCAATTAATAAAAATTATTAAACTTAAAATTAGACTACCACTTAATTAGAACTCAATACATACATTATGTTAGTAAAAATTGCCTCAATTCAACAAAAAAAATCGAACATGTATCGAAATATCTAATACCATACCATGGCCAAATAAGAATATGTGCTATGTGATCATCAGTCATAATATTAGTGTTCCTTCGCCCTATAAAGCTTTAAGTCTACTATATTCCGCAATCCAAATCTCCTTTTTGATACCGGTAGACTAAAAAATAAGCATTTGGATGAGGTTTATCCTTGACTATTAAGGCTCCCAATAATATCAATTTATTTCTTAATTTGGGCATTGATCTCACACGATTTTTTGTTGTTTTAACCAATACCAAATCACCAACATTGAATTCAGTCAACCGAATCCTCTGGTCATGACGTTTCTTTCTTTCTTCAATCGTAGTATATTCCTTCCATCATAGTGTATATTTAATCCTTTCCTCTTCTTTTTTACTTTTCCCTTCAAAATTTCTTCTTCATCTTCTTTAATATCTTCTCTTCGTATCACAAAGCACTTCACTTTTTGATTATTTTCACATTCCTCTGGTTTTTGACGACCACAGGCTCTCTGCTCTTGAAACTCTTCGTCATTTCCTTCATAACTTTCGGTACACTCGCTCGCGCCTTCGCCTTTTAATACATTAAATGTTCCGCAATCAGATTATTGTCTTCACATCTCTCTTCACCCTCTCTATGCCATTTCTTCATTTCTGCAGATCCCTGAATTTCGTCTTTTTAAATTCTCTTTTTCTTTAGTATTAAAAAATGTTTCATCTTTATCTTCCACAGTTTTACAAACATTTTCCTGCAATAAGTCTTTCATAATCTCATGCTGCGACCGTTCAATCATTTCCTTTTTTCTAACATCAGGTGGATATTCTTTCTTTAAATAATTCGTAACAACTTGATGGCGGGCATCCTCGTTTGCGCTTCGCAACAATGTTTCAGTTTCTTTGCTTTGATCCTTTTCGTCTAATACGAAACACGTAGGTACGTCGGCATTAGCTTGTAAACAGGATGTATTCATTTTTTTTTAAATTACCGGTTTCATTATTCCTTTTTATCCCTATTTGCGATAAATCCTCATTTCTATTATCATCATTATAACTCCTTATTAAAATTATTCTTACTCCGTTTTCTTCATTACTTTCATACTCAACTTCGCTGCTTCCATATTCGTATTCTTCATCATCGCTGCTAGGAATATCTTTTTCACTTTCATCATCAACCAATGGTAGCTGACTATCACACTCTGTAAAATTCTCCTCTATGAATTTATCCTTCAAAAATTCGCTATTCGTTTCCGCCCTACCCGTTTCTTCTTCAACTTTTCTTTCACTAGTTTCTTCCTCTCGCACATTGATTTCGGCCATCTCTTTAATCTCTTGGTTATTCCACCCACTTCGTTCATATGTGGAATTGGTTTCGCATCTCTTATCACTAATTAGATGTAGACATTTCCACCATTCTAAGTATCTGGCCATGCTGTTTTGTCTGTTGCCCTGGATAGATTCCGCGCTTGAACTTTTATTTTTTTCAATATAGGGTGGTCCTTTAACTTCGCCACTCGCTCCCGTGCGGACCTTCACAGTCGCGGACTTAAGTTTTCCGCCCCTCTTCCTTCCTTGATTTCGGTTTTATTTTCTGTTCTCACATACATCACTTGTTTGGCGGTTGACTATTGCTGCTTCGTTCCCCCGATGTATAATTATTGTTATTGTGCCAGTAGCCATTATTGCTCGTTTTCTTGTTAAAATTACGCCCCTCTTCCCTTTCTTGCCTGTGCAATCCTTGTCCATATCCTCCACTTCCTTTCGGTGGCCAAAGATTTGCTCGCTCCCGGTATTGATAGTCCCTTGGCTTACCATATCTGTGATCAGATTCTCGATCCCTTTCAATATTATTTTCATAACTTTCTTGGAATCGGTCGAGTCTTTCCAGCATGTCCAAGAAATCTTCCATCTTATCCCATTGAGTAACCACCAGTTTATCTTGAACTTGCCGCGGCAGCTTTTGTAGTAATATCTCCACTTGTTCTACTTCCCCTATCTTTTGGTCCAGGTGCCGAAATTCCTTTCTCATCTCCTCGCAAAATTTCCTCATACTGCCGTCGCCTCTATAGTATCTCCTACAGTTGTAAAATCACTCCTTACCTTGCGCTGTTTTCTCTGAGACCAGTATCTATCTCGGAACATTTTTAGGAAATCGTCATAATTAGTACACCTCTCTGTAACTTCACAACTCCATGAAAAGCCTCATCTATTAATTTGCTTTGTACATAGCGGATTTTATTTGTATCCGACCATTCTATTGGCAAGGTTCGGGAATATATCTTTACAAAATCGGCGGGGTGTACTTTTCCGCTTGGTTCAAACACAGTCTCTGGTAAAGTAATCTCACAATAACTTGGTATACGGCTAACCACGGTATCTGGCCGCTTTTCCACTTTTTCCAGTCTTTCATTAATGTGACTCATATTCCCACATATTTGGCCTACTTCCGTCGAAAAAAAAGTAATTTGTCTTCCTACATTATCAGCATGTTCCGCTACGCTATGTACTGTATTTTAATCTCACATTGCACTTGGCCTTCTAAAATAGTTTCCATCCTTCTTTCAATATCCTTCTGATGTCCTTCCATTTTCTGGCTTAGTGATCCTTCTATTCTTTCAGCGATAATTTTCTCTTTTTCCTCTATACAGCGGCCTACCAAAACATTAACGTCTCGCTGTACATTTTTTTAACATCCAAATATCGCTCTCAATCGTCTGTAATCTTTCTTCTGATTCCTTTTCCACCTTCTCAATTCTGTCTGACATCCTCCCCATCATCTCTTCTGCCCTCCTTTGACTACGTTCGATTTTTTCATTAAGTTCTCCTATGTCTTGTTTCAATTCTTGCCTGAATTTCTCTTGATTTTTTTTCAATTCTCTGAATAACCTTTTCTTGGCTCTGATTCATTTCTTGTTTCATTTCTCTGATAGCATTTAATAGCAACCTTAGGTCTGTATTCCCTTCTCGAGCGTACTTAGGTTGATTTGGTTTTGGCAAAACTGCATGTCCTATTGAATTCTGCCCCCCATTAATTCCATTTTCTCCATCAACCAATTCGTCATCCTCATCAATGTTGCTGAGATCATTGTTTGGAAAATAACCGGTAACCCCATCTTTATCCCCGTTATTAATAGGACTACTACTGAAATTATTTTGCACGTAATTACTATCTCCTCGGACACCCATTCGGTCTTCATATTTCCCATCAAAACTTAAGATACCGGAACTTACCGTTTCCCCCTCTGACATAATACTATTTGTTTCTCCCAACTCACTAACCAATTTTCCACACTTATTTTCCATAATAATTTGACATTTAAAATTTCATAATGCAAGCAAACAACGATATTACTACTCTTAGCAGAAATTCTTTAAACCGCAATCGATATTAAAAACTTACAACTCCAATCCACAACAATGATACAACGCTGTCCACATTCAACTCTGCAACACAATTTTTTAGGAAGACACAGAAAAGAACCAATTAACTTACAATCTTTTATCGTAACTGCTGAAAAACATGTATATCACAGAAAAGAGACAACAAAATTCGGCAGCCTTAGATCTGGAAACAAAGCCGACACATATATAATATACAAATGCTTAAAATGCTGATCTATTGCTCTTTTAACTAATTTGGCTGTACATATAAATTCCCCCCTTTTCTTTGTTTTGTTTGTAATAATTCCTTATTAGCTTCTTGCTTCTCGACGGAAATCCACAGATTCTAGACTACTCTACACATGTTAGTACAATTTTTTATATGATAAAATTTTTACCACTAATCGATGGTATTACTTTTCTTTACAATTTCTTAAAATCACAAAATCTAATCCCTTTAGTTACTTTAGTCACACGAAAAAAAATTAACTTTGCAACTGTTCTGTAACGAAATATAACTCAACTTGTAAGTTCAACTTTGATTCCACTTTCATAATAATTTACTGAGTGTTCAAAATTTAGTTAATATACTTCCTGTTGGAATCTGATCGTTGACACTGCAGCCCCAAAAACAAAATGAAAACTGGAATTCTCTTACTTGATGCACTTGCCCGTAGATCAGCTCTCTGCTGCTGCTCAACTGATAACACTGCTTCAGAAGAAACTCCAGACGTTTAAGGTGTTATGTTAATCATGATAATTAACACCCATAATCCTGGTCCAGGTTCGCCAATTGCGAGGTTAATACTTACTTTTGCTGTTTGATTGGGCCCGTTATGCACTTTTGAATTTATCCAAAAATGTCAAACGTTAGCCGCCTCGCCTTTCTCTAAAAAAAATAATTAATTCATCAGTCATTGGAAATAATTCTCCTTCGGTTTGATTTTCTTTTTATTGTACTCTCAATATTTTAAAACTTTCACAAGTTTAACAAGAAAAACTCAAACCAACAATTTCCTAAGCCAGTCTACTATATGGAGTAAAACAAAAAAAAACATAGATACAGTCAGAGATTTTTCATAGCTTAAATCTTTGGTTTACACGGTTACCAACTTAAACATCCCATTATATTACGATTTTATCTATTTCTTACGCAAGTTATCTAATTCTATGGTTGTTATCTCACAGTATGTCGTTGATTGGCTGACAATTTTTTTTTTTTTTTTTGTAACAGTTTAACGTCCCTTTTAACAACGTGGTCTTTAGAGACGGGAAAGGATGGGGGCAAGGAATGGGAAGGAATTCGGCCATGGCCTTTTGAAGGAAGCATCCCGGCATTCGCCTGGAGTGATTTGGGGAAACCATGGAAAACCCAAATCTGGATGCCCGGACGGGGATTCGAACCGCCGTCCTCCCGAATGCGAGGCCAGAACGGTATCCGTTACACCACCACGCTCGGTGTGGCTGACAAGGCGCGCTCTTGATATACTATGAAGTTCAGATCTTCTGGCTTTATCAGTACTTCACGTAAAGATGACGACAAAAGGTGCAATCGCTGAAGTATTTTTTGAAAACACTGTATCAACTCAGTTAGTGCCCGGACAAGAATAGATTATTATACAACGCTGAAAAAAACTTCTCTCCTATCTAAGTGATGTTATACATATGTAGATGACAATGATGCTGCTGTAACTGTGGTGTACTGTGTGCGTGAAGATGGACGAGGGGAGAGGTTTTAATACCTCTACCTGACTGACGAGTCAACATCAAAGAATCAACTGTGTCATACGCTCTCATCTCATACGTCATGTGGAGAAGTTTGGGATTTAGTCCAGGATTAAGGTGCACAATCTGGTTTTTGGTAAACTTGCTCCACCATTTCTTTTCTTTAGACCATTGGACAGGCACCCGATATCATCATGCTGCCGCAATTGCCTGAGCAACGTGGCTTCTTAATATGGTCTAAATAGGTGAAATTTCCAACTGACCACTGATTATTCTAGAAAATCTGCAGGTCTTGTCGCGTCTAGCATTGTCACATTTTTTTTTTTTTTTTTCCTTTTCTCCCAAGCACATTTTATCTTTTACCTGAACTATGCGAATATTCTTACCAAATATATCTTTTTCTTTTGTCATGTTTTGTATCAATGATGTGTTGGTCACTAATACTACCCATTAATTTCTTGGTTTGTTCTGTAATTTATTGTTTTCCACTATTGCTGCTCATAAACTGTGTAAGAAGAGATGCTTTTGCAAGGTATTTGTGATCATGACTTGGATCCCAAAGTTAGATTAAGTTAGAACTTTAATGGCGGCACCCATTGGTTTGTGTTGCGAACTCAGAAAATAGTGCAACGATGTGGAGACAGATTGACGCGGAACATCACGTAAAGGGGAACTGGAGCAGGACACAGCTTTACGAGCGATGCTTACATACCAAGGTTTATATACACTGCAGAGTTAAATTGCTCAGCTCTCTGCCGACCACGTGCGTCTATTAGAAATCTGTAAGTGCGCCGCATGTGTCTGTGGGTTTGAAGAAGCATCATGCAAAAACAACTGCACCAGTTTCGACGCGGTTTTCACAGTTTAAAAACTTATGGTTTAGCTTACATTCTACGGCACATTCTCCGACTTGACGTTCATACCGAGAACAGATATGCGCCACAGATGACACTGTTTCTCAGATGAACACTCCTCTACGATATACCCACATAATATCACTCTACAGTACACATAAAAAAACTTCACCCTTTGGAATCTGTTATTATTGTTATTTGATTATGCAAATTTGATTTTCTGATACATAGTGCTTTAGAATACACGGGAAATATTAATGGAATTACACCAAATATTACCATTTCAATAAGCGTAACGAAACTGTTAGGCTTTGCTACTAGAAGAAAAACATAACGCAATAGCTTTACTAAGCACACCAACATACGCGCGAGTATAGCAGCGGGGGAAAAAAAAACGCGAGTTAGTTACATACTATTTCAATGTTATCAAAGTATTCTGAATAAAATTCGGTTCAAAATATTATTTACATTAAAAAAATTCATACACCATCGTAAGATGCTAAAAATCTCGCTCTTTGTCTGTCTTGCTCTGCTATCAATTTTTTGATGCCAAAATTTTCACATTTTCTTATTTGACTATGATTTTATCACGGAAAGCGCTGCAATCGCTTTTAACTTGCACTGAATTTACGTTTCATCTGCTAAATAAACGAGATATCCGCTCAGCTGACGTATTGACAGGTCATTAAAAGAAATCTGTGATAAGAGAAACGAATCAGTGTTGCCGTATGTCTGTAGAATTTCTAGATTTTTTGCTAATGTGTGTTACTTTTTTCAGACATACATTTTTGGGAAAGAAATCGACACTATTGTTGTTACGGGAAAATGTGTAAACACGGTATTCGGTGGACGGGGAGCCGGTTTGAGGAAATTTAAAGGGGCGTCCATTAATTACGTGCGCTCGAACAGAGAGAGAGAGAGAGAGAGAGAGGGGGCAGGGTCCAGCGAAATCACATCAATGAGGGGGGGGGGGGGCGATGTCGATGGAAATCTCACGTGAACTTTTTATTTCAGATTGCTGCCCTGCAAACAACAGTAGAACTAAAAAACGATCTCCAAAATCACGAGGTCGATCTCACGTTAGGGGGAGGGAAAGGGGAGAGTTGTTGCTCGCTTAAAGTGTGGTGAAGCGATACGTTTGCGGGCACAGCGGCGCACAGTGGTTCAGGATTGGAATATAGCGGACATTCAACCTTACGTCATAATATCGATCCAAAAAAATTGTATTAGTTAGCATTTGATGTGCTTATCAAAAATTGTTATGTTCATTTAAAAAATAAAAATAAAAAAATGAATGGGTGGAAATCTATTTCATTATTTTTTCACGTCCCTATATCAAAGTGCCAAAGTCAAACCTTATGCAATCATAAGTACCTATCCTACTTAATAATACAACATAAAATTTTCTTGCGTATCCTTGCCGCTTTGACTACAGGGCGCAAGTGAATTTCATGGTTAAAATATAGTGGACATTGGAACAAAAGTCATAATATGAATAAAAAAAAATTAAAATAATTACTTTTGATCAGCACAGCAAATGCTACATAAAATATTTTTTTTTTATTCGATATTATGACTGTAGTTCGAATGTTAGCTATATTTTAACCCCGAAATTCACTTGCGCCCTGTTGTCAAAGCGGCAAGGATACGTAAGTAATTTTTATGTTGTAATATTAAGTAGGATAGGTACTTATCATTGCATAATGTTTGACTTTGACACTTTGATATAGGGCCGTGAAAAAAAAATAGATTTCCACCCATATATTTTTTTAGGTGTGAAGGACTCATTTTTATCAAAAATTGAACGTAACAATTTTTGATCAGCACAGAAAATGCTACCTAAAGTATTTTTTTTGATCGATATTATGACTTTATTTCGAATGTCCACTATATTTTAAGCCCGAAATTCACTTGCGCCCTGTTGTCAAAGCGGCAAGGATACGCAAGAAATTTTTATGTTGTAATATTGAGTAGGTACTTATGACTGCACAAGGTTTGAACTTGACACTTTGATATAGGGCCGTGAAAAAAAAAATAAAATAGATTTCCACCCATGTATGTTTTTTATTTGTGAAGGACTCATTTTTATCAAAAATTGAACATGACAATTTTTGATCAGCACAGAAAATGTTACATAAAACAATTTTTTTGGGATCGATATTATGACGTAAGTTCGAATTTCCACTATATTCCAATTCTGAACCACTGTGCGGCGGCCCGCCCATTTAGTACACAATTTCACGTCGCGGTGTTTTCGAATGTCCTCCACAGTCTCTTTCGAAATCTGATTTTGCTGAACGACGAGAACACGTATTGAGAGATGTGTAATCTTTCAACCACGGTGACTGATTGAAAGATACTACCCGGTGAATATTGGTAACCTCGCCAAATCTCAGCACGGGGGGAGTCCAGATTTACGAAAAAACACCTCACGTAATTAATTCAGGTTATTCGTATCTCCCGAATTCCAAAATGTTAAAGCCTTAATACACTGTATCAAAATCCGATTTACGGAAAAAGAGGAAGTAGTCTTTTTTTCTTAATTCTAATTTGATTCGCAGATGTGAAATTTTCGAGTTGTTATAACCGGCAGGAACTAGCTTATATCAAGCGGGAAGAACAAATATAATCATGAAATTCTGGTTAATTCTACCGTCGCTCGCCACATAATTTTCTTATAACGGTCGTGCTCACTGTTTCTGTCAGTGGCTTTGCAGCAATTCTGTATTTACGACGATTCTCTTAAATAAAAAAATTAAAATGTTTGCGAGAAACGAGTTATGGTTATTTCAATAATCGGTGATAGAAACGGTAATGGAAGATTTTTGTATTTCTTTTACTATCCACTGTGTTAGCAACTATAATATTTTATGGTGGATGTATAGAAGAACGGTGATACAGATAGGAGCTGATGTTGACACTCAGACCGTACTTCGAAAGCATGTTTCTCGCTTAGTTTATGTCCTAAATGTTACGTGCACTACATTATAAATTGTCTCGTTTATAGTGGAGAAAATTTGTCGTTCTGCTACCTAAAAATAAAATAAAAATAACATGGAAAACTTATTTCCTGTTGCCTTACAATTGCAATACCTATCGTACTATTTGCAACATTTTATGAAATCGCTTATCGGTGACGTCCTGTTTTCTAGGCATTAATGAAATAATCACGCAAACACTGTTAGCACCACAGATTTGTCAATGCGACTACTAAGATGAGAACAGATATTTAACATGACACGTTCCACTGTTAAAATAGATTTCTGTTAAAGCTGACAACAATTGCAGCTGTTTGTATCTTTTTTCCTTTAGAATTATGATTTCAGAATACAGTAGAACTCCAATTATCTGAATCAATTGGGACCGGACCCCATTCGGATAATCAAAAATTCGGATAATTGGATTTTTTCCGAAAAAGTGTCTATTTTAATTGGTTACTGTATATATGTTGTAAATGGGAGAAGAAACTATATTTAAAGGAAAAGAGCTTTTAATTTATTAAATGAAAAAGCAATACTTTTACATGTTAAGCATACTTACAAGTGCTGTACATTAGTACAGTATGTATGTACCGTACTGTAAATAAAAGTCATTGCTTGCTGAACATCTCGGTCAAAGTAAGCTGTTTGACTGTATTCATCTGTTTTCTGGCAGCAAAGTCGCTCATCCGCTTGACAGTGGAAGTTTCATGTGGTGTTTAAGCAGACTCATTATTTTTTTAATCGCAGTCCGTTCCCGGTTTAATTAAAAAAGCGATTCGGATAATCAGCGATTCGGATAGTCAGAGTTCGGATTACTGGAGTTCTACTGTATTTGGTTGTTCCGTTTACAGACATTTGTTGAAGATAATGATTCCTATAGCGTTACACTTAATTGTGCAATAGCTGAACCATTTTGAGAACGATACAAGTCGAACGACGGAGTCTTTTCTCAAATGGGTTTTGTTCTTGTTTTTATTTGCTAACAACTGTTTACATTGAGGCAGTTACAAAAGATATTTTAGAGCCAAGCGTGAAACTCTGCCCTCGAAAAACCGGAGACTCGTCTCAAATTTTTCGGGGAAAGTGCGTCACGAGTTGTGAAAGCCTGCCAAGATTCGCTCTGTGTTGTGGGAACGGTCCATACATTCCAACATATTTCTGGTTACTGAGCCGGATGTGCTTCTACTGTGCCCCGTGGCATGGCTAGGGAATGTGGTTCTGCTGATAAGATGCTATCCTGCGGTTTACTTGGTGGAGGCAGGAAAACCATCCGAATAAACATCTCAAGCGTTTGTCGGTAAACATTAAACTACTGATGATCAGGCTACTTGCCATGTCCTCCCCAGTGCTCCTCAACATTTATCACTTTTTAGCTGGCCATTGTAGTATCCTCCAACGTGCAAGAGTTGTTCCAGTTTATGTCAACAGATGTTTCAGTGTCTGGATCTTTCTCTCGTCACATCACTCCTTTACCAGATTTCTTCTGCTCCTCTAAACTGCTGTGGTTAGGCCGCGTTTACACGGTGCGAGTTGACTGGAACGAGTGTACTGTCTTGCTGCGCGCGCAGCACTAAATAGTCCACTCTCCTCGTGTCAACAGATACAGGACAATAAGTTGACTGAGGATAGTGGACTTGGTTCACGACCAACTTTTGGCGTGCGAGTTCAACAATCAAGATGGCGACAACTAACAAGTCGCGTAAGCGGAGTGAAGCAGAGGCATTAAAATATTTAGAACTGCATGAAAATGAGGAAATTATGTTGAATTTTAAGAATAAAAATTATAAGAACAAGAATTTTAGAGACTCTGCTATAAAAAATTGCTTCATAATGATGTCATTTTTTATGTATCGGCAAAAATATTTCACAACAGCTCTTCAAATTGAGATACAGTTAGTCTTAAATGATGTAACTCTACATTTGCACTTGCAACTTTATTAAAAAAAGGCGCTGAGGCATTTAAAGCATTTCTTTTTAATATTCACTCTTTTAACCATTTTCTACGTTTTATTTTGTTATTCTTCATATCATTCAACATATAATCAACAAATTAGCTACGATCTTAATTCCTTCCTGTAATATTGACATAACTATTTTCAACAAGATTATAATGTAGGAGTAGAGAACTGTCCTGACAGTGGTCTGTCTTGTAATTATCACTAGCTTGCTAGTCCACACGCTTACCAACGGTCTGGCGAATTATGATTCTAGTCAACTCACATCGTATAAACGCGACCCAGCTAGTTAACGCTCTCAGCTGAGCGCACACTAGTGATGGAGCATTTGGTGTCGGCCACAACTTCCATATTTACGTATTTCCATTTGATGATCCGTCTGGCGACATGTTTTTAAATAAACACGCGTAACAAGCAACTGTAGAAGAAATGGCGTACGATAGTTACGTATGTATCCTCTTTGTTCCATATGTTACGCAATACGAAATGTAAACTTTTTAGGGGGTCTTTACGGCACGTCGATATATGCAAATAAGCATGCTGTGAATGGCAAAGTCATTTGCGCAGGAACAGGATGATGAAAAAGGAAGAAGAAAGAAACCGTCTAAGGCATTTAAGGAACGTTCATAACCTACGTGGCTCGTTCTAGGGGGAGGGGGGAGGAGGAGGGCTTGGCTGGAAAGCTACGCTTGGGGCTGCGTGTGTTTGGGTATGTGTGTGTGTAGGGGGGGGGGGGAGGGGGGGATTGACTCCGAGCTTAGCCACGTAGCTTTTCATTCATATTATTTGTCACAGTTGAAATAACATTTTAATATTTATTTCCGTCATTAAATTATCTCCGTATGTAATTTACGATAGTCTGACATGAGAAAACAGTAGAAAATGTCTTCTGGAAAAAAGATACTTGCCACGAGGGGTGATGGAGTGGGGAGGGGGGTAGAGGCGGCCCCGTCGGGCTACGTGGGGGAGAGGCGGTTTCACAGGAGGCCAAATTGGAACTATGTAGTTTATGGACGCTTCCTTATAAATGAACGAATCGGGCATTCGCAAGGAACAATTTCAAGAAATCTAAATCATGATTAATGATTAAAGTCGCGATTTCACGAATGGTAGGCCCAAACATTATCACCCACTGAGCTCGGCAATGTCAACTGTTGTTTTTGTAAGATATTCACGCGATTAGGACGCCGTTTAGTATTGGTTGTTGCTGTCTCATAGCAGGCTCAATGAAAAGAAACATCGATGGTTTGAAGTTTTATTTGTCCAGAATCTAACGGAATAATTTGTTAACAAAACTTTTGAAGTAACAAACTTATCGTCTTTTAGGAAGTAGAGCACGCTTTCTGTGAAATATTGTATTACAACTATACCTGTGTACTTAGGGTGAACAGAAGAGCCAAGGTTCAACTTTTTCTGAAAAGCCGAGATGGTAGCTGAATGACTAAATTTTTATTCTATGTCTAAAACACGAGGGGCTTTCAGTGTTAATTATGGTTTATTTTTTATTCATAAAGTAACAAAAAATGCAGCTCTTGAGTTTCCAATGACTTGGAAGTTGTTTCAAAGAGCTGTTCATTCTCGGTACGTGCGTGCAACCATTTGGAAGTCTTACTCCATTGACGGAGACTCATATCTGACTGCATTTCCTCACCAAACTGTCTTTTAATTCTTTGAATAATTCTAAATATTCATCTTTTACACTGAGGTGACAAAAGTCACGGGATACCCTGCTAATAGCGTTTGCCCGGCGAAGTGCAGCAATACGACGTGGCATTGACTCCACGAGTCGTTAGAAGTCCTCTGCAGAAATATTGATCCATGGAGCCTCTATAGACGTCCATAATTACGAAAGTGTTGCCGATGGAGGATTTTGTGCACGAACTGATCTCTCCATTATGTCCCATAAATGTTCGTTGGGATTCATGTAGGGTGATCGCGGTGGCCAAATCATCCCCTGGAATTGTCCCGAATGTTCTTCAAAGCAATCGTGAACAGTTATGGCCAGGTGACATGACGCATTGTATTCCTGGAAAATTCCATCGTTGTTTGGGTACATGAAGTCCATGAATGGTTGCAAGTGGTCTCCCAGTAGCTGAACATCATGTAAACACAGCCCACACCATTATGGAGCCACCACCAGCTTGCACAGTGCCTTGTAGACAACTTGGGTCCATGGCTTCATGGGGTCTGAGCCACACTCGTACCCTTCCATCAGCTCTTAGCAATCGAAATCGTGACTCATCTGACCAAGCCACTTTTTTCCAGTCGTCTATGGTCCAACTGATATGGTCACGAGCCCAGGAGCGCCACTGTTGGCGATGTCGTGCTGTTAGTAATGGCACCCTAGTCGGTCTTCTCCTGCCATAGCCCATTAAAGCCAAATTTCGCCGGACTGCCCTAACGGACACGCCCGATGCACGTCCCACATTCATTCCTGCGGTTAGTTCATGCAATGTTGCTTGTCTGTTCACACTGACAAGTCTACGCAGACGTCGCTGGTCGCGCTCATTAAGTGCCGGCGGTCGACCACTGCGTTGTCCATGATGGGAGGTTATGCCTGAATTTAGGTATTCTCGGCACACTCTTGACACTGTGGATCTCGGAATGTTGAATTCCGTAACGATTTCCGAAATGGAATGTTCCATGCGTCTAGCTGCAACTAGCATATCGCGTTCGAAAACCGTTAATTCTCTTCGTGTGGCCATAATCACGTAATCAACCTCCTTACACGAAGCATTGGACCACAAATGAAAGTCCTGTCCAGGCACTGGCCATTTATACAATTTGTAAGCGACGCTACTGCCGTCTATATATTTGCATATTGCTATCCCATGACGTTTGTCACCTCAGTGTATTTTGTTATCACTTTGACAACAGTGATTTATTACACAGTTAGGTACCATCCTAATTTACTCATACTTTCTCAATCAAATAAATTTGCATCCTTACTGTAGCTGGTAAGCATACGTTTTTTCATATACGGTAATGTTTCGGACATTGGAATTTGTTTCTGTTAAGACACAAGATAATGATATTATTTTAATGCACCTATGATGGTACCTGTACTATTTGCGGCTCTTGCGTTCCCTTCAACTTACGCGTGTAGTCGCATCGAGCTCGGCTTTTTTTAAGGTGCATTTTGTATATAATAATTTATTGCTGTGATTGAAGAATTAATGTGAAAGAAATCAGAAAATATCTGCTAGTGATGTGAAAAGTATTAAGGCTACCTGTATAGACTAAAGTATAATTACTGTGGAGTACAGTGGAACAGCGGAGGACTAAACTTTTAAACTAGGAACCAGGTAGAGAACCAAGCCCAATGGTGAACGATAACGGTCAGAACTGGCATTCGGGTGGATGCTAGTTCGAATACCCGTTCAGCCATCTTGATTCCAGTTTTCTACGGTTTCCCAACCTCATTCCAGGTGAATTTCCCAGATGGTTCCTTCAAAAGATCATTATTGCCAATTTCTTGCCCACCTCTCATCCACTCCAGGCACAGATATCATTTATAAATCAAGAATTTTCTGATTACATTAAAAATTAATTAATAATTTAAGTAATATACATACCTTATATTGTGTATGGTATTGCCTGTAGGAGTCGTATCGTGCCCTTCATGTGTAGGCCGTTTGAGTTTTCTGAGTGTCTCGTACCATTCTACTTGTGTGAATTACTGTGGTGGTTGTTCTTGTTGTGCATAGAGAAGAAATAAGGGCGAGAGAAAAACATAATACAAACCATTCAGAAACCGGGGGTCTCGACGTTTTAACTCCACAGCCTAAGGGCGAATAACTACCAACAGTAACGCATACCCTTCGTTCATGCCCATTCATTACGTGAGCAGTTTTTTCTTAAATCTGACTCCCCCCCCCCTCCCCTCAATTGATGAGATCTGGTGGGACACCCCCTCCCCCCAACGTTCGATCGACAGTTCTTTGTAGGGCGGCAATCTGAAATAAAATGTTACGTGAGATTTTGCCAGACCCCTCCATCCTACTCATAATCGCGTAATGAATGCACCCCCCCTTATCTGATATTTGGGATTTAATTCAGCCCTTTGGTAAAAAATCTAATGATCAGAAATCGTGCATCGCTACCTATCGTTCCCTGCTACCAAGTACCGAATTGTGGAATGTTCCTTCAACATTGGTACTCGAACCGGTTAACCTAGTGTTCTTTCACCAGAGACTTACTGAGTTTTAGGTACGAAGGCCGAAACGTAATCTCTCTTTACCGACCATATTTCCATGCAATTAATATCATGTTTGAGATTGCCGAATATTGTCATAGACCGTGATAGCAAGGTATTCAAGTTCTGCCTGTTTGTTCAGATTTGTACTGCTTTGAACGAAAAGTATTTTTACTTGCTACGGTGCGTTCACTTAACGGAGGCGGCTGAAGGTCAATCTGCTCTATCCCCACTCGGCTGCCCTTACCCCTAAATGCGAAGGGGAAAGAGTGACCGCTAACAAATTTGTCCCTCACCTACCTGCAAGCAGCGGTCTACTCGGAGGGGTAGGCAAATGGAGGAGGCGATGAAATGAGGAGCGGGGCTACGAAAAAAAATGACCGTGAACCGCCAGTTGTGGGTGAGAAAAGTATAGTATGCTCATGTGATATATAGCTAGTGATGTAGTAGTTTCACTCGAAGTTATTATAGCATTCTTCGAGATTGATTCTACAGTTTTGACGAGCTATGAGATGAGAGGCAGGAAGAGAAGGTAGCGAACGCCTGTCACGGTCTTATGACTGGTGAAGGCTAGCCGTAAGTTTGATCGTGAAGCTGGGCTGGGCACAGGGAGCAGACCTGGATACAGCGACAAATGGAAGCGTCTCATTTTGTTTTATGGCCGGTGTCCAAAGTGTATATAAACGAGCCCCACGCAAGCCAGTGCGCTGTCGCCGTGACTCATGAGACCCTCTCGTCATTTTCGGCGCACCTGCAGAACGTGGAAGCCTACCAAGAGCTTCCGAGGTGGCTCACTGAACTAACAACAACTTCATCATAAAATATTTTACTGTTTTCGCAGCCGTCATGATGCTATAAATAACTTCTCAAGATTTACGCTGACTTACTTTAACTTACTTTCGACCAAAGCTTATGGTCTTCTTCAGGCAACTGGCAGACTCAGTAGGTGGCTGGTCGCCTGAAGAAAACCATAGGCTTTGATCAAAACGTCGAGAAAAAGAGGAATATTTGGACGCAGCGTAAATCTAGCTAAGTTATTTACAACAGTTTCATCATTTTGGTTGAGGGCGTTAAAGAGCTGCAACACAAAACATGGAGGGGAACGGAACGACGATCGCGATTTTAACTACGTCATCTGCCTAACGGCCATCTGACCACAGTCTTTTGGTAATCGTCCTGTCGAATGCTGGATCAGTGACCTAAACTTTTCATGTACGGAATAACACATCAGCAGAAACCTTAGATGTTTCAAAGATACCATAACATCCAATTTTTTTCGTCTTTATGTTGCTGACCCACTGTATGATCTATCGACAGAATTTGTTCCTCCTTACCGATAGATGATGATGCCGATTATTTTATGCTGTAATGATAAATAAATATACACATTGCTGTAGGAAAATATGTGTGTGTTAGCACCAGATTTTCTTGATCACGAAAATCTTCTTAGAGTGCAAGCATTCAAGGTGTTTTATTTATTTTTTTTCCTTATGGCGTTACACCTTCTCGAAGTCGAGATAATTAAAGGCGGAGAAGGACTTGGGGAAAGGAACGGGAAGGAGTTCGGCCATGGCCTTTTTGAATGAAGCACCTCGGCATTCACTTGGAGTGCTTTGGTAAAACCATATCTGGATGCCCGGACGAGGATTCAATCTCACGTCCTCCCGAATAAGTGGCCAGAGTGTTACCGATCACCCACCACACTCGGTCACGTCCATCGATTATTTAAACGCTACAGTCCAGTTTCTGAGTCTCCACTTTCCAGTTGCGAGGAAAGGAACGAAATTTGTTACTTTTGTTCTTGGAAACCACCGAACTCTGCGATCTTATTATGACACGGTGTTGTGTAAGACTTCACTTCTCTTTTCTGTAATGTTTGTTTTCGCTTCAGTAAACGAGCGAATATTTCTTATAGTGTCCGAAAGATTTTCATTTTTAGTATATAATTCTTTATTATTCCCTTTCTTCCATTTCATTTTTTCCATTCATTTCCGTTTTTCCTGGGCCATAGAATTTTTGTCAAAATTTTTCTGTGCTTTTCTTTGATTCTTCATTTACTTCTTTTTTGTAAAAAAAAACTAAGGGTATCACGTATAATGGTGGTAGGAATTTATTATGGAAAAGCTTATAAGGAGAAACGAATAAGTCATTTTTAATGATGTCTTTCGTTATATGAATACGTTACTCTGGTTAGATTATCAGAGTATTTGGTTAGGATTTTACATAAATAAACGCATTTTACTTTAGATGACGGAGACTATAATTTCGAAAACGAATAACTGTTATTTATTTGTCTAATACATTTCGCATTACGTTTCTCCAAGTTTATTAAAAACTTCATTGTTTCTTACCGTCTGCCAAAAAAATTCTTAGGTTATGGTTTAACCTAGTCCTTATAACTGATGCAGATAAAATAGCATAAACATCGAATCCCCTTCTCCTTACATAAATTTCTGCGTCTAACTGATACAGATAAAATAGCGTAAATATTGAATCCCTTTCTCCTTGCATGAATTTCTGCGTCTAACTGATACAGATAAAATAGCGTAAATATCGAATCTCCTTCTCCTTACATGAATTTCTGCGTCTAGCTGTAAATAAACGAAAAGCAAGATGATGGAAGGAATGTAATATGGTGGTTGTTGATTGGCGAGTGAAGGCTGGCACGTGACCGTTCTCTAGCCAATAGCTATAGTAGCAGACTCCAGATTATCGTTTTATATAATAGGATAAGTTATGACTAAGAGATCCGATAGAAAACCAATGAAAATAGCAATCTGATCGTAAAAAAGACTCAAATTATAAAGTTGAATAAAAAGGTTTGCTAAATATTTACTTCCATTGAAAGAAGTAATTTTTAATGATGTTTTCTTGCTTACTATAAGCTAAAGCAACATCTTCCCAGTACAATTTGTAAATTTGACACCAATATATTGAAGTCAAATTCTATACCAAAAACTTTAAAATAGTAGCCGTCTATTTTAGTAAACAATCAACATATAATTACTGTTTGGAACTGTCATGTTGACTGTGTCAGTATTGGTTCAGAATTTAGTAGAGTTCTTTAATGCAATATCCTCCCTTTTCATGATGTATTGATCATAGGTAGCCGCTATGGGCGTAAATTTAGTTGTCTCTTATTTTCTTGTAGAAAAAGTAAAGTGCAATAAACATTAGACTTGGTACTAGTACAAGCTTATTTTAAAACACTATTTTAAAGTCAACAAAGATACTGTTATACGTCGGTCTAAAGCAGTGGTTCCCAACGTGGGCCGTACCGCCCCCTGGTGGGCGTTAGAGAGCTCGAAGGGGGCGTTTGTGAACAAAGGCAAATTTGGGGGGCGTTGACGCCCAGCCAGCGCCCCCCTAGCCAACACTGGCAAGGAATTGCCGATAAGATTAATTAATAACAAAAATCATTGTACAAATGTTTCAGCAAGTAATTTCAAATGTCCTTTAAGCAGGATCAGTGGGGATTAAAAGTTGGGGTCAGTACATTATATCTTTGTTCCTAACACCTGCTTCAATAGTTAATGAATGAGTCGCAGCAAGCGCTGTGCACCACAGGGATCTCCATTGTCAGTATGTTTATGTTCCGGCTCGATCAACAATGTTTATACGTTTATGCTGGTCAGTATTCGATTATTCGGTAGTGGCTTCAGACAGAGTGACTGAGAACCTGTGCGGTATCTACAGCTTACGTGGACCTACTTACTGAAGATTATTTATTTTGGAATATCTATCTGCCACAGTGGTCAGTACATATTCATTATTATTATTTGCTTATTATTCTATTTACTGGTCGATATTCCATGAGGAATGTGTTTTGAAATTTCAAGTAAGTTTTAATCTTTTATTTAATTTTTGTATCATGTGCTAACTAACTGCTAACTAACTGAACTCGATTCTGTACTGATAACTGCTACTATTCCTGTTATTATCATCAACATCATTTATCACACATTGTAAGGAGGGTTAAGAATCATATCATTTTTGACATTTCCAGATTTTTCCAAAGGGTAGGAGTACCTATGGTTGACGGTGTACATCACATGAAGTTGTATAAATTCAAATTTAAGAAAATACTGTGATCCAGAAAACCAGTAACACTGTCAGGTTAACTGAATGGGTCCACGGGTTCGGTGATAGTCTCTTCTGTCGATGGTGAACAGTTTCTGTAGTGCATGTGGTTACCATATTCGGAAGCGCGTCTCTTGTTAGCAAAATAGGAGCTTCGGGAAGTACTTTAACTCTCAGTTAATGTAAGTTTCCTTTACTTTGCACTGAACGTGAATATGGAAATGTTATCACAATGAAATAAACAAATGTATGTTTTCGTAGTTTAAACGGGAATAATATTTCTATTATGGTTAGCCTCTCTGTCTAAGGTAGGTGTTCCTCAAATCGGGAGGGATGTCGAATTTACGTTCATCAATAATAAATGGGCTTTAATTTAAAACTGAACAAACCATCATACCGTTTACAACATATGCTACGGGAGGCGCTAAGGCAGCCAAAATCGATATGTGTCATCTGTTTCCGGTACAAACGATGTCATATTTGGGAGCCTACAGCTCTTATATCGCATCGTGGGCAGATATTGAAATCCCTCACTTGCTAAATACTTCGTGTAAGGCCGGCATATATTGAAACGGGATATTGCTAGGCCGTTTTCACACCGGCGCGGCGCCGGATACAATGTAATCAAATGATAGCTTTCACACTTAGTCTGGTCCGGCAGATTGCCAGCCCTTTGATTTAATTGTTTCTTATGCACACTTCTCCACACTGGTGCCGTTGGCGGAGAGGCTCTAATCTCAGTCCCGACAATTTTCTTTAGTTTTGTAATAATTACTCGCACGATACTATTATATTAATTGAATTAGTTGATATTAAACCTTATTTGTGAGATAGACCAGCCAACTATTTCAAAGTTAGAACAGAATGCGTGCAAAGAGATTTAAACATTTTTGAAAGAAGATTTTGAAGTGAAAGAAAAAAAGAACAACTGAAAGTTGATCAGCTATACATTTATTATTAGTTCTAACAATACAGAACAGGTTACACAATTTTTTTGTTAATTTGCCATGGAAAAACACCCTCGATACTGACAAAGTATCTTTGTGTTAATACCGCAAATAATAGAACAACCAGATTTACATTTTCAATAAAGTATAAGTTAATTATAATGTTTGTTAGTACTAATGATAAACAATAATTTATCATATTTCAGTCGGTTTCTTTTTCTTTTCATTTCGAAATATTCTTTCAGAAATATATACATCTCTTTCCACGCTTACGTTTTACTTTACTTGTGCTTATTCCCAATCTGTAGGTCTCATGTGAGTCAGTAAAGTTTGCTCCTTTAACGAGATCCTTAAAAATCAATAGAAGAAACACAATAAATTGAAAGTTTTTTGTATCCTATTTATAGATTTCAATCACAGTCGTAGCTATAGCTTAATATTTAAAAAGTTCAGTTGATTTCGTAATTGGTCAAAATTATTCAATGAAATAAAAATATAGCAGAATATTTGTGTACCTAATTTATTTCACTATTATTCTAGGCCTCTTTTTGTATTTGAGTCTACACGGGATGTACCCAGTACTGTAAGCTAATTAAATATTTACTATATTTCGTTCTACGATATAATAATCTATTAAAGTAACGTTTGTTGAATGATGGATGCCTATTTCTTCCACCAAAGCAAAAAAACTTATTGAACTCGGTGTGAAAAGGCCGGCGTTGGCTCCGGTTTTGCTGGTGTGTGTGAAAACGCCCTTAGACTATCTGACTTTTTTTAAAATTAACTTTTATTTTTTAAATTTTTTATTTTCTATGGAGGGAATTGTGTAGAGTAGCTTCTCCCCCTGAAGCTCACAACTCGTGATGCCTGTGTTCTCCCGCATGGGACCGCATTTGGATCTGCAATTTCTTTCACTTGGTCCAGGCCTCTGCTGTGTACTTTCTTGTCAGCTGGTCAACTATTGTTCTCGGGTCCTCATGGTAATTTAGGGTTATGGAAAGAGTGTCCAGTATAGGAGCAAAGTATATAGACTTAAGGGCTTGTCGAATTGAATGTATGGAGTAGGGAAGAAAGTGGTTCATAATTATTTTTTTAAAAGCTCAAAGAGGAATATTCAAGACGTCTATCTTTAGCTGGTATGTTTTCAGTAGCATCCAAACAAGACGCAGATGGCCTTCGTGCCTTTTACAATATTTCTTTGCTTATTGCTAAATCGGGAAAACCGCACACGATTAGGGAACAATTGATACGGCCACCTGTGAGTGAGGTTCTGCATACTGTACTGCACAAGCCTGTGTCTGTTATTAAGAGAATCCCACTTAGAAATAACACAGTACAGAAGCGAATCGATGAAATGTCCGAGGACGTGGAGAGTTCTCTAATTTTTTTAAGACTGCGAATTTTATTTACAGCTTGATTAATCTACTTTACCAAACAGTGATTCATTACTTCTTGCGTACATTCGCTTCATTAAATGTGAAAAAATTTGTCAAGAATTACTATTCGCAAAAAAATTAGAAACTGATACTACAGGAAAATCTATATTTCAAGTTTTGGAACACTATTTTGAAGAAAAAAGTATTCCTCTCAATAATATAGTGTCCATTGCTGCTGATGGTGCTCCGGCAATAGTTGAACGATACCGAGGGCTGATTTCATATTTGAAAAAGGCAGTACCAAATGTAGTCGCCGTGCATTGTGTAATTCACAGACACCATTTGATTGCAAAAAACCTAAGTGATCGCCTTCCCTGCTCACTACAATATGTAATTACCGCAGTTAACAAGATCACAAGCAATGCTCTCAATAGTAGATTATTTGGAAAACTTTGTGATGAAAATAACGAGGATTTCAATCGTTTGCTATTGCACGTAGAAGTTCGTTAGCTGTCAAAGGGTACCTGTTTAACAAGATTTTATTACGTTTTTGACTCCATTATAACGTTTTTTGAAAACAAAAATGATTCTTTAAGAGAGAATTTATTGAAATATAAGAATGATGTAGCTTACTTAACTGATCTATATAATAAATTTAATGAAACAAACCTACGGCTGCAAGGAGATAATTTGAATTTGATCATTGCAGTCAGTTATTTGTGCGTTCATGTCAAAACTTGCCTTGTACAAACAGAATGTGGGTGGAAGACAGTTCTATCAGTTTCCAAATCTTTCCTCTGTGGAAACAAATGATGAAGATATTTTAGTATTTTGTCAATATTTGGAAGCACTTAACGAAGAGTTTAAAAACAGATTTCAGGATTTTCTTAACATGACCAGTCCAGATTGGGTATTAGAATCTTTCTCAAACCTACAAGTAGCAGATTTATCGCCACTGGAAGAGGTGATAGAACTGTTAACAAATGAAGAATTAAAATTGAAATTAAAAAACGGATATCAAGAATTATGGCTACAGAGGCAAATTCCAGTTTTATATCCGGTTTTGTGGGCTGCAACAAAAAAAAGTTTTTTATTGCATTCCCGTCGTCATATTTAGCTGAAAGGGGATTTAGTGTAGTAAGCAATTTACTAACAAAGAAAAGAAACAGATTGTCAGTAGTGGAACGCGGTGATTTAAGACTCCTGCTGACAAATATAGCACCAAATGTAGAAAAATTAGTATCATTACATCAAGCTCAGACCTCTCACTGATAATTTTACAATAATTTTCAATTTATGTTTTTAATCAAATTTTGTACAAGGCACCAATATTGTTAATATTCTTTAATAAAGTAATTTTAAAAATCTGTCCTTGTTTTCCAATATTTAATATAGTCCAATTCATCTAAGAGGGCTGCCATCAAATCACGGTTTGAAGAAGTGGGCAACAAGCCAATTAAATTAAAGCGCTATGGATTACACAACGTTGATTACAACAACAAAAAACGTCGGTGCTGTTTTTTTTTGTTGTTTTTAAAAACAGGGGGGCGGTGAATATTTTTTTTTTCGAAAAGGGGGCGGTAGGTCAAAAAAGGTTGGGAACCTATGGTCTAAAGTATTATCTGATCGAACATACTTTTTTTTAGGTGCTAATACGTTAAGAACAAGGAATTTTTCGAATTGTAATGAACTCTGAATAAACTAAAAATACACTTCCTTAAACTTTTTCTGAAATGTGACTTTGAAATCTGTAATTAACGTTCTAAATAGTGTCCCTGAATAACTTTTAATGACGCATTATATTTATAAAAATTAACTTGTATTGTTTAGGGGTGGCAGACGTCCAGGATTATCCCAGATTTTCGTCAGTAGTGTCGACGACTCCAAGAGACCTAACTGAGATGCTGAACGTCGAGACTTCCGACGGTAAGCCAAAACTTATTAAATGAATTCCTTGACGTAATGTGAAAGAAGGACTATCATTGGATGCGCTCGCCTATATATGTTCCTCCAAATGGTCCAAAAATATGTTCCAATAAGTCCTCTGCACTTGTACATTCTCGTGGCACACCAATTTTCTCACCGCACACCTCTTGGACGCTCTGAGGACGATTTCCGCAGTCAAGATCCAACGCACTAGGAAGTTGGACGGGAGTGACCCGTGCTAGTTTATCTGCGAGAGCAACATCCAACACGTCCTGCAAACCCATTCAGGTCGACAAGAGTCGTACATCATCGTTGATCTTACAAACTGGACTGCGAATGGGCCGCTAGAGCGGTGGAAAAGTGAAAGGGATGGCAGGCGCGGTGATGTCCCGTGGCGTGGCCTTATGCTTGTCGCTCGAATTTAAGCTGCCAACTCCGCAAAGATCGAATGCCACAGATTGTTTCGTTTAATTCTCTTTTGCATTCATCGTGATTTTCTATGTTGTTGGAAAATGAGGTCAAACGCCGCTTCCGCAGAGATCAAGCAGTGAACTGATAAGCTTTCGGTTGTATGCAATACTTCGAAGAATCACTTTTCACTAATGTTTATTTTCCCGTGCGCTCTACAATAACATTACACAGTACACACAGAATAAGCATTGGCTCTACCAAAGATACTAAGCACAATCATACAAGTATATCAGCGATTCTAACTTTCAGTTGACTTGCAACCATGGAGGAAGGAATGTATGGAGACGACGCAAGGGACCTTCACCCATGGAGGAAGGAAATATATGAAGGAGAAGTGACGTTAAATTGGTGAAGCAGGATCGCGCATGCGCAGTGGCGGCAGCGGCGATATTGCGCTTCCAAACAATTGCGATATTCCCAGTATATCCCGAAAACTAAGCAAGATATCGAAAAATATTATTCTTTATTTTCGATTTGTCTCTTCGTGTTACATAAGAATCGATCATTAAATTTGACTTTTGCGAAATTTTTATTCTCCATTTCAACTCAAGACACCTCACTTTTGATACAGTATATCTCTAGAACTAGGTGAGACATCAAAAATTTTTGTTCTTTATTTTTCATTTGTCTCGTCTTTTTAAATAAGAATCCATCATCAAATTTGACTTTGACCAATTTTTTCTTCTGAATTTCAACCAAAACCATTTCACATTTGGGACAGAATATCTCGAAAACTAAGCAGGATATCAAAAAATTTTATTCTTCATTTTTTATTTGTCATATCGAGTTACATAATAATCCATCACCAGATTGCGGCGTCACCTTTATCCTAGAGTCCCCTTGAGGTTTTTGTACATATTCCCCGTGTCTGTATGGAAGCTGCCATGCCCCCTCCACTCCGGCCATGCCCCCCCACTCCTCCTCCGCCCTGCTTCACTTCAATGCGTGGTGAAGGTCTCTTGCGTCGTCTCCATATATTTCCTTCCTCCATGCCTTCACCACGCACTGGAGTGAAACCGGGTAGAGAGAAGTGGGGTGGGGAGGGGCCATATTGGTTGGCCGTAGAAACACGGGGAATAGGCACAAACACCTCAAAGGAATCATATGACACAATTTGATGATGGATTATTATGTAACTCGACGAGACAGACCAAAACTGATGAATAATTTTTTTTATATGTCCGGCTTAGTTTTCGAGATATACTGTCTCAAAAGTGAGGTGTTGTGAGTTGAAATTCGGAAGAAACATTTCCCCAAGGTCAAATTTGGGTTTAGATTCCCGGTTTCCCTCCAGTGCGGGGTGGAGGTCCCTTGCGTCGTCTCCATATATTCCTTCCTCCATAACAACCCTGTGCTCAACTAACTTTCTCGTCTCTGCAGCTTGTTTATATAGACGCAGCAGAAAGATCCGGAATAATTCAAAGACTTCCGACCGATGTTTCTTGAATTCTAACAATTCTTTAATAATTAAATCCAAACAAAAATAATTAAAAATTGTACAAAATCATTCACAATCATTATAAAACATCTTGAAATGAAAGTTAATACGGTTTACTCGGATTTACCCGCAATCCAAACATCGTAACTCACATCAACACTTACAATTACAAACATTTAATTAATGCTTCAAACATAATTCTGTATTTTAACACATTACCAAGCATTTACATAGTTTCTGTCCTTAAAACAATGTTCATTTACAGGACAAATATACACAAATTCACAATTAATTACAAGAAAAATGTACAAATCCACAGTCAATCAACTCCCATCTCCTTATACATAATTCTTCAAATAAGATTTCATACACCGAGCGTGGTGAACGCTCTGGCCTCGCATTCGGAAGGATGGCGTTTCGAATCCCCGTCCGGGCATCGAGATTTAGGTTTTCCATGGTTTCCCCAAATCACTCCAGGCGAATGCCGGGATACTTAAAAAAGCCCATGGCCAAATTCCTTCCCGTTCCTTGTCCCTAGTCCCATCCCGCCTCTAATGACATCGACGTCGGCGAGGCGTAAAGCCATAAGTAAAAAAAAACGAAAAAAAAAAAACAAAAACGAAAAAAAAAATTCATACAAGGGTCGGGTCTGAGGGCTGTTATAGAACCTTGGTAACTATATCAACAAAGATGACCTCCGATACAACCTTAATTTGAACCGATGTCTTTCAAAATGCATGCCAGGCTCGATTGGTACCGCTCAACCATCAGGCTGGTTTAATTTTGCACCTGATCTGCTCCAAACATTATCTTCTAGATTTCCAAGATTTTACCCTGAAACGATGATGCATTCATCTTCCCAGCACGGTAAACACGGCATCGCTGTAATAGAGCCAGCTACAAATGTTCTAATTCATTTAACACTTCTACTAATAATCCTACCTTCTAAAAAATGTTTCTTTTTACAGACATCACAGGGAGGACACAACTCTTAAAAGAAAGTAAGCACGCCAGAGGTCGGACAAGAACCGCTCATCCTCGGTACACGAAACTAGCGACCAGCCTCTACGCTACCGGGACCACTGATGGTTTCAAAGCGAATTAAATTTCCTTAAACACTGTGAAAAGCTTTTTTTTATCTGAGACTTCCCTTCGTGTCTGTGTGACAGTTTATTCCATTTCTACTTACATGGTTAATAATTCATTGACTTCAGGTGAATGGTATCCTGAATAATGTGAACTACACTTCCCCAGAATGTATCCTTAATTTGTTAGAAATATAACACACCAGCTGATACTAGGTATCAGTTTTATTTATTATTAATTTACAGATGAAGTTTTAATTTCCTGAACAAATATATGCAAATGGTGGCTCCTTGCCGTTTTCTTACCCTGACGCATCAGCTTCATAACATTTATTTGTCCACTGTCTATTTATTTTACGATATATTGCGTGAGTCAGTTCTTGAAGCCAGAGTGATAACAGAACGCAGCCGTTGCTTCACCTCTCGATGCCAGATAGAAACTGTATGGCTTCACCGGAGTATATTAGTCTGCTTGACTGTTTTTAAGGCACTCTTCTGCTACTTGTGCCTTCAGAAATTATATTTTTTCCTCCCGAATTTCGGTATCGTGAAGGGACGACACATTTAATCTCAGCATAATTCAAGATATATACGTGCCATGCGGATTCACAATTTAAAGGAAACATGCAATGGTTTGGAATGCACGCTGACCACGGATTAATTAGCCCAAGTTCTCCGGACGTATCAATACAATGTAATCTCTTTGCGCATCCACTTATAAGGCACGTGAGATAATTTTAATCACTATGAGACAGTTATAGCGTGTTTCGAGTTTTACAATGTGAAATAACATAGATATTTCAGGACACTGACTGTAATTTGCTCTTTGATCCCTTTAAACTGGGAGGCAGTTTGAAATCCCTTTACAAAATCAGTTTGTAATCTGGTTCGGTCAACACGGTGACAGAATCGTAAGTGGTTCTTCCTGACCGACACACATTCTAAGTCATGATAGAACTGGATTTTGCGTTCAGTGTAGTCACTGAAACATGAAGATTTTTGACAAGGTACTAGAATTAAATCCGTCATCGTCTGCTTCATGAAGCCTCTGGAAATTATTCGGGAGTGTTTTCAGAAACCAATAAAAAACCAAATACTTAACATCCTAACGAACGGCATGCTGCAATTTTACCTCTCAGCTGTCATGTTCTGTTTGTAAAAATCTCAGTTGGCGTATTGCCTTCGAGCAGCATGTTTACCTCTTTAACAAATTCTGTAATAGGCTATTTGACAGTATTAAAAAAATATTAAAAATTGAACTCATTCTCGTAGATTAATGCTTCAGGAAGCTAATTTTTTTCAATTTTGAAAAGAAAAGTGGATTATTTTTAATAAAAAAGCTAAATAAAAATTATACTTTTCTTACCTCTGGTCACGTGACAGAAAACGCTCTAGGATTGGTGGTCGCTTGAGTGACGTAACACGTCTGTAAACGCTGCGGCTAGGAATGGAGCGTTTCCTATTATCCAAGTTTTCAACTATTTTTGTTGTTTGTTGCTGGTCATTTCTTGTTATTAATGAAATTTCATTTTGAATACAAAATCGAGAACAATTTGTAAAAGCCTACAGCGGAAAAATATCGAAAATATTTGTGGCGCTGGCTGTAGAGAAAACCCCTGACTTTTATCCTGTAGAGCTTACAAATGTAACAGCTTTAATTTGAGCCTCATTTATATTTAAATTGAAAGTTAGAGATTGATTGTTGTGCGTTAGGAAACCATAGGTCGAAAAATTCTGTACGCGAAATTTGTGCAGTGAAAATAAAGAAATAAAGAAAAGTTGTATGGGTGTCCCAAATATGCGCAAACAAATGAAGGTATTTCTTGTAGCTAATAAGCAGCTCTTTCAAATAAATATAGCAAGAGACCGATATAATGTGGTATAATGAACTAAAATTCAACATGAAATTGACTTAGTAGTTTTAAAAAAAATTAAAAACAATCTGCTCTGTTTTAATGATGCTTAATGTATCACGGAAAAAGCATGTGTAAACTTACCTTGAGGATCGCCAAAAGCAACAGAAACACAGAAGTCACTACTAACACGCAGAAAAACAGCGTAATTATTGATCAAGCTCAGTCAAATGACGCGGCCGACTGGAGCGCTTGATCGGTGGATCACAGGAAGCCCATTGTTGAAACTATTTTTTCTATTGTTAGGAGTGAATTCGTGGAAAATAAACCTTTGTTGCGAGTAATATGGTTTATCTACTTTGAATATAAATAACTATTTTGCCTGCGTAGACTATTATCAAAACTGACTTTTATCCCTCTAGATTTAGAAAATATCACACTGTGCGGCATCCTCCTGGATGCAAGGTCAGCGTTAACCGCTCACTCATCACGCTCGGAACAATTGAATGTTGTGGGCCATTTTTCTTAATGGCAGATTAAGGCTTATAGATAAATGGTATTTTTTTGTCAATAAAACTGAATTTGTTTGTTTATTCATTTACCTACCTCGTTTCATTTCATCTCACACGAATAAACTGTGAAGTGTTTGCTATTAACATAAAGAGAAGCAATTAAGAAGTAGTGTCCTGATAGCTGTGTGACTGAAGAGTGGTAATGGAATTCAGAACGTCCTACGTTCGAACCTTGGTTGAGATAATATTTTTTGCGTGCATTTTTTTCCGTTTTTATTTGCTGTTTTTTGCACTACTATGTTTTTATTCGAAGAATTCATAATATTTGCTAAACGTCATACAAGCGTTTGAAACAAATTGCTACCATACATGAAAAATTTTAATTTTTAAACTTACCAGAGAGAGAATATTATGCAAATATATATATATTTAAAATGTTTATAGTGTGCAACTAACGCCCAATTTCCTTTTTGAAATCTTCTTTGGTTGTTTCAAACGGTTGTAATCCGCTTGCTATCCAAAAATTCTGAAGCCTTCAGAGAAAAAGAAAAATTAAAATGATGTTTTGGTGGATTTTCGGGAAGAAATGATTATGCGATGCAACCAACAGCAACTAGTATCCAAAGAAAATGACAAAAGAAAACAAATTGAATATATTCCGAAGCTAGGATCGAAACTTAGGACCCTAACCCTAATAATTCTCGCCTTAAATAACGTATTACATTTAACTCTACGAAATTGCGGTGTAAATGAGCTTCAAAGAAAAACGTAAGTGACTTAGTCGCAATATCAAATTGAAGTTGTTACATTTTTAAGCTCCACAGAATAAAACTCGGTGGTTGTTTCTATAGTTAGCCCTACAAATAAGGCGTCTATTTTCAATATTTTTTCGCTGTAGGCTTTTAAAAATTGTTTTCGATTTTATATTCAAATCGAACTTTCATTAATAACAAGAAGTAGCCAGCAACAAACAATAAAAATAGCTGAAAACTTGGGTAAGAGGAAACGCTCTATTCGCAGCGCCAGCATTTACAGACGTGTGACGTCACGACTGTCGTTGCACGCGCCAGGCAGCAAAGGAGCGTTTTGGCGGGCTTTTAAATTCTTTAAATTTTAACTTTGAATTTTACGCAAAATAATGCACTGCCATCAAAAAATCTCTTCACTCGGTGAATAAGGTGTACCAATAAACAATTTAAAACCATTTTCAAGAAGTAGTCAAATAACCAATTGGGTTCAGTTTTGTGGTTTTAATATTCTGTAGAAGAACGATATCAACATCTTGGTAAATGACATCGATTAAGGTAGTGTTATTTTGTTAATACTGAAGCGGAACACAGAATTGGTCAGGTACCAAATATTCAGAACCACACAAGTGACAAATAATGGAACGATATCGATTCAAAACTGCGACGTCAGTTTGTCTGTCCCAAGGCCACTCCCCAATTTATGTAGACTGCCACCCGTAAGAAGGGGATAATAATTCGATCTGCGTTGCGCGGGAGAGCTGGTGAATAGACCAATCACAGGTGTGTCAGACATGGCGTTGTGGTGTATAAACACTGATGAGCCAAAACATTTTGACCAAAACTCACCACGAGATTGAATGCCTTTTGATGACGTTGCGGGTACGCCATGCTGTAAGGAAAGAGTATAAGTGGAGCAGAGACGCTTGGGGAGTGATTTTTGCGACTATATTTGTGGCGAATGGCGAAATCGACTGACACACGATTCTGTAGCAGGGAAGATTGTGTTTTTTCGGCGCCTGGGAACGAAAATCTTGGAAAGGCGAGGCTGGTAGGCTTTTCTTGTGCAGCTGCAATGAATATTTATCGAAATTGGTTGAAAGTCTGTGAAACCATATGTAGACGACAAGGTGGTGGACGTCCATGCCTTATCACAGAATATGGATGTCGGAGGACTGTAAAATACGATAGGGGGATGATCTGTGGCAGATCTGATGGCAGAGTACAATCAATACTGGTACAGCAAACCGTTCAGCGCACATTGTTGAACATGGGGCTCACCACGTGTTCCCATGTTGACCCAACGACATCGTCAGTTACGACTGCAGCGGACACTAGATCATCGAGATTGGACCATGGATCAATCGATACGTATCACCAGGTCGTGTCCATGTGAATGGCCGCTCGAAACATGTAGTATTATGTTTTGGGGTATATTCATCTTGGTTTCTTATGGTAGTGGCCGAAGGAACAATTACAACAGTAGACTACGTGAAAATTATTGCAACCATCTACATCCCTTCATACTTCATATCTTCCACTACAGCGATTACATATACCTGCTAGACAACTGACCGTGTCACAAGGCCAGAATCGTGCTAGTGGTTTGAGGAGCATGATAGTGAAATTACGTTGATGTCTTAGCCACCGTATTCTCCTGATCTCAACCTGCCTCCACAAACCACAGGTTCATAGTTTAATGGAATTGCATAACCTGGGCTTGGACATTTGATGCCAAATATCTTTGGAAAACTACTTGTCTAATCCATGCCAAGCCGAATGGCTGCTTTATTGCGTTCCAAAGGTCGACCGACACGCTATGTTTTGACTCATTAGTGTATTTGATGGCAAAGAGACTTAAAGTCAATCAGTGTCTAGCAAATAAACAGTCAGTTGGACGAGAGAATCTTTACCCGGCAAAGAACGAACAGGGTCGAGCGGATGCAGAGACGATGTGGAGCGGATATCTTTCTAGACCACTGTGAAGAAAATACTCTGTTTGCTGACCGTGGGAGATACTCTTCCACCACGTAACGGGATCCCACGCCACCCTAGACATCACGCAACTTCTCGGCGATAACAGTGTGGTAATGTTAAAGACATGCAAAGCGTGAGTCAAGTGCAGTATACTGAGCGTGGTGGGTGAACGGTTAACGTTCTGGCATCGCATTCGGCAGGACGGTGGTTCGAATCCCTGTCCGGGCATCCAGATTTGGGTTTTCCATGGTTTCCCCAAATCACTCCAGGCGAATGCCGGGATGCTTACTTCAAAAAGGGCATGGCCGAAATCCTTCCCGTTCCTTGTCCCCAGTCCCAACCCGCATCTAATGACCTTAGCCGTCAACGAGGCGTAAATCAATGAGCAAAAAAAAAAAAAAAAGAAATGTTCTTCACAATTAAAAACTCAGCGATATTTCTTTCACGCTCTATCGTGCCATCATCAGAGCGGTCTGGTGCTCGCTTTTTTGTGTTAAAATCCCGGTGGGACCAGGAATTTCTAAGAGTAGTGATGTCGTGTTGGATTATATGAGCCACACCAGGATGTTCCGTGGTTGGGACACCACGTTAAACTATAGGTATTTAGTTGTTCTCTTTGTTTTCTTAATAATTTAAATGTCTTCTCGTAGTTGAATTTTGACTGTCCTCCTTTTATACGGAGCTCAATCCTGAGAAGGTCACTGCGAACAGCAATCGGTCAGGACAATCATGCCCTATGATTCGTTTTTTTTTTTTTTGGTAAGAAAGTGCGAGGATTGATGATTTTTGTTTGGAGATCTAACCCCATAAAACATCATCCTGATTTTGGTTTTCCATTGTTTCCCGAAATCTTTTTTTTTTTATCTGATTAACGTCTCTCTAACAGCGAGGTTTTTAGAGATGGGAAAGGATGGGGGGCAAGGAATGGGAAGGAATTCGGCCATGGCCTTTTGAAGGAAGCATCCCGGCATTCACCTGGAGTGATTTGGGAAACCATGGAAAACCCAAATCTGGATGCCCGGACGCGGATTCGAACCGCCGCACAGTGGGGCGAAAGCTCAAAAAGCTGGTCAAAATATGGTATCGTTATCCAAGTTTAATGAAACTTTGTACAAAATCGGTTTTGAGCACGCTGATTACGATTCCAATGTCAAAATTGCAAACCGAAAAAAAAAAAAAATGGAGGATCCAATATGGCGATTTAAAAATGGTCTAAATATGTTTCAATTGTGATACAAATTTGTATACAGGGTTTAATGAGCTCGCTGATACCAATTCCATTGTTAACAATGCAAAAAGAACAAATGGCGGATTCAAAATGGAAGATTAAAAATTAAAATTTAGATAGGTTTCAAAAACTGAAATGTGTTTCAATTATTATAAACCTTTGTGTATAAAAATGTGGTGTACTACACATTCCTACTTTATCGTCGCTCTCCGTGGTTAGACCAGCAGATTCTGGAGCAATAAAATATAACTTGTATTAGCCTTTTATATCCCATAAAATCTATTTAAAACTAGTTCCATCCATACAGGTATTATTAATGATTATTTAAAAAAGAGGAAGTTAATTTCGTCTGTTGTTCTTCAGTATATCATATTAATGAAGTTAATTTCGCCAATAAGAGACTAAGTTATAACCAAAAATTTGGCACACCTATGGGTGCACGATCATCTCCAACTCTAGTGGACTTAGTTATGCGAGATTTGGAAGAACAATGTTTTAAACTGCTTGATTTTGAAATGATGTGTTATTTCAGATATGTAGATGATAGTTTTATAATACTACCAAAAAACAAAATTGATTATACTTTAAATATTTTAATAACTGTGACAATAACTTACAATTTACACATGAAATTGAAAAAGACAAAAAACAAATACAGGTTGACAGCTGATAAATTAAGCTGCACGAATTGTGGAATAGCAGTTTATAGCAGAATTTTTTTTTTTTTGTGATTTCAATAGATAAATAGTAGACAATGAAGTTAAAATAAGGTTCGTTGTGGGACTCCGTGGAACTTAAAGCTGTTTTCAAGTTTGAAAAAGAAAAATACAAATTGACCGTTTAAATTTACTTAAAATTTTTTTTTTAAATAAATAACTTTAACCTGTTTTTTTATGTATTGTAATACATGTAAATATTGTACTCACCATCATGATCTTCGTCCATTTTGAATGGAAATTGCTCAAAACTGAAAACTTTTACACCAGTTCAAAGTAACGGTTGATTTACTTCCTCTTTATCTCGCAATAGTTGCTCGCCCAATGGTCACCTTTCAAATGATGTACAGCATCTGCGTCAAGCCTCGGACCTATTCTAACCATATTGTTAGACACTTTGGGAGTCAGTCTACCCAACTGTATACTTAAAATTCCCAGAATAAAAAAAAATCGACTTTTGGCCAGCTTTTTGAGATTTCGCCCCACTGTGCGCCGTCCTGCCGAATGCGAGGCCAGAACGCTAGCCGTTACACCACCATGCTCGGTTTCCCGAAATCACTCCAAGTGAATGGTTCCTCTAGCAGGCCATGGCCGAACTCCATCCTGTGCCTATACCTTATCCACTTCCTTTGAGCGGAGAGGCAATTGATGCCTATAGCACCCCGTGGTGTCCTGTGGACTTGCCCGGGACGTCATGAACCTCCATTAAAAAGAAATTGGATAGTCGACTAGCTTCAAAATTGAGACTGGCGAAGATGATGAAGAAGTTTACTGGGCTATGGCCTTCTGTCTAACTTTGTTTAGTTTATGTGGATAGTGGAAACAAGAGAATTGTCGTTAGGCACTGAAAATAAAATTAGGTAAGGAAAAAAAAATCGGTCACTTACCACAGATGAATGCAGGAAAGCGAGATGAACACGTAAAAAACACAAAGTTGACCAACGAATAAGGTTCAAACACGACCCTCCCACTTGTTTCATCTTTGTTTCATTCATGTGGCGGGTTGGAGTGTGGTCACATTTTTAGCCCTGATACATGACTCTCATCCTACATGACTAATGTTACTTCCCGAAATAATATGATGTTGGATCGTAATTTTTCACGGCGTTGAATATTAATATATTTTTCTCGGGCTTCCAGCCGTGTTAAGATGTCAAATTTGCGGGACGTTGAGAATGAAGGCAGAGATGGACGCCTTCGAAACGTCCCGCAAATTTGACATCTTAACACGGCTGGAAGCCCGAGAAAAATATATTAATATGATGTTGTTTGTGTTTTTTATGTGTTCATCTCATCCTCCTGTCTTCATCTGTGGCGACGGATTATTTTCCCCTATCGTATCTTATTTTTTGTTTAGAGTATGCTATGGACACTACTCTGTGTTTGCTATCGACCATTTCAATTTTAATCTAGAAACAGAAATGCCTATACAGTACATGTTCTATCGCTTTATTTGTCCTGAAAATTACACATATTCTTATAAAGGCCATGTGTTGGAAACGACAGAGTGCACAATGTGTATCGTAACTTTCAAAATATCTGCGTTTTCTAACAGAGAAGAAGCAAAATGCCGGCCTCGTTAGCGTGGGGCTAGCGAGCTGGCTTCGCGTCGTAGAGGTCGCCGGTTCGAGTCCAGCCAAGGGCATGGGTGGTTTTAATTAAGTGTTGTGTCTGTTCTGTGTTGTCCTGTCACTGGTTACCATCAATAATAACACGAGGATAATCTATATACACACTTGCCGAATAAAAGAAAAATCAGTTGCTGGCTGAATGGCTACACGGCCAAATGCCATTTTTTAAATTAAAAAAAAAAAAAAAAAAAAAAAAGAAGCAAAATCGCGAACAGAATGAATTTTGGGCAGCACGCTCGATCAAATTTCTCTGAGACACAGAGACCAGCCATGTTAGTTTCTTCTCCAATGTTTAACATTGGTAACCTCTCGCAGTAATTTAATTTCATTTAATTTCTGCATCAGTATTATAGTTAATTAAGGTAGGAAGAATATCAGCCTGAATGAATGGAGGCTTTCCTAGTGAATTAACTGTATAAAATGTTCTCGCACGCGTCAGTTTGATGCGACGTTTCGAAATCACTCTCCGATTTCATCTTCTGGTGAAGTGTTGACACTTCGCCAGAAGATGAAGCCGGAGAGCGATTTCGAAACGCGCTTTTGATCGGCTCCCTCAAGCGGCCAAAACGACTTACGTTTAAGAAAAACTTATGTTTGTAACACTGAGATATTCGTTTACCCACAAACGTATATATACTCTATACAAATAAGTGTCGTCAGAAATGTCATATTTCGATATTTGGAGACACGAAGGAAAGGTAACTTTATACTCAAGAACATAATGGGAAGTATTAACCATACTCCGTATTTTTTTTATTTTACCATGGAGTAATTTTCGGAAATTAACTAGTGCCTACCAGCACTGAGGAATTTATCAGATCAGACAAGAAAGTATAATATACGTAGAAAGGCGTAGAAAGTCTATAAGGACTTTGAGGGTTTCCACACGGCTGTGGAGAAATTAAAATGTAACTAGATTGGAGAAGAAATTGGAATAGTTGACAGTTATTAACAAGTACAATTAACAGGAAGAAATACTTCAAGATTGTGGTAATTTTTAATGTATTTTCTATAAAAAGGCGTTTGCTTTCAGCCTGCTTGTACTACCACCACTAATAGTGATCAAACTCTTGGTTACATTTCTTTGCACTGATATGATAAAATACGTGTGTTGTAAACGGGTAGCTTCAAACACTATGCAGGTAAATGAGGAAAAAACAACAAAATTAACTGAACCTTGGATTACCAATCAAATGCCCCTTTTATATTGAGTTTGTGTTCTTAACCATCATTTCCCACCATTTTGGGGCTGCCTTTGATGAGTTTTACTAATCACTGGTATTGTCAAATGTGGAAGCTTTGATTTTACGGCAGCATGCCCTTGCTGACGTCAAGCATTTTATACAGTACTACATTCTTCGAAGGAAGTGAAGATTCTGTCTATGAAAAGTATAACCGTGTTTTGTGATTGATAAATTTATTTTTTGTTGTGAAATATATAGTTAATGAGGCGGTGTTGGGGACCGTCCTTGAATTCGGTTTGATGGCGCCAGAAAACCGCCTGAAAACTGCAGTCATGAGGGCCAGTATACGGGCCTAGTCCCATTGTACCTCCTCGACCCAGTGTGCGCGCCACAGTGCTCTGAGGCACACCGGTTGGTGTTATGTGGCGTGTGTTTTGTTCCAATTTTTGAAATGTAATAATTTAAAGTTATATGAACAATTGTTCCTGTTATACTGCCATGATCACGCTGATCCGAATTACAAACAAGATATTTTTCGAAACAACTGTTTAGCAGTTTAAACTACTTCAGAAACCATATGCGATTATATCTGCAGTACATCTTCAGTGGAACTCAGTTGATTTTGGTCACATGGCGAACAGCATTAGCAATAATTTATGCTGTAGCATTCTAACACTGATATGCACATAAACATCTACTATATAATTTCGTAAGGTCACTCATTCACTCACCTCGATAGGAATTGGGTGGAGAACGGTGTCACGTGTCAGCTTTAGCTCCCCAAACAGCGGCCAGAGACAACATTAGAAGAAATTCGTGGTTATGTCCACAATTTAATAGCCTTGCAACTGCTACCAAATTAATTGCCGTAATACATTCATTAAGTTTTCTTTGCATAGCGTTTTATAGTTTAAAAAATATCGATAAGCTTTACGTCTGAAAAAACGTGGATCTGTTTCTAAGTATCATGATGCTAATGAAAGCAACTTAAAAAACACTTTAAAAAAACTTAAATTACTCGTTGTCTCTGCTGTAACCACGAATGCCAATTGTCATTCCGGCTTAGGATACATTTCAATTTCACTAATGTTGTTGCTTGACCAAAGTTTATGCATTACGGTTTTCATGTATTTTACTGACAACTTTCGTTAAAGGTCTTTCTTTCAGGTTTGCTGTACGTGAGTTATTATGTTATTTTAACTGGATATCATACCAAATATGTTACCGAATCGAGTATTCTGGCAACTTATTTCTTCGGAGTTGCTCATCTGTTTAATAATATGTACTGTGTATTAGGTTCTCTGCCCGTTACAGATACTATTACTAATGATTACGAGTCTTTACCCAGTCTCAATAAAAAAACAACGTGATGCTTTCGAAGCAAACAGGATATTTTAAAAAATTTTGCGGAGTGAACTTTAAGGCTCAAATACAAGTCAAGTTTGTATTTAAGCAATTATACGATTGCGCTATGGTCCCTGTTTGTGTTTAATACATCTGAGTTCTTCAAGTTCAAGAGATTTATTCACCCTGAAACACAGGTCAAGTTTATATTTGGTCAAATCAGGTCAACCTGTCATATTCTTTCATCCTAAAAACTGGAACTATTCTAGACCCGTGACGATACGCAAAAAAACAGTCACGGGCTTACATTAGTTGGATATAAAAGATAAATGCACTGTAAATGACAGTGAAACCGTAACAGTATGCATTGTGGATCACAAGCACAATTAACTATAACAAAGAGTATTGTGGTTTGAACAGCTGAATTTTGCTGCTTATGCACTCAACCTAATGAATGAATTGTAAATAGAATGAATCAGTTTCATATATCAAAAGGTAGTTTTGACTCTTTCAAGTCACATCCTGCTTATATATATATATATATATATATATATATATAATATATAATATAAAAAAAATCATAATACGAAAAGTAGTTGTACTAATACCGATCAGGCAGTTGTATTTAAGCCCATTTTTTCAACTTATGAAGCTGTTTTAGTGATTTTTGCTATATGTATTACGTATATTTTTACAAAAATTGCGGGAAGCTGCTATCCCGATGGTTCCGAGTCAATTTCGTTTAATCAGTACATATTATTTATTTGTTGTATGGCTAAACAACTAATGTTATACATATAAATATATACAATGTATACAACGACAAGAACGTTGGTAGTGTTCTCAAATCGATGTCCAGTTGCTGCAGCCATGCTATAAAGTAAGTTGTAGCACTGAAAACATCTTGAAATGGTCCATCGTCCTTCCTCAGAAGGCATTCCATGATGATGTGTTCCACACTCTGAGAAGAAGCTCCGCAGTAACAGACAGGAGGATTCTGAAGTCAGGCCGGCGTTAGGGGAGTGTAAGCGGGTCAAATACCCGGGCCCGCGCGGCTGATGGGGGGCCCGATCTCCGGCTGTAGGGGCCCCCCGCTTGACAAGTTGTAAAGCTAAAAAAGAGGTCGCCTATTTGGTCTGAGGGAGGGCCCTAACTGATGAATTCGCCAACTGGTTACCCCGAGCCCCAAAATCCTAGCGCCGGCCCTGTCTGAAGTCCCCACTTACGGAGCATGGCGTTGCATTTGGCGTGACCTGTTCTTTTTTTTTTTTTTTTTACAGTTTAACGTCTCTTTTTTAACAACGTGGTCTTTAGAGACGGGAAAGGATGGGGGCAAGGAATGGGAAGGAATTCGGCCATGGCCTTTTGAAGGAAGCATCCCGGCATTCACCTGGAGTGATTTGGGGAAACCATGGAAAACCCAAATCTGGATGCCCGGACGGGGATTCGAACCGCCGTCCTCCCGAATGCGAGGCCAGAACGCTATCCGTTACACCACCACGCTCGGTGACCTGTTCTTAGACGGTTTAGTTTGACCCACTAGTCACTCTTCAGGTGGAATCCCGAAAGTTCAGTTGTAATTTAATCACTTGATAAATTGTATTTCAGCCCTTCTCAAAGTATCCACGGGTTTGAATGGAAGAGGGAAGAGGGCTAAAATCTTAGACTTCTAAGACCGGAGTTAGTGTTCAGTTAGTTTTCAGAGCAACATAGCATCAAGTATTATCCCAATATTTCTGTTGAGATATTGCACATGAAGAAGGCAATAAACAGTATATAGGCAAAACGGTTAGCTCAAATTGACGAGCTATTACCCAGGCAAACGAGTAAATCAGAAGGGGGAGATCGTTCATATAAGGAACAATGTAAAAGGAAGGTATCCACGGGTTTGCGTGTTGACACTTGGCATATTGTACCCTGTAGTCGCCAACTTCCGGTCGTAATAACGGCTAAAGACATTAGTGTTTCATTCAACTTCACAACAATGATTAGAAAATACGGGACATGTTATAATCTCGTTTTCCGCTGGTTATTCCCTCTGGAACCTGCCGGTTGCGTACCGCAGCTAGACCCGTTACGCAAGCAGTCGGGCTATATTGGAGCCGCGGCCTCACGCCACAGGAACGTACAGTCGTTAGTTGTGAGCCCACGCCAGAACCTCCAAGAACTATTTTCTTCTCGGAAAAATGATAAACGTGTCGCGAGGGTGGGGCTTCTGCCTACCTGGACCGCAACTCGTTACATGTTCCTTAATTACCTTTCGTCATTTTTCTAAACTTGGTTCCAACTTATCTACTTTATAATTTCCTAAGTTCACTCACTCACTCACTCGCTCGCTCACCTCGATAGCTATTGGCTGGAGAATGTGCCAGCCTTCGCTTGCAAATTAACAGCGACCAGAGATATCATTAAAAGAAATACGAGGTTATGTCCACAATTTAACAGCTAAGCAACTGCTACCATATTGCCATAATACATTCATTAAGTTTGCTTTTCGTAGCATTTCATAGTTAAAAAAAATACCAATGAATTTTATTGTTGAAAAAACGTGGGCCTCATTTTCAGTAACATCTTGCTAATGAAAGCAACATAAAAAACTTTAAAAAAATTAAGTTACTCATGGCCGCTGCTGTAACCATGAATTCCAATTGTCTGACCGTCCTAGACTAAATTTCAACTTAGTTAAAACTTTCACTAATGTTGCTGCTCGGCCAAAGTTTATACATTGCTGTTTATTTGCTTTTACTGACCACTTTCGTTTATGATCTTTGTTCATATTCCCTGTACGTGATTTATTACCTTATTTCAAGTGGACATCAGACCAAATATGTTACCGAATCGAGTATTCTGGCAATTAATTTCTTCGGAGTCGCTCAACAGTTTAATAATATGGAATGTGTGTTACTTTTCTGGCCGATACAGGCACTATGACCAAAGATAACATTATGATTGTTTGTCCAGCTTCAATAAAAAAAAAAACGCCTAACGTGATGCTTTCGAAGCAAACAGGTTAAAAAAAAATTGCAGAGTGATCTTTAAGGGTAAAATACAAGTTAGTATTTAAGCAAGTTCGACTCTCCGATCTGTGAAACAATTATTCTATAGCACGATCGTCCCTGTCCGTGTTTAATTCCTACGTCAATTAATACTTATGAGTTCAAGCTCAAGAGATTTTATTATCCTAAGGACAAGTTCGGTCAGATCAGGTCAAGCTGTTATAATCTTTGACCCTAGAAACTGGAACTATTCTAGACCCGTGACTATACACAAAAAACGGCCACGGGCTTACACTAGTTTTAGAAATAATAATAATATAACTGATATTAAAATGTGTGTTCAGCCTTTCTATTTTGTGCATGAATTTAAAATTGATAATCTCAGTAATTTAAAAAATTGATTAATTAAAATTAATTGAAATAAAAAGTGTTATTTCTGTAAATTGCATAACGTCATAGATAATCTAAAATTGAAAAAACATGGACATTTATTCTTTAACCCAAATAGTTATTGCATAAGGGTGATTTAGATTACATTCATGACAGTGGTAATCAAAACACTGAACCATTGGCTATACGACATATCAACATCGGGAAAAGACTATTATAAATATACAAACTGAATTTATCACTTTGACTAGCATCATAAAAATTGTTATATAACGTTAATAGTTTACAAACAAAATTAATTAATTGCAAAACAAAAGTCATTGGTAACATATGCTCAGGCTAATACTCATAAACTGTTTGGTAGCTCGAGAACTCTTATTTGCAAATCTCATAGCCAGGGTCAGTATATGAGCAGGAGAACTTATTTGAATTTCAGTGCAGTCACCGTTCCAATATAATGTCTTTTTAACGTATCAGACAGTACTGCGCGTGAACCAACACAATCTTCCCTCAAAAAGAATCTCAGTCCCACTTGAGCTAGTGAGAGCAAACACTTATAAAATGCATCTGGTTACACATGCCTAGTGCCAGCTATCTCCGTTTTTCGAATTGGCCTTCTACAGGAACTCACCTTTTTGATTTTCCGTTTAGTTTTACAAAATTTTGTTACTAATGTGTCAATGATATATAATAGTTCATTGTAAGAAAACGCATACGTATGACTGGAATTACTTCATGTAAAATATTTCGCCAGAAGACACTTCTGTTTGACGACACATACAACAACCAGAATAGCGCGAGATAAACAAACTTTGTTGTGGGCGGCGATTTCCGGTCGCACGAGCCAAGAATTTCGAGCGTCAAGCTGCAGCCGATGGTGTTTCTTTCACGACCTCTTCCCTCGGAGCTAACACAACATTCGATCGCAAAGGAGCGGCTACCGAACTGTTAAGACTGCATCCTTACTGAGAACGTAATACTAAAACCAATCAAATATATATCTAAAAACAGATGCGGGATAGCTCAACGCTTGTTAATGTGACCTTATATCAGGGTTGGCCAACTATATTAGACCCAAGATCTACTGGTTTACTGGCGAATCCCTGTGCGATCTACCAGATACATACTTCTTGAAACTTTAAATGAAGCAGTATAGTTCAGTAAACAATTATGTAGTATTTTATTTTATTAAGAGGGCAAACATAAAACTGAAAATTATTCTTATTAAATGTTTACTTATATTAGTGTGAATATTGCGCCTGAGCATCTTCCTCTAGATTAGCAAAAATCAGGTTTGTAGTTGGAAATTGCCAACCTTGAAGAATCCAATGTATTAATTAAGTGTTTAATACATGAAGGCCTTAAGCCACCATAAACACTACGCACAGCACTGTGGTAGATCAGTTGTTTAAGGCACTTAATTGAGGTACGATAGATCACGCTTTGGATATCAGACTCTGCTGAAATTTTAATTGCCTAAAACTGACCTTCATATCTGCTAAAACTTTCCTTTGTTCGTGTGTTGTACATTAGGATACTCTGTGCTTCGGATTCCGCCTAAAACTGTATGCTTGCTTTACCTTTAGGCTAGAGTAGTAGAGACAAAGACGGAGGTGAGTTGAAACTCAGTCACTTAGATGACCGGAATATGTTGCGGAGTCATCCCGCCAATAATGCCATCTGCATTTACCTTATTTACATTTTTGGTGTGGATTACGTGCACAGTTATGCAATAATACACTTGTAAGGGGTGGAATTTCTCAGCATCACAAGGAGGCTCAATTTTGATGCGCGTCACCAAATGTAATAACCAAGATGTCGAGTATGGAATAGTGTAAAAAAGACGGAAACATTTACTCTGAACGCGAAAATCCGTTTGTCTCGTGGTTAGGTTCTTGCGATCGTCTTTTGGGATCCTAGAGGTGTTCTGCTTGAACGACGAACTGTCAGCATTGCATACTCTGAGAACATTACTTGTGTGCGAGGTTAGAAAAAGATACTGGGTCAGAAGAAACAAGACTGCGATCCTAAGTATCTCCATTCTCATGTTGCTAAGCAAACGAAATTGAAGAACTAGATTGGACAACTTGTGACCATTGCCCTAAGGTCCAGATTTGTCACCATGGAGCTCTACGTCTAAGAGTTACAAGTCTTCGTGCGTATTTCGCTATAGACAGGTCCAGTAAGGAGCTTTAAAATAAACGGCCCGGTGCGATGCCAAAAATGTGTAAACATCAGTGGAGGTCATGTAAGATATAGTTTGACATTTATTTCGCCGCATATTGACCCGATATGAGTTTTTAAAATAGTGTCGATTATATTTTATCGATACTCGCACTTCACGAGAAACATGATAAACTTGTAGGACGTGAGGCTGTGGAACCGGCAGCTTGTCCTAGCTTTACGGCAGCTTGGCCGATAATAATAAATGGTGAGATACAGCGGATGTGGGTTCAAACTTAGGTTCCGACGTAACAATCATCTTCATTTGTTTGTTTAACTAATTTTGCATTACTACCAAACAAATGAAGAAATGTTGCATATTTTTTTTCGTCTGAAAAATAACAAGGTATACAATCAGAATAACAAAACATATTTTTACAAAATTTTGCATGATTTTCAGGGAGGTGTAACAGTTATTATCTTCCGATAGGTTAGATCGTCTAAGATCGTGTAAGGTTATAGGATACCTAGTTACTATTTAAACAGGAAGTCAGTCGATCATAACTGCAATTACTCTCGTTCTACTGCATATTTTGTTAGAGAAGGAAAGGGTTTTGTACATAGCCATTCTTAAAAGTCAAATTGGAGTTCATATGGCACAAAGATGAAACTAAGATCATTCTAAGCTTCTTGAATTAGGATGTAATTTGATCGCTTCTGCTGGTGCGTTCATATAGACCACGTGATCAGCGGCTAACTTCAGGGTGACTGAAACGTGACTCTCCTGCGAAATTTCACACGCACTGTAAAAAAAATATTGAAAGAAAGAACTGAACCTAACTAAACCATGCATATTGATGAATTCCTGACTGCACTTAGCCAATTGGTTGTGTAGTACAGAAACAGCAAGCAAAGCAAAAATATGTTAAAGGAAAAAGAAAAATAATCGAACGTTTTGTACCATCGGACGGCAAGAGGTGTCTTAGGTCAGGAAACGGAGTACAGGTTCATGCAAAGAGAAAACAAGAACGAGCAGAAAGTCGAGGTTGGAACGTACATCAAATAAAATCAACACTGGAGAGTACTTAAACGGAACTCCGATGGAAGAAGAAGAAAATGAAGAAAACACGCTTTCAACGAATGTCAAGAAACTTTCACCGTAAAAAACAGATCGATGTTTGTGAAAGAAAACGATGGAGCTGCAAGTGCTAAAAGAAAGAGACACAAAACCTTTTAGTCCAATTGAGTTTCAGAAAGCTTGTCCATGCCGAACTGCCAAACTTATCTACACTCTTACTCTTGAGTCCCGCTCATTTTAATTGCAGTGGCAGAGTTATATTTGACGTGATATCGCACTGTTCTAGATGTTTTATGTAGGTGAAAAAGTACAATTTTAAAAAATAAAAAAATCCAGGCTTACTTTAGCCCACTCTCATAATCCATACCAAATAATGTATCTTTAATTATGGATTGAATCCATTTCATATGCTTATCCAATGAAGTTTCAATCTTTAAGGTATTCGAATATTTTCAACAGATATCCCCGGCTTGAATAAACTACCACAGAGCTATTGAGTAACCGATTATACCTTGATCACACATTTCAAAAACATTTCGTACAGAGTCCAGAGCTTGGTGAGTTATTAAACTATTTCCCAACTATTAAGTCATCGTTTATATCGTAATAAAACGTAATAATAACATTTCTTACATAGTACTGCACTTACCGAGGCGAATGATAGCGCTGTAGCCTGGCTTTCGGGACAAAGCGGCTTCGAATCCCCGTCCAGTCATCCCGGTTTCCCGAAATCACTCCAGCATAACTGAATAGTTCTTTCAAAACGCTATGGCCGAATTCTTTCACGTTCCTGGTTCCCAGTCCTTACCCACCTCTATAATAATAATAATAATAATAATAATAATAATAGTTCCGTGTGGTCGTAATGACCTGGTGATGTGGGTTCTATCGGCTGCGCATTCCGCCCCTGTCGTAGCCGCATTAACCTAGCCCGGCAATCCTGCCGGGTACAGGGGACCTACAGTTTAACGTGTAATCCGAACCACAGCAAGCTGTGCGAGATATGAAGGTCGTGTTAAGGTCCTATGAAAATCTCCGCCGAGACAGGGATTCGAACCGGAGACCTTTTGATCTCCACCCACTGAGTCACCAGACCGCTCTTTCCACCTCTAATAACCTCGATGTTGACGAGACGTAAAGCCTTAAGCAAATAACAAAACAAACAAAATAGTAAGAACTTGGAGAGATAGCGGAAACGTTAGGGTCTGACATTCGGGATAACTCGGGCAGGCCACTCAGTTTGGGTTTTCCTGAAACTCCTTCAGGTGAATATTGCCCAACCACCCTCTTCCAACACTAATAATGACCCAAATATCGAGAACTTAGTGTGCATGGAACTATCAGTAGTCACCACTATACACATACAAAAATGATTTTTTAAAAAAAGCGCTGATAACTCTAACATAAATACAAAAGGAAAATGCTCAGAACAATGCTTTCTAGCTTTTAAATGAATTTCTGTATCACTTGTTGGTTGAAAAGAGAATATTTGACTTGTAGCAAAATTTAGTCAGATTCAGCGATATCTCTTATCTTTGTACATCATTTGTACACCTTTAATTTGTCATGCAATGTAGTGTAAGTTCACGGTACGATTCAAAAATTACAGTTCCTCGAAAAAAAAATCGTATTTTTATCGTAAACAGAGAATCTGGCTGGATTCTTTCAGGAACCTCAATACGACAAATGTATGTCACAAATGAAGAAAATGGAAGTTTCACATGTAAGTTCTGGGTAGATAAAATTGGAGGAACGAATACCACTTTCATGGAAAGCATACCTCCCGCAGTCTGTTTTGTTCCTAGAAACGCTGGATCGTTCTAAAAATAATGTACCTCATTGTCTACATGAGCACTCTTTGCTCAGAATTCCTGGATGGTATTCGAGATTCCCAGTCTCGGCCGAAGTTTTACCATTCCTCGAACTGATATTCATTTCCGGCATAGCTTTGCTTTGTTCGTGTGAATTATGCTAGGCTATTCCGTGTTTCTGATTTCACGTAAAACTGTAGACTTACTTAAGTTGGTGCGATCGCAGACTGAAGTTTAAGACAGCACAAAGATTGAATGTGCAGAAAATCGGAACAACCCTTGGCGGCCGATTAAATCTGCGTGATCCTCAGGCCGATAATAAAATACACATTTAACTTCTTTATTTTATTTCGGTTACATACTCTACGTTTGCGGTCGAAACCCATTGATCTGCTTGGTTTTTTAATTTTTTTGAATGTTATCATTATATTGTTGATCAATGTTAGAGAAATTTCTACATCAAAGGTCAAGCAAATTTACCAGTCATTCGTGTTTCCAGATACTATCAGTATGGAAAACATTTCTACAGTCAATAAATTGATTTTTATGTGCAACAGTTATCAAGTTGATAATTCCTTACGTTTTAACACACCTCACATTCGGAAGGACGCAGGTTCGTATCCCTGTCTGGCCATCCAGATTTCAATTTTCCAAGGTTTCCCCAAATCTCTCCATGCGACTTCCGGGATGGCGCCTTTTAAGACCATGGTTTTAAAAATATAAACTTGTACTTTTTAGGCAAGAAACTCACAGAAGGAAGACGTCGAACTTAAGTTACAAAAATGTCTCAAGGAGGAATTAAATTGAAAGGCTCCTCTGGTCGTAATGACCTGATAATAAAGTTTTTATGGGTTGCGCATTCCGCCTCTGTCGTAGCCTACTGGGTATGGGGAACCTACAGTTTACCGTGGAATCCGAACCACGGAAATGTTCACATTACTCAGCAAGCTATGCTAAGGGGAAGATAGGGTTATGGGTATTTCAAAAACCAATCCGCGACTGGGATTCAAACCAGCAACCTTTCGATCTCCAATCAGAGACCTTAACCACTGACCCACTAGAACACTCAGTAAAGAAGTTCAATAGAATTAATTTAAAGGTAGGGTTAATTCTGGAGGTATGTTGTTGTTGTTGTGTGTGTGTGTGTGGGTTTTTTTTCCAATTGAGTTAGGTTAGGTATAATAGCTTCACTAAAAGAAGCGAGAAAGATATCGTCTAGAGTTTATAACAACGAAACAAGCCAGCGTTTCGTTTAAAATTATATGAAATAATAAATACAATTCGGTGGTGTTAGATACAAAAGGTTGCATGGAAAACAATAATAAAACGAAAATAGAAAATACCAACGACATATTTTGAGGTATTTACTCAATCGTTTGGTAAGTATACAAACGATAGAATGTATTGTGTACCAGAAAAGAAATTACTGATCAACAACTACTGGAAGAATGTTTTAATCGCTGTTTTTGACGTGAAAGGCTATCAAGGCGTTCCGAAGAGTAATATTGAGCAATAATGATGATGAAGTGGGTTAGATCGAACAGCGTCAGGAGAGAAGATCACTCACATGTTTTCTAATATAACATAGACTAGAGTAGGAGAACCATTAATCTGATAAAGTTGAAAAAAATCTTATAAACACAACAAATGCTTTGTTTCTTTTCTTTCTTTTTTTTCTTTTTAAATCTGCTTACCCCATTTGGAATCATTTTAAAAATCGATTCTCGTATATTTATCTCCTTTCAAACACTTTAACCACGTTCTTCCGAAGTTCTTCTGGTTAGTCCCTGATTGCATTTTCTTGTAGCATTTCTGTCTCGCTGGACTGATATTTGAAACCAAGTCATGCATACATGAATCCAATCTATAGCCGTTCCTCCTCCTACCTTGGCCATGTCGTAAAATAAAGATAGTTCATATCGTGGGAATATCCTCACAGTAATTCCTTTAAATAAATCCACCTAGTCATATGGCAAAACGATTCGTCGCTTGATTGGTGATGGCGAAGCTCCGAAAAATTCCGGCCTGACTATTCAAATATACTTGGCTATACGATTGATTCCTAAGAGAGAACCATAAAAGAGTTTTTCTCCTTTGAATCAGTAATTCTGATGACCTTATATGCACGAACCGTAAAGGCTCAAGACTGAACATCCTCTGGAATGAACCTTTAAAAGTTCAATATTAGCCTTGCCATACTCATAAGCAGAATATGCTGCCCCAGCTTAGGAGAGATCAGCTCACGCAAAGATACCAGATCCTATTCTAAATAAAACATTTTTTTATGCTTGCAGCTTAATGGTTGGCGAACGCCGAGTTCATTAGACCAGGTAGAAGATCAAATGCCAGGAAAGAGAAGGTTTGTGGCTATATGCTTATGAAGGAACTGTCATGACATTTTCCTAAAATGATTTCAGGAAATCAAGGAAAACCCAAATCTGGATAGCTGGACTGGGAATCGAAGCGGCATCCTCCGGAATAACAGGCTCAGTTTGAATGAAACCTGCTGACGTTTTAATGGTTGTTTGAAGCCTACTCCAGTCATTTATTGCAAAGTACCTGCTCGGAGGGATAGTCTTCCAGATCAAGAGAGCAATGGACAACATGGAAAGTGCCCTAAACAGCTGCAAGACCCTGCCATAAGCTGTTGGACCAAAACCCTGTTCACTCTCCCCTAAAACAGTTGCTTCCTCAGCATGTAGCTTCCCTTAGTAAGAACATGAAATTTAACGACTCAAAATGTGGAAGGAAAGGTTATGACCTGGTATCAGACCTAATGAACAGTTATGACCAGAAATGGTATCTACGCTTATATGTGGAACACTACGAGGACAGTATTCAGAGGCGAGGATTCAAAGCAATTCATCAGTTTCCTCTTTGTGGCCCCATTTGCTCATCTGACCCAACGTGAACGAGGAAAGCATCAGGGTAGACCTGGCCCAGGCTAATCCAGCATTGACATAAGGTTATCTCAACCCCAAATACCGTATACAGCAGGGCCTACTTTCTCCCAGTGCAATTTAGACTTCAGGTTTGTGGATATGCATGTTTTATGTATGTATCCTTACTGAATTACTTATTTATCCGACTCATGAATTCTGTAACCTTTTACTGAGGAATTTGTAATTGCTCATTGTTTTACTTCTTAGATGCTAAAATATGATTATAATTTAAAATTGGAAGAAAAAAATAGTGATGGTGAAATTAGTTACTAGTTGTTTATACTGACGTTGAAGGAAAATATACACATTTTTCTTGCATGTGGAATGAAAACTGGCAACGTACCTACTCCGAAAATTTGTGTGGTTTTTTTTTTTTTTTTTTCCACCTTTATTTCGGAAGAGTAGACCAGAATTGGCCTAAACCCGGTTCCACTTTCCCCGTTCTTACATCTTTCATTCATTCACAACACCCTACACTAGACAACACAAGCTACAGTCATCTTCACAAAATGATAAACACGAAAATCCCCATCACTGGGAAAGACAAGGGGAAACCATTTAGTTTAAATTTCCCAGGGAGAAAATATCTACCAACCTAATGGTTGAGAAGGAAAAAAAAGGATATCATTCATTTGAGAATCACATTAGGGGGCGTCCATTAATTACGTGAGGTGAAATGGAGAGGGGGGGGGGGGGGGTCCGACGAGATCTCACCAAATCTCAACAAGGGGGAGTGGGGAGTGGTCGACGGAAATCTCATATTTTTAATTTCTTGAAGGTCCCAAAAAACTACGACGTCGGTGAGCAGAGTGCTGAAGGGTCTCCTCAAGATCACACGTCATCATGGGGGGGGGGGGGGGGGGAGGAGGGGAGGGAGGAGGGGACGGAGGGAGGAGAGGTGGTCCGACCAGGTCTCACCAAATCTCATCACAAGGAAGTTCCAGAATTCCAGAAAAACACCTCACGTAATTAATGGACACCCCTTGTGTCTTCTAAGAAATACGTCCTGAAAATATTTTTTAAAATAATTTTTATAAAATTCACTACAATTTTTTGCAATTTACAACTCTTTTGTTTGATTTGTTTAAAATAGCAAATTTTCAATTTTTTAGTGATTGCAAGGTAATAAACAATCTGTTTAGGGAACCCTCAACAAACAGAATGGATTATTTTATACTTTTTTGTTTTTTATTATAAACTTTCAGGGGGATTCTACGATAACCGTGGCGCCGCAGTTTGATGATCGATTCTTATGTAACTCGGCTAAACAAATTGAAAGTAAAGAATAAAAAATTTTGATATCTTGCTTAGTTCTCGAAATATTGTATCTCAAAATTAACGTGGTTAGGTTGAAATGCGGCCTGGACCAGCAGCCAAATTTGATGATGAATTCGTATGTAACTAGATGAGACAAATCACAAATAAAGAATAAATTTTTTGATATCTCGCTTAGTTCTCGAGATATTGTATCTCAAACTTGAGGGGGTTAGGGTGAGATCCGGCCTGGACCAGAAAAAAATATCCCAAAAACCACTATATCTACATGGTGGAAATGCACTATAGGTATTTTATTTTCTTCCTTGTGGTTGTTGTTGGGTTTAAATACTGTCTGGACCAGAAGAAACGTTGCTACAATTACAAGGAACTATACCTATAACTGATTTTTAACATGCTATATCTCGAAAACCAAGCGAGATATCAAAAAAATGTATTATTTATTTTCGATTTGTTTCGTCGTGTTCTACAAGAATTCATCATCAGATTGTAGCGCCACGGTAATGATAGAACTGGCACTCTCTGTGGACACCCCGGTGAAATCTGTGGTCAGAACAATCAAGCTGTGTTGCAAAATCGCGATTTCCAAGTGCACTGTGCTGTCACCCCTTCGTCAGGCCAGCGATGACTGTTTACACCCTGGCGGCCGGCCGCGCCCCTCCAAGGGCCCCGCGCGGCCCGCGGCCAAACCATTCCTGGCGGCCTGCTGCCCCCCACCACCGCGCCCCCGCCCACGGCCCAACGGTCCAGCTGCCAGCTCGCGCCGAGCCCAGCATTCAGCGCTTGCGCTTCGCACACGACCGACGTCTTGCACAGTCCTCTTGGCTCGGGGATGCCCGCTGCCATCGCCTCCTGACACTTCACTCGCAGTTTTTACGGCATTCTACGCTCGCTTCCGAGTGTTCGACTTACGACGCGACTATGGAGCAACATCGACAGCAACAGATTTCCCACACCGAACAGCGCACCGAGCAGCGCGTCACCCGACAAGTCACCAGCACGCAGCAAGGTCGGTGCAGTCTGTCTGTCTGTAACAATGTGGTGCGTCCAGTTGTTCCGCTTAGCCAGAAGCCGCTGTGGTGTTTAATAGTGCATTCTCTCTAAAACGAAAAACACTTGCTACGCTGCTAGTGCTGTTACCACTCCTACAGGCAAAAAAGTTCTAAGTTACATGTACCCAGTGCTTTAACTAAAGTTGATTGGTAGGATGCATTGTGCTAAAACTAACGTTAAGTTGGACCGCACTTCATTTGTTTTTAATGGCGCAGTCACCTGCCGTACGAGAGTGTTAATGTTTAACTTCTGTTGTCGCATTTTTAAGAGTGTCTTAAAATCTGCTTTTCGGTTGTCAAAATGTTTCGTTTGCTTATAACCTGATTTATTTTAACACCAGTGCAGAAAAAATAATCATGGAAATTATTTGTGTTACCGCCCATCAGCCTGAAAAAAATGCATTGTGTTAATAAGGAAAATATTAGTTTTTTCCGTATCAGTTTATTGTTGTTACTTAGCACAATCTTCAGTTTCGGAAAAACTTAAATGTGAATCTCAGCCATACGGAGTTGCTTACTCTAACGGCATCGATATCTCCACGTTCAACAATTGTAACGCACTGACAGTTGTTTTGTTTCAGAAATAATGTTAACTTCTTAACAACTGGTGTTCTAATTCGGAGTGGTATACTTGCGAGGGTGATATATTCTCTAAACAAAAACTGTAGAAAATTTGGATATTCAAATTTGTATTAATCTTCGAAGCCGGTCATGGTTCCGCGAAACGATAGATATTAATCACAAAATTATACTAACTTTTCTGGTTAGATCAAGTTTCAGGACGAACGCTTTTTGTTTGAATCGCGCGTGTAAAATTGTTTCCTGTCGTGTAGAAAAACGAAACGGAGGAACTACAAACAGTCACGAGAAGAAATGTCTTTCTTTTGAAGATTTGTACATCAAAAAAGATCGGTGACTAAAAATTAATCGAAAATATAATACAAAACTGCTTAAATAATGCATTAAAATATCGATAGCGTACGGGAAACTTTCTATCTTGATTTTATTCAATTTTTCTAAAATTAATGAGAGAAACATTTGTGTTATTATTTTCAAATCAGCACGGTCTGTGTCATACAAGCAGAACAGGGCTAAATAGATATTGGGGGAAGAATTAGTAATAGCATTTGGAAACGAAGATATGACCCTAACCATAAAGAAACTCTTGATATCAGACATACAGGAGTCGAAAAGTTTACAGGTAGATAGATATGTATTGGAATTATGGACTGGAATTAATTATCTTAGGAAATGCTGCCGAAGAAATGACCTCAAACACTGAATGATTTTGAAGTGAAAGCTCGTGTACTGCAAAAGTGGGCGCGTAGAAATTGCCACAGAGACGTATGCTTCATCGTGACTAAGTTCTTCCGCAATTAATTAATAATAATAATTAAAATATTTTTCAGTAGCGACGTAGTGACTAACAAAATGTTTTCGTTTCACCAAGGTAGACATCAATGATATGGCATGAGGATGTTACTCTTCTCCCAGTACGGTGTGGTACGATTTGCTGTTGTTTCGGGACTCGTGTATCGCTTCAGGGAACGCCGGCGAGCTGCTTGTGATAACCGGTCTGCCGGGGCTCGGGTGTCTTCTGCGACTAGCCGGGAACACGGCGCCCACCAAAAAACGTGGCCACACGAATTAGGGTTAACTAGGCCCGCTTCACGCTTTTTATTTCTGTGCCGAATCTTACCAGCAGGAACTGGCAACTTTAAATGAATACTTTGAGAAGTAGTACGCACACCTGTCATTTCGATCTTTGTGACTCAAATCATCTAACACCCTCTTCTGTTCAGTGCTGAAAGATATCAGCTATTTATTCTAATCAGGAACAGTATTACAGCTGGGAACTATTGCACGTTAACAATAGCTCGGAACGTGTAAAGTGCTGTTTGATTTTATTTGATGCCAAATAATAACGAGATAACATTACTGAGTGTGTGTAACAAATAAACAAATACACAACACCATCCGGCTGGACACCCTAGAGAACTTCATTTCATTTAAACAAATACAGTTATACCATTATTAGTAGTACCAAGGCACGTCGGTTCTAAATGCTTAAACGTAATTAGAATTACCATAGTCAAATGTTGATATTACTGGATCTAAAACCGGTTTCTTATTTTAAGAGGGACATCTCTTATCAGGCTCGATTGATAAACGAGGGTGCTCCTTACGTATGTTATTGTTTTTTATCTTACGTACAGTAGAACTTGAGAAAAGAATAAATGGGGAAAAGCAACCGATAAGTAGCTGAAGAACGTTTAGAAAAGTCATTCCGTTTTCCTAGTCCTCTAATGCTCCTGTTTCTTGAGTATTTCTTAATGAATTATAGTTGAATTCTGTTCCGAGCGTCTTCAAAGTGTTCAGCTTAAGGATGACAAATAACAAACGCTGTGCTTCGCTCTGATTGTGTTTAGCAAAGAACCTAACCTATTATAACAGCGGTGGATCCTCTTGCTTTGGCGCGTGCGTACCTTGCGCCATCTGGTAACAGGCAGGCAAATCCGGAGCTGATAAATTTAGCCGTGCGGGAGAGAGTTCCGCCCCTGGGATTCATCGGTAGAAAATAGAACAGTAACTACCTCCTCTAAGACAAGTTTGTGCCTACGATCTTTTGTTAATTTCGTGTGATACCACGACAATATTTCTTGCAGTCATAAACAGCTGTTATTTTAAAGCATAGGTTGATATGTTTTCTATGAAGTTAACAGTTTCCTAACATCAAGGCTTGGAAAAGTGGGTATCACGTAACACAGCCTGTAAACAATTTTTTTTATCTAACTTGAAATATAACAAAATGATTTTATAAAGTTAATTAAACAAACAGGAAAGTCAGCAGGATAAAAATAAGTTTAAAAAATTACGTAACTAGGTTCTGACAGGATCCAAAAATACCTGGAGCGCAATTTTTTTTTAATATTTCAAAAAAAAACTCACATTTTTTTATAAATTCCAAATGTAACTGAAATGGAAGAATTAAGATTCGTCTTAAGAAACTGAATGAAAAATGAAAGTTTTTTTTGTATCCTTGAAACCAATATTTTCACACAATCTTAACTATGCAGAATATGGGTTAACTCTTAAATACTTAAAAACAAACCTTTTCGTAGCCTCTTGTTCAGGAAATATGACTTTTACGTCGAAACCATACGGTGCTATATTGTTCTGAAAATCGTTGAAAATCGTTAAAAAGTGTCACTTTATAACATTTCCCGCAGAAAAATGATCCCCGAATGAAATACCACTTCGTGTTGTCGTTGTTAGTTGCAGTCTCCAGGAAAATACAAACTCGGAGAAAATACGAAAGCTAATCTTGGGAATACTTATAGTACTCATGGATAGTGGCGCCAGTATTGACATCCGTAATTATTTAAATATTGATTGCCTACGAAAGCTGCGAAATTAGAACGGAATAATTTTCATATTATAATTTGTCGTTGTTGGTTCTTCTCGTAATAATTTAATGCGCTAGATCAGGATTATTTAAATTCTAAGAAGTACTACAATTTACCTACTATAACTGAACAGTTTATAAGTTCAGAGAAGAAACACTAGATGTGCACGTATGTTTGAATGATCGGGAATTCCTATTTAATTTGCACCTGGCTTTCATATACTATACCCATACTTGCATCTTCCAGATAATGATTTTCTTACCACTAAATGTGAATTCGCTGAAAGCCCACTATCAGGTTTAAAATAGAGATGATCTCTCCGTGAGTTTTTAGCTAATGTTTCCTAGCAGTTAAAGAGTAATCTGACTACATTTATGCTGATTAAATTTTTTTACTTCAGTCAAAATTTCATATCGTTCGAAGCAAAATGCATTCCAGAAGTTCAACCATGCTGCCTTCAAATCCAGCTCAGGCACCAAAAATTTTGACTAATGGAGTATTTATACGGCTTGAACGTTCGAGTTCGGCGATTAATGTGCCGTCCTGTGATACATTTATGATAATGAAATTATAAATTCATAAAGGCATGTAGAAAACCAGAAAAAAAAAATACGGAGTAGAACTGATTAGATATCCCTACAAATCAAACATTTCGTCTCCGTTTTGAGATTGGAAGCCAAGCAGACGTCAGGCATTACATATAAATTTGGTTAACGAAATAATTAGTTCTTAGTCTACTAATACCAGTATTTGACTTATGAATTACCAGGTAAAAGATACCTTACAAAGATGGCTTTAGAAATTGGTAATCTGATTCTGGAAGATATCTGTGATCGATCACGACATTAGAGCTTATGCTGTAACGTTCAGTTACTTGAGGTTGTTCCCTGTATCAAAAACTTTCAGTTTGATGCTAGTCGGGATGTGTGAGACGATAGGTCAAGTAATCTGGTACAGGTGACCCGACACATACGCTGCGACATCTGAGAAGCTAGAGTTACAAGCAATGTACCAAGTGAGCCAGCATGCGCTACCATGACAAGCATGCAGCGCCCTCAGCACAAAATATAAGAAATTCTACCAAAATTGCCTTTTCTCGTATCCGGGAGATTTAACTCAACTGATTCATCCTCATAATCGTTGGTGCCCTCCATTCTCGCCAGAAAATGATCTGACAATAGTGCAAACAATAGTTAAAAACGTTTGAAGCTTTCATATGTGCTCGATACTTTCCTCTGAGAAAACAATTCAAGTTTTGGTAGTAATTTTGCGAAACCGGTATTTAATTTTTTTAAATTATTTTTATATTTTTGAAAGGTTAGGCAGGCATTAAAATTGCTCTGCGGGATGTTTAGTTATCGACTTGTATGATGGGATACTATCGCTGTCGTAATTTTGTTCAAAAATGTTACCACAGTAATCGCATGGTGTTTTAATTATTTACAAAGTCCATTCATATTTACGCCTAACAAGGAACAAAAAATCCCCCCCCCCCTGCTCGAAGGCTGTTTCATTTATCAGATGGCTTAACTGGATTACTGCTAAGGTAAACATTAAAATATTCGTTTGAAATGACTACAAGGAAGCAAGACTAACAGTTGTGAGCGAGATGTTTAGAATACAGGTTACTCTCTTTTATTTCCGAAGTATTCGATTTATTTGTTGAAACTGCAGATGATATAACTGTCGCAAGTATGATTCAAATTTTTCTGTTTTATCTGGGTATTATTTAGCTACAGGCAAATGACTATGGATGATGATGCCGTTTCCTTAGAAACGATTCTGCGGATATGAACGTTGTGCACTTGCTTAATTAGTCCCGAAATATAAATACAACAGCTGCAATAAGAAACAAATAGACCGTGTATTACGCAAGGTCGCGAGAGAAAGTATAGGGGGCTACTCAGCAATGCAGTCTCCTTGACATCATATACAGACAGGTTTAGTCACATGAAGATTTATTATGGCTGTTTTATTCATGTTACAGCCGTGGCGTAAAGAGATCTTTAACGTGTCCGCTCCATCGTACTCGTGTCATATCACATAACTTGTTGCCAAAGTAACAGTTTACAAACACAGAAATGAACTGTATCGCTGGATGAACATTCCGTAGCCAGTCTTCAAAGTAAAGAAGAGAGTCACCGGTTTGTAACGGTCCCATATCAAGAGTGGTTTTAGTTCAGTATAATATTGTCCGTACTACAACTGATGTGTAAAAATATGAATTTGATATACGAATCTAGTGTAGATAGACTGAGCTATGTGGCGTTAGTTGTAGGGCATCAAAACATCAAATCCATCAGAATTTATTATTCTTAGTGACTACATATTACTCTTCAGGTCATCTATTGTTATTCGACGACTTAAAAATCATTTACTACACACTGATATTAATATCAGCTGTAAACGAACATACCGAAAGACAGTTTTCAACTGATACATTCCTCTTACTGACTGCATCTTTCAAAGGACCTAGCAATAAGATGGCGTCCGTTAATTATTACGTGTGGTGTTTTTCAGGAATTCCGGACTCCCCCCCCTCTCTGTGGTGAGATTGGTGATATCTGGTTGGACCCCCCCCCCCCTAAGATGACGAGAGATTTTGACGGCACCCCTCTCCCCACCTTGCTGACCGACCTAGTAGTTTTTTGAGATTTTTTTTTCTAGCTCTCCTGCTTCGGGGGGTGGTTATATCCCCCCAAAAGTCGGTATCCGAGTCGTTTGTAGACCTTATTCCCCCCCCCCCTAAAGTCGATACCCGCCTCGTTTGTGGACCTTTTTTCTTTAGCTTTACGGTCCATCAAGATTTTAAAAAGTTGACGTGAGAGTTCCGTCGAACTCCCCCCCACCCCACCCCTGGTGAGATTTCACCGTAGCCCCCCCCCCTTTTCACCTCGCATAATTTATGGGCACCCTTAAGAAACAAATCGACGGAATACTACGCAAAGTCGCGAGCGAAAGTACAGGCGACTACTCAGCAATACTATCAAAAAAATTAGTCTTGATCTGAAATCGTATTACATTTTCGAACTGAAAAGTTTTCTTTAAACGAACCATCATAGCATTTGTTGATCGAAACTTTTCCTAGAATGAATGAAGCTTGATTGTCTTTTGTAGCTCATGAATGAATCGCTTTTACAGTATTGTCTTACATACGCGTTTTCTTACTTATTTGCTTACTCATTTCCTTTTCTTCGGCAACACGTTTGCTCTGTTACCACACTCGACACACGAAAGCCAACAGCTGTGTTTGGTTACGCCGACAAACCTGTCTTCCTGAGAACGCTTGACGTCCGTCGTAGATCAGAGCAGCCAACTTTCATTTCATACACATCTGCCAGGCGCATCGGCTTCAGAGGTTTCTGTTGTCCTGCTGAGGTTGGAAATCGTCAACTGCAGAAGTGGCTTCGTGCAAACCTTGCTCATTTGAGCATAAGACCGACGTTTCTCCCGGCATTGAGGATTAATATATTCTTTCGTGACTAGCCAAGTGAACAGAGTGTTTTCACACAATATTTCGGCGATCGGAACCTCTGTCGCTACCAGAAGATGGCGACAGAGTTTCCGATCGCCGAAATATTGTATGAAAACACTCTGCTCGCTCGGCTAGTCACCACCAAAAGATGGCGACAAGGTTCCGATCGCAAAAAATATTGTGTGAAAACACTTTTCTCACTCGGCTAGTCATCCGAGAATATATTAACTTGCTCATTTACTTTCAATTTACCCAGCACAATATCAGAAAACGGACACACATAAAAACTTATATATCAGTTTTTCTGCATCTCAATTAAAATTGATATCAACCGTTTATTTGTAGCGTTTATAAGTTTTACGAAATGGTATCGTTTTATATGTTATGCAAGTATATCTAGATGCTGTAACCAGTATTATATTCCAATCTGCAGTAACTAGCACACACTATTCAATCTTTTACAATGTCCGAAAGTATTCACAGACGAATGCGTGTGTTATTTTATGCAAGCCATATTTTTATGCTAATATTTTGGATATTGGTGGATTTTTTTTATACCCTCTTGCGGAGAAACTAGGCAAAGAAAACAATGACAAGTTGACAGTGATCAGTGTCAAGTCTCGTATAAAGAAAAAGTAATTTATATCGAAGTTTGTTGGGATTGGTTTGATACCGAACCGAATCAAAATTTAACGTGAAAGAAGTACACGTGTTTTTGATATTTTCAGTTATTTCATAGTTCCTTTTTGTTCCGTCACGCCTTAGCGAAAGATATTAAGTGAAGCCTAAAGAAGATCCATAGTGTTAGGAGATGTTGCTTACAATCGTTACGCCATCGTTTAGAAATCCCGTCAAACATGAAATGAGAATTCGTCTTCTTGGGCCTGAGACAGTAGATCCTCATTATTACATAAGCTGTTCATGACTGCATTGTCTTACAAACTGAGACCCCAAGAACTATATGAGTATATCGATTATTGGTTAGTGCTGTCACCCCGATACCATTTTAGTATACTGAAAGTAAATTAATTCCTACTCATTCACCCTGGAACCAGAGATGTCTAATCCAATTCGTAAATCATGTCTCCGATAAATGGCGGCGACTGTTTTCTTCACTAAAGAGGTTATATTTTCAACTCAGTGTCTCCCCTATTCATACATTTCGGCGGAATGGTACTTTGCATGCGTCTCACCTTTCATTCCCATAGTCTAAAACATTCTAAATAAATATTACATCACTAATAATGCAATACGCCTCTGCCCCACTGTTCTCCGTTTCTCGTCTCAAGCAGGAAGGGCAGCTTTGGTCACGGTAGGCGCTCCCAGCACCTAACATGCTTGCGCCTCGTCGGGGAGGAGACGGGATGAAATCAAAATTTATGCAACAGCTACTTTGTGCCTTTAAAACATCGCGGCGGTTACTTGAATACTGTCGACGAGAAGCCGTATTGAAAGCAGCGGTGGAATTTGGGAGGTATAAGTTTGATTCCTCTTCGAACCGTCTAGATTAAGATTTTCAGAAGTTTATCCCCAATTACATACAGACAGTAACCACCAACGTGCTTTATAGGAATATTCTACAGTACAATTACAAAAGTAAATTATAAATACGGATTAGTCAAGAAGAGTCAACCCAGGTGACATGACTTTCATTGCATCAGACATGTTTACTCGCTGCTAATTTTAATCTTGTCTGAGAAAAATTAGGATTTGCTGGGTAAACATTACTGCCAGAGACAATATCTGAAATGACTGTTCTGCCTCTTATCATCTTTAAGTCAAAGTCTTAAATAAAATATCTGCACCTTCGTAGTTATGCAGGAGCACTGTTTAAATAGTGATTTTCTTTGAGTAACAATGGTCCTTAATTGTCTACTTTAAACTGATTTTATGCGAAGTTCCTTTAACTTACCCCTTCCCCACCTCTCGAGTAGAAGGCGTTCTGGCCAAAAGTCACGATTCCGGCAAAGTTTTTAACATATATGAAAGCTCATCGATTATTATGCCACTAACATTCCGTTTTGAAGTTTTCGCTGTCTTTCTGTCACATTATCACCGCTTCGAAGTACCAATCAGTTGTATACTCATTAACCTTGTTAGTCCAGTACAGTTTCGACATAAAAACAGTTCATCGGTTATACAAGTCAGTTTTTCTTGACATGGACATCGAGAACGAGAAAGTGCCATATATTGTCGGATATTGCTCTCGTCTTTTAGTGAGAATGGACGGCTGAGAATGCTCTCTCAGTTAAACACATACTGTGCCTGGGGGGTAGGCAGATACGCGTGGCGCTCAAAATAAGTAACCACACTGAATGTGGAGAACACGTGCGCTTGTCTCCCGTCGTGAAGCAGACAGCTGACTGGTGAAACACTCATTAACCTCTATTCTCCCTCCATTCTTTTATCGAAATCTGTACATTGATTACTTTCTTAAGAACAGAAACGTAGCTGTGTTGTACCTGAAACAATGATATGACGAGTTTAATTCTTCCCCATTTGTACTGTTTACACGTTTCGACTACGACTCTGAAATGATACAGCATCGAAGAGCGCCAAAGATAATAGAATCACAGAATAAAATAAATTTTACAAAGAATTAAACGAAACAGGTTGTCTTCCCTGTGTTAAAAGAGAATATTGTATTTATTATGCTTCTTGGAGTGGTATAAAATAAAACTCTACGAGCACCGATGAGTTGGATTCACTGGTCGGTGATGCAGAAGGTTGTTAAAAATGGGAACAGAGCATTATGTCTATCTAAATTTATGAAGGCATATAGATCGATGATGTATAATGGTGGTTTAATCAATTGATTTCCTTTTGGAATCTCTTATAAGCTACCCAAATCCTCTGCGATCACTTCTAAATTTCCTAGTTCATATGCGGTGTTTGAAGTATTCTTAACACTCTGTTGACTTTATCTTCAGTGACACATGAAGACCAAAGGAAGGCAGATAGCACAAATAATAACCCTTAAAAATCATTTCGCTGAAAAAGTTTCGAGAACTTTACTGAGACTGGTGGGTGAGCGGTAACGTTCGTGCCTGATGATCTGAGAGACGCGTGTTCGATCCTCGATTTGGCCACAAGATTTCATGATTTCGCGAAATCAGTATAAGTGAGTGCGTGAATGGTTATTTAAAAAATCCATTACTCGTTCTCGCTACTTGTTCACAATTCTCTCCCAACTCTAAGGATCTCGTAGTCGAGGAATCGTGATGGCCGGACGAAAACTATTCTCTGGTTCAAAAATCTGAGTCTTTGTTTACGTTTCTTTACCATATATCAGTGATTCTGAAGACAGAGTGCTCATTGTAAACATAGATCAGCATGCAGACTGACAGAGGTTCGCAGAGAGGTGGGTCCATAAGATCAGCGGCTTTCTCGCCGATTCTGTGGCAGCCGCGAACCGCTTTCCACAACACCTGACGAGTCTTGGCTATCGGCAAGCGCTTTCACTCTGGTAGCTACTGTTTATTCCATACACGTGTCTCCCTCTGACAACGCTGCTGCCGCTTCTATTCACTTTTCTCTACTAAAAATAACTTCGGCTCGATTTAAATGAAATTTCCAGAACAGTATCCAGCTATTTCACTCATTATTTACGAACAGGTGTATCATATCCACTATGTTACGCCATCGTGTGACTGAAGTTCATTACCTCTCGTTTGCGGAACCTGTGTGTACTGAAAAACGATCGTTGAGTGTTTCTCCCACTTGCAGTGAGGACGACCGCCAAACGCTCGTTTGTTTTACGACTGTAGAACACCTGCTACTTCCTGTCGAAGGTCCAAGCTTCTGACGTTCAGACCTTATGTTAAAACTTCTGTTAATACATCATGTTTTCGCTAGCTTTGGTCGAAGATGAAGCCATTACCTTCTTGTCAGGACCCTGTTAATAATGTTTAAAAAGAATCAGAGAAATTAGAAACACCAAGACGGCAGCGTATGTGAGTTTCCATGTATTCTTTGATTATAACAAGTTTAACTGTCGGAGGGTCTTCTTATTTCATCTCAACGATTCTAAAACGTATGTCAGATTGGTTTTTTTTTTTTTCTAATAATTTACCCCATAAGTTTTCGATCATGCAAATATTGAACGTAGTTTTTTTATTTTCAACTTTCTTAGCTGCCTCTCAGAGAAGCATCATTTACCCTTAAACAATTAACCTATCGACAGGTAGCCCAGCATTTAACTACATCTGCCGCAAGGCATGTTTCTGGTGCGAGATTGTTGTTTAAGTTTTCATTGTCGTACGAAGTATACGGTACATTAATTTTGATATTGCTCTATAACGTTATAACTTCTGTAAAACTGAAATCGGGAAGGAGAAGAATTGACGACAGTCGTTCGATGTTGTTCAGCAATCTAATCACGTTTTACTGAAAGCCGTTGAAGTGGTCCTATTTGTATAACAGCTTCTGAATAATGCAGAAGGTTCGCGGCTGAATTTTTACTGCACTTCTGTTTAAAAAGAAAGTAGTGAATTGGGTCCTCTCTCATTATTCTTCTTTTAACCATCACTGGTTTCTAGAAGCTGGTCGCAGCTAACCGAAGTACTCCGCGCCTGTCTATGTATTGTTTGCTGATTGCTTTAGACAGGGCCGGCGCTAGGAATTTCGGGCCCGGGGTAAAATGGGTGACCCTTTTTTTTTAGCTCTATAAACTAGCCGGGCGACAATGGGCGGATTCTTGCTTCGAGGCCTGGGGGCCACTGCAACCAGTGATCGGCCCCCCCCCCCCCAATCAGCCGGCGGGCCCGGGTACATTTGACCCGCTTACCCCCTCCTAACACCGGCCCTGGCTTTAGAACAATGCTCAGAAGGTAAGGGTACCTTCTTGCGTTCCCAAGCTACAGCATAATAGAACTTTTTTTTCAGGATAAACCGGGAAAGGACGCAATTCCTATGAATACTACGAAGTGCTTGAGAAACTTTTCAGTATTATTATGAAGGAATAACATATTGGTTATCTGTTCATTTCAAAGCATCCGGTTTTTTTTTAATTTGCTAAGCGTTTTATTAGAAATTATTGCGGCCATACTAATATTTATACCAAGCGAAACCTGCAGTATTGTTGAACTCTTTACTTATGTAACGGAGAAGAGGAAGTAGTGGCATTATGTGTTGTGAAATGCCCATCTACTCTCATTGTACCTAATCTCTGAGATTATAACAAGCGGGCTACATTCCCACGGTACTTACTATCCTGTCAACAATCATCACAAGCACTTATTAAACAGGTTGTGCGTTATTTACTGCACGCAACCAGCTGTGAGGTTTGTAAAATATTCCTCTTACTTTTGCAGGATATTTTACTAACATGACGCCTGCTATAAGTGTCAAATGTTAAATAACTTTGAGATTTCTTCTGTTAGGTGTATAAACAGTAGTATATTTCATCCTTAGTACTGGAAGGCATCTATCATTTTATCCGTATACCAAACGATCTTCATTGTCATAATTGAACTGGTTACTAGTACATTATTAGTTTTAAATGGAAAATAATGAACTTTTATTTCATTCCAGTTGTTCAAAACTGCTTCTTGGTCCCGAAAGACTTAACTATTTCATGAAATAAAGATGACAAATTTCGACAAAGAATATCTTTTATCCTGGAGAACACATAGAAACTATTTGATACAAAGAACCATAACACAATTTCTGCAAAACAATGAAAGTTTAGCTTCTCTGGAACACTGTTGGCATCTTTGCTTATTGATAAATCTTGAAATAAAGATAAGTCGTCCATCAAATTTTATCATCTGTACGTCTCGATATACCTATTCCAAGATGTAGATTATTTTAGGATTTTTCTGCAACTTGGTTGGTAATTAGAGTGGTGTAAAAAATCGATTGTACCCTGTTTTAAGGAATTAGCATTACTTCAATCCGCATTTTTGCTCCTGGGATTCGTTTGCCACGAATTAACCTTTGCATTACTACACTTGGTAAAATCATAGAACAAGAAGGTTCAGTCGCTTTGGGTTAGCGTTGTTGTTTATGAGGCTCTCACAAAATACTGCAGTTTGGTGACAGCAGAAAACCGGCTGACTGTAAAGGGAGAGTCGGTCACAGTAACGCGGAACCAATGGCTCGTCGACTCGGAGGCGTGAGTACTGAACTAGGAAGGCTTCCCGAACAACACCTAACACCGCTCTGGCTAATATAACTTTTTATTTGGCTAATTACCAGTAGAAATATACAGGCCGTGGTCATCAGAAATGAGGCATTCAGAAGTTTATCCGATTAGTGACAGTTACATTCAGTTTTTACTCATTACTCAAGTAAAAAACGAGCATTTAGCTACTGTTTAATGACATGATGTATCTCGCATCTAGAAATAAACATTGTTCCGAAACCACTCCTGCCACACTACACAAACGAGCTATTTTCAGAAGATTACCACTCGCTTCCCATTTTCCTTGAAAATATTGTTAGAAATTCTTATGGTTGTTGTTATCCTTTAAACTAATCAGCATTCTGGAAAAAAATATATGTGCAACAGTGAAGTCAGCAAAGTATCGTAGTTTTAACTTAACTTTTTTACTTCTGGCTTTACATTTCATCGACGTCGAGGCGGCAAAGGTCTGGGGGCAAGGAATTGGAAGGAATTCGGCCATGGTCTTTTGAAGGAACCATCCATGCATTCGCCTGGAGTGGTCAGGGGAAAACATGGAAAACCAAAATCTGGTTAACCAGACGGGGATTCTAGCCCCATGCGAGGCCACTTTCCCACCACTTATGAGGAAGAGGATAAAATACTCACTTACGACAACAGATTCAGTTACTGGATCAATTATAACACCTACTTCGATTGTTATTCCTAGGCCTTATCCGTAATTGTTTGGAATTAAATATTTATCTGGTTATGGTTATGTGATATGTACACATCATTTCGTTGATGTGTACATATATATATATATATATATATATATATATATATATATAATTTCAGTGTTATTATCTTGGGAAAAACACGCTACTGCGCTAATGAAATGTTCGGATCGTTGCTATCATAGTTGGTATTCCCTTGCCTCGTGAAACTGAATCGTGTAAATTCATTACGAAGTTATAACAAAAGTATCTTCCCTTGCAGGTTTGCATCTGTTTCAGCATTTGTAACCAGAAATCAAAATCTCTGGTCCTTAGATCTTTCGAACTCATTTGTGAGAAGAGATTTGGTTTCGAGTACGTTAAGCGATGAGCGCTTCGAGAATGGAATGCTGCTACAAAGAACAGCTTGCTGTCCCAGCTTAGGACTGCAGCCTTGTCTCAAGTGGCTCAGCCTGTCCTCCCTGCCGCCCACGGAAGGTTTAATGAACGACCTCCTGTCACAGAGCAGCTACATACAACTTAATTCATTTCATATGTTAGTCACAGGAGCGTCCTTGTGTATCATCAAATGAACTCCGGTTTTTACAAAAAGCTGTTTGACTAAAGCACTGGAGACGTCCGAGTCCCTACGGAAACTGGATAAGGTATCCTTAGGGGCATCATTCCGACATTTTATTTCCCTTTCTTCTTTTCTGCAGACTGTGATACTGCAATCTTTATATGAATTAGGTAACACTCTCACATCAACAACAACCCGACCTCCATTTCACGTTTTCTGCATTACTGGTCATTTCATATTCCTCGCATATTGACAATCTCTAGGCGAGAAAGTAGATTGTTTCATACGGCAGTGATCCAGCCTGAATTTTTTCAAAATTCGTCCGATGTAACAGTCAAATTTTTCCGTACCAAAATGTGTTGTTTCTGGTATTTATGTAGGACGTTGCACAGAATATTTAAATGAATAATCCATAAAACAAACAGTGTACCAAATTCACCAAAGTCCTATTCCTCTGGC
>JARYHS010011408.1:224253488-224274802 GCA_031002005.1 Vandiemenella viatica | reverse complement strand
AGGCACAGTGGCACGAAAAAAAATACACATCCAGGAAAATGATAACCACCATTGCAAGACTGAAATTTAATCACGGGCTCTTCCCCAAACACCTGCATCGCATCAACTTAAGGGAAACACCAAGTTGCACCTGCGATGGAGTCAGCGAATGCGAGCCAAACCACCTTCTATTTGCCTGCAAGGAGAAATGGCAGAAGTGCTCCGAACTTATACAAGAACTAGTGGAATTAGGACTACAGTTACCCTTAAATGTAACCCACCTCCTGGCCTTGGAAGACGTTGCTATCTATCACGCCATAACCCAATTTCTCGAAGAAAACCATATCAAGATATAGCGCGACACTGGAACCAATCTTAAACAACTCCCATAATATAAGGATACAAATTGTGGCTATGATCTCGGCAACCCGCCTGAGTCAACTACGGCACTTGTCCTCTAACGTAGCCGACATAAAACAAACAGGTCTCACCAGAACATGTTTATATTTAGCATGCTCAACATTGTAGATTAAATTCTATATGTACATATTGTATATTCTATTCATTGTTCCCTAAAACCTGTATATGCTTTTAAATTGTATGTTGTACATATTGTATATTTTACGTATTTTATGTATGGTGTGCTCCACACATGTCCAATTGTATGTGTCATATATTGTATATACTTTATGCTGCTAATTTTGTATGTAGTATATATCGGATGGTAAGACAGAGCTGGAGAAGGAGCACATTCAATCTGTAAATTCATTTCTTTAATCAACCAAAGATAAATGTAATTTGCTGGCTGTATGGTTTTTTCCAAATGCCAATAAAAAAAAAATTTAAAAAAAAAACTGCAGCTCAGTTAAATAACCTCTACACTTATTGAAGAAAAAACGTATATCCTTTTCCACGTTGCTGTCGATCGTGGTTTTAGGCCGTTGTCCATACTAATACTGATTTACGGGAATGGTTCGATCGTATCCAGTATCAGCCTTAAAGAAAATATCAAATTTACAAACAGAATAACACAATGCATATTAAAACAAAACTTTTTCGATATGGCGACAAATGGTAACCCTCATTTTTTTCATGGGTATGTCCCATAGAGCCCACACAAAAAGGAAAACTACATTGTATCCACAAGTTGGGAGTGTAACTTTTAAGTGATGCTCAATATATCTTTTTCCGCTTTTGTTACAGGTTCGAATATAAGCTTTTTCGGCGTTTCAATGAAGAAAAGATGTCGAAATAAGAATGACAACATAGAATACCGAGATACAGGACTCTATCTGAGTGATGCATGGAAATCGACGTTTTCAATACGTGGACAGGTGTGCAACAAGTTTAAGGCCGGCAGAGATAACGAATCCAAAACAAATAGAGAAGCACGGAATGATGGGGCGAACCGCGCATTGGGTCATAATACCCATTAACGGCTGTAGTATGACGGCGGTGACCACGAGGACGTTAAATAAGTCTTGGAGCAATCTGGATTTCTCGAACAGCACATACCTAATGAAGACGACATAGAACGTCGTCGAAACGTTGTCTTTTTATGACACCATCAGGCTGCAAACATGCGGAAACTACATTACATGTTGTAGGTTACTGACTGAAATGAATGAAAACGCGTGAATATTTGCCATTTCAGTTTGTTTATACCTTCTTGTTAGGTAAAGTTGAATTGTCTGGATATGTGATTATAGAAATACCGACTGTATTTGAGTATCGGTCTGTTGAATGGCGAACAGTAATTGGTACCGAAGGCAACGACGTAGAAAAATTATGATCAAAACACTGAAACGCTACACTTTTTTACCGTCGATAGAAGGTACGATTTTCTGTCAACTGTTGTTTAGTCACACTTAAATTTATCTTTACATTTTAGTTATGTTTTTCCACGTATTTCCCTGTGTGTCGTTACTACACTCGTTAAATTCGTTTCGCTCAATCGAAAGAATTCCGGTTTATTCGAAAACCAGCCATCAGGCTTAAACACATTTTGCCCGATACTTACTGAGAAGAAGTAAACCATCAAATTGATAGAAGGGAATGGAATTACTGCTTAGCATTTCGCCTAAAGTACAAAATAAGTATCAGTTCGGAAAAAAATAACGAAAGCTTTAAGAAAACCAGAATGTACGTGACCCTAAAATCGTGCTAACTTTTAATATACTTATATATGAGTGTAGGAAAAGCTACTGGAGAAGGAGGCATTTAAAAAGAACTAGCTACTCGTTATGTGAATGACCTTCGTCTCTGCCAGTCATCTTGCCACTCTGCGGCGTAAGTCAAAACGTCAGCACACATGAGCCACAAGACCGACCAACATTCAAAATGTTACAAATGCCCGAGGTCTTGGAGCAATAAGGAGGTTCTGTGTATGCTCAACAATCAACAGCTTAGCGTCTGTGAGCCGGCCAGGTATTCTGGTGGGTGACGTGATGGCGCTGGCCGACTGCCAGCCCTGTCTGCTGCCCAGACACGACTTTCTGCGGCCAAGAGGTTGCCACTGACTCACGAGGTGCCACCAACAGGTGGAGGCACTAGCGGCCATTCTCAAATGCCTCCCTGACAGCCCGCGCCTCTTCTGTTTCTTACCGGAGACACATAACTCCAACAAGAGGCAAGGGCACTGACAGGTATTTCTGGAGGTTAGTGACGAACCCGAAAAATACGGACACGTTTTATAATATTTCGATATGGAACCTTATTTAGACAAAGAGATGAGACACGTCGCAAGGGGACCCTTTCATAACATTTTTAACAGTTAAAATCAGGAACAAAACACACATCAAGTGAATATTTATTTCCCTCAGTTAATTATCTCCGTATGTAATTTATAATAGTCTGACAAGAGAAAACAGTACAAAATGTCTTCTGGAATCAAAAGGGAAAAAAGCTACGTGCTACATGGGGGGGAGGAGGGAGTGTTAGAGGCAAAAGACACGTAGGGCTACGTGAGGAGCAGGGGGGGGGGGGTTTCACAGGAGGCCAAAATGAAGCTACGTGGTTTATGCACGCTCCCTAAGACAGAGAATAGCAATAATATGACCGGGACAGAAGCTGAGGGCACCGTACCTTTTTTTTTAACGTTGCCTAGAAAGTAGAGTTGATTGTAAGATGTAGAGCAAAAGGGATGGAAGAAGATCTTAAGTCACACACAGGAAAATGGAGATGGTCCTCATTGATGGTTGATGAAATGTGCTCTGCACATAACTTCCGTCGTATGTACAGTTAATTCTAGATTACAATTAACAAGGCGTATTTTGAAGAACTGCAAAGCTCGTGGAAAAAATAGCGTACAAAACTCTCGTACGTCCACATTTGTGGATTATTGTTATGGATTTTGGGATTATTATCGCAATGGATTGATTGATACGACAGAGAAGAGCCGCTCGATTCGTGACTGCTTGCCACAACACTTACGAAAGCGTCACAGATTGGGATAGGATTGTCCGGCAGACAGACAACGTCAGTTTCGTTCAAATTTTTTGGCGAATATGCAAATATCTAAATATCTTCTTTCGTTCACGAGTGCACTGTAACACTTCGTCCACCAACCTATTTAGGGTCGCAATGACAGGCATATATATATATATATATATATATATATATATATATATATATATATATATATATATATATATTTGCTTATGGCTTTACATTTCGTCGACGTCGAGATCATTAGAGGCAGGAAAGGACTGGGGATAAGGAACGGGAACGGGAAAGAATTCGGCCATCGCTTTTTGAAGGAAGCATACCGGCATTCGTCTGGAGTGATTTGGGGAAACCATGGAAAACCCAAATCTGGATGCCCAGACGGGGATTCGAACTCGCGTCCTCCCGAATGCGAGGCCAGAGCTTTACAACTCACCCACCACGTTCGGTGCAGACAGGAGAAATAAGATGCTTTACTGATGCGTATTTGTATTATTTGTTTCCTTGTAGAATTCGGGATTGGAACGCACAGAGTTAGTTTTGGCACAGAAACCCCTCCGCCAACTACAGTATTTATGAACTGTATTATGGATGTAGACGTAGATTATGATTAGATTTTTACAGCCGTGACAAAATTACTGAAAAAGGAACTAAATCGAGCATAGTAAACAATCCCGGCATTTGAATGGAACTGTGAAAATACCTGTCACCTGCAGGGTCGGTATTAAATTCTGCGATACAGTTAGCTTAAACAGTGGACTGACACAACCTGTATTGGTAATAACCGCCTGAAATGGCCGCATTCCGGCCGGTGCGGTGCTATTAAGAGTCGTTTCCAGTAGGAAGCTTGGCGCAAGACGAGTTCGCCGACCCCAGTCCCACAGTTATGAAGACTTGAACAGGCGCCAAACGAGACGTACGTGCGGACAGCTGCCCATTAGGAGAGGTGCTAATTCGCGCAGCATAACTGGAACAAGTGGGCGACTTGTGTTGGTAAGAGCACTGGCAGGCATCACACGTCTAAATAACAAGTCGCGACCAGAGCGGAGAAGAAGCGGTGGGCAACATACTTACTAATGTCGCTTTCGTTTTCTGTTCCTGAATGAGGGGCATTATTAGGATAAATTTACGTTCACCAGCACTTTTACACAAAACGAGTGGTATGGTAGCTCAAAGCTAAGGGTTTGGTTTTATGAGTGTCGAACGTTCTAGCCGCAGTGAGGAACTTGGCACCTACTAAATTTTATGAAAAGTGGTGTAAAAGGAGAAATAAACAGGAAGAAATTTGTAAATACCGGTTCCAAGTTATCAACTCCGAGCACGTGCGAGTCGCGCGCTGTCCAGGTTTTTTTCTCGCAGCCATTAGCAAACAATGAGGAGACGACTGCTGGTAAAACTTGTCCATCGCTAGTCGCAGATTGTCTTACTGCTAGTGATTTGAGCGAGCACGAGTCGTGCAATCTCTCAATGGGAATGGGCAACATAACACGAAGATACTTACTTTCCAACTTATTTGAGAGAAAAAAATTAAAAACATGCATATACAATGGTACACAACATGTAATGCGATTTATTCAAGTACACGAATCAAATAAGACACTGAAACCAAAATACGAATAGCCTTAGCCAAAGAAATGCAGTACTTAACAGAGCAAATATTTTTCTTTAGAAACAAAATAGTTTTTTTTTTTTTTTTTTTTTTTTTTTTTTTTTTTGTTAAATGTTAATCTGTTTAAGGATTACGTATTTTGTGAGGAAGAAATCTGTAGTCGTCCCAGCACTAAACTAGATCACAGATCTCCAAACTTTTCACCGTGATTGTGGGCTACCGATTAATGATTTTTCCCTTTTAACAGACACATAGACAACCTTGTAGATGACCAAGTTTAAAGCTTAATAAGCCGTGCTGAGAACACAAAAATGACATAATGATCGAAATTATCTGAACTTTTTCTGTATATTAAATATGCCGGATAAACTCTTACCACATGCCGTAGCTGATCCAATGGCTGTCATTTGGAGACTACTGACGTAGATGATTGCGGAAAACTGTCTAATGGTGCCTTTCCACGGCCTATGCCTTTGCCGGTCACGTTGGTCTAGCTATGGACAGTGAGCCGTGGGAAGGGACCCGCCTCTGCTGGCAGGGATGGTGTGCCTCTATCCGTCGCCCAGTCGGTAAACATCAAACGCCCGGGCAGCTGAAACGACGCTAGGCAATGTGATGGGGAGGTGGCTGCGAGGTGGCGAGGGCTAGTCTGTGGCGCGTGCTGATCCGAACAATTCGGCTGCATCGCGACCTATAAAACCACGGCCGTGGGAAGCTACCATAAAACAAGTACGTCGCGTCTGAGTCTTAAAACAGATCCCGTTGCAACTCCTAGTGTCAAGTACGTGGCGCTTCAACGCGCACCACATAACTGGAGAATATATCATTCTTACAGACCTCATCCCAAATGATGATATTTTGTTCCCACATATTATTACTACAACACTGACATTGATCAACTAAAAGGTCTTTCTCCCTATTATGACACCAACATGCGTTTTCTGTAGTTGGTAAACTTTTGTTTTTCATTCTGACTATGAGGAGATAACAAAAAAGGAAAAGCTACTAAAATAGATTTATTACATTGTCCTATAATCTTAACCTTCTAGAACATGACTACTAACTATAAAGTTTCATGAAAACTGTGTCTTTACCATTTTCAACTTCTACCTGACACCAATTGTAGTTCAAAACCAAAACTTCTGGACGATTTATCAGACTTGCCGAAGTTATTCAGGTCATTCAGCAAATGCATGATTTCAGTGAAATTCTAGAACAATGGGGTCCATATTTGAAGACGGAGAACCAAAATATTGCCGCATGAACGCCAGTGTACCGTCTGCCAGCATGGCGCAGCGGGTAGCGTCACGAATTGCGGTACCGAAGGTCGCCGGTTCAATCCCGCCCACTGACAAAAATTATTTAATTCTGTTTATTATTTCCAGAAGATTCTACATGTTTCCTAAGGTCACTTGTAACTTCTACACATTTCATTTGTTAACTACTCTTGTAATCTCTAGTACGTTCTATCTGTGTATAAATAGAAGAGCATTCTGCCCAAGAGGCAGTCAGTGCTGCGTGTATGTTTGAGTTCTCAATAAACCTGTTCTCAGTTTAAGTGCTGTGTTCATTGACAAGTAACCTTCGAATTCACACCTGTCCCGGTTCCAACGCGACATAGTTTGGTGGAGACGCCGGGTACCCTGTGCAACAGCTGCATCGTCGTGGCTCCGATTAGGCAACGTAAAAGTCGCCGCCTACACGGACTGGAACCGGACTACAAAGGATATACTCAGTACGTCCTTCCGAAAGTCCGCGTCATTAGGAAACCCATGGCGGCAAGCCAGCTGCACATTCGACACCCATCGGTGTTCTCTGGAGACGCTGGACAGGATCCTAACAAATGGCTAAAAGGGTTCGACCGAGTCGCCAAGTACAACAGGTGGGATCATACCATGTGCTTGGCAAATGTTTATTTCTATCTGGACGGAACCGCCCAGCAGTGGTTCGAGAACAACGAAGAAAAACTGAATAACTGGGAAATGTTCCAGACGGAACTTAAGAAAACGTTTGGGGACCACCAGCGACAAATCCGCTCGGCGGAAGAACAACTGAAGAACCGGGCCCAACGACATGGGGAGCCGACGCAATCTTACATACAGGATGTTTTGGCCCTATGCAACGTAGTCAACCCGAATATGACTGAAGCCGACAAAATCACGCACCTAATGAAAGGTATTGCAGAAGACATGTACCAAGCTCTTCTGATAAAAGACGTCGCTACGACGGAAGAGTTCATCAAGTGGTGCCAGCGGATTGAGGAGATGCAACAAAGGAGGGTTGGGCGAAAGAAGTATGACAGACTTCCCAACGTAGTCCCTATGGCAGTTGTGGAAGACCAGCACGACTTTGCGTCTCTCATACGACAAATTGTGAGAGAAGAATTACAACAGTTCATGGCAGCTGGGACTCTTGAACCGAGTGAGCATCAGATCATGGCCATGGATGTAAGCCCAGTGGGTCATGAAGGAGCCGACGCGGCGGAAAAAGAGGTATTTCAGACAATAGCTCCTGTCTGCCGAGCCAATCGCACTCGACGTGAAGAATGGCCTCGCCCTGATATGACGTATGCTGCAGCTGCCAAACGGCAGCCTAGGAACCGGCCGACACGGCCACAACCAAATCCTCCGGCACCTATGACGTCCCGCAGACGAACGGACGTCTGGAGGACAGAAGACAACGCGCCAGTATGTTTCCACTGTGGGCGCCCTGGACATGTCATACGCTACTGCAGAGAGAGAAGACGAGTATTTGACGATTATTTTGCCGCAAGACGTCCGCCATCCGAACAGTTCTACCCCAGGCAGCCACCCGCTGACGAGTTCGGTCGACCTACGGGAAGAAGCCCATCGCCGTACCCTAGACGAGGTCGATCCCCGACGCGCCGCTGCCGTTCATCGTCGCCGGACAGAGCTACCAGCCGCTCCCCTAGCCGCCGCACGCAGGAAAACTAAGCAAGGCGACCATCTACGGAGGTGAGGCCGCCGCAGATGAAAATCCTCCATGGATGACAGTCACTAAGATGTCGGGAAATCTCATCAACGTTATAATCGACGGCCAACCTGTCCGGGCGCTGGTTGATTCAGGAGCTTCTTTCTCCGTATTGTCGGACAATTATCGTCGCACACTAAAGAAGACAATGTTCCGTGATACGGGGGCAACTGTGCTAAAGGTCGCAAATGGAAAGTACGTCCAGCCAGCTGGAGCTTGTGTCGCGAGAATAACCATCAACAACAGGACCCAGCCAGTTGAATTTGTCATTTTAACAGAATGTAGTCATAATGTCATCCTTGGATGGGACTTCCTTAAGGCATCCCAAGCTGTCATTGACTGTGGAACGTCTGAGCTGCAAATTGAAGAAGTCGTTGCGACGGGTACACGTAACACAGAATCTTCTGGGAAGTTATTCGCCGTTGACAACGTGACAATCCCGCCGTTCGCAATGAGAAGAGTCCCAGTCAAAAACACGGACGACCGCAACCTTGAAGTGCTTGTCGATAGTAGAAAGTTTATTAGGCTCACGAAAGAAATCTACATACCAGCGGCTATCATAAGCATTATCGGTGGTCGAGGAGACATTTGGATCACCAACTGTCACGAGCAGTCACAAATTATCCCCAAGGGAATGTGCATAGGGACAGCTGAACCAGTCCAGGAGGGCGAGCTCAACGTCATTAACGAAGATCCATGCTCTGTTACTAGTACCGACAACACGCTGGAGGAAACAACTATGGAACTGCCAATAGGGTCCGGCCTGACCAAGGAACAACACCACCGGGTGTTAGCTATACTACGCCAATTCTCTGGTGTATTCACACCCCAGCAAAAAAAAGGTCAGACGAAACGGCCCACGATAAAGCATCGTATCAATACTGGGGATCATCCGCCCATTAGCCAGCGCTCGTACCGATTGTCACCAGTCGAAAGGCGAATAATTCGAGAGGAAGTGGAGAAGATGTTGCATAATGACATTATTCAACCTTCGGAGAGTCCTTGGTCATCTCCGGTGGTCCTCGTAAAGAAGAAGGATGGTACGTGGCGATTCTGTGTCGACTATCGGCGGCTGAACAAAATCACAAAGAAAGATGTCTACCCACTGCCGCGCATCGACGACGCCTTAGACTGCTTGAAAGGAGCTACATACTTCTCAACCATGGACATGCAGACAGGCTACTGGCAAATCGAGGTTGACGAAGCTGACAGAGAAAAGACGGCTTTTATTACACCTGATGGCCTCTATGAATTCAAAGTAATGCCATTCGGATTATGCAACGCTCCGGCCACATTCGAACGCATGATGGACAACTTACTTCGACACCTTAAGTGGACGACGTGTCTTTGTTATTTAGATGACATTGTTGTTTTCTCGAAAACATTTGAAGAACATCTGAGTCGCCTGTCAACGGTGCTGAAGTGTGTTCAGACTGCAGGACTCCGCCTCAATCCGAAGAAGTGCCTCTTCGTCGCCAGAGAGATAAAAATCCTGGGGCACCTGGTCAACGGAGATGGCGTCCGCGCTGATCCAGATAAAGTAAGGGCAGTCATGGAATTTCCAACTCCTCAGCACATTCGTGATGTGAGAAGCTTTCTTGGGCTGTGCTCATACTTCCGGCGTTTCATAAAAGGATTCTGTAACATGGCACGTCCACTGCAAGAACTTTTGCAGGGAGACGCCAAGTTTTACTGGGATGAAACTAAAGAAAGATCTTTCCAGGCACTTAAGGAGGCTCTAACTTCCGCACCAGTTCTAGCCTTATACGACGAGAATGCAGAAACTGAACTTCACACTGACGCCAGCGGTTATGGGATCGGTGCAGTGCTTGTGCAAATTCAGGAAGGTGCTGAGAAGGTGATAGCCTATGCATCAAGAGTATTCTCTAAGCCCGAGATAAACTACTCTACAACCGAGAAAGAATGCCTCGCAGTTGTCTGGGCTATCAACAAGTTTCGTCCGTATTTATTCGGCAAACCTTTCACCGTCGTAACAGACCACCATTCTTTATGTTGGCTAACCAGCTTGAAGGATCCATCAGGTCGACTAGCAAGATGGGCACTTAGACTTCAAGAGTACGACGTCACGGTGGTATTCAAAAACGGACGCAAACACAAGGATGCCGACAGCCTTTCAAGGAATCCTTTAATAGAACACAACAGCATGAATGGAATTTCAGCCCTCGCTGAATTAGGTGACGTTGCAGCTGAACAGAGGGAAGATTCAGAGTTATTAAGAACCATAGACGCCTTGGAGAAAGGAGAACCGGCCAAAGGAGGGTTTCAATTGATAGATGGGACATTGTATAAGAACAACTACGATCCACTAGGCCCCAAGTGGCTTCTGGTCGTTCCAGCTCATCTCCAGCCAGCTATTCTCAAGTATTTCCACGACGCTCCAATATCCGGTCATCTGGGATTTGTGAAGACCCTGGACCGAATCAGACGCAGGTATTACTGGAAGGGTCTCTACCGATCTGTCAAGCATTATGTGAGTCACTGTAAAGAGTGCCAGCGACGGAAACATGTGCCGCAATTACCTCCAGGTCATCTAGTACCAATTCCACCTGCAGCAGTTCCATTCCACCGAATTGGGATCGACCTTTTGGGGAGGTTCCCGAAGTCGACAACCGGTAACCGATGGATAATAGTCTGCACCGACTACCTCACGCGCTACGCTGTCACCAAACCTGTGCCGACTGCAGAAGCTCCAGAGGTTGCAAAATTTCTAGTAGAAGACATTATTTTGAAGCATGGAGCACCACGTGTGATGATATCCGATCGTGGAAAGGTATTCCAGTCAAGACTAGTATCAGAGGTCATGTCAAGATGCGACGTTGTCCACAGGATGACAACTGCATACCACCCTCAGACAAACGGTCTCACAGAACGCTTCAACAAGACATTAGCCGATATGCTGTCGATGTATGTGGATGTTGAGCAGAAGGATTGGGATACAATACTGCCAGTGGTCACATTTGCTTATAATACAGCAAGGCAAGATACGACAGGCTTCACTCCGTTTTTTCTGCTCCATGGCCGTGAAGCTGAGACCACAATGGATACGCTGTTCCCATTCCAGCCGGACGACACTCAGGATGACTATATAAAACAGCTCATTACCAGGGTCGAAGAAGCAAGACAGCTGGCTCGCATACGAACACTGGCCACCCAGGAGAGGGACCGTCAGCGGTATGACGGCAAGCACCGACCTGTTGCGTACAACCCAGGAGATCTCGTATGGATTTTTACCCCTGTCCGGAAGGTTGGGCTATCAGAAAAGTTACTGAAGCGGTACTTTGGTCCGTATCGTGTCATACGCCGCCGGTCAGACGTCACATACGAAGTCGAGGATTATGAGCCGTCTTCGAAACGACGAAAGCGAAGGGACATTGTTCACGTCCTCCGCATGAAGCCTTACTACAATCCTGACGAGCAGCTAGGCACAACCAGCTTCTTGTTCAAGGACTCTGAGGACGGTTTGGATACTGAGGAAGTCGGACAGGAAGATAATAGTACAAACAGGAGGGGCCCTCCAGAACTGCCATACAGAGGACCCACGACAAGATCAAGATCCAGGACACTTCAGCGTGCCCCAAAAGAAATCTAACAGCGGGACGCTGTTTTCCTCAGGAGAGGGAGCAATGCCGCATGAACGCCAGTGTACCGTCTGCCAGCATGGCGCAGCGGGTAGCGTCACGAATTGCGGTACCGAAGGTCGCCGGTTCAATCCCGCCCACTGACAAAAATTATTTAATTCTGTTTATTATTTCCAGAAGATTCTACATGTTTCCTAAGGTCACTTGTAACTTCTACACATTTCATTTGTTAACTACTCTTGTAATCTCTAGTACGTTCTATCTGTGTATAAATAGAAGAGCATTCTGCCCAAGAGGCAGTCAGTGCTGCGTGTATGTTTGAGTTCTCAATAAACCTGTTCTCAGTTTAAGTGCTGTGTTCATTGACAAGTAACCTTCGAATTCACACCTGTCCCGGTTCCAACGCGACAATATTATTCCATTTCCAGTGTTTACAGACTCGCAGGCAGGGGGGGAGGGGGGGACTGTATGGGACGTGGGACGCAAACTAGGGTGAGCGCTCGGCTCCATGATCTTTACCCTATACTTAACCGGGAAAGTTGATTGGCACCACATCTAGGAGTTGCCATTTGCTGCTCCTTGATTAGGCCGGTAATTGAGTACACTCTTCCTGTCTGGGGGTACGCTGCTAACTGCTACCTGAGAAAGTTGCAAGTGCTGCAGAGCAGAACACTGAAGCGTGCCCGACCGTTTCTCCACTGACGCAGTCCACGAGGCTCATTGAAAGATTCCGGCAACATGCCTATTAATGCTACAGTGCAGCACATCGCTCTGCCAATCCACTAGTCATTTGTCTCGGCGAATATGAAATTGCCGCTGACAAACACAACAGACCACTAGTACTGACAGAGCGAAAAGAATAATAATCAATAACATGCCAACAAGAAGACCAACCAAAAGACTAGAGATGCCAAATCAAAAGGAGATCGAGGGAGAAAATATCTCAGGACAAGAACCCCCTACCGACCAGCTTGATAGCTGAAACTGGCGAAGGTGGGGCGTAAACCTAAAATGCGCAATTAGTATTCCAGTGTCTTCAATGTAATCTTCTTGGGTGTCCAGCCGGATAGTGTCGTGAAAACACAAAGTTTTCGACAGGTGGCTCTTCTGTCTTCGTCAGATGTTGCGTTGCTTATTACTGAATCAGCAGGCTTACAACGGTAGAAAGCCACGCGACACCTGATGAAGATAGCAGGGTCTCCTGTGGAAACGTTATGTTTTCACACCATCCGCCCGGACACTCGTAATGATTACATTACAGCAATGCGTTGGGAAAATCTGTACGCTCATTCCAGTACCTTGTTCTATTTCGAGAAGGGAGCGTCCATAAACCACGTGGCTCGGTCGAGGGGGGGAGAGGGGTTGGCTAGAAAGCTACGCTAGGCTACTTGGGGGGGGAGGGGGGTTCCAAGCCAAACCACATAGTTTTTCATTCATATTATTTCTCAAATTTAAAATAAGATACAAAACACACGAACATTCTTTACATAATATTTATTTCCGTCATTTAATTATCTCCGTATATAATTTACGAAAGTCTAACAAGAGAAAACAGTACAAAATATCTACTGAAATCGAAAGGGAAAATAGCTACATGCCACGTCGGAGGAAGTGAAAGGGGCAAATGCCACATCGAGCTGCATGGGGGAAAGGGGGGATTCACAGGAGGCCAAAATATAGCTACGTAATTTATGAACGTTCCCAAACATTTTATAAAGCGATATATGGGAAAAGTATAAACTTAAAAAGGGACATCGTAATTTGAAGATTAAGAACATGAAGAGAAATTGACAATGGCAGTATGACATGTATTCCTCAAGAGCTGTTACCTATATATGAAAAATAAAAAAAATCCTACTTTCGCAGAAAATAAGTTTCTTGCAACGTGAGAACTTCCAGCCTCATTTGGCTGCTAAGTAGAATTAGGTGAGTGACAAGAGTCTCAGCAAAGTAGCCCAAAGGTCAACAGGCCAGCGTTTTACGCGCGTTGTTGTCCTCTTAACTACAAACCGTCTCCGCAAAGTGGAGAGAAGATTAATGAGCGAATCTCCAACAACAAAAAGCGCACACACCAGCCTTAATGTGCTGGCGTTGGCTCATATCGCAAAGAAAGTTTCAAGTGTTTTTGCGGCAACGATTTTACACTGTGGGTTTTACAAAGAAAATTGGATGTAATGTATCTTCACGCAAATTAATCATAAAGTTGTAGCTGAATGACCTAAAAAAAAAAAAAAAAAAAAATCCCTCTCGTGTCGCAGTCGTTTCCTTGGATATGTTCCTCCATTGTCATCCAAAGGTAACCGTTTCATTTTTGCTAATGTTGCTTGTGTCAATTGCAAAAAATGGTGTAAGCTTATTTCCGAAGTCTTCAATCCTTATACTGTGTTATCAATTGAACCCTCTACTTCTAAATATAAATTTCATCTCCGCTGACTGGATGATGCTAACATCTTTTGCACTGACCTTTCTTAAAAAATAAAATACGCTTCACCTCCACCCTTTGAACTGAATCTTGACAGTATTAGATTTTTACAAAGTAAATACGGTTATAACCAAACGTTATTGAACTGACCAACTAAAGAAATATTCAGAAGCCTCATGGGTTTTTGTGAGCTTCATACGATTAAATGAGTACGAATTTAGTAGTATTCAACGCTGTGTAACCATTTTAATTTCTAATTATGACAAAATGTTTGCAGCAAAATTCAAAAACATTTAGAGCCTTTTCACAAAGCGATGTATAAAGCGGAAAACATAGTAACAGAACTTCGTAATCCCACAACAATGCACAAGTATCAAGATTTTTTAAACCAAAGGACTGGAGCGAAAAATGTGAAATTTCAAAGTAAAAGTTTGATGATTCTAGTAAACAACTTCAATTATATTAAGGCCAAAAAGTCCCTTAGGGTTACAATACTTGGGTTGCAATACTTCAAGTAATATGACAAAGGATTATAAAATTACATTTCTTTGAGAAAAACACACCCTACAGATAAATTAAAAAAAAAAATCATATTTCATGGAGAAATCACGACGCGTAAAAATTTTAACCAATTTTCTGTGCCTCGAAATCAGCTATTGCCAACTAGACCAACAAAATACTCTGCTCTAATGACCACGATATCGACGGATCATAAGATAAAACTAGTTACCGGTTGTATATTCCGTTGCTGAAGCTATAACCTGACAGTTGAAACAAATAAAAAGAGACAAGCCACAAAAGAAACTGTGTTTCAGTAAGGTGAAAGCGCCTAAAGAGCGTCTGCAGTTTCATAGAACCTGATGGGTGTATTGTTTTGTGAACAATTTCGCACAGTAAACACAGGCACAGCAAAGATTTCAAATTCCAAGAACTCGCATAACACCCACGTTCCCAGGAACAATTTTAGCTTTCGAGAACAAGGACTTCTTTGAGAGGCGGCTCTTGTGTAGATCCATCTCCCAGCGAGATGTCATTAAGGCGGCATTTATGACTGCTGGTTATTACTGGTACACGGTTTTCGCGGAAAAAGGTTTAGACGCAAGCTAACTCTCAAAGCAGAATTCCTTTAGTTGTTTGTTATGATTTTCAGCACAAAATTCTGCAGTGCACGCATTACTCTCCATCGATCTCTCACGCTCATTGATAACGTATGTGTCGTATGTGAAACAATCGTATTAAATCATTTCTTGGCTAATGGCTTTAAGGGTATGGGTATTCTGTTTTAACTAAAAAATAATTTAAAAAAGGCACTCCGTAAGTTACACATAAAAGGTTTCGTTATTCCCAGCGTGGAATAAAGATAAATGCCAAGAAGAGTCAGCTTATTAGGTACACAGATAAAAAAACTAAAGATTGTTTATGATTAAAGCGTGGGATCAGAATTGCTTGTCGAAGGCTTGAAGTGTAAATGGCATAACGTTTGATAACAAGCATAACTGGGCGGAGCGCATTGGGCAGGTGGTAGGAAAAGGTTACAAAATCCTACATTTACTGGAGAGGGTGATGAGAGGATTCATCAGAGAAGTAAGGGAATTGGATAACAACTTTGGTCAGACCATTGGTTGAATAGGGTGGTGTAGTTTGGGGTACACATTTTGGGTATCAAATACAGGTGATGGAGGGCGTGCGAAGAAGATAAAGGATCTGGATTGGGTGTCATTGGAGGACAGGGGGATGATGAAGATAGTGCTGGGAATGTAAAGGGCATATGTTGGTGATAGGGCTTGGAGGGATATTGGTCGAACAATTAGGAATAATGCTTGGAAGAGGAAAGATAACCATGACCACAAACTGGCACTCGATTTCATGCATAAGGGAGTAGAAAAATTTTCTTTTGTATGTGGGGGTGTTAGGGATTGGAACAAATTATCAAGTGAAGTGATTAATAAATTACCAAAAACGGCGAAGGAATTTAAAATTAAAATTTTTAAATTGCAAAAGTAGATGGGGAGGAATTTAACACATAAATAATATAAGTTAATTAAAAAATAAAATAAAAAGGAGTAATTTGAAGACTAAGGAACTTGCCACCCGAGCGTGTGCTTTATCGCAATTAAAGTAATAATAACAATTAAAATTAATAATAATCCTTAAGAAATAAATCTGATCTTTTTTAAAAAATAAAACTATTCCAATGGGACAAAGTACCATTAAAGAGAAAAGAAAAAGTTGTTTTACAAAGCAATAAACAGGATTTTTTTTTTTTTGAAAAAATTGTTTCATCATAGCTCCAGCATTGGACACCATTTTGTAATAACCCTTTTACTTCATTCTGTTACTATAGTTAAAATATTTAAAAATCATAGAATTGATTGCTTTGAATATTAATTTTACCATTGACAGAAGGTTATTCTGGAAAGAAAGATCTTTTAAATTAAAATATTACGTTCACCACGCCCTCATGGAAAAAGAAAGAAATGATTTTAACAACTAACGTTCATCAGAATTGATCGAAATAAACATGGAAGTATATCAAATTATTACGTCACTAAACAGTTTAAAATCATAAATTATTTTATGCAAAAAGCTATTTTTTAAAAAATCCGATAAATAAGGTACATTAAACAGATATTACGTCCTGGTTTTACAATAAGCAAATAGATTTAATATTTTATGAATTTGTATATAACATTTTCTCATTTCTTTGGTATGCTGTCAGACGTCATCAGACAAGCGCGGTGATGTAGTACACACAGAACATCAGAAGTAAGACAATTATGATTGTTGTATAGTTTGCCTTGTTAGACTCGTTCCTCGTTCATTCATATTCACTACTTGAAAGTGCTAAGAGTTCAATAGTTTGCAATGTGTTAAGTGTGGGAGTAAGCTTGCCACATGTTAAAAACATTCTCTATTCTCCAGTTAAATGTTATGGAAAGAAATCAGTCTCGTATTAAAGCGTTTGGTATAAATCTTGGGTCACCTCAAGTACCGTGCGATTTTCTAAATCCACAGTAATGTTGATGTTTGTTGAACGACATGCATAGTCAAGTTATTTGCAATTAACCTTGTTATTCGTATTAAACCGGATAACACTCGAGTTTAAAGAATCCAGCATAAGTTTTTCATTGTCATCTCATCTTCTGTTTAGAAGGTAGCTAGAATTTGCTGTGGTAATTTAGCCCATGTTGCGTGTTTTAGAGCATTATCTAAGAGCTCTTACGGGCATTCGGTTCATAAATATATGGACTAGTGTCAGAATAATAGCTTCTCCTCTTAAACAAGTGCCATAATCACTAAAGGCAAGCAGTGATTTAATGGTATAATGTTTAATGTTCCGCCCATGCTAAAATGAGTCAATTCAGTATGTATATAGCAGGTTCTATCCTGGTAAGATACGTTGTTATGTTTTCATAACAGCAGTTTCGAATGTAGAGGAGTAGGAAGGGGACAAACTGGGGTACTTGCCCCGGGAGGTAACTTCAGTGGTGCGGAAAAATCATGTTTCAAGGGCGGTAAATTTATGTCGCGCAGCCCACCTTTTTTTAATACAAAATAGGACTAGCGACGATTGGGGCAGCAATCTTACAGTTCTGCCCCAACTCGGTAAATTAGTAGATCAGTTACTGCATAATAGGATGCAATTGAGCAATATTTGATTATTAGATGCGAGATAAATCTGTCAACATACACGGCCCCTTATTTTTGGTGTCATAAGTGGGATAAATCATCTCACACCCAAAAATCCTTACACAATCAAACCATTAAAGGGAGAGTAAACAACGATTTTAAAGAAATACTAATATGTCACATTACTACTCTACAACCTTCATTTTGACTCCCGGTAGGAAAATAAAGAAATGGCAGACCGTGGAGCTAGGGCGTTTCAGTTTGTAACGTAATCAATTGTCACTGATCCATTAAAGCAGGAAATAATTGCTTTAGTGAACAGGTGGCGGAGGAGGAGGCTGCGGCCGTACAAGGAGGTAACCGGAGCCTGAAGGCGTTGCTCTATTCCGGGAGGCGCTGGAGCAGCCAGCGGCGGCGGCGCTACTCTATAATTATCCTGCCGCGGCCGACACGCCCCGCCTAGCCTGGAACATGCTTCCTGGGCGCACTGTACCGGAGCAAAGTGCCGGCACTATGACGTCCGACCCGCCACCAAATTCGGACGCCGGGTCACCGACGGCGATATTTCGAGGAATCTGCTAGAATAGCAGCGCCAGCGGCGCGAATTGAGGCCTCCCACACACAACGCAATACACTGCTTGGTGCTCCTTTCAGTGGCGTTGAAGTCCGCAAGAACCTCGATCGGGATTTAAGTCTCGATGGTGCTGGTGTATGTCCATGTAGACCAGGTATGGGCAACCTTTGCTTAGCTGAGGGCGTAATTTCGGGACTTAATCAGGTCGCGGGCCGGACTTATCAGGTCGCGGGCCGTCGGTAAGAAAGAAGTAGATAGTAGTGAATAAAAAGGCGAAAAAATTCATACATTTTTTATTTACTAGAATTAAAATAGGATAATCAAACATACAAAAAGAAAATTAACAATAAAAAGATAGAAAAATCAATTGAAAATTAATGGGAGACTTGAGTTTGAAGCGTTATTTGAAATTTCTGAATCTCTCGCGGGCCGGACTGAAGTTGGTGGAGGGGCCGGATCCGGCCCGGGGGCTGGGGTTGCCCATATATGATGTAGATTGTAGAGGGTTGGGCGTCTTCTTCCACTCTGAGCCTTGCCGTGTTGGTAACAGCTTCTACATTTACCCTTCTCAAAAAAGTTAAATGACGTTCCCATACTGGCAGGTTGCAGTTAATGCTTGGGGTTTGAATCCCAGTCTTGCCATCAAGATTTTGGTTTTTCATAGTTTCTCTAAATCGCTCCGGGCGAATGACAAAGTCGAATTACTTCCCGTTCCTTGCTCCCAGTCATCTCCAGGCTATAACGATTTTGACGCCGATGTGCCATAAGAACCTAACGAAACATACTCATACTGACTTTTGTTCTTATGACACAACTGACGCAAGTAGAATTCCGTATTACATTTCCTAATATTCCGTGCGCTGAGGTGCCGCACATTGGATCGAAGAGGTACAAAGGAACCGGGAACGAGCCTAGGTCACCCCCCCCCCCCCGTATCGGCCATCCTAACTGCGTTTTTTAAACGATTTTCCGCATGTCTCTGTGCGAATGTCGATACGGTCTCCAACATAACATAGTTACATATTCCACAGACAGATGGCAACACTTCACTTCCTCCATTAGTACTGTGAGTCTTGTCTAAGTGACAGCACGGAAAGGGTAGCAGAGTGGTTGATTTATGAACATCTGATGTGGTGGGAGTCTAGAGGTGAGTTTACTAACCTCGTGGCGTTTGTGTAGCTGAAGAAATCTCTTGTATCTTGATACTAAGCTCTTCTATCCAGTCTAGTAGACTACTAAAGAAGATTTTAAGTCAGGATTAGTTTGAAATTAGCTGATTAATAGGTTCAGCAACCCAGGATAATGAAGACTAGTTCGTGTTAAGAGGCTAATTGAGAATCTAACCTGATAAATGATAACAGGCGGCTGACAGTTTATAGAAATCCATTTAATGATCAGTGAAGACTGTAGACATTACAGTTGATGATATGACCTGCAAGGATCTGTCCGGCTACGCCTTTGAACGATGTTTCTGCATCTAATTAAAGATAGACTGAAAAATTAATGGTTGATGAATGGTCACTGAATGGCTAGATGGAATACCCGGCTCCATGATGTTACGAAGGCTTACATGGTGGACAGACTGAAGCTTTCCCCGCCAAATTAATCATAAAACGAACCCAACACTTAATAAAAACTATTCCTGCCCTTGGCAGGACTCCAAGTTGCAACCCTTGCAACGCAATAAACACAACGCTGCCGGTTTAGAGAAATGTTTAATTAACGAAGTTTATATTACTGAAATTATATTTCCTAACCTCCACGTTTTTTTTTTTTTTTTTCGAAGGGTATTATCTTTATATATAAAGATGAATGTATGTTTGTTGGTTTGTTTGTTCTTCATACAAATCCACAGTTTTCATCCGATCTCGATGAAACTTTGCACACTTATCCTTTGAAACAAGGAGAAAAATACTGTCTACATTTGGTTGAAAAATTAGCTGTATAAATAACACATGTTGTCTCATAACTCCGAAATACGGCGATAGACAGACACGTTGGATCTGAACGTCTACAGACCATGTTTCCGTGTAGTGAACTGGCAGCTCAGTGGCTGCCGGCCCTGGTAGCGTAGTGGCTAGCGAGCTTGCCTCACGTTGCCAGGGTCGCCGGTTCGAATCCGGCCGAGGGCATGGGTGTTGTGTCCGTCCTGTGTTGTCCGCAATGAGAAAACGAAAATATAGTACAGAAAAGATTCGAAGAAACAACGATATACTTACAGATGGCTAAGATGGGAAAAAAAAATGAAAGTCATCTTTAAAAAAAAAAAAAAAAAAAAAAAAAGTGGCTACAGAGCTTGCTTACGAACATCGTGGTCTCCGGTTCAAATCTCCGTGGAGGCTAAGATTTTTAAAAATTGTTTTTCATCGTAAGAGTCAGGCCTGGGCCGTAGGTTATTTGGATTGAATGTTAAACTGTAGATATTATAAAGTTAGGGGTGCAATGCAAGGCAAATCGTAGGTAGTCTTGCAATTTTGTAGTTGTACATTTTTTACGTTATAATGATCCCTCAGGTGTTGTTCGCAGTCAGTGTGTGAGTGTGAACCACAGTAATACTAATATAAATACGGAAGTAAGTCTCTGTCTTTTTGTTACGTTTTGACGACTAAATGGCTATATCGTTGTGATGGAATTTTATAAAGAAAGCTGTATGAAGGGCACAGGATATTTTTTTTTCCAGTATGATTAACAGTTGTAGTCACGAAATTTTGAAATCTTATCGAATAGTAACAGAAATATGTTGGAAATTGATTCTCTTCAAGAGGCAGGTTCGACGGTAGAATGATATAGTGATAGCTTTCCTGTCATATTATGCCGACTCGATATTGTTTGGGACCAATCCTTCGTTACCAACAACTTTCTATATTTAATTCTGGCAAAAAAATTCTTAATCCACGCGTACGAAGTCGCGGGTACGAGGCTAGTATATATATATATACAAAGTACTTATTCATTTCTTCTTTTGAGATAATGTTAATGAATTCAGACACTTAATATTGGAAATACTGATCAAGTACGACTGCCATGGATTTATTTACAAACTAGCTGCTGCCCGTTCGCGTGGAT
>JARYHS010011408.1:223841565-224252488 GCA_031002005.1 Vandiemenella viatica | reverse complement strand
ACAATTCATTAAACCGGAATCTCCTCCAATTTAATGTGCTTTATACATTACAATAAGTTGTATTAACTTATATAGAATTTATGCAGCATTTCTCTCCAGCTAAGAATTTAACCATGCCGGGCTTACATCATGTTGGCGACTCTCTGCTTTTTTCATTCTTGCTCGTACATTATTCTTTGCCTCCGTTCTCATCGCCATCGGTTACTCTTTGGCCCTTCACAAACATTATGAACTCGTATTAGTATTATACATTTACAATTTTTAATACAAAACGTAGATAACAATAACAAACTGCATCCTACTACGTTAAAATTGAGCAGGCGTGAAGTATGATGGTCATACATTTCTTGAACTCCCTCTTCATCACTCTCTCAGACCACCGTGTCTGCCACGAAAGCCATCACCTTAATATTTTCCTCTCCCAACCTCGCTGCTGCCTTCTCCATTGTATCATCTATGACTATGATGAAATTAGTAGCGAGACGGAACTTCTTTGTTAGCAGTTTCTTGCTTAGCCAATCCGTTATTTCTCCCACAATTTTGACGTAGTAGCTCACATTTCGTAGTATAAATGTGTCACTCTACCGATAGTTTTTTTTTTTTTTTTTTGAACTCTTGTATTTTTCATTGCAATCTATATTGTTTTGCCGCGTATACGTAATCATATGCTTCTCAATATACAGGAATACCAATAGCAGATCTTTCCAAAACTTCACGTGAATACGTCTGTAAATTTGCTTCTACACGATTACAAAATCACGCTGTACAGGTCCGAGCAAATTCCAACTTACAAAATCCAACTATTAACTTCAGGAGCGGAAAGGGTCACAATTTTCGGTACGTTTCCCACGTATTTTGTACTAAAAGCTAAATAAAAAAGACAATCCCGCATGCAATTAAAAGAAATACTTCTTTTATTCTTATTTTTTGATATCAAGAAAGAGAGCACTGTTAAAACAACAGGCAAAGCCTGCAAACATTATTTCCACAGAACATTACTTCATAGGCCAATATTTACTCCTCCAAAATTTTCATTTCATCTTTTCAATACGCTTTAATTCATGATATAAACCTTCAGTTTTGATGCCAGAACAATACCAACTGGCATCTTATCTTGATTCTTATTGTCTACTTACTGTCGTCATGCGTCTTGTGGTATTAGCTTTCTAAGGTTCTCTTACCATCCGTCGTTTAGCAACTTATAAAACGGCCAACCAAAAACCATATTGCTCTGTACTTAACAGTTCAAGCTATACATGTCTATAGTCCGCTTTGTTCTTACTCGCCATCACGACACTATTACCGTTATTATAATTCATCCTAATGCACATCTTCCAACACTCGAGCATACTATAGACACAAATTTATCATTCGCATTAAAAGGACCGAGCGTGGTTGTTTGAGCGGTAAGGCTCTGGCCTCACATTCAGGAGGACATGGGTTCAAAGTCCCGTCCAGCTATCAGATTTGGGTTTTCGATGGTTTCCCCGAAATCACTCCAGGCGAATGGTGGTATGGTTCCTTCAAAAGGTCATGGCCGAATTTCTTACCGTCCCTTGCCCCCAGGCCTTTCCCGCTGTAATAACGACAACGTCCACGACGCGTTAGGCGAGAAGAGAAAAGAAAAAGCGTATTAAAAGGGAAATATGCTATGCATATTTAAGGAATGCAACTTCGAGCAAGGGTAATATTCATCTGTAACCGACGTTGAAAAGATTATAAGCAACATAATAATTCTAGCTGGAGTCGTGATTTAAACTCATCTTAGGCACGGATTAAGTTAGAACGTGATCACGCAAGATTTCTGTTGACTATAAAATCTCATCTATAATGACTACGTCGTAAAGAAACTCATAGCCTTCTCGGATTTTACTATCCACTAGTCAACGCACGAACGGTCAATTTATCGCTTGTAGCTTATTTATGGCTCTCCGCCATATATTTATTAAAGCTGGAACTTCCAGCAACTATAGCAAAGTAAATCTACTGTGAAACTACTTCTTATTAACTTCAATGATTTTCAGTAACAATACAAATCAAAAACCCAGATGGTGCCAGATAGACCGAATGCCATGCGTGGACGTTTTAACGCTCAAAAAAATTCTCGCTAGGTCTTTTTTTGGACTCTTATTTTAATGGAACGGCATTCAGATTTATTCACTATTATCTTTTCTTTATTCCGTATATTTAATTTCCCTAAACCACGGTACCACCAGCCAATATTGCTTTTCAGTATAAATATTCACAATTATCTCTCTGTTCTCAGCAAAAATATCCCGCCTACAAATTAATCGGCAGTTGAGAAGCAACAATGCCTCTAGAAACAAAGCCAGATATATTTTATTAACTCTGAAAAGTGTATTAGCTTGGCTGCTCCATTATTAGTTATGTTAGATCCTGCCTACGTCGTCAGGTACAGATTTTAGAACAACCCCTATATGATAGTTCCATAGCAAAACCATGCAGTACGGTACTTGAGCGTTCTAAATCAGATGATCTCTAGGATCAGGAAGACATTATAATAAAAAAATGAGCGTGAGACGGACGTCTCGACTAGCAACTGACCGTCACGTTTCTGTCGAAATGGCTGGTTGTAGCTTATCTGGTATCAAACTCATAAAAAAACGTTTGTAATAGATAATTTTTCTGCAACCATATTCAAGCACTTCAAATACATTGTTTATATAGATCTATGCATGTATCATTTAAGGAAAGACCGCCTTATTCGGTATCAAACACATTACAAACATTTTCAGTAGATTACAAACATCTCTAACACATATCTAGCCTCATTAATAGAAACAATAAAACAAGTCATGAGTATTTTAAGTATCTTTATTCCACTTCCGTTCTCTTTCTAGCCATGTATCATAAGTGATGTGGTATTGTAGGTAAAACAAAATTTTAACCCATTTAATTATTCATTTTAGGTTTGCCTCTTTATAACTATGTATTTTCATAATTGCTTTATCTTATCGTCTGTTAATGTCGCTATGAAGTGTCGTAAGCTCTCCTTTTTTTTTTTTTTTTGTTGCTTATGGCTTTATGCCTTGTCGACGTCGAGGTAATTAGAGATGGGAAAGGATTGAGGAGCAAGGAGGAACCATGCGGCATTCGCCTGAAATGATTCGGGAAAGCATGGATAACCCAAATCTGGATGGCCGGACGGGGATTCGAACCGGTGTTTCCGGAATGTGAAGCCAGAGCGTTAAACCACTCACCCTCAACGCTCGGTTCGTAACTTTTCATAGTTTGTTGATGTTATGTAATAATATTTAATTTACCGAGTTTTTAGCAACTATTTTCATGTATAAACACTGAAAACCCAATTTTGTTTTTGCTTTCTTATTAATTACAATACATCATTGGTTCCCATAAAGAAGGTAATTTAGTGTAGCGTTTGGGCTTAGTTATTATTCATTTCAGCCACTGTGATCAACAGTCGTAACTGACAGGAAAACACAATAACAACGCGTTGCGAGTCCTGCGGAATTATGTAGCGTTCACTGCCGCTGATTTATCACACGAACAGTCTGAAGCGAAAACATCTGTGTCATTGTGTTCCATTTACACCTGATGTGTTGAAGTTCAACAAGGCTGAATGCAAGGCAAACAGCATCAGTCTCGTAAACAAGTACGAGTCATGGGACAGCTAGTGTTGTACGGTCAGACACGCAGCGAGATTGCCACTTTGTCCCGAGCTCAGCAGCGCATGGCGAAGACATCTGCTGTTGGCAAAGGTGCTGTATACTACCAACACTCATTTGGCTCACACCTCATAAAATAGCTGAGTCAGAAAGGCCAACAAGAAAACAACTAATCAAAACCAAATCGAACGAAGCCATACATAATATAAAGGAGTGCGTTCAATGTCCATGGACACAAGAAGTTAAATTTTGTATCGTTCATTTGGCTTGTTAAGTTTTTTTTCAATTTTCTAAAATTTTTGATTTATTGTTGATTTTATGAAAAGTTTTTAATTTATATATACTGCAGTCATGAGGCTCTCGACTGGTTTTGCTGCATCCTCCATCTTTTTTTTTTTTTTTTTTTTTTTTTGCTGTCGTCAGTCTTTAGACTGGTTTGATGCAATCCTCCATCCCTTCCTATCCTGTGCTAACCTCTTCATTTCTACATACCCTTTACAATCCCACGTCCTCAATTATCTGCTTCATATATTCTAATCTCTGTCTACCTCTACAGTTCTTACCTTCAACTGTTCCCTCCACTAACAAATTAACCAATCCAGCATGTCTCAAAATATGACCTACCAGCCTGTCTCTTCTTCCTGTAAGCTTCTTCCATAAACTTCTTTTCTCACCCATCATTTCTAAAACTCGTTCATTTCTTACTTTGTCTGTCCACCTAATTTTCAGCATTCTTCTGTAGCACCACATTTCAAATGCTTCAAGTTTCTTTCTTTCCGGTATTCCTAAAGTCCATGTTTCGCTACCGTAAAGTGCTGTGCTCCACACATAGAGTTTTAAGAAGTTCTTTCTAATTCCTAGATCAATATTTGAAACTAAAAGGTTTCTCTTTTTCATGAAGGCTCTTTTTGCTAGTGCTATTCTGCTTTTAACATCATTCCTGCTTCGGCCATCGGTTGTAATTTTGCTTCCCAAGTAACAGAACTCACTCACTTCTCCTATTGCATCAGATCCTATTTTTATATTTAATCTGCTAGTATTGGTATCATTTCTGCTACATTTCATCACTTTTGTTTTACTTTGATTTATATTCAGTCCAAAATCTTCCTTCAGTATTTTGTTCATGCCATTCAATAACTTCTCAATATCCTCAGCCCTCTCTGCTAATAAGACAATGTCATCAGCAAATCGTAGCATACTGATTTTTTCTCCCTGAAAACTTATGCCACATGGAAATTTTTCTTTGACTTTCTTCATTGCTTCTTCTACATACAAGTTGAATATTAACGGGGATAGACTACAACCTTGTCTCACACCCTTTTTAACTGATGCATGTCTCTCGTGATTCTCTACTTTTATCACAGCCACTTGATTCTTATATAGTTTATAGAGTATTCTTCTATCTCGATACTTTAGACCTGACTTCTTTAGAATTTTGAACATCTTGTCCCACCTAACATTATCAAAAGCTTTTTCTAAATCAACAAATGCCATAAAAGTATCTTTGTTTTTCTTGATCCGCCCTTCAAGTATTAATCTTAAAGACAGAATTGCTTCCCTTGTACCGCGATTTTTCCTAAACCCAAACTGATCTTCACCTACTATCTCTTCTACTACCCTTTCCATCCTTCTGTATATTATTCTGGTCAGTAATTTTGAAGCATGTGATGTGAGACTAATTGTGCGATAATTCTCACATTTGTCAGCTTGTGCTTTCTTTGGAAGTGTGAAGATGATATTTTTATTAAAATCAGTTGGAATTTCTCCTGTTTCATAACTTTTTGATATCAGCTTGAATAATCTTTCGATTCCTTCCTCTCCTAGAGATTTAAGAAGTTCTGCAGGGATCTCATCAATTCCAACTGCCTTATTTGCTTTCAAGTCATTCAGAGCTTTATTAAATTCTGTCCTCAAAACAGGATCTCCTAAGTCATCCATGTCGACATCGCCTTCCTTTTCCAATACACTATTGCTTCAAGTCGTCCCCAACATACAGTTTCTCAATGTATTCCTTCCATCTGTTAGCTCTATCTTCTGAGCTTAAAAGAGGTTTCCCATCGGCAGCTTTAATGTTCATACCTCTTTTCTTCATTTCTCCAAAATTCTGTTTGATCTTTCTATATGCAACATCTACTTTTCCTGCAACCATTTCCTTTTCTACTTCTTCACACTTTTCTTGTAGCCATTTTTCTTTTGCTATTTTGCATTTCCTATTTATTTGATTTCTAAATTGCCTGTACTGCTCTCTTCCTGCTTCATCCTGAGCATTTTTGTACCTTCTCCTCTGATCCATCAGCTGCAAAATTTCTTCTGTGATCCAAGGTTTTCGGGCAGCTTGTTCCCTAAAGCCTAAGGTTTCTTTGCCAGCTTTCATTATTTCGGTCTTTAATGCATTCCATTCGTCCTCGGTTGAGCTCCTTTCACAGTTAATTCTTAGACCTAAGTCTACCATTTCTGCAAATTTTTCTCTTGTGCTAGATTGTTTCAGTTTATTCACTTCCAGTCTGTTCTGCTTATGCTGCTTCCTTATTCGCTTGAATTTCAGCCTGCACTTCATTACTATCAAATTATGGTCCGAGTCTATGTCTGCTCCTGGGTACGCTTTACAGTCTAGAACTTGATTCCTGAATCTCTGTTTGACCATGATATAATCTAGCTGATATCTGCCTGTATCCCCAGGACGTTTCCAGGTGTATATTCTTCTTGCATGGTTCTTAAACAGTGTGTTCGCCACTACTAGCTTATATCTTTCACAAAATTCTAGCAACCTGCTTCCTCGCTCATTTCTTTCTCCTAGACCAAAACTTCCTACAGTATTCCCCTCTTTTCCTTCTCCCACTATTGCATTCCAATCACCCATGATTATTAGATTTTCCTCCCCTTTCACATATTGGATTAATTCTTCAATTTCAGCGTATATTTTTTCTATTTCTTCGTCATCTTCCTGTGACGTTGGCATATACACTTGTACTAATGTGGTTGGGACGGGCTTAGTTTCTAACCTCATCAAAATAATCCTGTCACTAAACTGTTCATAATAACTAACCCGTTTCCCTACTTTCTTGTTCATTACAAATCCTACACCAGTGACTCCATTGACAGCTTGTGTGCTAATTATCCTGTGTTCCCCAGACCAGAAATCCTGTGCGTCCTTCCATTTAATCTCACTAATCCCAACAACATCTAACTTAAGTTGTTCCATCTCCCTTTTTAAGTTTTCTAACCTACCTGCCCTATTCAGACTTCTAACATTCCACGCTCCGACTCGTAGAATGTTTCTATCCATTCTGATGACTCCTCCCTGAGCAGTCCCCACCCGGAGATCCGATTGGGGGACTATTTTACCTCCGGAATATTTTACCCAGGAAGAAGCCATCCATGATATATGTAATTTGAGAGGATTACATGTCCTCGGGATACCCTTTGGGTCTTTAATGCAGTGGTTTCCCGTTGCCTTCTGCATCCCCATGCCGTTGATCATTTCTGATTCATCCGCCTTTAGGGGCCGTTTCCAACCCCAAGGGCAAGAGGGTGCCCTGAACCGCTCCCCGCTCTTCCGCCCTCTTTTCAGAGGCCGTTGGCAAGCAGTGGGTGACTCCTTATACCGGGAATCTTTCAGTCGCCAGAGCCTCGTCCGTGCAAACAGGGTGCACCACGTGAAGGAGAGGTTGACATTTGGTTGGAAAAGACTAGTATAGTCTCTCCCAAACCCTTACACCCCCCTTAACACCCTAGGATACTGCAAAACATTCGGCAGTAGCAGATTTATAACTGCTTTAGATATTTCAAATTTTATATGAAACAAATATAGTTCTAGGACATTAAACACAAGGGTAAAATTTATTAACTCATTGCAGGCAAACGTTTATAAGTAACTGCAAGGTACTAAAGTCGGATGGTTATTAGAGGAATTGCCTAAAGCAAGAAAAATTTACAGTACAAATACCGTTAAATAACATAATTTCATTTTCTCCAGCAGAGATGAAAATAGTCTCTTTTTTCCCTAAGGCTTTACCCCACATCGACGTCGAGATAGTTAAAGACGACAAACAACTGAGGGCAATGAACGAGAAGGAACTCGGCCATGGGGTTTTCAAGGAGTGACTTCGGAAAAACAACGAAGAACAAAATCTGTATAGCCGCACGGAGTTTCGAACCCATGTCCAGCCGAGTGAGAGGCCCGAACGTTACCGCTCACCCACCACACTCGGTTAGTCGCTGTTCTTCATATTCACTAGCAATACGTTACTATCAATTTCATGTAAATAGTACAGATATTAAAGGAAAAAGCTAGAGCCGAAGTAGTTATGTGCACAGTATGTAAGTGGAGGATTAAGTTCAAAATGTATACATGTCAAGAGATCATAACTGCACAGTTAACAACAAAATGTAGTGAAAATCTAGTTACAGTGTTGACCGACAGATATAATCCGGAATTTGAAATTAATTTAAAAAAAACCTTGATGATAGTGCAGGTCATATAGATCTCTCAAGATATGAAAATCGAAATTTTTCACGAATTCAGTATTTCCTTTCTAGCCCAAGACACAATAAACGCTGTGAGCTCCGGCCAGTTGCACCTAGCTTCCTCCTTAGTATTTATTAGTCATTATAATGAGGACACGTGGAGAGGAGGGTGGAGACAGGCAGGCAGCACCTACAGATTCGCATTGAAAGCGTCATACTCCGTAGATTAGGATCCAGCCGAGGAATGGGAGATTTTAATTATATGTTGTGTTCGTCATGTGCTCTACATACTCAATTTGACTAAAGAAAGGCAATCAAACAGCCAATACGTACGCCATAATCCTCTAATAAAGGCTGATTGTGTTAATTACGAAAACGATGTCACAAAGATGGAAAGTAAAGTTAGCGGCAACAGATTATTGTATATATGGTTCTATACGAAGCTGTCAAGTTAAAAATAAATTTACAGAATGTAGTAAGAAAATTATATTTGTTTGTTGGAAGCGATTTTCACTAAATTCTCACTTGCTGATAGCTTCGCTATCTATGCATCAGTTACAGAAGTTCTCAGACCTATCTTCCAAGTAATAAGGCGCTCTAACACAGTGTGGAATCGGTTATGGACTTCCAGTATTGGAATGAGCGCAAGCAGAAACAGCGTACTGTTCGAACGGGAAAATATACCAGACAATGCGGGTGAAGCTATTGTTCGTGCATTGCATTTGCATTGAAATGACCTGAGTTGTATTGCAGTAACTGTGCGACGTGATACTTTCAAGCAGTTGTCTTTCTAGCACCAAGTGATTACAGCCGCACAGTTCGGCCTTAGAGCATGGTTCTTTCTTCTTATGGGAGCAGATACTTTCCCGTTTATGTACCGACGTCGCAAGGCAGTTTCGCACCGTCCCATGATGCTCTATACGCCTTTACCGAACTTCAGTGGCGTAGCAATAGGGTGGCAGTAAGGGCAAAATGCAACGGGACCCCATCCGGAGGGGGTCCCCGACCCAAGGTCAAGGACCCTCCCTTTCAAACAGATGGCGCCCATTGTCGCTTCCCGGGGCAATAGTGGAGCTTTTTTTTTTTTTTTTTTTTTTTTTTTTTAAAAAAAAGGAAATGGTCGCCGATAAAATGGATGCCCCGTTTTGTACCTCCCCATCCTCTCCCAGATCCGGCACTGTGTGAGGGCCCCACCCGATGAATCTGCCAAGAGCCTCAGCTGTATACGAGTTACGCCACTGCCGAATTTCGTGAGCTTGTACAAAACTCTGCTGGCTGTTTGAACAAATGATTAAATAATCTGTGACGCAGTAAAATAGCCGTTCTAAAATTGCGTTTATTTTGGTGGAACTCTTTGTTCGAAACTCTCAAACCGTTATCTCACGGTTCTGGCTAGAGTCAAAGCACATAAAAATGAAATACTTCAAAAAGATTTGGATGCTTACGTTGGTGATAACAGTTTGGATTTTTCCCAAAATAATTTAAAGAAGCATCCTGGTAATCATATAAGTCAGGAGGTAATAATTTCGTTTTTTTTTTTTTGAAGATATATTACGTTTCGTATTTCCATTTCATACGGCGCCCGCCCCGTTGGCTCAGTAGGCTGCGGCACCCTGTTGGTGTCCGGCGCTGACACGGGGTTAAGCCGCATTCCCACGATCTCTTGCAACGGAGGTGGGACACGACGGGACGAATATTCTACAATACGCCATGGGAACAGGGGCGCCTCTGCTAGCGGAGATGAGACGCAGCTACCCACCCTGTGTCGGTAAAAATCACAGGCGTATGTAGAGGTGCGCTGTTGTCATCGGTTTGTAGCAGCGGTGCGCATCCCTTCTGTTACTGTAAAGTGCTCTGTGCCAAACGACATTAGCAATGTGGTGGGGAGGTGGCGGCGAGGTAAGCTAGGGCTAACCTGCGGCGCGCGCTCCTCCCTACACTTCGGGTAATGAGGTCCCGTCCCGTCCCGCCTCCGTTACAAGGGATCATGGGAACGCGGCTTTAGCTGGTTCGAGTCATTATAGTGGAGGAAATTTTCATCACTAGGACTTATCTGGAGGGGTAGGAGAGGGTGTGGTGCACAGTTCCTGACCACCAGATCCATGCGTATGAAGTTAGGGCATTCCACACTGTTGATGGCGATTCCTCCGTCGGATGAGCACGTTAAGTCATGTAGCCTCCTTGGTATGTCTCGGAGCAGCACTGGTTTAACCCTCACCCTTTTTTCATCTCTCATATATAACACAAGCAACATTACACTGAACATACATTTGCGAACACTGTCAACATTGGGGAGGGCAATTGGACATCCTAGTTCATCACCTCTCTGGAAGTTACCATGGAGGGGTAAACATCGCCCATGGTAACAATCTACAGTCGGATACGGTTAAGGTACACAAAGAAAAAAGGAATTTTATGCAGCAAAGATTTACATCTTCCTCTTGAAAATATTCATAACAATAATTTCTTTAGTTCAAGATTGGTTGGTTTAGATAGAAAAAAAATATTTGTATGATGGATAGTCAATAAACAAGAAGGAAATTATTATTCGGCGTTACCGGTTCTGTAATATACTGCACTAGCGATAACTGTGCCCGGGGTTATCTGGAGGCCGAGAATAGCAGAGGCGGACCAACCAACGACACTAGAGTGGGACTCGCGGATTTATTGTCAGTCCTGGGACTCGCATTGTCGTCTTATCGTATTCGTATTCATGAGCTAATCCAGCTTAGGTTAAATCGTGACACTGATTACTCAACGATCCCGAGAATATTATGCCTGCTTCTTCTTAGAAGTGTGACATAACCCGCTCTTTTTTCCTTTGCGAATTCTCCCACATGAAAATTACATGCATTATGAATTGCACAAGTCACGGTTGCAACTGAAGACGTAATCTTGACCGCGGATTTTACACGTCTGGCGACAGAACACTTTCTCGTGTAGGCCTACTTAGTGACGTCCTCACTTTTAAACACGAGCACCGAAATGGAGAACGCAAGTCAACGATTAGTTTAAATGATTAGAGAACGAAGGCGGTTACATGTTTTCGATATATTCAGACTGCAAGCGGATTACGGTTTTAGGTTCCGTTCATCGCGTGTGTAATTTCGGGAATCAGCTGTAAAGTAATTTAACATTATTTGAAAATCAACAAGTTTTTCTTTTAGTTTAATTTCTTATGATAAGAAAGACTAGTATTTATTTATTTTTTGGTATGCGGAGTTGTTTCTTTGATGAGCAACAGATTTATTGAAAGGAGTGAACCATATGCCTTTATTTTTGTCGTTGTTTTCCTTGGGCTGTCTCTGTATTCATCTGATTGGAAGACCACTGTTACTGGAAGATTTCTATAACACTAAACCCACCTTCTGAAACAGGTTTGTACTCCTCTCTACGTATTGTGAATCTAATATTTCCATTCACATCTGGTTATATAATGATAGGGCCTTCCGATAATATCATTTATCCATTACGAAAACTAAACTGTAAACGTTTAAATGATTTAAATATGTGAAAACTCGCTTTCAGGTTTAAAAGTTTGTATTGTGTATTAATGAAGTGTTGAGTTTTCCACATGCAATTCTAAATGCCTATATGAAAATATAGAATAAAATCACCCAGTGACAGGTGAATACTACTTGGAAATGGTTGCTTCTGATTATTACTTAGGGTTCATCACAATTAGTTTTTTGGAATAAGTATACAATTCAATACACAACAATCAGTTTCCAGATCGACAATTTTTAGAAGAACGTCTTTTAACAGTGCAATGAATGTGCATATCTAAAAATAAACGTTTCCTGCTTTTTCTCCGTGGCTCTTTCATTAAACTACGAAGATTTTTCACACAGATTAATATCATGAAACACCTTAGAAACAGTTCCAACGAAATGAGAGAACAGTAATAATTTTTAACTCGCGCTAACAGCTATGTCTCAAGGCATAACTTTCTAAAACTGGAATGGAATAGTTCTGGAAATCATAGATGAGGAAAGAAGTTTATGGAAGAGTCTAACAGAATGAAGAGAGAGGATGACGGGCCGGCACAATTGAAACATGAGAAATAGATAGATCAATCTGTTAACTCACAGAATAGTCGAAAAGTAAAGAGAAACAATAGAGTAAGAGACGGAAATATATGAGGCGATTATAATCACCAAAACATCGAAATAGTTTATATAAGCTTTTATAAACTGGTTTCCATACGTACTTATTTAACTAGGGGTCTAATTCAATTTAGCGCTCTGATTGCGAGAAACAATTTTCACTGTACGTATTTCCGCATAACTCTCTTGGGGAAACCAATGCATTATTTTTTTATTTTATTTTGCCTTCTAAGATTCTAAAACTGCTCAATTTCTTTGATGTTTGATCTGTAAATGCCAAGCGAAAATACAGCTGTTTGTTTTTAACCACCAACACACATGTCCTGAGCTAATAATATTTGAACAACCGATCCTTCTGATGTCGGTAGTTCACACATAACTAAAACCACAATCAGTATACATCAGAAACCTGGAAGTAGCATTTCAGTTTGGCGCTACTGTTCATCGCCGTGACCCGTGGAGGCTGCTTATGTTTCGCAGTAGCGACCACCCACAGTGCGAAAACATCTCTAGAAGGCGGTGCCGTTGTCAGAGTTTCTGTGTCGTCAATTGGAACGTCCGCTGGCCCCCACACTGGACAATCAACCCACAGCTGCAGACCGCTATTAAGACTCACTGATATTTCGCTTCACATTCAGCGAGTACTTGTTTTAGTCGTTCAGAGCAACAGACCATTCGATGAGTAAACGACAAAATTGTAGGTGTTATATGAGTTTTATATAATCTACAACGGATGTGGTACTGGCATTGCTTTGTCTGAAGGTTACTATAAAGAAAGGACCTAATTTAATTTTCCAAAGACAATCCAATGGCTTGCTCTAATGAAGCACTTGGATCACGATACTCAGAAATGGCTATAGGGAGATTAAGGAAACTAGTTCAGAAGTACAATAGTTTATGCAAACTAAGAAATGCGTAGTTGCAGAAGTGCAGTTTATAATTAATCAGTAAATATAATGTGAATTTGTTTTAATACCCAAACTATGTACGGAACCGTCATAGAGCGAGTATAGCTCACACTTGACGGATTGTTTATTTAGCTATTTGTTTTTTTTACGCCTCGTAGACGTCAAGGTCATTAAAAGTGGGAAAGCACTGGGGGCAAGGAACGAAAAGGAATTCGGCCATGATATTTTGAAGAAACCAACCCGGAATTTGCCTGGAGCGATTTCGGGAAACCATGGGAAACTGAAAACTGGAAGGCTGGGAGGAGAGTCGACCCCGCGTCCTCTCGAGTGCAAGGCCAGAGATTAGATCTCAACCACCACGCTCAGTTTAGCTGTATAGCTACCTTCAACAATACTCTGGAGTTCACAGTTAAGACTCGTAAGAACTGCAAAATCATGAAGGAATTATTAACCACTACTACTCTGAGAAATAGTCATAAGCATTCATTTCAGGCAGATTCAGTTGCCTTCAAACAAACCATGCCTCATCCTGCAACGTGCTCAAGATCACAGACAATGGCATGTTAATTGGCAGCAGTGTCGAGTTTGCAGATCAGTAAAGCTTGATCTTGTACTGCAACGACTACGGCATATGCATTAGGTTACGCAATGGTGAAAACGATAAGCTAATGACCAGGCAGTGACTGCGCATTCCATCGGCACCTTTGAACCGGTAGAGATTTTCTAAAGCACTCTTTCGAAATCAAACAAATAGAGTGCGTCACGCATACTGAAGTTTACAAGGACCTCCAAGGGTCTAATGTGAACAAACGACAGGATACAGGTTGACGACTGATTAGTGTGAGTGATGGTGGGTTCTTCGTTCCGTAACGCTGCCCATCGGAGACGCGAGAGTGGAGATAAAAGAATCGGGTTGATGGCAAATCCTTCAGGAGACATTGCGATTAGACAAATAATAACACAACATAAGAGTACTGTACCGGACGTGTTATTTTCTTCCATCACAATATGCCAATACCTTTATCATAGACTCACCTCACGGATCCCCTGTGCAGGATTTACTTAACAAGAAACTATCTACAGGGTGTTACAAAAAGGTAGGGCCAAACTTTCAGGAAACATTCCTCACACACAAACAAAGAAAATATGTTATGTGGACATGTGTCCGGAAACGCTTACTTTCCATGTTAGAGCTCATTTTAGTTTCGTTAGTATGTACTGTACTGTACGGACCAATTCCATGGCCCCCACGCTCTCCTGACCTCAACCCTCTTGACTTCCATTTATGGGGGCATTTGAAAGCCCTTGTCTACGCAACCCCGGTACCAAATGTAGAGACTCTTCGTGCTCGTATTGTGGACGGCTGTGATACAATACGCCATTCTCCAGGGCTGCATCAGCGCATCAGGGATTCCATGCGACGGAGGGTGGATGCATGTATCCTCGCTAACGGAGGAAATTTTGAACATTTCCTGTAACAAAGTGTTTGAAGTCACGCTGGTACGTTCTGTTGCTGTGTGTTTCCATTCCATGTTTAATGTGATTTGAAGAGAAGTAATAAAATGAGCTCTAACATGGAAAGTAAGCGTTTCCGGACACATGTCCACATAACATATTTTTTTTTTTTTGTAAGTGAGGAATGTTTCCTGAAAGTTTTGCCGTACCTTTTTGTAACACCCTGTATATATGAGCTCATCACCGCAGGCGCTGATTTGATGGTTGACAATAGTTGTTTTCAGAAGGGTAACGCTTGAAGGTGGGACTGCAATTATGGCCACATACGCTTGCAAAAGGCATTTCAGTAAGCATATGCTTCCAGAAGGTAATTTAGAAGGTCTAAGTTGTGGGAAAAGTTATTAAGATACCGAAGCCGAAGGTGATTTTGTATTGAGCGATATTTCAGAACAGTCTACAAAAACAACGTGCAACATATGTCAGACGACATGATTTTGTTCCCCCCCCCCCCCCCCCCGCATATATCCAATCTGTAAACCAAGGATGAAAACAGAATTTATTGGGAAAAAAGAATTTATGCCAAGAAAATTTGCGCTTTAACTTCTAATGGAATAATCAATTATACAGGATTGAATCATTCAAATATTCTCAGCCAATACCTTCTTTCAGCTGTATACAGAACATAATTATGATAATTTTTTGAATAAATGCCATTCGGCTATTAATAACACGGAGCTAACCTTAGTATTTTTTATGTTTTCGTCACATACACACATAGAATTAATTTGTACTTTTGCTCCAACAGTAAAAATATTCGGATACAATATCATGTATATTATTTCTCAAAGCTGTTTTTTATTAGTATTTTTTTTTTGTGTGAAGAGCCACTTATCTTCATTTATAGCTAGAGAAAATCGATAAATGAGGTATTATTTTAAAGATTAAGTTCTTTGCTTTGGTAATATCATAAATTAGAAAAGGAATTTTTCGGAGTTCGGCCCTTAAAGAGCAAAAGTATCAATTTTTTTTTTTTTTTTTTTTTTTTTTTTTTTTTTTTTTTTTGCGACGACTCATTTATCCTCATTCTTAATCAAAATCGTTTAAGATCTCCGCTTTTTAATATCATAAAATAAGAAATAAATTTATCCACATTAAACTCAAAAAGGACAAGCCTATCAAGGTCACACATATGAGACAGTTCAGAGCCAAGCCACTAGGCGTCGCTGCCGTCGATAAGGATTGATCGCGTTACCGTTACATAGGGAGCACATATCACATAGATATCCGAAAACTGTGTGTTTCTTCTACGATAAGGATTTTTTCGGTTTTTTTAAGGAAACATTTGTGTTCCTATGCAAACATTTTTTTGTGAAATTTTCATACGGGCTATGATCGCATTACCGCTAGATAGAAGCAGCATATATCATAGAGGTATGGATAAACTGTTTGTGTTTTGTTCAGTTTCGTTGTGTTCCGGTTCGCTATCGTACTTTATTTTCGAAACTTTCGCACGGTCATCTAGTATTTTTTAAATGCCGTCAGCGTCCCTACTGGTCTGATGAACAACATTTAAAACCACAAACCCTTGAAGTATGAATCGAAAAAGGTGATCCATAACGAACGACTGGCAGAAGTTCATTTAACAGCGTCGGGGCTGCATTCTTGATCGCCTTAGCCCGTTGTCTTATCATCGGGTGGGTCTAATAACCCAAGCAGCCAGCTCCACCATCCCGATCACATTATACCCTACCTACCGGACGAATGATGTTGAGGGTAGCATTTGGGCTTCAGATAACCGCATCGCTAATCCTATCTAGATCGGGGCTGTATGTTACAGCCATTGCAATACTACATTATATAACATACTGATGACCGTAAAATAACATGATAGGCATGATAACACGAATGGAAGAAAAAATAAAGTATAATGCAGCGTAAACTACATAATGTTGCATCTACAAACTATGTTAGAACTCAAGTAAATTAATCTTCACGAGCAGATGTGTATTTGACTGAGAAGCAACTCTTGTATATACACATCCTTCCACAGGTATCATAAAAACAGGTTTCCAGTTTAAATCAATTTTTGTTCATTGGAACATTAAAATGCTGTTGAGGTTACTAACTTGAGTTACAACTGTTATTGGGTAATGCGTTTTCAGTTATAAATGTTGAGTGAAACGTAAATGAACACAAGATTTAAAATTGTAATACTTTAGTGCCAATTGTGATAAACAAAAACTATCAATAATTATAACATAGCAAGATTTATAGGTATTTAATTTCCCCAAAACACTGAAAGATTTTAAAATCAAAATTCGTAAATGGTAAAAGAACGTAGGTGATGCTATGCACTGAAAGAAATAAAGATTTTTCTTATTTTTAACTATGAAACTGAAAAGTAGGTGTGTAAGTTTCCACCAGATAATGTGATCCATTGCAACTGAATTAAATTCAGGCAAAGGTCATCGAGGATTTCCATCTCTTTCAGTTCCTACAATCCTCTGCCAGTTCTAATGACCAAGTCATCGACGAGTCGCAAAACTCAAATGAAAAACAAGAGATGTTATCAAAAATCGTTTTATTTCTCGGTCACAAGCTGCGTCTTTCAGGGCGACTTCTCCTTAACAAGCCGACGAAAATGAGACAGATAACGCTGTTGAATAGCTAACGGCCAGATAAGCCACATTGTTTCTCGCCTTTTTTCGTTTTGCAGCTGCAGGGCGAAATAAGTATCAAAACAAACGTAAAAAGAAACCGGCTAAGAAAAGATGAACATTTGCTTCCATTACCAGTGTCGGCGGGTTTTTCTGAACAAATCGGTGCCAGTAACTACGAGAACATTATATTTTTTTATGTGAAGTCGTCTTTTTACAAGGGATTATTAGAATCTTTAAGCTTATTCAGCAGATAAAACAAATCAGTTCTGAGAACTCAGACCACATGAAGAGTTCCTTGCATCCGATGTGGCTGGAAGAGATGCAGATCATTAATAATTATACAGGGCAGCAATAAAGTAACGTCATGCTTCTTTATATAACTTTTACAGACCATATTTAATTTTCCTCTTAACAGAAAACACACACATTTAAAGTAATTCCCTTTATTAACACATCGTGGAGTCTATCTGGAACACTATGATACGTACTCAAAAAACAACTGAATGTAGTTATCCAGTTCCTTGGAGCTGTTCTCAATGTAAACAGTCATCTCTACACTAATTTGTGAGGTCTTACCCTGGACTTCATCTTTAACCAGACCCTGAAGAAATAAGTCCACAATGTTGGATATTAATCAGGCATAATCTTACAAAATTTGTAGTCGCCTGTCTGGACCATCTTCCGACAACCCATACAATCGGAAGTGGAATATACACTTTGAACTTCTACTCATGCAATATCCTCCGCATTGATTAACATGAATTTCGAGAAACTTTACAGCTAATCGTATGGACTTGCTTGTATTATTCCTCACAGTCATACAGTGAGTTCACTTTCCTTAGTCCGTACTTTTCTTAGGGGGCGTCCATTAATTACGTGAGGTGAAATAGGGTGGGGGAGGTGTGGGGGGGGGGGGGGTCTGCACAGATCTCACCAAATCTCACCTCGGCCTCTGGATCCTAAACAGTATTCTTCAGATTGTAAACAGTCCTACATGGTGGTAGATTACACTCGAAATGTTCTCTCCATTTAGTCAATACAGCACTTACACCCATTTTGTATCTGGTTTTCTCCGCGAGAATTCTTTCTTCTTTCGAAAACATCTTGCAAAGAAAATGACTAACCCGAAGCTCAAAAACATTAAGTTGTTACTGACTAGTCATTTTCTGTTCTTAACCCTCTCGCTGTCATTATTACCAACGTAGAAACATGTAATTTAAACACAAATTACATTTATAAGCCTTAAAAAGATAATTGGAATTAAAATTCGTGAATCTAGTACACGGTCTTTAGCCCCTCACATCGACTTGTACGTCTAGTATACTTGAACGGTCAAAATTATGCTTGCATCTGCTGCAGAGTAATTTATTTGGTTACAAACATATGTGTATTCGGCTTCAATGGCATCATCTTTACAGGTCTTTAAAGGCCTCATATCAGTCTTTAAAGGCCCCATATTTCAAAGTCGTGATCCGGCGTCACAGGAAATCCTGTCTCTGACGTATACAATCCATTAGTATTCCTGAGGTTTTTTTTTTTTTTAAAAAAATAATTAACTAGTGTTTACGTCTGGTTTTTTCCGCATTTCAATTTCCTCACTTCATGTGTCAACATTTATGATAGTTTCCTACACCCATAAAACACTAAGGCTCTCCCTCCCCCAGAACCACCACCAGGCACGTACACGGCGTACACATCAAAGTATTTCTCCCTTTTGCGTCAATAAGCAGAATGGCAAAATGCAGCAAAGATTCGAACGCTCTGTCAACGCCCTCTTATAGTATGGCCCCAAGACCTCGTGTCTTGGTTCGTTAGACGTTTTAAAAATAGGCGCTCTTTCTATTGTAGCTTCAGTATGGGGAATAGAAAAGGGCGAATGAGCGAGCACGCACAATTGTAATAGGACCTTATGAGCCAATACGTCATCGTCAAGCAATTAGAACTTTCACACAGAAATAACGTCATTTTCATCCCTGATGATATAAGTCCGTATATTTCGACTGACGAAAGTATAGCACTGCTTGGCTTTCAAGACCTCACCACTAAGTGATGTGTTACCTATCCAATCTGAAGCAGCTGGTTGAGAAAAAAAAGGGAGCCTGGTGAGGGGCTGTGGTGGGAGGGGGGAGGGGGAGAGGGGGGAAGGCATCTGTCTACTACGTCGGGCATTGAACCTACGTCCAAGTAGTACTGAATGCTTTAAGCCAATTAGGTATGCCATCTTCTGCACTTAGAATCAATGTATACTGCAGAAATAAAAAGAGAAAGCTATTTAACAACAAACTTAGTGACGTATCAGCCATTTGCCGCCTGTACACTTTGACGAAGAACTGCTGAGAAGTGGGTAGAAATGCTAAACCGCTTGTGCGTTGACCAGGTGACCCGCTACCGTGATATTAACTGCAACTGAAATGTTATCTCCAATTGACGCCCGAATATCATTAAACTGCAGCCTGAGACTCGAGGTGTAATTTAGCGTCCACTTTATTACCCTGCTCTCTGCGGTGTAACGGACGGGGCAGGTCATAAGAAGTCCGAGTGGATTACGGCCGCTATCGGGCATTAGCTCGTTAAGGAAAGCAACGGGCTCTGACGCGCGAGATGGCAGGGATTCATTAACGTTACTTCTCCTCGTACATTTTCCTCTAACCCTTCCTCCATTGATGGTTTTACAGTGTTATACAGCACCATACAACAAAGTAAAAGCACGGTTCAGATGGTTCTGTACCATTGATTATTCCGTATTATAATAGCTAGCGTGTTGGGTGAGCGGTTAACATTCTGGCATCGCATTCGGGAGGACGCAGGTTCGAATCCCCGTCCCGCCACCTAAATTTGGGTTTTACACGATTTCCCCTCATCACTCGAGTTGAATGCCTGGATGCTTTCTTCAAAAGGCCATGGCCGAATTCCTTCCCGTTCTTTGTTCCCAGTCCCATCCCACCTCTAATGACGAGGCGTAAAGCCATAAGCATGTATTGTAATCACAATTTCATTTACCTAATATCATAAAGATAAGCGTGGTTCTCAAAGCGTAAGTTGGTTGGACTCTACAGAAGGAGGCATTCTAAGCCTGGTATCAGAGGTAGGACGGATATTTTCTTTCCTCCTTACATAACCCGGTAATACTACCGGGTAAAGGGGACCTACACTTTAATCTGAACCATGGAAGCGTTGTCCTATTTCACATTACATAGCAAGCTGTGCCAGAGGTGAAGGTCGAGTTAAGGGCCTTTAAAAATTCCCGCCGAGATAGGGATTCGAGTCGGGAAACTTTCGATCTCCAGTCAGACGCACTAACCACTGAGCCTAAAGACTCACCGAACGCCATAAGAAAATTAAACTTTCGTCATATTCCATGTATATTGATTTGCCGCTAAAATCCCCATCTATGTCGAGCCCGAGGGTTTTTCATACTACGCTCGTAGTTGGATGACAACGAGTAGAATTTGGATGCACTAAGAAAACTATACAAGGATTTTTAATATTATGGTTATTCGTTATCACTCCTTTTTGTTTTGCTTCTGGCTTTACGCCTCGTCGGCGTATAGGTGATTAGAGGAAAGGACTAAGGGAAAGGTACGGGAAAGAATTTTACCATGATCGTTTGAAGGAACCAACCCGACATTCTCCCGGAGCAAATTGGGAAAACCATGTAAAACCCCACTCTTATGACCGGACGGGGATTCGAACCCACAACCTGCCGAATGCGAGGCCTGAGCGTTACCGCTTATCCACCACGCTTGGTACATTCTACATTACCACTTCTAACGTTCCATCATACTGAAACGATGCGAATGTATAACTCAACTCGGCTAAAAATTTTACACTAAATACCTGATTCGCATCTCGTGGCCGAAGTTGTTATGCAACAGTAATTGTACCTGTGACGCTCAACATGGAGTTACCTGGTTTGAGTCCCGGTGATGGATGAAATTGTATTTATGAAACATCTCCACAGAGTGAACGAAGTGAGGGCGCTCGACACTTTATGATGATGCGCCCGTCGAAAGGAGACGTTAAGTTTAATAGCCTCCTGAATGTCTATCGGAGAAATAGGCTTGAATGTGCCACCTACGTATTCTATCCTCTCTGTTCATGTATAATGGACTAACCATTACAGTAATATTTACAAATAATTGCACTAACCATATAGGAAACCATCTCTGGATGGGACACACCATACTGGATAATCATTAGCGACTGGGATATTGGGTATAACACGTATTTTGGCTTTTCCAGTTAGCTGGGATACTACGGAAATAATTACGTGTAATATTCTTCACCCAAGATTTTATTATTCTTAAAGTTTTGCAAATCATTCGGAGAACTATTGCTCGAATTCACAGCTGAAGATGCACAGGCAACCTATGCTTACACTTATTTAGTACGTGACTTTTGCAATTAGCGAAGTACAGGGCGTTCGCCGGGAAACGCAACCCACTGTTAGCGCTACAAGGAAGAAACTGCTCCCGGCGAGCGAGCGCTCAGTTTCCGGCATTGTTCGACCGTCGGCCGCGGACTATTTCATAATAATTACGCTTCATAAACTTCATAAACTTGTGTGCTAAGCATTTAAATGTGACGTAATTCATTATCTTACCTTATAAAAGATGCTGGAAGTGTTGACCCTCTTGTGTAATGCACATTTCACATCTTCTGAACATATTTCGAGACACACGCTGCCCTAACTGACTTAATGATTTTTTGGGTGACTGTTCTAGTCGAAAAGCGATATCGTCAATTTTCTCCTCTGTGAGAATACGGTTGACCGACAGTCTCTTTTTGTTAAAAAAAAATGAACCCGTTTCTCTTACTTTTTTAACCAGACGCAGAATTGTTGATTTAGCTGGCAGTAAAGCGCCAGGAAATTCGCGACGAAATTTACTGCGACACTTTTTAAACGACTTCTTCTTCACATATGTATCGTAGAGAAATATTCTTTGTTGCAAACTGTAACGTACCATAATTTTACTCACACTCAAACACGGTACAGATTAATAAGAGTATGAAGCCCCAAACCAGCCAAACCGCAAAGAAACGTTTATTCACAACACTGGTTAATAAGAGACTGAAGTCACAAACTATCTACAATGCAAAGAAACCGTTCTTAAGAATGTAAGGGTCACTGCACTTCACTGTTGGGGCAGCGGAGGTATTAAACAGTGCGGTGATTCACGGTGCCGCGTGGCGGAAACTGCTGGGTCCACTGACCGAGCAAGTTGCCGACGGCAACAGACTGGGAGGGTAGCGTTTTCCGGCGAACGCCCTGTATTATTCGCCTATTATGTCCGTTTCAAACATTGTTTCCTTTAGTATGATGGAACTCTGCTCTCGCTGAGATTTCAAGAAACAACTCGCTAAATGATGAAAAGGCCTTTTTCATAACGTTATTCATAATACTGACAACGACAGCTACTTGTTGTTGTTCCAAACAGATGTGTACTGGATGCTCTTTTGTAGACATGTGTATTTTAAAAGTTAGGAGTTGAAAGAGTAGGCCTAAATAGGGCTAACAAATATCAGTCATTTATGCATGCTGTGAAAAGCTACGGAAACCACCTGGATTTAATCTTTGGGTGAAGATGCTGGTGGAAGAAATTTTCGTTTGGTATTGCGACTACACTGGGATGACATTGGACTTTGGGAGGTGGTAAACACCTGTGTTATGTCAAAAAAAAAAAAAAAAAACGCATTTCACAAGCAGAATGACACAACAGACACCGTTACATGATAGATGATCTACAGACACACACTTCCCTCCATTATGCAGGTGGGCCATTAATGAACATGACTTTTTAGAGTCGAAAAGCGTGTGCTAATAATGACATGGAAAAAAAGTTAAGAGCGCTCAGGTTGAGTTTGCTTCTTGGAACTGTTCGCTACGTTTCGATTCGGAGGCTGAGGCAAGCGCTGTCGCAACTCTTGGCGGGCCACCTTGAGGTCACGGCTACCTACCGGACGAGCTCTCTCTCTGTTCACACTCAGTACATAAACCAGCAAGCCTGTTTCTGAACGGGCTGGTCAGATTCTGAATTCGAAGTCTTAACATTCAGTGGAAAAATGTCCAATTAAATGAAGATTTTTTTGTACAATCACTATTCGTAATCAGTCCTAACGTTGCATCATACTGAAACGATGTGACTGTATGGCCTTAGTTGACTAAATGCTATTAAAATGCACTCAAGACGAAGTTACGTGGTGAGTGTACCGCTGATGGAGGAATCAAGCAAATTCATCTGTAACTGGTAGCTCATTTCGTAATTAATTGTTGTCTCTCGTCGAAGTATTGTCAGCAAAAAAATGTATTAATTTACGATTTTCACATCAAATCTTCTTCTTAAGATGGCTTCACACGGGCTGTCCACTTAGCGGCCGCGCCGGTCTAGCTGCGAACAGTTGCCGTGGGAAGGGACGCGTCTCTGCTGGCAGGGATGGCGCGCCTCTATCCGTCACACAGTCGGTAAACATCAAACACCTGGGAAGCAGAAACGACACTAGGTAACGTGGTGGGGAGGTGGCGAGGGCCAACATGTGGCGCGTGCTGATCGGTACCATGGGTGCCAACTTAGGGGTTTTCCCCCTAAATTTAGGGAGAATACACGCGTGATGGGATTTTTTTAGGGGCTTTATAATTTTAGGGGAATTTTTAGGGGTATTTTTTTTTGTAGGTAGTTTATGATTTGTTGTATTTATTTGTTGAATATTTAAATAGCGACATCAAATCCTCGTACAGATCCTCGTTACTAAGAATTCGGACTTCTCTAGGGCTGAATATATTTTTCTGATTACAGAATAATATAAATTTGAAAAAAATGCATAGACTCAGTGTTTAATGTTAGAGCAGTGGGACGAACTAAAATTGCTAAGACTGAAGGCAAATGCTACATCGCAAAACAGCTTCACGATATCATGAGGAGACTACCATTCAAAGCTTTTTTTGATTTTTCTGAAAAACGAATTGAAAAGTGTGATACAATTAAATATACTTTTTCAAAGTGACAATGTTGAACCCACTAAATTATTTGAAGATTTATTTTTACTGTACAAAATTTTTTTTATGTTGTCTAGTAGAACAGATCCAAAAACGGCTTCCAGACAGGTTAGCAATATTGAAAATGGTTTCTGATTTGCACCCAAAGGTTGCTACATCTCAAGTCAAATCTAACATAAAACCAATAATAAATTACATTCCGCGAAATCATATTTATGGCAACAATTACCTCTTCAGAAGTCTACGATGATTCTGATGCAGCTGGCTGGAATCGTTTTGAAAACGTCTCAAAATTTGGCCTAACATTAATTACAGTTCCAATTTCGATCGCGAGTGTTGAACGAGCCTTTTCAATCTATAACATTGTTAAAAATAAGTTGCGTAATATGTTATCTATTGAAATGCTACAAAGTGTGATGATGGTCCGATTCACATTACAACGAAACGTTGGATCTTGCATAAAATTTAATCCTTCTACTAAAATGTGAAGTCTAAATGTATGATCTCAAAATCTCTGTACAGTCAGGACAAAACGAAATGGTATTGAAATATTGAATAATTTATAAATACAAAATATTACTAATAAAAATATAGTATTTATTTTTAGGGGTTTTTCCAATTAATTTTAGTGATTTTAGGGGTTTTGACTTAAGTTTTAGGGGTAAAAAAATTTGAGTTGGCAACCCTGATCCGTACAATTCGGCTGCATTGCGCGACCTATAAAACCACGGGCCGTGGGAAGCCACCATAAGTTTTCTCGCTCGAAATCCTTTTATTACCTAATCGATCGTGGGAAAAATCAGTATAGAAAAGAATCGGTGATGACCCTGATTTATCATCTTATTTTCTCCACCATTCTTGGATATGAATGATGACTATAGTTAAATGTACTTGCTGTCATCCTGAAATAGATCTGTCATGAACTATCCGATCAGTTTCAGACAAGAGTAAGTACACTTTATTATGTTGCCATGCCCTGTTCCAGGCGTAGGCGACTACCATGGAGATTGTGCCCCCCGATGGGAACTCTCTTGTGAAGATGAACTGGGATGGTTTCCCGTTGCCTTCCACAGTGTGTATTCGTATGTGTTATTGTAGATGGGGATGACTGTGAAAGTGTGTATGTTCAGTACAGAGTGTTGTTTGTGTTGTATGAAATGACTTATGAAGTGTGGTTATTCAGGTCCAATCACCGTCAACAGTGCTTTATGCTCTTCGCTCTGTACGCAACGCGGAGAGATTTGGCATTTAACCCACGACTTTGGCGGACAATGTGGTAATTAGGCATTGCGCCACGACCTCTCCTACCTTGCAGCCAAGTTCTGATTGAACTTCTTTCACGACCAAAACTCTAAAAAGCTAACCTCGCATCAGCGTCGGACACATGATATTGTCGCAACCAACGTTGTGGGCTTCACATCAAATGTATCCACAAATTTGGACTAAACAGTTCACGACCAGTGAATTCTGCTAGTCTTGATTTACGGCAGTTATACCTTGATCCTGAATGAATTTTCAAAAGGCAACTTTTTTTTCTGTCATGTTTCTCGACTTGTTTGATGCAATCTTCCATCCCTTCCTACCTTGCACTAACCTTTTCATCTCAATATACGCCCTCAATTACTTGCTTCATATATGCTAACCTCTGTCTTCCTCTGCAGTTGTTACCTTCGACTGTTCCCTCCACTAACAAATTAACCAATCCTACAAATCTCAGAATATGACCTACCATCCTGTCTCTTCTTTCTGTGATACTCTTCCACAAACTTCTTTTCTTGCCCATCATTTCCAAAACTCGTTCATTTCGTACTTTATCCATCCGCCTAATTTTCAGCAACCTTTTATAGCACCACATTTCAAATACTTCAATTTTCCATCTTTCTGGAATTCCTAAGGTCCATGCTTCGCTGCCATAAAGTGCTGTGCTCCACACATAGAGTTTTAAAAAGTTCTTTCTGGGTTCCAGATCAATATTTGAAATAAAAAGAATTCTCTTTTTCGTTAAAGCTTTTTTCGCTAATGTTATTCTGTTTTTAGTATCATTCCTGCTTCGGCCTACGGTTGTAATTTTACTTCCTAAGTAGCAAAATTCACTAACGTCTTCTATCCTATGTGACTCTATTTTTATATTTAATCTACTATTATTGGTATCATTTCTTCTAAATTTCATCACTTTTGTCTTGCTTTGACTTATATTTAGTACAAAATGTTCTTTCAAATTTTTTTGGAAAAGTCAGTGTTTGGGCTTTACTACGAAATACATGTATACATCAGCCAACAATAGATCAGTTATAAAGGTTAAGGATATCTAGGAGAAATCAATTACCCTGAAATGACAAGGCCACCCAATGTTGCTCTAGGAACTGATCAAGGATGGATCAAAAAGATGCTAGAGTCGAAGAGATCATCACATTGATACATTAAAAACATATGTAGGATTTCTGGAATTAGCTGCAAGAGTATTGCCCAGAAAGGTATGTCTGGAGAAGACTGTTGATCTCCTATCAGGAGTCATGATTAAGAGGCCGCATCATTTCTTGACGGAGTTGGGGTATGGTGCTCTGATTGCTTTTCCTTTAACCAAGCATAATTCTCTCTCCCCCTTTTTTTGTTTATGGCTTTGCGCCTCGTTAACATCGAGGTCATTAGAAGCGGGATGGGACTGGGGACAAGGAACGGGAAGGAATTCGGCCATGGCCTTTTTGAAGGAAGCATTCCGCCATTCGCCTGGAGTGATTTGGGGAAACCATGGAAAACCCACATCTGGATGCCCGGACGGGGATCTGAACCGCCTTCCTCCCAAATGAAAGGCCAGAGCGTTAACCGCTCACCCACCACGCTCGGTAGGCATAATTCTCTTAGCGCCACATGCACTTTTTTTGCCCCCGCGTACCGGCCGTCCTGACTGTGGTCTATTAGATGGTTTTCAAGCTGAACGCCGGGACGGTCCTCAATCATAGTCTCATAAACTACATTTCACGAAGAAAAAATACACCTATCTTATCACACCCTGTACATAGTTACACTTTTCACAGAGAGATGGTAACACTTCACTTCCTTCATTAGTATGTAGTATGATCTGGCAGCTGGTGTAAAATGCTTGACGTCAGCAAGAGCATGCAACTGTAAAATAAAAGCTCCAAATGTGACTATGCCAATGTTGGGAAAAGATGGTGAAGAAGATTAATACACACCAGAGAGAACAGGCTTGGACTTACAGAGTGTTGGTCGCATTTCTGTGAATGCAGTCTCATCTAAAGATGGTAGCAACTGCTTAATGGAGAGATTTCTGGAAACTATGTAAAAACGGAAATCTCGATGATCACACCGGGGACTGAACCCGCGTTCTCCAAATACCAGATCCGAGGGTCAACTGATAACCAGATGTAGTATTGTACAGCTTTCCAAATACTAATATACAACACCCAACCCTGTGTCACTTGTTTGGATACGCTAGTATGTAATGCAGAAACATCGAATTGGAATTAAGAATATACAGTTGAGAAATGAGGTTTAGAGGACTTTACTACAGTACTTATATCGTTTTTGAACACGTTTGCTGGCTTTTTGGTGTTGTTAATCGAAATAGGTAAACACGCTGCGATAAGAATAATAATATGTTTGGCAACACTGCAATTGATTAATAATCCACAAACAAACAATATAGTCTTCTCGGGTTTGCAGCCGGATTACCTTTGTGACACAATCCGACTGCAAACCAGTGAAGAATAAATTGCATTTACACGCCAGGAAAATCTTCGTTCACAATTCACTGACATTCGGAATAAAATTTTATCTCAGATTTGCAGATAAATGCAGAGCAACTGCGAAAATCAGTTCCATTTTCTACGATGAAGCAGCAATCCACCAAACGATTCAGAAATGGTCCGTTGCCAAACAGATTGATTATGTTGACGATAGCTCTGGGGGAAGTCATGTTGTTGCTGGAACATCTCCCTTAATTTATTAATATTTGATGTAAAAATCATTCAGCCATTATTCGTGTTACGTATTTCATACTCGGCATATTAAGACACCGCAATTATTCTCTACAGAGCTCGTCATACAGTATCGTGGCAAAGATGTAGGAAAAGTTTTAAAGACCCATGATGCATATTTGGAATTACAGACAGCAAACAATTTTAAATCTTTTATACATTTATCTTATGACGATATTAAACTGAACAAGTGTTTTTGAATTTTTTTATAAAACTTATCCGTTATTTAGTTTAATTTACTTTCCTAAAGAGGCTCAGGAACTTTACACAGATACAGGGAATCACCATTGTAACTACAGTATATAGCAACAATGCGGGCAGTAATATTTACTATTCATTTCATGGATACTAACTGACGGGCGCAGTGTGATTAACGCTTGATGAAGCAAGTTTTTTTGGCCTTATAGCCAACTCCAGTACTGTATTTTCACGACCTATATATGACTGCATTTCCATGTTTATATTAATTTGACTAAGCAGTGACTACATAAAACCAACAAAACCGCCAATAGCCGTCACTGGACTCGAAACTGCGATCTCTGCAACGTGGGACGAGCGTGCTGGCCTCTGCACTGCTGGAGGCGGCTATAATCAACTTAGAGCGTGACATTACAAAATATCTTATTCATGCAGGTTGAGATCGTTAACATTGCAGCCGAATGTGAGGGAAGTAACTGTTGCCTTTTACGCGCATCGCTTCGATGTGTCTGACACGGAACACCTGTCAGATTCTGTGACGTCAGTGGAGTGTACACACAAAGGCCACCCGAAAACATTTTTCGTTATCGGGCACAACACAGGTTTCGAAACACTTGTGAGAAAGGTTAGAGTGTTTGTATTTATCCATTATTAATTCAGTACCGTGATCAAGTTATTAGCATCACTTCACGTTTTAGGCTCTCATGTCTGTTGAACCTGCTTCTTCGTACGTACTCTACATATCCGCACAGTATTTTCAGGAATCTGTCGCCACCCGTTCTTGTAATCTGCTCTTTCCGTACTATTCTTCATTCCTTTTATACCTTATGCTATTATCTTTATACTAGTTACATCTTTATACTAGTTTATACCTGTTTTGGGTATGCTCACAGGTCTAGAATAGTTTCACATTTATCGCTATAGATGCGACCTGGATCGCGATTGAAACTGATATTACTAACAATTCTATTAGTTCGATAAATCATAAAAGAAATACAAAAAAAAACAGAATACACGTAATAACAAAATTACCCAGTTACAGTGAACACGCACACAATGTAAAAAGCAAATAAAACGTAATAAAAAACCATCAGCCATGATAGAAAAAATATCTGTGGACGCAGAATATAACCAAAAATCTACATCGAACGAATAAAAATAAACAAAAAGCAACTAATAATTAATATGTTTATTCAAACGAAATACACTTTTTCTTTTAGTGTTGTGGTAATTCATAGTGGTAGTTGCTTAACTAAATACAATTTTTACTAAATAACACTCATAACATCGATTTTGTAGTAACATCTCTGGCCGTAGTTAATCCGGAAACGAAGGTCTCGTCCCTTGACGTCACAGAGTGACCGGCCAATAACAATCCAGGAGACCACGGGTGGTGGTAGACGGAATGAGCCAACTAAATTATGTATAGTAGAATTGATATTAGGGATAAAACGATACGAGTAAATACAAGTACTTACTCGATACATTCCTTCCGATACCAAATACTTTTTGTATCGATACTTTAAAAATAAGTATCAAGTAGGTATCGGTCAAAAGTACTCGTATCGGTGCGTATACAAATATCGCGAATATCATGATTTTATTTAACACGTTAATTGATATATTAAACGCTCATCTACCCTGTAAAAATATTTTTTTGGTTGTCATTATTGCATTTTTTTCAACACATTCTTTTTCTAAGTTTGTGTTGTTGGCAAACTTGTTTGTCTATGCCCGGCCGAGAGAATAGTAGATTCCTCTTTGAAAAATGTTACACCTGCAATTATGAGCATTATAAATAAAGTTAGAGAAATTGTTAAATGGGTCAAGAACAGTGTTATACAATCAGACAAATTAAGAAAAATACAAATCGATAGTGGAGCTCCTGTGGGATGTACTAAAAAATTTATTCTTGACTCTAAGTTACTTTGGAATTCACTATATTATATGACTGATAGATTTTCAGATATGTCGAAAATTGCTACGCAGCTTTTACTCGATGCTACAGATAGTCCTGAATAGGTTACTGGACAAGAAATCGAAATATTGAAACAGGTAGTCCCCATTCGAATTCGTCACAACAGAATCTTATGGCCAGAATTATGTTACCTTATCCAAAATCTAACCCATGTATACTGTCTGACGGCGCAGCTAACAAAATTTTCATCATCAATAGAATGTATCACACTGTTGCAATTAAAACTAATGGCTGAATGTAAAAAAAAGATTTGGTCTCATTGAATTTAACACCCTTGTAGCTTTGGGAACAATTTTAGACCCACGTTTCAAAAAACCTCAATTTTCAAGATGCAATTGCATGTGGGAGGGCGATACATTAATTAAATAATATTATTAAAGAAGACCGACAATGTTAACCAGTGGATCTGAAAAAAAAGCAACCCATGAAGATTTTGATTTTTGGTTACACCAGAAACAACTTGCAGTTGGCCAAAAGCGGCGCCGTGCTAATTCAAAAGCCGATGAAGTTTCAATTTATTTGGCTAATCCAGTCTGCACTTAAAAGCCAACCCATTAGAGGAAGGGGAAGAATTAAAACCCGTATTTCCATGATTATACAAACAAGCGCGAATTTATTTAAACATTGTCGGTACCCTTGTACCCTGTGAAAGGCTTTTTTACAAAGCTGGTGCAACATCCAGAAATCGTCTAACAGGCAAACACTTAGAAAAACTATCTTTGGGGAGCAGTACAAAAACCGACTTTTTTTCATAAAACTAGTTTTATTTTGTCCTAGTCGGTATTAGTCCTGTAATGATCAATAAGGTGAAAATGTAATAAATATCTTTTGTCAGATAAATATATATTTTTATATCAATAAAGATTATCAATACTTATTACATACTGTTTTTTATTTATTCCAAATTTCACTACGAAAAATCAATCGATACGAGTAAGTATCGATACTTTTCAATGGATACCGAATTAGTATCGATGCTTTAGGCCCGATACTGTATCGAGTAAAAGTATCGATACCTCAGTGGTATCGTTTTATCCCTAATTGATATTATTGCTTGTAGACAGCCACTACTGCGAAAGACTCGTTAGGTATTGTACATGATAATACGTGTTGTTAAAAACGAACAACAACAAAATATATCATGTAATACTATCCGCTTTTCTTCAATGGTGGTCTTTTTTTTTGTACAATAAATACTGGTGATATGTTACCAGAATTAGAAGAGTTTCAATATACCGGACGATGCTTTACTTTTACAGCCAACAAAGTGATGATGATACTTGTTGTTAAGAACGAACAAGAAAAAAATATATCATGCAATACTATCCGATTTTCTTCGATGCTGGTCTTTTTTTTTGTGCAATAAATACTGGTGGCATGTTAAAAAAATTAGAAGATTTTCAGTATACAAGACGATGCTTTACTTTTATAGCCAACAAAGTGAAAACATTTCTAATTCAGGAGAGACAATCTTTCTATGGATTCACACTACGCAATGTTACATCACAGTCTTGTGGGCATATTAACGTGTGTACGAGTGGGAGTCAGTGAGCAAAATGCATTTACTGCGGAAATGAGTTTACACATACAAAAAACAAGTTTTGCTCAAGGTTACTGGCCGATGGAACTTTTTGTTCTTTATGACTGAATAACCTATTTTTATTTAAAATAAAAAAGCTACAATTTACTTGTGTAATTTTCTCTAGCTATCTGTTCGCCTATAAGAGGTGCCCATTAAGCTGTGGCGGTGTGCACAAAATCGCCTTTCTTTAATTTCTTCTTTTCTTTTTCAATTACAACTTAACGTCTCTTCGACGTCGCGGTAGTTAGAGACTGAAGATGATGGAGCAAAGAATTCAACCTCGACCTTATGAAAGCTTAAGTGATTATGGGGTGGGGAAGAAATTGTTTGCTGAAGACCTTAAGTGTAGATATCTTGACAAAATATTTGACAGTCAACTCAGTTGGGCATGATTCATTGGCAGTTAGGAAAAATATTCATAATCCTTCATTTATTGGAAAGGATGATGATGATGAGAAGTGAAGGAAGTGGTTTACAAAACTTTGGCCAAACAGTTTCTTGAATCTGGTGGTGTAGAATGGGACCCAGTTTTTCATTATCAAATACAGCGGCAACGCTAAATTGAAAATATGCAAGTAGTGATTTTTAAAACCACATGCGTGAAGGTAGATAGCCTACGAAACACTAATTGTAAGAGACACGACATGCACTTTTCATTAATGTAAGTATGTAAGGTTCTTCTACTGTAAGGTCATTAGAGTCGCGACAGGATTGTTAAGAAGCAACGGGAAGGAGGTCGGTCGTAAATCATAATCTTAGTCAAGGGATCATTCGCGTAATTACGGAAAACCATGGAAAACCGAAACCTGGAAGGTTGGACCATGAATCAACCCAGTTTACTTCCGCATGCCAGGCTCAAACGTTACCGCCCACCCACCACGCTTGCTTATTAAAACTGTAGTTTATTGTTTATCTAACGAACAGTTTTGTTTTGCGGAAAGATCAGTTTTGGCGCTCGTAGTTAATTTCCTCTGTAGCGAGGTGACCTTGGAGTCTCCCGAGAACACGGCCCAACACGGAATGCAATTACGCCGGCGCGCTCTCAAACGAGATTCACTTCCCAGCGGGCGCACGTGAGACAATCAGCTCCGGGATATCCGCCAGTGTTGCGAACGAAAGTGAGATTATATCAGCTTTATTACCCCGTGTGCCTCAGTACTTTTAGTTGTACATGTTAGCCGGACTTTATTTACCCACCAATGGCTGTCAGTGAAGAGTAGGTTCGCAATGCACAAGCGATGTTCACAATAATCTAGTTTGAAAAATGAACCAGAAGATTAATTCATGAATATCTACATAACATATATTTATTTAAAAAAATCGTTTCAGGGCTATGCCAACTAACAGACTTAACTTGAGAAACTTCATCCCCAGTGATTAATAAGAAGGAAAAAGCTTATGGAATTGTTGTCCAGAAGGCCCAGAATGATTGGTCAGCTGCCAATGGACAGTTTGGGGGCGTCCATAAATTACGTGAGGTGAAATAAGGGGGGGGCGGATCCGGCGAAATTTCACCAAATCTCACTAAGGGGGAGGCGGGGGCGGTCAACGGAAATATCACGTGAGGTTTTGGAAATTTTTAAGTCGACTTTAGGGGGGTATTTCGTCGAAAAGTGGGGGTGTAACCGGCTTTGGAAGGGTGAGACGTAAAAAAAAAGGTTTCAAAAAGTTGCGAGGGCGATTTCTAGTGGGGGGGAGGAGGGGTCTCACAGACCGGATCTCACCTGAGGGGGGGGGGGGGGTCGGACCTGATCTCACGAAGTCTCACCAGAGGGAGGGGGGGCCGGAAATCCGGAAAAAACACCTCACATAATTATGGATCCCTTTCGACTTGCAGTGTATTCAGCCTCTGTTGAGGATGGACCCACAGTTTTACGCGGAGTCTGAACCACGGACCGAGCGTGGCGGGAGAGCCGCAACCCTCTGGAATCGCATTTGGGAGAACGCAAGTTCAAATCTCATCCGGCCGTCCAGATTTGGGTTTTCGATGGTATCCCCAAATCGCTCGAGGAGAATGACAGAATGGTCCCCTCAAAAAGCCATGGCCGAATTCCTTCATGTTCTTTGTCTGTCTCTAATAACCTCGACGCTGAAGAGGCATAAAGAGCCAGCCAGTCATCAACAACACATTTTAAAAATAAACATATTCCTCCAGGTACCGGGAATCGAACACGCCAGCCTGAATTTTATAGGAAGCGCCATAAGCACTGAGCTACCAACCCACACAACTCCTGCGATTTAAACCAGATTTTCGATCTCGGTAAGATTACTATTCAAAAAAATATTGTGCGAAGAAATTCTATTTTGTTGTTCCGATAAACGCATCGGGAGCTGATACGTCTCCAAGATTCGTCAAACGCCTGCAAGAGCTTTGGAAGCATTATTTTCATACACGACACGTACTTTTACAGACTTTTAACACATCTCACACTTCATTTTCACCAATACCTTAGTAAAACAAACCGACGCAGATAAAAAAATTGCCTATAACGTCTTCTTTTTATTGTGAAAACCAAAAAGCAGGAAACAGATTAACTTTTATCAGTTTTTCTTATGGCTTTACGCCTCGTCGATGTTATTAGAGGCGGGAAAGGACTGGGAGCAAGGAACGGGATGAAATTCGGCTATGGACTTTTGAAAAAAAAAAAAAAAAAAAAAACATCCCGTCATTCACCTGGAATGGTTTGGCGAAACCATGGAAAACCGAATTCTGGATGGCCGGACCGGAAGTCGAACCCGCGTCCTCCCAAATGCGAGGCCAGTGCTAACCGCTCACACCACCGGTCTTTCAGCACCTACTCCATTACCAGATGTCGTTAAAAGTTACTGATAAACACAGTGGAGTTTGTTAGATGTAACTTTCGTCAGCTGACGATGTGTTATTAAAAAAGAGAGAGCTTTTATCAGAGGCCTTCGCAGGTTTGTCCTTCAGGCACCGACACCTCTTGCCTTAAATGTGATTTTCAACCTGTGGTCATCAAAACTGGTCTGCAGGTTCATAGCATTGTTATTCATTTGCTTGACAAATATTAAGAGTATCTGGAGATTTTCCTCAATTTTTGATAACACTGATAAATAAATAAACGGACCGGCCGTAATAAACATACAGTACAGTGCAGTGCGGTGAGGTGTTGTGCTAAGGGAGTGTGCATAAACCACGTAGCTCCATTTTGGCCTCCTGTGAACCCCCCCTCCCCCCCACGTAGCCCGACGCGGCTTTTGCCTCTACCCCCCCCCCCTCCCACGTAGCACGTAGCCTTTTTCCCGATTGACTCCAGAAGACATTTTGTACTGTTTTCTCTTGTCAGATTATCATAAATTACATACGGGGATAATTAAATGGCAGAAATAAATATTTACATGCTGCTGTGTGTCTTGAATCTCATTTTAACTATGGCAAATAATATGAACGGAAAGCTACGTGGCCTGGCTCGAAACCCCCCCCTCCCCCCACGTAGCCCAACGTAGCCTTCCAGCCAACCCCTCCCCCCCCCCCCCTAGACCGAGCCACGTAGTTTGTGCACAATCCCTAATCACTAGTGAAACAACGATCTGGAAAATGAATTACAAAGAAAGCAAAAATCACTGCTGCTGAGAGTGGAGCATATATAAATCCAATGGACCGAAAAATGAGAACCCGCTGAAGATGCTTCTGCAAAAGAAGTGGTCAATAAATTCACAAACATTCAATTGCTTTGGCGTTATTTATTTATCAACATTATGTAGCGGTAGGTGCCGGGAGGGAGGTAAGGGTGAAAACCTTTTACTTCTTTTATAATTCAAAGAAACCCTAGGCTGCTAATTTATTGGGTACTCATAATGGCGTACAGGCGAGGCTTATATATCTTTAACATTAACACATTGAAATATTAATAAAAGGAACTAAGCAAAGGCTCTTCTTACAATTGCCAACATATTAACAAACAAACAAAGCATTAAAACACCACCACATTTAAAATTAATCTTGAAACAAACTCCCAATATTAATTGGCAAGCAAGAAAGCTTCACACTTGATTTTTAAATGAAAGTTCCCTTCACAATGATCGGGAACCATAAATCAAATACAGTATTGACATTAACTGTATCCGATCTCAAATGCCGGGCGCCAGGATAATTTAAATTATCCACCAAGTGTGGCTTTAAGAAAGTCTGCCCCTGCTAGCTCAATATTTGGGGGGTGCGAGAACTCCTAATCAGGGGCGGATCCAGGGGGGGGGCTAGGGGGCTCAAGCCCCCCCCCCCAAAAGTATCTTGGTCCATCCCCAACATTGTAGTTTTGAGACCTTTTTTTATTTTTTTTTAGCTCTACGGATTTGAGGCCCGAGGAGGCTATAAATACTACCTTTTTCCCGACTCAAGCCCCCCCCCCCCAAAGCCAAAATCCACTGAAGGCAAGCCCTCTGAACCAAAATTCACTCAAGCCAAGCCCCCCCCCAAACCAAAGTCCGCTCAAGCCCCCCCCCCAAAAACAAAATCCTGGATCCGCCCCTGCTCCTAATCATTCAGTGGTCGTTACAGGGCTGTACCCAATGACCGAATAAAAGTACCACACTGCACAGTAGAAATATTATCGTGACGGCGATGTATTTCCCGTGACGGCGGAATTACTATAGCTCCTTGGCTATAGCGGACAGTGCACCACGTCCGTCAGCAAGCGTACTGGTGAGTGCACAGTGACCTCACTGTAAAAGACACGCTTATCGACCTTCAGGTTCGATGCCAAGACGGAGCGATCTCCAACTTCGGAAGATCCGCTCCTTCCAGTCTGAAGACTCGGAGTCAAGTCCTCTCCAGCGTCAGCAGGAAAAGCCTCCTCCCCGCCGCTCGTGGTTTACATAGAGCAAAATTACACCGGCATTACAAAATGCAAAGGATACTCTCTCTCGATTGGTTCTGCCGTTTTCAAGCTCCTCCTACCGGCTGTGACGATAGGCAAACATTGTCTTTCTCGATTCGTGCGAACTCGGCATAGCCTCGGACTTATTCGTCATCTGTGACCTCCAAACTGCCTCTTCGGAGACCTGGGGTTGGGATACGATCATTCACCCCAGTGTACAGTTTCCCGGAGCCATGGGATTATAGGCTTCACCAAATGCGTGAGAAAGGGTAGCTGGTGTCCATTGTCCCTGGCAGCCGCCGGCCTGGCGCGACAATCTGGCGCGTCTAACTGGGAGGTCCCACAAACACTGACAATCCTCTCCGATAATTCCTTTCTTATTCTTTTTATATATAAAAATATACAAAATATTATATATAAAAATGTACGGAATGACCCATATTTGGTCATTCTGTTACAGTTAGGACTATACAACATATAATTCACTTGCAATAGATCACCTCCAATTTCATAACTGAGTTTTCTTAGAAATTCAAAAGATGCTTTCAGATTTATTGTGTTACTAGTAGAGTTCCCAGCGTTGATTTACCCATACATTTATTCGCGTAATGAGAAACGTGTACCAAGGTTCATACAATTTGCGCCATCCATTGCCGGAATTAAAGAAAACCTAGATTCAACCGCACCCTACCAAGAAAGGAGTGGGTTGAAGTTGATTTACCTGTACACTATTCTTACTCGTCCGAAAGGATTCATGCATACCAAGTTTCATTGATTTCCGGTACTAAACTAATCGGTGATTTAGAAGCACATTTCTTAGAATGGAGTGTTTTGGACACTTTTAGACGGAATGTCAGTTTTAATTTTAGTCCAGGTTATAATTCAACGTGATTACATCTGCTAATGCTGCTGCTCGAAAATCGAAACATTGACCGCACATAAAAAAGTATCTGGAATGTTTATTCCAGCACCGTGTAGAAAATACAGATTGTGGATGGATTTTTAGAAAGCTTGGGGTCAAAGTTAAATTTAACATATGTCTTAAGACATTACGACACCATTTATTTTACGAATAATATAGCATTACCTGAAAATTGCTGAATCGATTTAGCCCGTATTTTTACAGTATCAAACATTTATGTGTCTCATTATGCTGACTCATCAGCCGCTGGGAGCTAAAAATTTTATTATTATGTTACTTCATCTCTCACTGAAGCACATTATTAAAATATTTTCGGTACCTGTACAGTTGAATATCAGGTATTCAGAACTGTATATCAAGTATTAAGAACTAAGCAAGATAGGGAAAAAAAATATTCTTTACTTTCTATTTGTTTCAGGGAGTTACGCACTGCGGCGCCTTTTTATTGTGAACAGAAAGCCAAAGACGATAACCAGAGACATTGTAGTAGTGGTGGCAGAGCTTGTGATCAAAGAAAATCTCTGTTGTGGTTTCGTTATTAGTTTCTCGTATTCATTACGGCCATCCATGGCATTTAAAAACTGACTACCACAAATTAAAGTAAAGAATATTTCAAGTTTTGTTTAGTGTGCAAAATAGTTATTATTTTAAACTGGTTTTTTTACTTTCATTAAAGGTTACGGTCAGAGATATTCTAGTCGTATGTTTATTGGGGAATGCAACATCTAGTCGTTCCATCTTTGGTACTTGTCACCATACGTTCAGAATTTCATTTAATGTTCCGGCGTTGTCACGTTGTAACATAAGATGTAGGCCTACCAAAAAATCAATTGAGATTCTAAGTTTTTAAAACTGTGAAATCCTCGTCGAAATCTGCTCAGTAGTTTCTAAGTTTTTCTAGTTCAAATTTATACGGTTTTCGTTTTATTAATATAGATAATGGTACAATACAATAGGTCCCAAATATAATAATATACACATAGGTAAAAAAATTGGTCCAAACAAATTAGTGGCTCGTAAAGTTATTTTTGACATTTTACTGATTTTCGGGTTGAAAGAGGATATTTTACTGGTCTTGGAATTGAAAAAAGTTAAGAAATGCTGCTTTAAATCACCGTGGGCAGTCAGTACAAAATCTTGCCCTTTATAAGTTGCATCCTTCCGAACCTTCGAGAGCAGTAACATGCCCAATTTGAAATTCAAGCTACGATTATTTTCCCGCTGTAAGACAGGTGTTCACCCGGTGATCCAGCACACATTGTTCCTGTGCCACCTGTGTAGCATTGCTATAAGCCGATGGACAAGTAATGTGAAACCGCGACTACTCCAGGAACAGGTTTGTCTACCCTTTTGACACTCCATTACCGACCGCTTATGTGTGTTATGAGTCGGGGCTGGAACGACACCGCATACCTCGCACACCCTGTGATTGCAACTGCACTGTGGACGAACATCTACTCTTCCCGGGACAGCTCACACAGCTAATACTCTGATGGATACAAACGATATTATTTTAAATTAGTTGTGTTCGCTTCAATCCAATAAAAGAGCATACTCTGGAAGTTGTACCAGTACAAGATTTTAGTCTTAAAATTTTTTCCTCTTTCGTTTAACCCTCCTTGGGGTACGATGAATCAGTCACTTCTTTGCATGTTGTTCCTTGCTTTGCGCCCAGTATTTTTCATTATCTTGGACCTTCCTCTTTTCGCCTCTTCCGTATGATGGGTTTAGACTTTATTTTAGTTTTTTCTTGGAGCCTTATCCTTTCATCATTAAATTTTATCTGCGCTCTTCTATCGGGTAATGACTTTCCCGTAATTTTTAATTCTCTTAGGTCTTTTCCAATTTCTGTGAACCAATTAGGCTTCGATGAACGGTTATGGAAGAAATCAAAAATTTGTTTGGTTAGTTTACCAGAGTTCATTCTGAGAAGATGTCCGTAGAAATTTAGTCTCCTTTTACGCATAGTATCTGAGAGTATTTCAATTTTTTTTTTGTAGAGAGTTTCGTTCTTGATGTATACTAATTTATTATCTTGAAATTTTGTTCCTATGATTTTTCTTAACATTTCCTTTTTTGTAGTTCTTGTTGTTCTATCTGCCCTATGCGACTCATGGTTAGAGTTTCTGCTTCGTACAATGCTTCCGAATTTACCACTGTTTTGTAACGCTTAATTTTGGACCCCCACGAAAGGGATTTCTTGTTATATATCTCTCTTGTCAATTGGAAGGCCAATTCAAGTTTATTTTTTGCATTCTATTGACTTGTGTTCTGTTGCATTCCAACTAATCTATTCCCTCAGATATTTAAATTCTTTTACTATTTCTATTTTTGTTCTTGAACTTACAAATATTTATGTTGGTGTTTATTGTTTGTCACGATTTTCGTTTTTCAAAGGAAATTGTAAAACCTATTTTAGCTGCTTGTTTCTCTAATTCAAGGATTTGTTCTTTCGCTTCCTCGATTGTTTCAGCCAACAGAGCCATATCACCCTCAAAGGCAATGCAATTGATTTTTAGATACTTCTTTTTGCAACCCAGTCTTATTCCACTTTTTATATTTTTGTTCGATTCTCTTATTACTTTCTCAGGTGCACAATTAAACAATAACGGCGAAAGTCCATCCCCTTGTCTTACCCCAATAATATTAAAAGTTAAAAATGTAAGTTAGTTTCTGAACAACTAAAATCATCCCACATATTTTTCTGTGTTAATTACTAGATTCTGAAAACTTCTGGAAACCCTTATTGTTTTCCGCACGTATAGACAGTTTTCTGGGATTTTTAGCAGAAAATTTTATCATTACGGACCTAACGCTGTAAGTTTGGTGTAGATAAGTAAGTAGCTAAACAGAGAAGCTACAGATAATTTTATTCTATTTGTACAATGTATGACTACTTGTGATCTTCTTGGATATTATACTCACCGTTAGCAGTTTTTTCTTTTGGTTTTACGCCGGTTATTAAACCGGGAAAGAACTGGGGCAAGGAACGGGAAGGAATTTGGAAGATGTTGGTTCGATGCTTTGTCCGACCATCAAGATTTCGGTTTTCTCTGATTTCCCAAAATCATCCCAAGCCCCTTTTACCACCATTCGTCGCGCGACTGTAATGATCTCAAAGGGCTGCTTAACGACTTAAAAAAAAAAAAAAAAAAAAAAAAAAAGATTCGAAGTGCTGATTTGAAGATCTCTGTTCGAAGACTCTAATCTGATTTACTGGGCCACTCTCACAACAAATACCTACTCACTCCGAAATTGAGAACTAACTGATAACAGTAATATTAAAATTAGTAAAAAATTCACAGATCCGTAAAAATTAAATTCCGACCTTTCTTTATTACTATCACTTGTCTGCAGGTGCACTCTTTAATCTTCGATATTTAGTAACAAACTTAGCCTAAGACGCTCTGTTATCTTATCTTTTTTTGCCTTTGACATTACGCCTCGTCGACTTCAAGGTCATTAAAGGCGGGAAAAGACTGGGAGAGCAAGGAGCGGAAAGGAATTCACTTATGACCTTTTGAAGGAACTATTCCAGCGGCATTCACGTGGACTGATTTCGGGGATCATGGAAAATCCGAAATCTGTATGGCTGGACTGGGAGTCGAACAGTCGTGCTCCAGAATACGCTCACTCACCACTCTCGGTTCTTTGTTATCAGTGGCGGCTAATACAGACGATTAGAGTAATTAACTGTATAAACTAATTTCCTTTTTGAGGAAATTAATCTAAAGTTCACAACGAAACTTTAGGTGGCAATGGTTCAAACGCTTTCTTAAAATCGCAAAACTGAGGTTTAGTCTACGATGAAAAGGCTATATTCTCGAAGAAGATAAGGCGCAGAGAATGTATGGCGCCAAATGAGCTTGAGTGAGTCTTCTTAACAAGGTAAGGTAAGGAAGTGGTGCTGAACAACAAAGTAGGCCATTGAAGGAAATCTTGATATCTTCATCCGTTACTATTATAGGGGGTTCACTGATGTGTAAAAATAGTACCTTAATCTGTAATGTTTCGAGCGCACGCAACATGTCTGTGATAAAAGCCAGTGCAGATTTGGAGGAAGGCTAACTACTGTTATTTCATCACCTGGTGCCTGCAGCTCATAGCTGGGTGTATGAAGCGAACAGTCTAGGGTTCGATGCAGTGGCACCATGTGTTTGTCCACCGACTATGTGGACCACAGCCAGGGGCCAACTTTCACGGCTTGCGTCACACGTTACGCAGCTGCTAAACAACTGATCTGAGATAACAACGGGGAACTAATGGAATTATCAACAGGAGCAGTAACAGAAAGGACAGCGATGCAATATACGGGCGTGACAAGAAAGTGTGAAGAATCGAGTAGAAATCTTGCACAGGTGGCTGCCCGGTCAATCAGTGTTAGACGTAACCCAGTAACTGTTTTCCGGGTGCTGAACAAGATTGACTGAGCCTGTCAGGTGACAGAAAAAAAATGCTATAACTACATTGTTACATAACAAAATTCATTTACAGTCTGTGTAAGAGATTTGGCACTCTATCAACAAGTTACATATCTTCCTTTAAAGATTTGCAGAAACCTTGCTTTTAATTCAATTAATGTTTCATACTCTAATGATGACTGTTACTTGATTTAAAAAATCAGTGCTGGCTACAAAGGGACGTTTTAAGATGTGAAACAGATTAAAGTTTTTGGATGTGTGTCTGTGTCGATCCGCGTCAGTCAAAATCTCAATGAAATATCCTCAGTCATCCTTAAATCTGCAGTGGATCAGTGAGTAGACCTACCGCCTTGTCGAAGATAAAATTTTCTGAAAGTGCGAAGTTACGTAAGGGAATTTAGAAAAAAGTATTTTAGTGCAGATGAAAGAGTTTGTAACAGAATGACCAAATATGGGTCATTCCGTACATTTTTATATATAATATTTTGTATATTTTTATATATAAAAGGAATAAGAAAGGAATTATCGGAGAGGATTGTCAGTGTTTGTGGGACCTGAGCTAGACGCGCCAGATTGTCGCGACAGGCCGGCGGCTGCCAGGGACAATGGACACCAGCTACCCTTTCTCACGCATTTGGTCAAGTGTATAATCCCTTGGCTCCGGGGAAACTGTACACTGGGGTGAATGATCGTATCCAAACACCAGGTCTCGGGACGGGCAGTTTGGAGGTCACAGGTGACGAATAAGTCCGAGGCTATCCCGAGTTCGCACGAATCGAGCAAGACAATGTTCGCCTATCGTGACAGCCGGAAGGAGGAGCTTGAAAATGGCAGGACCAATCGAGAGAGACTTTACTTTGCATTTTGTAATGCCGGTGTATTTTTGCTCTATGTAAACCACGAGCGACGGGAGGAGGCTTTTTCCGGCGGACGCTGGAGAGGACTCCGAGCCTTCAGACTGGAAGGAGCGGATCTTCCGAAGCTGGTGATCGCTCCGTCTTGGCATCGAACCTGAGGGTCAATAAGCGTGTCTTATACAGTGAGGTCGCTGTGCACGCATCCAGTACGCTTGCTGACGGACGTAGTGTATTGTCCGCTATAGCCTAGGGGCTATAGTAATTCCGCCGTCGCGGGAAATACATTGCCGTCACGGTAATAATTCTACAGTGCAGTGTGGTACTTTTATTCGGTCATTGAGTGCAGCCCTGTAACGACCACTGAATGATTAGGAGTTCTCACACCCCCAAATATTGAGCTAGCTGGGGCAGACTTTCTTAAAGCCACACTTGGTGGATAATTTAATGGCGCCCGGCATTTGAGATCGGATACAGTTAATGTCAATACTGTATTTGATTCATGGTTCCCGATCATTGTGAAGGGAACTTTCATTTAAAAAAATCAAGTGTGAAGCTTTCTTGCTTGCCAATTAACATTGGGAGTTTGTTTCAAGATTAATTTTAAAAGTGGTTGTGTTTTAATGCTTTGTTTATTTGTTAATATGTTGGCAATTGTAAGAAGCGGCTTTGCATAGTTCTTTTTTTTATCATATTTCAATGTGTCAATGTTAACGATAAATAAGCCTCGCCTGTACGCCATTTGAATATCCAATAAATTAGCAGCCTAGGGTTTCTTTGAATCATATAAAAAGAAGTAAAAGGTTTTCACCCTTACCTCCCACCGGCACATACCGCTACAAGTTCTATTCTGTAAATTATCTGAAATTACAGTGACTTCAACAAAACGATTCAAAATTTAATTTCCCAATGGTGCAGCGAGTGCACGGAAGCAAATTATGCTGTTTACATGAAAGCGACACTACTAGACAAAATAAATGATGAACATGTTTTGATATAGTAAATTTAAATGTTTGGTCATATTTACCCATTTTAAGGTCATATTTGCCTGCATATTTCTCTACTTTTTGGTCATAAAGATCCGAACCCTAATGATGACATTAAATGGGAAAGGGGTTATTACATCACGAACTCCACATCGTCGGCTCTAAAGATATTTAAACAAAAGGACATTAAAGGCTCATACATGTAACTTATATCGTTCATGACCGAGGCAGAGATAAATATCATAACAGCTACAAAATAAAACCAGTGAGATGATTTCCTGTAATATGCAGTATGGAACAGGTGGTCAAGGTGTTACAGAGACCGCCCAAAGAGATACCAATCTGGCTGCCACTTTCTACGCCACCCGTTATTTTCACCGTTTTGAGTACGTAATAACTGTTTCTTCTTTGACATATAATTACATGACTCACGGCACACGTTAGCTTCGACGATGCAAGCATACTTTCTCAACAGGAACATATACTTTTTCCTACTGATACCTGCTGGGAACCACGATCGCTCGAGGCAAGTAGAACCCTCTTTTTTTTTTTTTTTAAATGAAGAAGTTGTACCCCAACTGCTTTGTCGCCGATACTGATGTTAGTGTATGCTGTAATGAGATAAACGTAATACTTTCAACTATCTACACACGGTGTGAAGCTTGTTTTCCGTATTTTGTGTTTACATGTTAGTTAAACGTTTAAGGATCCTATAAAAAATTGCGCCACATGGAAAAGGTTCACGGCATTGCCGTTACTACTACCGCTTTTTTTCTGAGCTGATGACGTAATATTTTTGAAAAATATTCTGTTTATTTTACATTCGTTCTTCAAATAAAGCAAAAAAAAATAAATAAAAAAAGCAATAGATAATTTGAAATTATTTTTGTACCAAAAAATTAATATAGAAATTAGTAGCAATAGTAATATGGTCATGTTAGTTACGTCCTTTCTTTTACGAGGTTGAGTAGCTTGGTGTCTCAGTAGGTTAAGGTGTCTGCCTGGAGATTGAAAGTCCTCGGTTCGAATGCCTGAATGGGGGTAATATTTCAGGCCTTTAACCAGCCCTCTAGCACAGCTTTCTGTGTAACGTAAAGTACGCGAGAACGATTCCATGGTTCGGATTCCGCGTTAAACTGCAGGGGACCTATACTCGGTAGGAATACCGGGTTAGGTTAGGCGGCTACTATAGGAGTGGATTGCGCAGCTGATAATAGACCCTGTCACCAGGTGATTAGGACCACACGGGTTTACAATATTTACGAGATTGGCTGCTACGTAAAATTACAAAAAGAAAAGCTACATTGTATATCCCAACGTAAGGAAAAATTCTGCGTGATTGTTTTGCTAAGCGGCTGCCAATTTTGTTTCTTAATTAACAGACATAAATATTGATTTCGGCTTTTTTAACATTCGAGTCCAATCATAGTGTTTGGTTTTCACTATTAATAACAGATTAAACACTCAGGACCTATTTCTTAACATCCTGAATTCATTTGAATGACGATCCCAACATTCAAATGACACAACGAGAAACAACAGACAAAGTGTCTTGACTTAAACGTTAACTACAGTGTTAGTGTAAATTTTACGAAAACCATTGCACTGAGAGCCACTTTGAGCACTTAACCATACATACCCTTATTTCATAGCCATTGAGGCAGCCTACAACATTCCCTTCAGACGGGAAAGGATGGGGGGGGCAAGGAATGGGAAGGAATTCGGCCATGGCCTTCTGAAGGAAGCATCCCGGCATTTGCCTGGAGTGATTTGGGAAACCATGGAAAACCCAAATCTGGATGCCCGGAGCGGGATTCGAACCGCCCGTCCTCCCGAATGCGAGCCAGAACGCTATCCGTTACACCACCACGCTCGGTGATAAAAAGAGGAATCGATATATGTAGATCGATATTTTGTATGTTCACTGTACCTCCTCATCAGTATGGTATTATTAGAAATTCGCGAAATGTAGTAATAACACGCCACAGTCAATCTATCATATTAAGTCTCCGCAAAAAATATATATAAGACGGCATGTTGCTCATCATATCAAGAAAAAATGCAATCAAGATGGCAATGAACTATTTAACAATCTGAACAACCTGGAAAAATTTAAGTTGTTTTCGTAAGAAAACCTTAAGACATTCAAACAGCAACAATCCTTAGGGACCGTCCATAAACACGTAGCTCCATTTTGGCCTCTTGTGAACCCTCCTCTCCCTTCCCTCACTTCCATGTAGCCCGTAACTTTTTCCCCTATTAATTCCAGAAGACATTGTGTACCGTTTTCTCTTGTCAGACTATCGTAGATTACACATGGAGGTAATTAAATGACGGAAACAAATATTTACATTCTGTTGTGTGTTCTGTACCTCATTTTAACTGTGACAAATAATATGAATGAAAAGCTATGTGGCGTGGCTCGGAACCCCCCCCCCTCCCCCACGTAGCCCAGCGTAGCTTTATAGCCAACTCCCCCACCCCCCCCTCTCACACCGAGCTACGTAGTTTCTGGACGCTCCCTTACTGGAGAATTTTGACAGACTAATTCTCTAATTTTTGTGGGAATCTATCATTCAATAATTTAATACTGTACACACAAAAGAGTTAACGACGGCTTAGTTTTAGCGAAGGAACCCAGAGTGAGGTTACGAGTAATGGCAGTCTTCTTTTTTCCTCTGCAACGTCTCTGAAGTAATTTTCTCCAAGCCCTTCTGTTTAATGAAGCAATATTAATGTTCTGGCAATTTGAGGTAAGCACCTCTCAAGTTAACGAGCGGGGACTGTTATTGGCACAGCGAGTAACGTAATCGATTCACAACAGAAGCGAGGCTTAGATAGTGTGTGAGTGTCTGATTCGGATAATTACAGCACTTGGTGTCTGTTTTGCGTCACCGTCACTCAGCCTTGGCAATGTTTTTCTGCCTTGTGTGGCACAGTTTCCCTGTGTACAATAAAATACGAGCAGCGCCCATACTGAAATAGTCTGATTTATTATTTATACAAAAATTAGTATAAAACACGGAATTTGTATAATGTTATTTTTCAATATAGTGTTCCCTCTTTTCAGTGCTTTGCGAAATATTCCCTGTGTTATACACATTTGTTTAGCAAAATGTTATTTCTGTTGTCGATATTTTAGTATATAGAGTGTGGTCCGCTTTCGACAAATTATAATGTTAATTTGTAAAAGACGCTTATATCTTTCGTCTCATAGTGTGCCTTAAGTTTTTTTAAAAAACTTCTGATGGTTACCTATTTGTTTTTACAAGAAATTTGATAACAAAGTGTTCTTCTCCTTCAATGTTGCCATTTAAACAAATAAGTGAGTACAATATTTTCTCTTTTTTTTATTGATTGCAACAGGTTAGTTCTTCCTCCCGTACATGATGTAAGTGTTACAAGAGGTTAGTTACGATCACAATTTGGACTGCACGGTCCCCAGATTAGTCCCCGATAGAAGCATGTGCTGGGATGCCAGGAGTAGACACATTAGATCATATGGTCACCCAGCACAAAGTGTGCAACGACTGACTGCACAAGACATACCCCGGAAAACATGGGAACACTTATAGATTCAATGCCGGCAAGGATCCACGAATGTACTGGTGCTCAAGGTGGGCGCACTTCTTATTGAAAACTGTATCTGAAGGTAAAAAACTTAGCCGTATCAATTTCAAATTGTTGTTATTTTTAATCGGTATGACCCTGGATATATCTACAAAGTTTCCTAAAATTCTACCATTCCTGCCTGGATGTTGGGATTTTAATTTACGTCAGTGTATTAAGCTGCGGAAGTACATTGCTTACAGTGAAGACTAATAACCAGTGTTATTAATAAGTAATAACCAGAGTCTTTTAAGAAGAAAAAAATTAATAAATGCTACGGGAACTTATCACCCTGGTATGAAATTGTAAGAACAATATGGATCGTAATCTGCTGATGAACTAATAACTATGGTACATCCAAACGAAAATAACACGAACATAATTCTCTAATTACCGAGGATAGCAAATTGAGCGGTGAGTTTACACGGTAATCAATGCCTTCTTCGCCATCTGCCCACCAGCCGAGATAAATGGTTGGAGAGTGTTTGAGCCAGAACCGCAATACAGTTGCCGTACATGGTTAAGAAGGCCGCTGAGCAATTTAGCATATATTATGCGGCTCACAACTCACCGCTGCCCACGCGAACGTTGCTGGTGCTTACGTCATCCGCCAATGACGAGTCGGCTCTAAACAGTGAAAAACCACAATCCGCAGAACAGACAGGTCTGTTCCTTGGAGCTCTTACGGATAGATGGATTCAATATTTATTACTATGACTAATGCAAATAGGAAAGTGTGATTATGAGGGACCACTCGTTTACTGAGATAAAGACGAAACTTTTCGAGTAAATGATGATCTTGTATCTGGTGTCGATTACACAACAACAAATGAAATTTTTGAATAAGAAATGGAATTTATGAAGCGTTTGCAATGAGACCAGATATTTGGTTCAGAAAAAGAAGAACAGAAGTTAATGTCGCAATGAAATGTAACGGTTATGTGCGATTCTAGTAAAAAGAAAATTGGAAATGTGAAAACTTAGTTAATGTTAATTTGATTTTACTGCTTTGCTGGAGTCTTTTAATTTTTCCATAGTTATGGTCACTTAAATGGAGAGAAACCTGACTGTAAAACAAATAACGTGTGTTCAAGAGTTCCCTTACTACCGCTTTTATAACAATTGTAATTTTTAGATCGCGGAACCAATCCAGTAATAACAAATATGATTACTGCAATCAGCGAAAAAAATTTATAGAAATCTCTGTTTTTATAATAGTTTTTAATGTCCAACATTTAGATCACTAACAAATGCCGAAGACAACTGCAAAATTAAGTTACAAGTGTGACCAGGTCCACTATAATTTCCGTCGGCTATTGTTTTGTTCATACGTAAATTTCTTTCCACTTTCTCTTGATTATTTTTGCGACGTATCTCACTATTTCTCTTCAGTCAATCGGCAATTGCGGTGTCTGTATTTTAAGACGCTTGAGTCCATCATTCGAGGGGAAGCGTGTTTGGTCTCTGGTATCGCCATACAAATTTTGATTACCGATGTATTCCAGAAATAATTCCAGGCGAGAACGTGGAAGGTTCCTTAAATGGGCCATGGTCGAATTGTTTCCCGTTTCTTATCTCCACCCCTCTCCCACTGACCTCGAGATCTTTAGAGACGGGCTCGACATCGACAAACCGTAAAGCTCGTAGTAAAAAATGAAAAAGGGAATCTAATGTCATATACTAATTTAAAAACACATTAAACGATATAACTACGAGAAATGTAACGAGAAAATATATATATAAGAGGCTACTGGTCAATATACAATATATTTTATACTAACTATTGTATCTGGCTCATGTAAGTTGGCACGCTATAGTGAAGATAGCACAAGACGAACACAAAACTTAATTAAAACCACCAATGCTTCAGGTCGAACTCGAATCGGCGACCCTATATGAGACCAGCGCTAGCTCCTACACTACTAGGGCCAGCTAGGAAAAGGAATTATTCTTCAGCTCTTAATCTAATGAAGTGTGACCAGGAAGAAGGATGTAGAGAATATATCAGGACAAGCAGTCAGTAACACTACATTCAGCAAATAAGATTCTGCTCGGTTCACTTTGAGACGGATAGCATGATGCGCGTAAATGACTGAGAATACAAGACAGGACACGAGTGGTTCTGATCAGAAATAGCGCGCAGACATGTTGTTTCCGGCGATCGTGTAAACGCAGACTTCGACAGGCTGCTATCGAGTTCGCTGCCCCACAGCCAAGAGCCAATCTGGACCCCGTCCAGCCGCCGGTCGCCGGCTTTTAAAACTGCTTGCTTACATTCTTTATTTAACGCGGGGACCTATAAACTCCGCTCTGATGGACTGCTTCGAATGAGGGCGCACAGAAACATAAGACTTGCCGCAAAACTATACATAACTTGTATAAGCCGTTCTCAGACCTTCCACCGGGAAGTGAACGCGAGGTTTCGAAGTCGATATTCGACTTCATCTCTAGCAAAATGTCGTGCTAAATATATTCTTGTAAGTAATCGTAGGTTTTTCCGTCGAATCTGATGTCACATACTTGTAAGTTGTAAGTCATCGTAGCTGTGAACGGATGGAGACGACCGTTTTACATGAATTCGTCACCGAGTTCTTTGATGTTTTAATTAATTCATTATCACTGGGATGGTTGGTGCACAAGGCAATCATTAACCGGCAAAAAGAAACTCAATTATTTTGCAAAGACTTACACTCGTACTATACTACTAATTGTTATTTATTTACAGTAGAACTCCAATTATCCGAATCAATTGGGACCGGACCCCATTCAGATAATCAAAATTTCAGATAATTGGATTTTTTTCTGAAAAATGGTCTATTTTAATTAATTACTGCATGGATGTTGAAAATGGGAGAAAAAACTATTGTTTAAGAAAAAGCGTTTTTAATCAATTAAATTAAAAGGCAAGACTTTTATAATTTAAGCGCACTAACAAGTGCTGTACATTAGTACAGTATGTATGTACCGTACTGTAAATAAAAGTCATTACTTGCTGAACATCTCGGTCAAAGTAAGTTGTTTGACTGTATTCATCCATTTTCGGGCAGCATGTGGTCACACTCGGGCTGACACTCCATCCACTTCAACGCAGTTTCAAGGCTGGCAAATGGTTGGCTACCTGATGGTCCCGTGTCTGTTTCAACTTCGACATTAAGGTCATTTTCTTCCTCGACACTTTCTTCTCTCACACTTTCAATAAGTTCATCATCATTAAGAATTTCATACCCAGGGCATGACGAATCACACACCACCTACTCTCCTAAATCTTCAGCATTAACTTCTGAACATTCAGGAATTTTCAGAAAAATGTTGCTGAATTCCTCATGTGACACGTCATTCCCATCTTCTCCTGTCTCTCCCCTTTCCTTTTCTTGAGCTTCTTTTTTCTTTTCCTCCTTTTCCTTCTCTTCTTCAGTTGATATGCCTTTCAACTTGTTCCACGCATGTCTTAATGTGACTGCCTTAAGTGATTCGGATAATAAGCTATTCGCATAGTCGGAGATCGGATAATTGGAGTTTTACTGTATGTATCTTATAGCATTCCACAGACTTTAACAATCTTGATATAATGTAATAAGTGATACAGAAACAAAAATGGGGCTTTATCTAAATTGTATGGAAAGATTTCGTAATGTAAAATTATTAGACGGAAACTGTGGAAAATTGCATATCGAAGTTTCAGCAGGTTAGTTGGCAGGTCGATTAGCCAGTAGTAATGCATGTCGTAGCGGCATGATCCACAACATAACAGTTTTTGAGACGTGCACAAGTAGCGGATGTGAACGTGGCACATTCACTGTCTCAGGAATTTGCAGAAGCAAAGCAGCGCCGACGTATGAGCATGAAAGCCCAGGAATTACAGCCGCAAAAAAAAGCGAACGGCCGTTCGGAAAACCTCTTAGGCTAGGACGACCAAGGTAAATTACTATTACACCGACGACGGCAGTGTATGAAGTCTTCCGACTTCCACCTACTATTACGATGCGTGGCGGATAGTGGGGAAATAGTCAAACAGCCAATCAGGTCACTTTAGTTCGAGATACACGAGTTTATGAGATATATTAACAGGAGCAGAGCGAATGATAGGAGAAGAATGGTTGGCTGAAGAAGGCGATTGGAGGGATAAAATCGAAGGGCAGCCCCCAATGGTGGAACGGTTATCGATGCGATGATACAACGAACATTAGGTTGGTTAACTAGTATACAACTGCTGGATTAGCTCGTAAGAACTCCCTATCAAAACGCGTGCAGCGACACTTTTGTACTATGTGGTCCATAGATTGCTCAGGAGCTCCGGAATCTGATGAATCTAATATATTACTGAGCTTGGGGCGATGGTAAGTAGGCATGTCATGGTAAACAAGTAGGGTCCCTGCTGCGAGCGAATGTGAGGTAGAGACAGGTGTTGCCCAGTGTACTCATAAAGTTCTGTCTCGAGACCATGCATAGAACGTTATTTTCACCTAGCCGACAAAACTTTGGCTTAGCATGAAGGGACTGGAGTCGCCGAAGTATAATCGGTGCTTCGCGTTCGAGTCACATACTGGGTGTCTCTTAAACTTTGACTTGATAGTACTGCATTAGCATTCGACACACAAACTCTTTCAGCAGAGACTCTGGTGCATTAGGGGAATGCAGACAGAGAGGGGCGTGGTTGGTAGGTTGACTTTCTCCCACCACACCCTATATGAAGCCTCCATTAGGAATGCATTCTTTCCGCCGGGATCTGAGTATATAAAGATTAAGCAGACGTTTCTCCATCCAGCATTGCTACTCACATCGATTCTGACTTATATTTTTGGGCCGTTTACGCGCCACAATATTATTTTAAACTAGTGTAAGCCCGTGACCGTTTTTTGCATATCGTCAAAGGGTCTAGAATAGTTCCAGTTTTTAGAGTCAAAGATTACGACAGGTAGAACTGATCTGACCAAATACGAACTTGCATTTCACCCTTAGCGTGAATAAGATCTCTTCGAAATGAAGAACTCAGAGGTATTAATAGACGTATTAAACACGGACAGGGAAGATCGCGCTATTGTGTAATTGTTTCAGAAGTCGTAGACTCGAACTAGCCGAAATACAAACTTGACTTGAGGGTGCGTAGACTTCCGCGGTTATCTTGGTTGTCCTGGAGGGAATCCCGTCAATTTATCGAAACCTAACGTTTCAGCTATCATTCTGTGGCTTCCGTTCAGAGGACAGACCTTTGAAGAAAGCCACAGAATGATGGCTGAAACGTTAGGTTTCGATAAATTGACGCTGTTCTACCCGGACAACCAAGATAACAAACTTGACTTGTATTTGATCCTAAACGTTCACTCTGCAAAATTTGAAAAATTCCCGTTTGCTTGAAAGCATCACGCTGTATTTTATTGAGGCTGGGAAAACATTCACAATGTAATGTTTGGTCATAGTGTCTGCAAGGGCCAGAGAACCTAATACAGATGTTTATTCTCGCACGTAGATTTTATCTCAGACTGAAAGAACTGACACTTATATCGCGAAGATCGGAGAACACTTCCATTCAAAGACACGATGTGATGTCACACCAAAGCATTTCGCGGTGAACTCTGCGCTCTAGGGCAGTGGTTCCCAAATGGTGGTCCGCGGAACCCTGGGTTCCTGTGTTCCGTCCGAGAATTAAATAAAATGTTTGTTGAAAAGAGTCATAACCGCGTCGTGAGAAGGCTATCATGCTTCTGCTTCTTTTTGTGACGACATCCCGATGCGAGACTTATTTTTCAGCTTACGATTATAAAAATGGTGATCCGTCAAAAAATGTATGATCAATTAGGGTTCCACGGCCAAAAAGAAATTGGGAACCGCTGCTCTAGGGAACCAGAACGGGTAAGCAGATGGGATTTGTTTACGGTGTTGGATATATTGCCGTGTGGGTAAACCAAATACATTTACATTTTAATCTTGAAGATATAGCTGGCAGTCACTGAGTGAAAAGTGTTCAGGGTTTACCGACAGTTTTCATCAAAAGAGCTCCCAACTTTTTTTCCCCTTTTCTGTCATTTACGTCTCGTCGAGGTCATTAGAGGCGGAAAAGGCAGGGAAGGGGCAGGAATTCGGTCATGGCCTTTTAATAGAACCATCCGGGCAATCGCCTGGAGTGATTTGCGGAAACCATGGAAAACCCAAATCTATATAGCCGGGCTAGGATTCGAACCCACGTCCTTCCGATGTAACCAAAGTGAAAGTTGAGTAAAGTATATGTGATAATTCCGGCCAAACCCAGAATCCGAGCCGAGCATCAGTGAAACCTTGGACGCTCATGTTACTACTGACAGTGAAGATTGCATATTGTCGTTAGCGACAATAAGCCGGCCGCCACAGCGTAATGGCAAGCATACTTTTAGCTTTATGTTCCGATAGCCGCACTTCGGACAGATCTGGTTTTAATTAGGTGTTGTTTTTGCTTTTGGTACCTGTATTGCTGCAGAATACTTAAAACCAATTGTCATGTATACAACCCAACGCAGCACATAGATTACGCGGTCCACATAACATAGATTAATCTGCTTCACTAGTATAGCGCTTACGACAGAGGCGCAAACTCCAATACTAGGCGCCCAAACCCCAGAGGGATCTCCAAAACATAACAGGCCATACATACAATAACAATAAATCAATCATACAGTCAGAAATGAAATGGAAAAAGTTATTGTAATTGGCTGAAGATCATTAAAAGTAAATAAAAAAATCCGCATACTGTTCATTGTCGAGGCTGAAAATCTTTCTGACGTTAGATCCGAGATCTATGAGCGCGAAGAAAATTTCCACTAAACTTAATAACATGTCAGACTACCATTCGTCTCATTTTGTTTCTGGAAATTATGGAACACCACAATCCGGATAAGTAGATCGTAGATCTCCCCACAAAAGGGTTCTTTAGAACTCTCTCACTCAGCCATGTTTCTCGCTGTGTGACAAATTACTTAGTTACTTGCGGCATTTCCTATCTGCTATCGCACGTATGATAAAAGCATTTGTATCTTTAATCTTTCACCGTGCTGTTTTTGTGTTAACGTTTATTTCAGTGTTAAAATATCTAAATGAGCGACTACTTCCTCTAGCTGTTTATTTATATCTGACACTATCTTCAAAACGTTGAGATAAAGAAGTCATTAAAAATTAGATAGTAGACTGTACTAGATCAAATCCAAGTAAAGCAATGAGTTTAACAAAGAAAATAGACTAGTGGCAACAAATAAATTTTGTCACCTGGATAGTAAATAGAAAGGTACGGCGTAACATTTAAGCAAGCTTAAAATAAAACAAACAAACTTATTTACATCAAAATATGACAATTTTGTCTACAAAGGTGCCTGACTGAAGGTTATGCAGAACCGGGCTGTAACTAACAAGGGGAGGCTGCCAATTGTAAAATTCAGATTCAATTAATTTGGTGGCCAAAGGTGAAATGTGAAAAACAGAAACATGCGCTTCTTCGCAGTTTTCGAGAAAATCGGCATTGAAATATGCCGTTACGTGCAAAAACTTTCTACGTTACGGAAATTTATTCAAATGTGTGTACAGATAATTCTCGGCGATCAGTTTCAACAATTATCCATATAATGAGTTTTTTTTAATGCGATTTTGTAGTGAAAAAAAGCGACGTGTTTGGACTTGATTATGTTGTTCGCAAACAAAGTAATATTTCAAAAATAGAAATATTTGTTGCGGCAGGTATGAAATACAAATATCGTTACAGTTGAAGGACAGATGTTCATTCCCGCACCGGGGGATGGAAGGGTCGTCAGTTTTTCCACGACAACAGGCGTTTAAAATCTTGTTATGTGCATAATTGTTGAAACTAGCTGCTGGAAGTCCTCTGTATACACATTTGAATATATAAATAAATAAAGTTGCCTGTAGTGAGTTTCGAACCGGCGACGACGTGCTTACGAGGCAGAGAACTTTCTCGCTGCCACACGCATCCTTGAAATTTAACTCACGTAGAAAGTATTTGATAGCAACGAAATATTTCAATGTCGATTTTCTCGACAACGGCTAGAAGCGCATGTTACTGCTTTATCACATTACACCTCTAGCCGTAAACTTTCATGACACACAGTATGAACTGAATCTGAAATTTACAATTGGCGGCCTATCCTTGTTAGACTGTGACCGGTAAGAATGCAGCAACCTAACTAAAAAGAAGAAATCAGAGCATTATTAGCGAAAATTTTAGATACGATCACAACGCAGGATTAAAGTTTCTAGGAAGTAAGCACTGGAAAAATGACAGCACACTAAGAAAATAGTAGAAAACGGATACACAGCGCATGTGGGAGCACTGACTTTCCAAACTTCATAGAACAATTATGAGCAACAAGATTTCACTCTATAAAAACGAACAAAGCCGAGAGACACGAGAACTCGGATAATGGTTACGGAATTTTTTGCCACACAGATCTGTTTGCGTTTCGTAATAAGCACACATTACTTTCGGTGAAGGAACATGACACCACCACCGTATTAAGTCGGACAATTTACAAACATAAAGGGAGAGAGAGATTAACACAGTTAGAATGTGTTTACGACTTTTGTAGCACTGTATAATCCCAGTATTTCCGCCGCAAGAAGACTGGGCTATAAACCCAGAAAATGGGTTCATTAGTCTCGAAGCAGCTATAAATGATATTACCCAAACGCCGAACACCATTATAAATATTCTAGTAACGAAAATTGTAAACTGCTAAAAACGGGAGTGCAAATGAATGTATCATACGTACTAAAAGATACAAAAATAAAAACATTTAATCTCCTTTTTATTGTAATAATTCTATAGAAGGCTTTTGTGCAACTTTACATATTTATTGTTTATTTACAAAGTCGAATCTTCGCTACTATACTGTTCAGTTTACCATAAACACAGATTTAGAAATTTCCTTTTTATGTCTTTAATCGATGTTTATTATTCACATTTTTATCCTTCTGAAGCGTACTTTTTTATATTAGAATCTAAAAATTAGTTTGTTTATCAAGAGGAAATTGGATTACTGTAGAAATTGTTTATGACAAAGAAAGTAAAGTGCTGGCGACAGATGACGTTTCTTCCATTCTGGGCAGTCAAAAAGGATGAACTAATACTTGACTGCAACACATAAAATTAAATGTTTGTAGTTATCTCAAGGTAGCAGTTACTGATTAAAAAATTTGTATGTTAATACAGTGTTGCATATTCATATTGTTTACATCAAAGCAAAATTTTGCTTAAAAATGGTGATAACATGACTTTAAATAACCTTACAGTCATTTTAAAATTGGTTACAGAGGGTCATCAAATTATGTCACACGTTTACGGGGGAAGGGTGTTTCACAACGTGTAAAAGGGGGCAATAAACCTGCTCAAAGTAATGCTCAACACCTCTGTCCCGGATAAGGAAGTGTTACAGATTGTAATCACTCGGTTCATTGGAACAGTTTGAAAGACACGCGGAATCGTGTTGTTAAAATAGGGCAGTCACGTTTCTGCTTGCCTTTATAGCCGCAAGGACAGATAGATGCCTTAGACGTGATTGTACAAGTATACGAGATTCCCTCATTCAGTCAACGGAATAAATAAGAACATTCTATGCCATCCACTTAAACGTGAATTGTAGAATATTCCCAGCATTGTGTACTACAATTACATTTAATGATGTATACCCCGACAAAACTGAGGATCTTTGCATTCTTGGAAGAAGTAATCTTTGCACTTGATGTTTTAGGGCAGGGGTGGCCAACCCAAATGATCTCGCGGGCCACTTTGGAAGTGCTTCATAACTCCGCGGGCCGCATATAAAATTGTATGTCCCCACTAGAGACTTTTTTCAGGTGAAACATGAGTTATTATTGTGTTTACTATCATACTTACATGTAAACATAGATAATATAGTAATAATGATACTAAACGCACATTTTTAAAAAAAATATATAACACTAAAAATTAAATATAAAAAATATTTTGTAAAAGCGTGATGAATCTCGCGGGCCAGAAAAATGTTCAAGGCGGGCCGCGGGTTGGCCACCCCTGTTTTAGGGTTTTAAGACTCGTCAACATCGATGTCATTAGAGGCGAGACACAACCAGAGGCAAGGAACGGGAAGGAAATCGACCATGGCGTTTTGAAGGAACCATCCCAGCGTTCACCTAGCGTGTTTTCGGGAGACTATGAAAATCTTATAATTTGGGTGGCGGTGACGTTGGAGCTGAAGCTCAATCTATCCCTACCAGCCCTCCTGGGTTCGTCGATACCTTGGTAAGTAGAGAGGGGTGAGGGCTGGAGGCAATGAACTGAAAGGAAATCGGTAATGGATTTTCGCAACAGCCATCTCAGAATTCACCTAACGAGATTTTGTCAAACCATGTAAGACCGAAATCTGGATGTCCGGAATTTGAGTCCTCCAGAATGCCAGACCGAATAATAACCGCTCTTCCGCCATAGTCTTACTTTTTCCTATGCCTCTTCCTCCGCTTTCAAGTTTCAGAATATTTCGGTTTTACAAAACTTATAACGTATGCAGTCAGGTGGTAAGACTGAAGTGTCATGCTACCTGAAGGTGATAGGAGGAAGGGGTCTGAAAATGTTTATAAACCGCCTTAAGATCCATTCAGGACTGTTGCACCATTCCCCACTTTTCGAATCCTGTTGTGTTCGCTGATGCGTATCTGCAATGAACAACATGCCTGCATTCCGAGGTGTTTGCAAGGACCCACGTGTGTGGTTCTGGCCGCAGGTGATCGACCCTGGATGTGCTGCCGTCAAGGGGTCAAGGCTGGACTCTAGGAACCTTGCGAACATCTTGACTGCTCTCTGCTATATGTGAGCCCCGGGCACTGAATCACCACCAAACTACAACGCTCAGTTCTAAAGTACCAGGAAGTCCTAAAAAAGTCTCAGTATGTCACCGAACAGAGCGATGGTATCAGAGAACACGGAATCTCAAGAAATAATTATTAATATATACAAATTAATGCAAGCGTGGTATTGATATATTAGTGGAAGCCCGGGACCGTTTTTTTGCGTATCGTCACGGGTCTAGAATAGTTCCAGTTTTTAGAATGAAAGATTATGACAGGTTGGCCTGATTTGACCAAATATAAACTTGACCTGTGTTTCAGGGTGAATAAATCTCTTGAGCTTGACGAACTAAGAAGCATTAATAGAGGTGGGCATTAAACACGAACACGGATGATAGCGCAATCGTATAATTGCTTAAATACAAACTTGACTTGTATTTTACCCTTAAAGTTCACTGCAAAACTTTAAAAATTCCTATTTGCTTCGAAAGCACATCTTTTTTTTATAATTTAGACTGGGCAAACACTCGTAATCATTGATCATAGAATCTGTAACGGCCAGAGAACTTAATACACATTCCATATTATTAAGCAGGTGAGCAACTACGAAGAAATGAATTGCCGAATAGTTGATTCGGTAACATATTTAGTCTGATGTCCACTTAAAATCACCTAATAATTCACGTACAGCGAACATGAAGAAAGACAATTAACGAAAGTTGGCAATAAAATACCTAAAAAGCAAAAAACCGTAATGCATTAACTTTGGTCAAGCAACATTAGTGAAAGTGTTAATTAAATTGAAATATATCCTAAGCAGGAATTCATAGTGGTTACAGCAAGACCATAAGTAATTTAATTTTTTAAACTTTTTTTTTTTATGTTGCTTTCATTAGCAACATGTTACTGAAAAGCAGATCCACGTTTTTTCAGACGTAAAGTTTATCGATATTTTTTAAAAGTATGAAACGCTACGAAAAAAAACTTAATGAATGTATTATGTCAATTAATTTGGTGGCAGTTGCTATTAATATCTGTGGACATAACCACGAATTTCTTCTAATGGTATCTCTGGTCGCTGTTTTGCGAGCGAAGGCTGACACGTGACACCGTTCTCCAGCCAATAGCTATCGAGGTGAGTGAATGAGTGAGCTTAGGAAATTATATAGTAGAAACATAGTAAAATCTGTCGCTAGCTGTAGTGAAGATCTTGGGGTATTCATATCACTGACATAACAACACCTTAATTGTTTTACTCACTGAGTTGAATATATAATCCTTAAAAAAAGTTGGGCAGAATCCTACTACATGTGGGCGACTGTGGCTAGCTGATTGTGTGCAAGCGGACAAAATTTACTTTTGAGGTGGAAATATAGGGTCCACCAAGAATTTGTAGGAATTAATTAATGGAGCTAGAAAACAGATTCCACAATCCCGATTGTTAGTATGGCACGTTTCATCACAATTCGTTATGAGGCCGGTCGCATTACAAAAAAGAGAGAACATAATGAGTTTTAAGAATGAAAACAAGAAATATTATCAAGTGCGAACCACTGGTTTACGTGTGTTATTGTAAAGGTCAGAGCATCTACGTTATCGAATCATGGCGGATGAAAGTAATAGTACTATAGGCTCTATCCATAACTTAAGTTGTATAAATTGCATGGTTTCTTTGAACGCCTCCCCCCCCCCCACCCTACCTCTCCTTGTCACACTTAGTGATCTCCTCCCCTCCCACCTTGTGAATTCACACATTTTGCAATTTAAATCTAGAACTCGATTATAGATTTTATTTTCTTTATTTTATTTTTACTGAAATACTTACTTGTCATAGCAATATTTCCATCAGAACACATCTGGGTTTGATGCCGCTATTCGATTAACTGAGAAGTAAGAAAATGGTTATTGGTTACCTAGTGTTTTGAAGATTTAATACGTTATCTTAAACCACCTTCACATTCTAGTACATCTGTCCCCACAGAGTCAACAACTTTGTACATTTTTTCGAAATTCAGAATAGCTTAAAATGCAACGAAATGAGAGGTTTAGTCAGAAAATATCCGGTTATGATGGTATGCATACAGAACTTAAAATAATTCGAAGCAGTCGACAGAAGCAACGCAACAACCGATGAAGACAGAGAACCTGCTTGCTTATTGTTTTCACACTACTCGGCTGGACCTCCCACGTAGTACACGTTGCAAATTAAATCCACTGGTTGGCTGTTTGACTGATTTTATGTGCCTAGCGCGCAGGGTGGGCAATGAAGTAAGGAAGCAAGAACTTAGAATTTGGGAGCATCTGGCTTTAATTCCCGATACGGCCAGCGTGATTCTCGTTTTTGATAACATCCAGGCAAGTGTCGGTATGGTTCCTGGTACCTTGTCTGATTTCCTTTCCCGTTTTTTCTGTTACTCTTATATTGGTTCTAGCTACTCACAATCCATCAAATAATAAAAATAAAACCAGATGGTGAGAAAAATTGTATGATGCGGTGCCAGAATCTAATCTGGGAAAATTTATTCGCATCACGAAAAATATCATTAATGAAGATAATAGTTTTTCCTCAGAACCTTTTACAGAATAAATTTCTTCTACCAACCACCATTTTTGACGGGCGTTTAAACTAGAACGCAAATAATCTGCATACTAGAACTCATGTCTTTCTCCTGCGAGAATGCCCTAAATTCTTCGTTACGGATGTATGCTTTGGTTTAATGTCTAAAAGATAGCGTAGTGGTATGAAGAGATACACACAGCATTGTACAAGCCATAAATCTTCTAGATTCTTCAACGATACTTTACAAACTGCAAATCTATTTTGGACGCCTGTAACAATTTTATTTCGGGGGGATGCGTTCATCACTGAAGTTATTTTCAGAAACAACGTTTGTTCGACCTAGTTGCAAACTCTGCTTATTTACGGGGAATGTCTTCCTGTGTTAGTTTCCTGTGGCTGCCCAGTACAGATGAGCCTCAGCCGACATGTTTGTTTGTCTAAACCGAAATCTGAAAATCATTACAGAAAAATTAACTGCTATCCGACTTTTAAGAACCGACTCCCGTTAATCCAAAATCTCTCAGGAACTTAGAATCGAAAAATAACTTTCATTTCATACATTTCAGTAAGAGTAGGTCCTATAAACTGCATAATGACACATGGCAGTGGTGTGAATATTCAAAAGCCTCTACCATAGATTAATGTGCACCTTGTTTACACATTCTGATGATAAACGTAAAGAATGTGACAATTAACCTAAATTTATTTCTGACATTTTCCCGGGTTGGTTCATAGTAATAAACAATAAAAAATAGTTTCTTCTTTTTTTAATCCAATATATATATTATATCAATCATCAATTAATCATCCTCATCAATATTAATGAAAGGTCAGGCTTGGTCACTGAGTCATTGTTTCCGTAACGTTAGCCGAACTTACAACGGCCAGAAATGTCTCTGCAAATTCGGTATTATGTGCACTATTTAATAACAATTCTATTTAGCTAAGCCACTCCGATGAAATGAATTAACAGAACACTGAAAGAAAAATATGTATTTCGTTTAAATTAACATATTAATTATTAGTTTTTTTGTTTACTTTTATTCGTTCGATGTAGATGTTTTCTTATATTATCTGTCCAGAGATATCGGTGTTACAGTAAATTAAAAAATATGTACCACATTACATCATATTTATGGTTATGAGAGTTGTTTAATAACAACTGTATTTAGTTAAACAACTGCAAAGAAATGATATGCCACAACATTGCGTTTATCCGTTTTCTCTAGCGAGCTTAGAAACCATTTATATTAGATGTAGAAGTTTTCGCTATATTCTTTGTCACTCTTATTGTTAAGTCGAGGGAATGAATTGTCAGAATTCTGCATACTAACCAGTGCATTTGTGACGGCCTTAGAAGCTAGTGTTGAATAAAACTCTTTTCGCAATTTTACTTCCTCAATAACAGAAATTTTAACTCTTACTACATCCGATTCTATTTTAGTGTTTCGCGATGCTCGCAGTACCAGGTTACCCAACATCGGCGCCGTCATGGAAGGATTTACTACTTCATGGAAATGTTTTGGCGCATTAAATTGAGATATTCTACCACTGCCTTTCCCAGTAATTGAGGTGAATGTGCTACTGTTGTGCAGTGTCTGTACTGTGTTTGTCTTCGTATTGTCTTCGTAAGGGAGGGAAAGGGTGAAACTTGATGCTGATCAATTCAGGACTAATATGCCGAAAGACAACGACGTGGTCGCCAGGCTTAATGTCCCCATCCGAAGGACAAATCACCATCAACAGTGCCAAATGCACTCACTCCATACGTACTGAGGAGAAGTTTTGGATTTAACCTAGGGCTTTCATCTACATCTACATCTACATATATACTCTGCAATTCACAAAATTGTGGGTGGCAGAGGGTGCTCAGCACCAAAGCTAATCTCTTTGCTGTGCATTCCAATCCCTAATGGTACGAGGGAAAAAAGAATTCATATAAGAATCAGTCCGGCACCTTATTTCTCTAATTTTATCTTTCCTGTCCTTCCGACTCAAATAGGTTGGTGGAAGAAGTATTTCACTACACTCAAGTGAAAGTGGAGTACGCATGTTTTCCAATAAGTTTAAACGAAACGTGTGTCGTCTATCTACCAGAGACTCCCAACCTAATCTACTAATCAGTTCTGTGACGCTTTCATAAGGACTGTAGCAAGCGGTCACGAATCGAGCGGCTCTTCTCTGTACTTTCTCTATACTTTCGATCAATCCCTTACGAAACGGGTCCCAAATGGCACAACAATAATCCAAATGTGGACGCACAAGAGATTTGTACGCTATCTCCTTTGTTTGTTCATTACAATTTTTCAAGATTCGACCTATGAATCGCAGCCTAGAATTTGCTCTACCTACTAACGAATTAATGTGTATGTCCCATTTCATGTTCCTTTGTACTGTTACTCCCAAATATTTATAGAATCGACCATATCAATAACTGTATTGTTTAACTCGTATTTCTGAACAATCGGATTCTTTTTGTTAGTGCTCATTGTCTTGCACTTTTTACAATTTAGAGTAAGTTGCCACTCAGCGCACCAAGCCAAAATAACATCCAGATCGCGCTGAATTTCTAAGCAATCGGCCAAATTCTTACTTCCCTATAAATAACCGCATCATCAGCAAACAATCTAAAAAGGCTTTTCACTTTGTCTCCGAGATCGTTTATAAAAATTAAGAAAAGAAGTGGTCCTATTACACTTCCTTGAGGTACACCCGATGTAACATCTAGATTAGAAGAACTTTCTCCTTCAACGACAACATACTGCGACCGACCAGTTAGAAAATCCTTTATCCATTCACAAAGCTGATCCGATATACCGTACGCTCGAAGCTTCGCTAAAAGGCGGTTGTGTGGCACAGAGTCAAAGGCTTTCTGGAAATCTAAAAAAATTGCATCTACTTGTGAACCTGTATCGATAACTTTCATTACGTCGTGTGTAAATAGGGCCAGCTGTGTTTCACATGATCTTTTCTTCCGAAATCCTGTTGATTTGTTGTAAGCTTTGGTATACAAGCTGGTAATGATGAACTTTGCACTACAATCTCTTCTACCTACCGGGAAAGTCCTGAACGTGAACATTTTTTCCGTTTCCAGGATCCGAACTAACTAACCCCAGATCAAAGGACATATATGGAGCATCCATAAACTACGTAGCTCCATTTTGGTCTCCTGTGAACCCCCGTCCCCCCTTCCGCCCATCGTAGATAGGTGTGGCTTTTGGCCTGTACCCGTGGCACGTAGCTTTTTTCCCCTATTGATTTCAGATTACTTGTCTGACAATCGTAAATTACATACGGAGATAATTAAATGACAGACATAAATATTCACATGCTGTTACGTGTTCAGTAAACTGTTAACTGGGAAAAATAATATGAACGAAAACCTACAGGGCATGGCATGGCTCGGACACCTCCCCCCCCCCCCCTCACACACATCACGTAGCCCAGCGTAGCTTTCTACCCAACTACTCCCCAGACCAAGCCACGTAGTTTATGGAATCCCCCATCCCATCACGGTACCGCAACCACCTGAGTTAAATGGGAAAGGCATTTCCGTGTTCAGTCTAATCTTAATGTCATCATTACATCATTTTTGTTTAATTTTGTCAAAATTCTGAATCTAGTGTTTCGTCCATGCAATTGCGCCATTTCCCAATATTCCCTCTCCCATGTGCTGTGGGGCTTTATAATTAGATCAATTCCAATTCTAGATCGTTGCAGCGCTAGCGCCAGACGAAGGAATGACAGCTGTGTTGGTTCGCCAAGATCGTTTGCTTGGGCAATTTGAGACGATGGTTTGAAATTAGCCGCGCCACGGTCCGTAAATACCCTGACACAAATCAAGTCGTGCATGCGACCACAAAGCTTCGCCGATACACCAGCAGTCATTGCTAAATATAATCCGACGCCCACCACCGAGAACAGGCGACGACAGCGAGAGATACGCATTGCTGACTGTAGCGTAGAGGTTGCCAAAGTGATTCTTGCCCCGCCCTCCTTCGTCAAAAGAAAAATTACAATGACAGGATTTTTACCAGGAGGGAATACTCGAACTCATCCCACGAAGTGACAATGACCTAAACCGGTATGTAGACTATATCGAAAAATACCCTAATATATGTGCTATCAGTTGGCTGTATTGCTTGTATAAAATAAAATGTACACGTTTCACTACAGGCTTTGTAACCTTAGTTTCTGATCACCCCTTGTATAACTTGCTTACGAAATACGGTAGACTTAAAAACTTAACCTAGTCCACAACCCAAAGGTTGGATGGATCTTCCTGAAGAAGGCATACTAAGACAGCTCAATTAAAGCGTAAAATAATCTGCATCTATGGTTGTGATATAGAACTTATCAGCTTCCTAGAAAAGGAGTGCCATTATTATTATGTTCATCAACAAAAGTTAATGTCTCGTAAAACTGATTTTTTCTTCTTCCGTGTGCTGGGCTTGAAATGTGTTGTTGAACTGATGCTATCAATCCGTGGAATGTGTAATGAATAGAGAAAACCTCTCAAAAATCGTACGCATAACATCTCCAAATCAGATTCCCCGCATCATTTTTGTTTTGTTTTATCTTAAAGTTAGACAATTGAAACTGCATATATACTGCGACTAATTTGTTGCTGAATAATGTGGATCGGTATGCTACAAAAACACCATTGTAAACATAGGTTTCATCGAAATCAACGAGACCTTGAGGATTGGATTGTAATAGACGCTTTTATCATGTCTTATTCATGTCATTATTCCACTACATCTAAGAGAACAGCATGAGAACCGATTTACTTAATGCTGGAAAGCACACTGAGCCCACGTTCAAAATCCAGAAAGGCAAGACATCTAAGAAACAAGTAAGTGGAAGTGGAATGTTCCAGATCGAGTGTAGTGAAATACTTCTTCCACCAACCTATTTGAGTCGGAAGGACAGGAAAGATAAAATTAGAGAAATAAGGTGCCGGACTGATTCTTATATGAATTCTTTTTTCCCTCGTACCATTAGGGATTGGAATGCACAGCAAAGAGATTAGCTTTGGTGCTGAGCACCCTCTGCCACCCACAATTTTGTGAATTGCAGAGTATATATGTAGATGTAAATCTCCTTCCCGTACGACGTCACCCAACGCCCTCCATAAAAGCTAGTGAAAAGAACTAGGTGGTGGTAAATAAAGAAGGTTACTAAAATACATACGGAACTACGGTACACAACTGAGATATACTGGATTCTGAGTTCGGAGGCCCAGAATAGTCAAGAGACTATACTTCCCCGGAGTGTCCAAACTGACGCTTTTAGTCAGTCGTCTAGAACGAACTGACATGTATGATTTTACTAGGTATCTGAGTTGTTTGGGAACGTTTTATACTAGGAAAGAATGATTTTACTATGTAATTGCGTAGATCAGTTGGTTTACACTGTAATTAAATAACTATTGACAGAACATTCGAATACTGAAGTTGAAATTCTATTCACTTACAAAGCTTTCACTGACATGGCCAGTCGTTCTACTAGTACGCGACTGAGTACAACACGAGTTCAAATTCTCATAAAGCCAGTGAGTTCTTATTTCTCGAAATTAAATGTAAAAAATTCTTTCCTAGATTCAAACAACATGCCTTTAAATGAGTCTTTTGTCGATGTAAAACGACAGGTTCATGATGCTAACCACTATACCTTCATCCTAGTGTCGAGGTCCAGAATAGAAATGAGGAGCACTATCACTGCCAAGTGCAGCTGATGAGTAGCAAGACTCTAGTGAGAATAACTCTTATCATTTTTTAATATATACCATAAGATTCAATGAGAAATAATTCATTTTAATGAAGTAATTGTTTTTAACCTTGAGATAAATCAGCGTACACCTACATTTCTACAACTATGTCACCCTACTTTAACTTCATAATCAGAATAACTCCGTAAACAATAACTTGCGTAAAAAAACTAAGAGAACTGAATAGAGTTTTACAAGTAATATGAAGTAACGAGGTGCTGGAAGTCGCTTCTTCAAGAGAACAGCCTTCTGCCATCCAAAAAATATTTCCGTAGGTTTTTTCCGTCTGCCATCAAGACTACATATGGTGTGGTCCCTCCATTGCGTAAGACGACACTTTTTTTTAGCACTGAATGCCTGAACTGGTTGTAAAGCCGTCTACTTTGTTGGCGAGACTTAAAAGCGAAATTAATATCGACTATATCAAAGATATTACCGCTACGAATGAGATATACGCACGCTTCGTCGGTATAGATTTCTCACCCGTATACATTATTCCTGTTAAATGGCCGTTTTTAGACGCGTGCTATCATATTTTATGGTTCTAGAACCTTGTACACTTCTTCGTGTACAAAAAAGGTGTAGAGTAGATGATGAACGGAGCAACGAATTTATTTAAATATATTTCCAGTTTCCACACTCAAACCGGTTAGTGGTGTATCCACGTTCACTTTTGTACTTGTGCCTCAAATTCACAGCTATATGCAATAGTCGCGAGTTTGAACTATCTACATGTTAGGAATATCACCGTTTGCCGGGAAGGTCTGAAAAGTTTTCGGCCTTTTATTATCATAACAACTATTCCGTGTTTTACGATAAGTAAATTTACACAACATCGGTTGTAAGGTTTCATTTGTTTGTAAATAGCAATTATGACAAAGTTTTTAAACAGTATCGTTTCTGGGTTCAAGGTCAAGAACTTTCCAGACTGCAATTTTTATGCACATTACTTACGATGCATATAATCTACGTAACATTGTTTAAAACTTATTAGTAACAGCAGCTAAATACTATTTTACCATTAGTAGGTACAAAAAAGTTACCATTATTTACTTAGTAAACATCTTAGGAAAAGATAATTTAAATTGTTTTCGGCATCACTGTTAGAATAGACCAAAAGTAGAGTTAATGCTTCAGTTAAAGGTAAAGTATCTTGCTGCTACCGCAATTACTCCTCTCGTAGCAGCTATCACTCGAAAATGTGATACATAGTTGATATGGATGGTTAATATTAGCTTTGCGAGTGTGCAGAAATCTATAAGTAAAATATTTTGTGCACTTGTTGTTTTGTGTTTTGAGAAAGAGAGGTTGAAACCAGTGGCGAGTTAGACACCCATTTTGACGACCCTATTCGATGGAATAATCACAATCTACGACGTCATTCCACAAGCTCTAATGAAAATTGCGGAACTTTTCTGAGATTTGGTATACAATCTAATCAAAATGAATTGTCCAAAACTATTCTCTTTCCATACTGAGCAGGGGCTGGCTGGTAACAATTTATTTTAACACCATGGTTCGGACCAGTCAAACCCAGTTTAGAGCTTCAGTTAGTGGGCTTTACCGAGCACGCCTTTATACCTTTTTTTTTATATGTATGTATATATATATATATATATATATATATACCAGTGGAGCACACAGCATCTCAGACCTTCGGATTCTGAGCGCGCATTATATTGTATTATTAGCATGACCACAACTGGTTTTAGTTCGTTACTTGAAACCGCGACGAGTGTTAATAAATACCCCGAACAGCTGTCTGTACTGAATTTCACAGTAAGTTTGAAACGGCCTGGCACGAATTCGAGCGAGACTGCATGTGGCTCTGGCATAAATTATTTGTAACCTAGAAATAGCAATACGCTGAGATATTACTACCATGAGGTAATAGAGCTATGTAATCTGATAACTACATATTATCGTTTTTCGTTACGTTCACTGTGTTGAAAATTATACTTACTTCCAGAGCTTGTTTTGTTACAGACTAGGGTCGTAAGGGAGGTGGTATTTGTGGATGTAAATGCAGAAGTGGATGTTCAGTGCTTGATACGGATGTTTTGCGAAAGCGAATGCTATCCTGTTCTATTCTCTTTATATCCATAGGCCTATGCTAGTTACGGCTTACATTATCTGTTATCGACTTTCTTTTCCTCCTATTCGGCCTCCAAGAACACCGGTGACTAGTGTGGACCATGAGAGAGGGCAGGGGGAGACGAAGAACTGAGTTCTTACCTGAAGTCTATCCGGACCTGTTAGGTCCAGCATACCAAATCTGTTGCAGTTGTGTTTCCACCTATCTGCGAAATGTGTAACTTTGTGCTCAGTATGATAAGTGTAATATTTTATTTGTGAACATGTAGTTTATAAGGCAGAGAATGGGTACCGTCCCGATATTCGCCTACATGATTGCGAGATACCGCATAAAAACAGCAGTCAGGACGGCCGATAGTGGACTGGTCTCGTACCCGGTCCCGTTGTACCTACCCGCACTGAGCAACACTGGCGGGTTTGTTGTCGGCTTCATATTTCGTAATATTTGTTTCCTTGCCAGCTCTTTCCTTAACTTATTCCCCCTAATAACAAATTAACCAATCTTGTGTCTTCTTTCTTTACACGAACCCCTTTACCCCTCACCAGTTTCAAATTTGTGCATTTCGTTCCTTATCTTTCGATAAAACATTCATCATCTTTGCTTGGTTATTTCAAATTATATGCCGAATTTCCACAAACCGCAATAGCTGAAACTAAGAAAATTGTTCTCCATGATGTATTCTCGACAACAGTGAGAGGAATAACCCAATTAACAAATTTTAAGGTAACTATGCAGTTTAAAAAATTGAAAACCCGCTGTTATGAAAGCGTTAGAAAATATTCAAGAACGCTGGTAACATCCGAGGAGGAGGAGGAGGGGGAGAAAGAATGGGGAATACCGGTTATTGTTGCTCATAAAAAAGAAAAATACCAATTTATGTGTTCACAGTGGAATTATTTCATCGGCTTAGGTCGGAAGTGTTTACGCACTGATGAGAATTGGTGTCAATCCGAAACGTTTTCCTCCTTACCAAGATAATGAAAGCCGGCCTCGGTAGCGTGGGGGCTAGAGTGCTAGCTCCACGTGCCGAAGGTCGCCGGTTCGAATCCGGCCGCGGGCATGGATGTTAAGTGTTGTGTGTCTGTGTGTGTGTCCTGTCCGTCCTGTGGCGTCCGCACTTTGAAGACTATATAAACACTGGATTTAACTGATCCACTGGAAGCTTTAATATATCACATTGAGCTGGCTGTATGGCCTCAGCTGCCAAAGCCATATATATAAAAAAAAAGTTAATGAAACGCCGACCCCGGCAGCGTAGGGGTAGCGTGCTTGCTTCGCGTTGCAGGGGTGGTTTTAATTAAGTGTTGTGTTTGTCTTGTGTCGTCCTTACTGAATATAGAATACAATCACACTGAAATGAAATGTCCACATTGTAAGAGAAACACACACGTTGAGCTGGCTGTATGGCTAACATGGCCAAATGCCATTAACAAAAACAAAAACAAAAATAATAATAATAAAAAAAATGAAACTGCAAATCCCCATAGAGGGGACATGGTAAGTATGTACACTAAAACTTAAGTGCTGAATGGTCCAAGATATTTCTAAATTTTTATATTCTGAAGCTTCTGAGGTAGATTTACATATAAAACTCAGCTCTGACGGATAGAGTCTCAAGGAACGTCGGTAGTGGCATTGCACATTTTTGGTACTGTTAATTATATGAAAACATTCAGCTGACACAATATTGTTAAAATTGTGAATCTCTTTTGTTTCAACAGAAAATTTGGCGTTAACATTTTTATAGTGAGCACCAATGCCAAAGGAAACCATAAAGAACGTAGACCACAAATCATTGAAGTAGTAGCTTAAAAATTTTATTAGTTCGAAAGAATCATTAATAGCTAGGAAATACGTAATTTCTCTGCAATACCATCATTATTATCTCAGTAATCGTGTAGGTAATAATTTAGGATTTGATTTCACTAAGCAAAAAACGTAGCTCTAATACAGCTGACTCCTTTGGAAGTTAGTTTAAGGGGTAAGGCGCTTGGTTTCAAAAGTTCAGGGTCCGTTTCTCGATTCAAATCCCAGTGGGGCCAGGAAGTTTTAAGAGTTGTGTTCGACCATATGAGCAGCACCAGAACGTCTGTAGGTCCCAGAGGAAAGGGACTGGCGACCCTACCTATGACACACTGGCTTAGTATGCCTCCACCGGAAGAATCATTCAGACTGTGGACAAAATAGGGGGCGTCCATTAATTACGTGAGGTGTTTTTTCCGGAATTCCGGACCCCCTCCCCTCTCTAAAATGACGAAAGATTTTGACGGAGACTCCCCCCCCCCTACTAATCGACCTCGTTACTTTTTGAGACCTTTTTTTAGGTCTTATGCTTCCAAGATCGGTTATACCGCCCTAAGATCGACTTTTGGGACGATATACCCACCTAAATTCGACTTTCGCGTCATTGGTAGATTTTTTTTTTTTTTTTTTAAATCTGTACAGTCCTACAAGAATTCTAAAACCTGATGTGAGATTTCCGTTGACCCACCCTCCCCTTGGCGAGGATTCGTGATATTTCGCAGGACCCCCCCCCCCCCGCCCCCACTCTATTTCACCTCTCGTAATTAATGTACGCCCACTGATGTGACGTGTTGTGATATGGTTAACTTGTTGCTGAGCCTGACGTATCCCGGGGAGGAAAGTTGTGTTGCCATCTGTCTGCAAAACATTTAACTATGTTATGTGTGTGACCAGTGTATTTTTGTTTGTGTAATGTGTCGTTTATAAGGCGAAGATTGGGGACCATCCCAGCATTGTCCTCGATGTTTGCGGCAAATTGCCTATTAAAGGCTGACAAAGTCAGTTTAACACTGTTGCATAACTTTCTTCAGATAAAAAGAGAAAAAAAAGCCAGACACAGAATGATTTTAAGAACCTTAAATTATGCAGGTTCTTGAAATATAACAAGGAAAATCATCTGGCTACGGAGTTGGAACATTCTATGAGCAAAACGTTGGAAGCGCAGCCACAACAGTGTCGTGCACGCAAAGCCACGCCCACCCGCAGACCGAAATACTCGCTAACAGCTGCGGCCACTGCCGGACCTAGCATACAAACTGCTCTGGTCTGGGCATCACTTGCAAATCAACCCGTGGTAGTCAGAGATAATAGCAAGACTGAACACACATGATACACACGCGACAGCTGAAAATCACATTTAAAACTGTTCTTAATGGTTGCAGGTCTCCCCCCTCCCCTCTCTCTCTGGTGATACTTCGTGAGATCTGGTCAGAACCCCCCCCCCCCACCCCCACCCCTGGCTAATCGACTTCGTAACTTTTCTTTTAAAAAAAGGGTCTCATGCTTCCAAGGGCGGTTGTACCCCCACTTTTGGACGAAATAGCCCCCTAAAGTCGAACTTAATTTTTTTTTTTAGCTCTACAGTCCTACAAGAATTTCAAAATTTCACATGAGATTTCAGTTAACCACCCTTCCCCCTTGGTTAGGTTTCGTGAGATTTCTCCGGCCCCCCCCCCTCCTACTTCACCTCACGTAATTAATGGACGCCCCTCAACTCTGTAACTAACAGCTTAGTTTTTTATCGGCTTTATGCCTCGTCGAGATCATTAGAGCTAAGCGACGACAAGGAACGGGAAGAATTCGGCCTTGGACTTCTGAAGGAATCATCTCCGCATTCGCGTGGAGTGATTTAGGGAAGTCATAAAAAACCGAAATCTGGATGGCCGGACCGGGATTCGAACTCGTCCCGATTGTCATATCCGAACGTTATCGCTCACCCGCCAGGCTCCGCCTTACTTTCATTCTACCAGTCGACCCGACATCATTTTTTTTATTTTATTTTTTTATCTGCTTAACGTCTCTCTAACAGCGAGGTCTTTAGAGACGGGAAAGGATTGGGGGGGGGGCAAGAATGGGAAGGAATTCGGCCATAGCCTTTTGAAGGAAGCATCCCGGCATTTGCCTGGAGTGATTTGGGAAACCATGGAAAACCCAAATCTGGATGCCCGGACGGGGATTCGAACCGCCGTCCTCCCGAATGCGAGGCCAGAACGCTAGCCGTTACACCACCACGCTCGGTCCGATATCATCTGATGTAAGCGTATTTACTATATTTTAAACAGCAATAAAACATTTCGCAAATCACATAATCCAATTATCTTGAGAATATCTCCGAAGATCTGGAAGAAATCACGAAGAAGAATGGGCAGAGAACAAGAAAAGATAAACGGATCAGGGTACACCAATTCCCTTAAGCCGACTATGATTAATTAATACCTGTTTTAATTCCTTTTCGATTTTTATGGCAAAAAATGATATAACATCTTCTAAACAGAATAACTACTTGCAGGAATGAATTTATGCCGATATGCTGTCAGGGGGCATCCATTAATTACGTGAGAAGTTTTTTTCGTAAATCTGGACACCCCCTCTCTGTTGCCCCCTCCTTTCCCTCTAACATGCTAACATGAGAGCGATTTTGTAATATTGGAGACCTTTTCTTTTTTTTTTTCCTTTTTTTTCCTTTTTTTTTAACTCTACTGTAATTTGAAGGCCGGCAATCTGAAATAAAAAACTGACGTGTGATTTCCGTCGACCCCCCTCTCCCCCCCCCATGAGACTTCACCGGATCCACCTCCCCCCTTGAGTTCACATCACCTGGTGATAGTGGCTACTGGAAATGTACAGACAGTTTAACGGTATGATTACAAGCTTGTGAGGTATTAACATACGAGGCCAACATCTGGGCGGGTGAAAGAGAAGTAGAATGCAACGGAAATGAGGACTCAGAGGAGAATAAAGGAAGTAATAACGGGCGACATTGTCAAGTGACGGAGCGATCAGAGAACAGTAATTCATAAGATACAAGACTGCATCACAATGGAGGTGTCTAGATGACAACATGAAATGTCAGGACGGTTAAAAGGCGCTTATATACGGCCGGCAGGGCAAGAAACTAATTTGACAAGTATATCATTGAGCTTACAGGAAAATCAACTTTTACTAGTTAATGAAGAAGTTCAGGGTAGGTGCAGGGTCTATCGACAAAATTTGTTTCGGATTATTGGTGTCGATTTAGATTGTGGGAAAAGAAGATTAATTTCGTTTGAACAGTGATGTTGCAACAGGATGTTGAAGATAAGCTGGAAAGGAAAAATAGTAAATGAAGGAGTCTATCAGAGATCCAGTGAAAGTAATATCATCTGGGGAAGTATAAACAATAGAAGCAAGCGATCAGTCTGACATATTATACGCGTTGTTTTAAACAGAATTAAAAGAGATGACGTAAGGTAAGAAATATCAAGGAAGATTCCGCTCGAATTCCACACAGCAAACAGTGGAAGATGTCAACGGTAAGGCAGCGTCCATAAACCACGTGAACCCCCCCCTCCCCCCACGTAGCCCGATGTGGCTTTTGCTTATGCCCCCCTTCTCCCATCCACGTAGCACGTAGCTTTTTTCCCCTTGTGAATTCAGAAGACATTTTGTACTGTTTTCTCTTGTCAGATTATTGTAAATTACATATGCAGATAATTAAATGAAGGAAATAAATATTCACATGCTGTTGTGTGTTCTGTACGTCATTTTTATTGTAAAAAAATATATTAATGGAAAGCTACGTCACCTGGCTCAAACCCCCCTGCCCCTATGTAGGTCAGCGTAGCCTTCCAGCAAACCCCTTCCCCCCATGACCGAGCCACGTAGTTTATGGACGCTCCCTAACAGATAACAGCAAATGAAGAGGAAAGCGAAAGACAGCGCTGCCTAGAGTGCAGCCACTAGCCAATCCACGGATTGAATGTCCAGTTCATATCTAATATAAGCCCCTGACCCGTTGGCTTTGCTCAGCGTGATTATGTCCGGCGATTGATCTGGGTTTGAGGCCCGGTGGTGGAAGAAATTTTCGTTAATGAACTTGGCGGGAAGGGTAAGAGAGGATGTGATTACAGTTCTTCATCACCAGATTGTGTTCGAAATTCCTGGGTTAACCTCTCCGCAGCGCCTATTGAGTGGGAGCATACGACACTGTTGACGGTGATTCGTTCTTTCGATGGTGCAGTAAAATTCAGTGGATGCTCATGAACAGGCCGGCACCGACCTTCACCCTCTTCCTTCCTTCACATCTCATCCACAACACTCTTCATTGAATACACACACGTACAGTATCCTTTCAGACTGGGGAAGGCAACAGGAATTCATCTCAGTCATATCTCCCTCGGACCGTACGATGAAGAGATAACACCTTCCAAGGTAAACCGCCAAGCCCGGATACCGGATCTTGTAAATATTTTGACTTTGTAAAACAATATATTTATTCCTTCGAAATCTGTTACTGAAGTACTTTCGTAACAAGAAAACTTTTAAGCAAATATGAAGTACTGTATATACAAAGTCAATACGCACTATATGACGATTTTTGATGTTTTTTCTGTTCTTCTGCGATTTTATATCATACGAAGCATGATTTTGAATAGATATACATCGTGCTTCTTATTTCAGTCCTTTGAAACAAAAGTGTTCCCCCTTAAAATGTAGGCACAACCTTTTCCTTGACTGATCAGTTAACAGAGACGGTTTAAGGTCAGCCCGCTCTACCCCCACTCCTCTATCCTACCCACAAATGCGGAGGGGAAATTTGGTACCCGCCTACTTGAACACGGCGTTCAGCTCGGAGAGGTAAGAGCGCGAAAGGATTTTTTTTTTTTTAATCTGCTTAACGTCTCTCTAACGGCGAGGTCTTTAGAGACGGGAAAGGATGGGGGGGGGGGGAGGCAAGGAATGGGAAGGAAATCGGCCATGGCCTTTTGAAGGAAGCATCCCTGGAGTGATTTGGGAAACCATGGAAAACCCAAATCTGGATGCCCGGACGGGGATTCGAACCGCCGTCCTCCCGAATGCGAGGCCAGATCGCTAGCCTTTACACCACCACGCTCGGTGAAAGGATGGTGAGATGAGGAGCGGAGCCAGGGAACATGACCTTGAGCCGCTAGTTAGTAGTGATCAGGCTATAGTAAAATGTTTCAATATCCCTAAAACTCTATAACTTCTTCTACATATCTCTTTCGAACAATATTTCCGAAAGAAATAATCTAATGTCTGGTGGCAGCGCTATTTCATTATAAACCGATCCAGAAACTAATCGGATAGTTTATGGTTTAATGAACTGAGGGAAGTTGATAATAAAATGTTTCAAAGGCTAGTTATGGCCAGTGTTATTAAAAAAAACACTAGAAACAATCTATAAGAACCATATAAAAAAAAACTTAAGACGAAGCAGATGAGATTTGGGTAAAAGCAGCTAAGTTAGCATCTGTCTGAGGAAAAGCATTCCAAGTGAGCGTGATGGATGAATGGTAATGCGGTGGCTTCACATCCGAGACGACGCAGGTTTGAATCCTCGTCCGGCTATACTGGTTTCGGTTTTCCATACTTTTTGAAATCACTCCAGATAAATGCTGAGATGATTCTTTCAAAATACCGTTCCGTTCCTTGCTCACCGCCCTTTCCCGCCCCTAGTGACTTTAAGTAAGCATAAATCCATAAAATAGAGAAGGATTCCGAAAGACTGGATAGACTCATAATCAAAATTACGTATTTTTAACGAATGTTATCACTGGTTATTTAATCAGAGAACACTTATTTTCATCAAACATTTCCTTAGATGTCTTTTCTAAGGTCCCAAATGTAATTTATTAAATCACTACGCACAATTAAAAAAGATCAAACCGGAACTGTTAAACTTTAAAATTAGTGGATCCATCAGATGGTTTGGGAAAAGGAAATGAATCATCGTCTCCGTTATAAGTGAGTGTTCCATACTCTCGCAAACCAGCACCCATTGAGAGCCATGCGTCAAGATAGTTTCATCCGGTTGATGGTAGAGGGCAGTGTGTCCGGCAGTATATTTAGAGCACCATCCTTCACTGCTAGGAATAGAGCTAGCGATCGTCCACTCCATAGCAACAGAGATAGAGCAGTCGCTGTCGGGAGTAACAACCTTAACTCATTAACAACTTCCTCCACACGTCTTTTGTCCGGTAGATTGCATGACAACAGTCAGATGAATGGCACCAAACTGCCGGCTGGCTTCTTAGTGTTGAGGTTCAAAAGAAAACTTAAATTTATTGAGGAGCGATTTAAGGAGTCCATGCAGAAATCTAAAGGTTTCGCTAAATTTTCAATGCGACACAGTACATGGTCTTTATATTCCTCTAATTCTTCACTCTCATTTCAAGCATATACGGCCATAACGAACAACTACATCAAGGTACTCGGACAGAAAATTAGATTTTGTATGATTATAAGGCGAATGAGGTGTTTTTGCTTGTTGAACTCAAAAGAATTTATTAAACTCAATTGGGCAGTATATATTAGGCAGGAAGAAAGGAAAGACTTCAAAATCCTGAATTTACTGGCGAGATACTAGGTAAATGATACTACTTTTTTTTTTACTTATGGCTTTACTCCACGTCGACGTCGAAGTCATTAGAGGCAGGATGGGACTGAGGGCAAGGAACTGGAAAGAATTCGGCCATGGCCTTTTTGAAGGAAGGATCCCTGCATTCACCTGGAGTGATTTGGGGGAAACCATGGAAAAACCAAATCTGGATGCCCGGACGGGGATTCGAACCGGCGTCCCTCCCGAATGCGAGGACAGAGCGTTAACCACTCACCCACCCCCGCTCGGTAGAAATGATACTAAACGTTGCTTGATTATGTTTGGGTAGCATGGGACTAACATCATGAATATTAAAAATACATGAGACGGATGGGGTGTAAAGGATGGCAGCTAGATTTATTTGTGTAAATTACCGCTGAATACTAACATTAAACGGTATGACAAAGGAGCTGGGTTTGGAGTTATTGGAAGACTCGATGTAGAAGAAGAGAGTTGCAATTCAGTTATTTGAAATTATTCTTTAGAAGATATTCTGAAGTAAATCTCTGAAGAATGATCTGGCTGCTTCAGAAATCAATTTAATTTTAATTTAATTGCAACGGAGCACAGGCTCCGGTGGCAATTTCCCTACACCCTCATCTTTCCCCTATCCTGCACCCACCTACATTTGCCCTCTACAAATTTTATCCTTAAATTCTTTCAACGTTTTCGGTAAATAATTCATCATTTCTCTTGGTAACTCATTCCAATCTCTGACACCCTTATCTAAAAAAGAGAATCTTCCCACACCTTTGTGCCTGAAATCGAGTGCCAGCTAGTGGTCATGGTCCTATTTTCCCTTCCGTGCACTACTTTTCATACCTATTGCAATATGTTTCCATTTCTCATCGCCAGTATACGTCCTGATCCTCCTCATCCTCCTCCTGTCTTGCAATGAATCCTATTCCAGCTTTATCATATCTGTCACTGATTGCATTCTGCGATAATTTCCAGAAACAAATCTAGCACCCTTTTTTACTAGCGACTACACGATAATTACACAGATGTTGTGTGTGTGTGTGTACATGCGAAGGAGTGGGAGGAGGACATTACTTTGTAAATATAGCATAGTATCAATGATTAATTAGAAAATAAGTAATTTTCTTTTGATATAAATTTTGCTCAAACATCACAACCCAGAGTCATTTTTACAGTTCATTCTCTTAATAATGAAACCTGCAGAGAACAAGATTTTTTTTTTTTTTTTTTTTTTTTTGCAGGAGAAAAAAATTAGACATTGTTGTTGATATTTTTATATCTAACTGCTGTTTAATTTCAATGCAACTATTACAGAATTATATTTCCGAAAGATTTCTTACCTGATCGATCAAATAATCTGTACTTAATTAATGTGCAATTAAAACTTTGAGGAACTATCAAATCACATCGATATATCTATATATTAATACGCTAAGCGAAAACTTTGGAAACATTTTTCAGAATATTGCGCGCACGGAGAAATGTGAGATTTGGCATAGTTAAAGTTTATAGGGGGAAGAAGTGCATAAAGCCAAAATGTACATATAATATGTGTTAAAAATACATTAAATTAAATAAAATAAATCATTCGTTGTATACATTCAATTGTTTTTAAGAGGCAACGACACTTAGCGATGACTGTGATCTTTGGTCAACAGTCAAAAAAATTATAAATAATAAAAAATTATAAGCATAGTTAAAACATGTTAGATACATTATTGAATGAAAAATAAATTCGGGAACGTGTATGTGAGTGAAATCGGATCGGAGTCAACTATGTGACGTGTATTTCCAGCATTGAGATACTCTGTGGTCTTTGGTGAAACCAAAGAGTCGAGCCTAATCTCTGAATTTACATAGAAGCAACATTTCGAAACGGAGTATATTCGGAATTAATTAAATCGTGATTTACATGTAGATATACGATGTTACAATGATGCAGTTCAAATTGATGTAGCTGTAATATGATGGTGAGCCACCATTTGAACTGGTAGTTAAATAAAAAAAAGTGATTACATGAATGGCAGCAAAGTCTTTATATACTGAGTTTAGCATTACGTCGGAACCTACAAATATTGTCCTGTCGGTCTGAAATTTGGTACACACATTCCTTAGGCGATAATATTTGATTTAAAGTGTATATCGTAAGCTTCGAATATGTTGAAATAAGGAAAAATGTGGGTAGATGCATACATATTATTACGCAAGAAATACACGTTCATAACTGTTGACATTTATTCCACGTGTTTTTAAGTCTACAGTATTGAATAAAAACTGCTTTCCACGTGCAAATAGAAAATCATGTAACAGTTACGATTTCTCTGTGAGGGCTGACATATTGTTTTTCAGTGCTAAGATATATTGTATGGCGTCTACCGTAACTAATAGCAGTTGTGGTTAGGTTGAAATGCAGCCTGGACCAAAAATTAAGAGTAAGAAACACACAGAAATAATATCGACATGTAATAACGTGTATTTCTTGCTTAATAACATGTGTGCATCTACTCACATTTGAAGTGATTTTTCCTCATTTCCACACATTCGAAGCTTACGTTGGAATGTATGTACTAAACTTGATACCGATAGGACAATTTTCAAACGCAATAGAACAAATTCAAGAAACTATTTGCAATAATTATTACTCTGTTACAAAAAAAAAAAAAAAAAAAAAAAAAAAAAAAAAAAAAAAAAATACTAATTAACTTAATGAATTATGGTCGAATTTCGGCCACTGGGCGATCTCTAGTTCTCATAAATGCCTTAATTTTACAGCTAACATAAAGAAAAGTGCAGCAAAGCATTTTAAGTATGTGAAACTTGATAATGTTTTATCTACAGCCTGGCAATCCCACACCCCTATTATTATGTAAAGCAGTCATTACGGGTAATGTCATGTGGTGATCGGCTATAAACCTGCTTGAAGACGATAATAGGACAGAACATAGTGGGTGGGCGATAGCTTTCGGGGCTGGAATTCTGGAGTACACAGGTTTGATTCCGCTATCGGTCATCCAAATTATAATTTTTCACGGTTTCCTGGAATCACAGTAGACGAATGGCAGAATGATTCTTAAGATTTCCATCCCGTTTCTTGTCAACAATCATATTCCGATTCTAATAGTTCCCTTATGGACGAGACGTAAAACAAAACAAGAATTAGGTTAAAAAAAAGTGGATGAAGGTTGTTTTTTAGGTGGTAAGTTCTTAAAGCTGGCATACGGTGGTTGTCCTGGTATTAGCTATCACGTTAGGTGTCATACCACCAAAAGTGAATTAAACATTGGCTGAATCGTCGCTTTAGGTGAAAAGATGTTTTTGTTGCCTTGAAGTGGTAGACAAGATAGGGATAGGAGGAGGGTGAAGCTAGTGCTAGAAGAGTATAAAACATGTACTGACGATGAGGCTTGGATGGATATTGATAGAAGAGTTAGGAGGAAAAAGATCACAATTACCACAAGGCGTCACTTAATTTTAGGTATATTGGAGTCAGAAAATTTTCTTTTTTTATGTAAGGCGGTCATGTTTGGAATAAATTACCAAGGGAAATGTTGAATACGTTACCAGAAACACTGAAAGAATTTAAAATTCGTAAAGTACAAAAGTAGTTGGGTGACGATATCTTACTCAAAGAAATTGTAAAGCAGGTGTATAAAGAAATAGTTACTGACACATGTACTCCATTGCAATAAAATCGAATCAAACATTCTTGATCAGTTAGATGTAAGTTATGAAAAACAGAATGATCTACTGATATGAAATGATGTGCTTGTCAGGTTATGTGCAAGACATGGAAACAGGGAGAGAGAAAGAAATAGCCGGCAAGAAGATTTGCCGAAACTGGAACTTATCTGTGACATATAGGAAGAAAAAGCGGGATGCAGAGAGCTGCATGTACAGTTTTTTTTTTTTTTTGCTGCCAACTCCGCAAAGGAAATGACGTAGCCGTGTTCAATCGTATTCAAGGACTTCAGAGAAACGGATTCTTGAATAAGTGACAGGCACAGATACACACATAAAAAAATTATCTCTAAACTTACTAATACTGAAACGTTTGACAAATAGATTCAAGACTCGATTAAATGAATACACAAGCATTAGTTTAAACAACTGTAATTATCAAAGAGGTCATAGAGGGAAGAAACTCAGGCAACAATACAACAGTAATTTTGCCGGCAGTGCTACAACGTTGATGTGACAGCAAAGTGGAAGCTATACTGACAGAAACCATTTTGCAGGATGCATGAAACTCACGCACAACATGGCTACTCAGCAGAATTGCGAAATAGTTCTAGCGTATTATACCTGTAAATAAGTTTGAGCAATGCAACATAAGTAATCAAACGATATAAACTTCTATTCAGCACTGAAGAACACATACTTTGGTTATTAACGTCTAATAAGACGAAAAAGAAGATCTTGGATTTAATAACGGTTGTCTTTTACTACACAACCGCACATGCATACATATCCGGTCCCGTTCCAGTTCACTGGATCTGGGTGTTGACTAATACTTCATCCATCTTTGTCTCTCTGAAGTTCCCCTTTCACCGAACCCACTGGGTATTAAGCGATTAACGTCTAACTTCGTGGCCTCGCATTCTGGAGGACCAGGGTTTGATACCTTGTTCAGCCATCCAGATTTCTATTTTCCATGGTTTCCAGAAATCACTCCTGGCAAATGCCGGGATGTTTACTTCAAAATCCCATGCCCGAATTAATTCCCATTCCATTCTCACGATCCTCTCCAAGCTTTAATGATCTCAACTTCAAAGAGCTATAAAGCTTTAAAAATTCACCTTCCATTACCATTTCTCAACTGCTATCACTGCTTTCAATCTCTTTCTAACACCATCCCATTCAAGTGGTCTTCCTTTTGGTGACTTTATTCGCGGTAAAATAATCGAAGCTCAGGAATTTAGAATCTGGTTAAAAAATACTTATGGCATTAATTTTTCAATTTTAAATCTGATAGTTTTTTGAAGTATTAATGGTGTGATAAATATATAGAAAGTCAGCGTCGGGTTTAGAGTCCAATGTGTTTGTCCTGCAGCACTCGCCTGTTGTATACCTAGGCTCCTATTGTGTTTGGGTTTTACCTGGTGCCTGCCCACAAAAACTACGCGCTCCAGGTAATAAGGCGTTTCGCAAAAACAGCCACCCCGTTCCACAGCGAACCGCATGGTCACACATAGCTTTCATGACGGCAAATATGAGATACACCTGAGTTAAACAATAAATCAAAGAAAGTTCATATTTATTGAGGAATGGAGTTAATCATTTTAAAGCTTAATGGTGAGGAGAACTGAAACAAGTTCGGCTTAAAATCCTTGAAATTATTACACTATTTCGTTTAGAGTACTTGTTGTGTGTAACGGTCATATATCTGCAATTGGATCCTGTCGGATCACGCAAAGCCTTAACGATTCAGTTTTCTAAGTTTCCATATTGCTTTCATTTTTCCCCCTTGGATTCTCTTCCTTTCTTCAGTCCACTCCGTCCCCGGTCTCTTAATGACTCCATTCTCTGGCGGTACTTCCCATTTGTTAATATTTTCTCTGTATGTTTGTCTGTCTATGATTTCTGATGAGTTTATGTTGGCTCTTTCCAGGTCTTTTTTGATCTGCTAGACCCAGGGCATAGTTTTTAGCTGTTCTATGTATATCACAATTTATGAATCAGTCTTGTAGCTGGGAGTCTGTGGATAAGTCCATAATTTTCTTTTTTTTTCTTATTGCATTACGCCTCGTTGAAGGCTAAGGTCATTAGAGGCGGGATGGGACTGGGGACAAGGAACGGAAAGGAATTTGGCTATGGCCTTTTTGAAGGAAGCATCCCGGCATTCGCCTGGAGTGATTTGGGGAAACCATGGAAAACACAAATCTGGATGCCCGGACGGGGATTCGAACCCACGTCCTCCCGAATGCGAGGCCAGAACGTTAACTGCAACAAAGACAGTTTCAAAGAGTGTGTGATTCTTTATTCCGAAGGGCTGAGGCATGCATTGCCTTGGACGGGCCGGGGCGTCACATTGCGGACTGCTATTGACTCCGAAAGGATGCGTTTGTGACCCAATGTTTATTGGACATTTATGTCTCATTTTGATTCATACTATCACCTCCGAAAATATTTTACACTTATATATATCTCAAATCATATCGTTTCTATGTTCAGAAATTTGAGGAAGACGTCTACATTTCTTCACAACAATAGCAACTTTTAAGATGATTGGCATAATATAAAAATTAAACTCGAAAATTAGGAATAGAATTACGACGGGAAGAATGAGTCCCAACATGACTTGCGTGACTTTCCACACTTGTAAACTGGACTGAAGCAGATGGAACACAGCGATGGGCGTGGCAATCCTGCATGCATGGGTGAACAACGTCATTGCTACCGGAATGTCGATATGGGATCAACGAGTAAATAATTAGTTTATTCACTGTCTGATTTCAATAATTCGGTGGATGACAGATTATTAGAATTTGTGCAAGGGACAGCGGAACCTTATGGTCCCACCCAGAGCACTAAAAATAGGCTAGGACATTAGTTCCGCATTCGGAATATGGAGGGAGAATAGAGATCAAGTCCGTAACGTTGGCAGTCCTGCCTCAGCCAATTTTACTTCCGATTCCGATTGTGAGTTACCTCAAGGCGTAAGGTGCACTTCCAGTCAAAAACGAAATTAAAATATCGAGAAAAATTTGAAACGTGGATTATTAAGGGAATAATTTACAAACTGCAAGGTAGTCATCACCCATTAATCACTTGATATTAAGAAGTATTACTACAAAATTTGCGGAAGTTGTAAAAAAAAATAAAAAATAAAAATTAAACTATCGTGTGCCCGTCTACTATTGCCTTCTACAAATTTCAACTTTAAATTCTTTCAGCGTTTTGGTAAACTATTAACCATTTCTCTTGGTAACTTATTACAATCCCTGATACCATAACTACGAAAGAAAATCTTTCCACACCCTTTTGCCTGTACTGCTTTGGAAGATACAGACATCTATCTCATTCTACAACATTCACCTTAATCAGAATGTTGATAAAAAAAACTTTAAGTTTTATGTACATTGTTATGTGACTGTATTTTTTTCAATTCTCACGGAACATCGAACAAAGGAAGTTTTGAAATAGTGCAAAATTGCAGTCTAGATTTCAAGGAACATAGCGGTTTGAACACGATAACGTTATATGTAAGGCTATAATAGAATTTTCTGAACATTATGATGCTTGTCATTGATATCTGATACTAATATTGCGAAAACGCCGTGCTCGAAAGCCTATGGGCTAGAGCACTGGATCGGCGTGCCGAGGGTTGCCGGTTCAAATCCGACGGAGGGCATGGGTGTTTAAGTTTTGTGTGTGTTGAAGTCGTGTCCGTCCTTTGGTGTGTATATTAGTAGTAAGTAAAATGTCAAAAATACATCTAACTTATATGGAGCTAATTTTTTTTCTGTACCTATATTATTAACCAATCCTATCAATTATTATCAGCACACAGCTACACCTACGAAAAGGTTCTTATAAAAAGATCATAACTTAAATCTTATGGAACGCCACTCTCTTTGATGCTATCTAGAAATATATTTCATTATAGTAACACTGCAGTCATATCTTCTTATCTCAGAAATACCAGATTTTCGTCAGGTCGTTGAAATATCAACGATTTTTACAAAGTTTGGTTTATGCTCTCCTACATCCTTATTAGAGTATATACGAATATTGTATGCATTTTATATTTTTTATTAATTTATTTTTTATGATATCTTTTATTTATGGTTTTTTTCTTCTTAATTTCAAGGATTAGGCATATTAATGGCCGTTCCGTCTTTGTACTTTTACACCATGTCTTCCTACGTCCCTCTGGTTTGTCATGCATCGCAAGAAGTGGGATTCTTTCTTCATTCATTCTCTCAATATGCTGCCTCCCTGATTCCTGTGTTCCTTTGTACTTTCGTTTATATTACATATATACCAAGTTCTCATCTAATTTCTTATTTCTTCTGTGGATGCAACAATGATATTTGGGTATTTTTTCTTTCATCGATCAGGACTCGGATTATCCGCGCAGTGTTTCAGGCAAGATGCACTCGCTTATTAAAAAGACATTACTGACGTAGCAGAAAATGGTATAGCCGGCAGCCAGAGTCAATTTCGATCTTGAATTGGTATGTTCAGTCATTAAGCAGTTCATAAAAAAATTATAATCTTCGTACGGCTGTTTCGAAAGTCGGTTTGATCAACTGCTTTCTTAAAAACAAAAAGCAATAGTAGACATTGATGTAATTTAAGGTTCTGCAGATTACAGACTACGCAGCCTGGTAACTTTGTTGCTGTTTCTCCGCAGCAGTAGATCAGATCTCCAGCTATTCACTTCCTTCCCTTCCTAATGACGTGTTCCAACCAGTTAATATATTTCCCATGATTGCTGTCATTTACTACACATAGATACAATCTTAATGTTATCTTGTTGGGCAGTACAGATTTATTTTCTACCCTGAAGACGTTCCCATGTATTCAACTTTCCTCCGAGAGATTGTATTTTCTCTGGTACCATGACACGAGATTTCCATTGTATTCTTGTAGCTTTTACGAAGCATTCAAGTTTCCAGCCAGAAGAAGAATATTCTCGAGGAAGTCTTAACACATTTCAGGCAGGTGCAAAATGTTTCTGTTACAAGTGTCAAGTTCCTTTTCTGGACAAATATAAATTTTGGTATCTTCAATTAATTATTCTTCATTTTGATTTGCTGTTTACAGAACTGCGAAACTAAACAACCTAAAGTGAATTTCGCAGAAAATATTTCTAGAAATCAAGCTGTCCACAAAAATCACTCGAACCACGTAATCAATAGACAGTTCTTAAGTATGAATGCAATTAGAATGTTAATTATCATTTCGTTATATCAACTGTAATTCTAATTTTCAGATAAGAAATTTCAGAATTTAATTAAAAGGACTATAAAAGTACGGTTTCTTTAATACACAGTCCTTAATCTTTTTTTGCTCCTTCTTCCATAGTAAAGATGACTTATAACATTTAAAAAAAACTACCTAACAATTCTTAATACATTAAAAGCGTATGCGATACGGTCCTGATTTCATTTCGTTCAAAGGAATACTTAACACTATCGAAGAACCTGTTTTCAAGAGCCGAACTGTAGACTAGTATCCATTTATGATCATTTACTTTATCTTCACCAAACTACAGTTTACAAATGAAGAGCAACTAAGTCGAAATGGCGAATATGACAAGAAATAAACGTAGACTATAATGAGGAAAACGTGTCATAAATTTGGTTTTAGTGGTAAGTGTGAAGATGCGGGTTCGTCGGGACATACCACGGCATTGTAAAATAGTGGGTGTGCATTATGGTACATAATAGGTTGGGTGCTGTACCGTTTTAATTTGATACGTGATGATCTGAATAAAACTGAAGCATGCTGACTAATAGAGAGTGAAGACATACCAAAAAAAAGGAAGGGAACCGTAAGCGCGCGCTTGGCGCTACCAGGTGTGACCCACGTGGCCCGAGGGGGGCGTGTCTGACACTTACTTGCAAGAGCGCAATGACGAGCCTGGTGCCACCGCTCTGCAACGAGATGGTGCTGATGGTGGTGGTGGGGGCGGGTGTCGGTTCGGCATCCGATGCCGTTCCCGCCTTCACCGCCACCTCCGCTTCAGCCATGTCGCAAGTCGCTCACTGCTGTTTTACGGTCACGTCGGCTGGAGAACGATTCCGAGCATTGCGCTACCGTACTGAATCTTCGTATCACGTTGTGGCCGAAATGCGACCGTCGCTCGCTGAACTCGTACTGAGCGCGCACTGGGCACTCGAGCCTGGCGCAGCTGTGGAGAGCGCCGAGGTTACACGAATGATTACGGGAACACCCGAGCGCTGGATGTCTCGGCCGGGGGCCAACAATGAACCACGTAAATGCATCGCTTGTGAAATATTAGCGCCCGTTGTTTCTTTTTTATAAAAACAAAGTGAAATCAGATTAATACGAAATTGTCTTTGTGTCATACTTAATGAAACGTCTGTAATTCAGTAACGTTATTTGAAAGATTCGTGAAAAGATTTATGGTATATTTTCTGTATTTTGAGAGAAGATTTACGAGTATACCGCACACGTTTCATAAAATTTAGCGAGTTATTGTAATCAAATATTCACAAAACCTAAATATAATTTTCTGTTAACAGTTCATGATTTCCTTTCTCTACGACATTTCACTATATCTATTAAACGAAAACCGGATAAATTTGAAAAATTAAAACTCAGACACTACTGAGCAGATTTCGATGGGGTTTTCACCGTTTTAAAGATTAGAATCTCAATTCATTTGTTTGATATGTCTTATGATTCTACATTACATAACGCTGGAGCATTAAATGAAATTCTAAATGTGTGGTGAAAAATACCAAAGATAGAACCATTAGATGTGGCATAACCCGCAACTACAATGTCTCTGACCATAGCCTACAATAAAAGCATATAATAGTAATACCTATATTGTATACTCCACTCTAAACAAAATTTGAAATATTCTTTCCTTTCATTGGGGAGATTTAGTTTTTAAACGCCATAGATGGCCATATTGAATATGAGAAATTAATAACGAAAAAACAACAGAGATTTTCTTTAACCACGATTTCTGGCAGTAGAGCTACAATGACTCTGGCCATCAGCATTATTTACGATATTATTATTTTGGATTCACTTTTGAAATTTGTATAAAAGGCTGAATCCGCGAAGTTAAAATATCTGGGGTTCGAGCAAAAAGTATATTCATTCACTTCGCAATTGACTCAGATGTTAGTTTCTAACATAATCTAAGGTTGTTCAGTAATGTAGTAATGTAATTTCTTAATCATGCAGGCGAAATTATTACTCATGTTGATACTGTGAAAACTCGGTTAAAATCGACTCAGAAATTTTCATGTGATGCTAGAATATTCGTAAAATAAATGTGTCGTAATGTCTTAAGACATACCTTAAATTCTAACTTTAACCCCAAGCTTTCATATTCTGAAAATTCATTCAAAATCGGGGGATTCCACAATATCCGAGCCACTGATATTTGACAAATTTTAAGGTTGATTCGTACATATCCGAGACAAATCTAAAGTAAAGAATAATTTCTTTTTTTGATATCTCACTTAGTTTTCGAGATATCGTGTCTAAACTGAGGTAGTTAGGTTGAAAAGCGGCAAGGAAAAATTTTGTAAACGCCATATTTGATCATCAGTTCTTCTGTAACTCGACGAGACAAACTGAAAGTAAAGAATATAATTTTTTGAAATGTTTCTTAGTTCTCGAGATATCGTATCCCAAAAGTGAGGTGTTGAGGTTGACATGCCACCTGGACCAGAAAAAATGTGCACTAGAAATTACACATTGAACATGTAGAATAGTTTTTGTTTTCTTCTTAGCTGTGGCGGTTAGGTTGAAGTACGACCTGCATCAGAAGAAAAACGTCACCAAAAGCATAAGGAATAGTGTACGTGTAAATAAACTTCAACCCACCCCTTTCTTGGTGGGGGGCAAGTGAATCTAGGTTTGCTATAATTTCGAAAATGGCTGGCGGGAATTTGATAAAACTTTGTACACATGTTTCTCATTGCGTGAATAAAAATAGCCAGCTATACCGGGCAACGCCTGGAACTCTGCTAGTAAGTAAATAAAAACAACCCGTTCGAACTGTTTCTCTAAATGAAATTTATTTCAAGAAGGATAAATGCAATGTACAGTACTGATGATAGAGATGCAAAAACAGTAAAATTTGGAATATATCAATCTCCGCGTATCATACAGAGGCCAAAACCATATATTTTTGGTCTTTCTGTGTATGCGCCACGCAAAAATTAAAGATCGAAGTTAAACGAAGTTTTATATAAGACTAATTTATGTCATCAGTTAATCTATAAAATAGTTTTTATCCTGATTAGCAGCATATGGAGTGTCCACAAACTACGTGGCTCAGTCTATGGGCGGGGGTTTGGTAGAAAGCTACATGGAGGAGAGGGAGGGGGGGGTGTCCGATCCAAATCACGTAGCTTTTTGTTCAATTTATTTGTCACAATTTAAATAAGGTACAGAACATACAGCAGCATGTGTATTCCATGATTCAATTATCTCTGTAATTTATATATCCTTTATAGTAACAGTGCTGCGCAGGGGTGTGATTGAAGTCGTAGCGTTGGGTTGCACGCGGCTGGTAGTTTTGAACCTTATGCGTCCGAAAACTAATAAATACACAGTACGTCGACTCTAATTCGCGTACAGATGTCACCCGTTTTCCAAGGCAGTGTTAGTATTGTTTTGATGGTTTGAAATAAAGCTGTTTTGATTAGGGTCGCCCGCGTGACCACACCGCTGGTTGATAAAATAATTCTAATTTTGTTCTGTCAAACGAATTTCAGTGCAACTTCAATTATAGTGCTGGCTGAAGTGTTATTCTAAGTTCAAAGAGTGGTGTGAAGTCGCGCTGTAAAATACATTTTTGAGGCTTATCGGAAATGTTTTTCCAACGAGTTAGCATTATACAATGAATTATATATATATTTTAAGCAGATAAAAGAATCATTCCCTGGTATTGTAGAAAGAAAGGTGATAGAACTGCAGCAAAAGAAAACAAAAATGCAGCTCTTTTTATGTTTTTTTTTTTTAATGGCAGGCATAATTTACTCTATTTTATCAATTAATGAACAATGATGAATGAGATAAGGAGAATGTTTTTCGTAACACCTCAAGAAGGAAAAGTTCCCTGACTGTTCCTGACAAAGAGGTTTTTATCAATAATTGATCATTTGCAGGAGTGACTAGTGTCAACATTGCATTCAGAACATTTATAATTACAGAAAATTATATAACGCAAATATCAGTTATGTTCATTATACTGTGTATGCAATAATTTTAACGATAGTCTGTCAAGAGAAAACAGTACAAAATGTCTTCTGGATTTAGTAGGGAAAAAAGCTATTTGTGACATGGGAGGAGGTGACATCAGGCTGCGTGAGGGAAGGAGGGTTCAGGGGACACCAGAATCGAGCCACGCAATCTTTGGACGCTCCCATAGTTCCAGATGATACTGATGTCAAAACTGTAAATATTTACACTTCTGCAAGTCTGTGCAAGCTCCGCGCAAAATATAACGGATTTCAATGAAACTGCACACAGTAATAGCCTATGTCAACAATTAAGGTAAAAGATACCTTCTTTTTATCCCGATCATTATCATAGTTTCCGATGACACAAATACCAAGACCGTAAATTTGGTTATTTTTCATTGCCTGGGCTCAGTTCAAGCAAAACCTAACGTACGAATTGCAACGAAATTACAGTGGTAGCTTGAGTCATAGATGAGTAAAGAGGATATTTGCTTAGTTGCCTAAGAAAACGTAAAAAAATCACGTTTTTAAAACAACGAATGGGATTTATTAAAATGTAACACACACTACGTGCCTAAAATTCCAATAACAATTATCATACAATCGATGTAAGCACAAAAAACTGTTTGTTTTTATCTTTGTATACGTATGTATAGTTCTCCATATTCCCATCGATACGGTAATAGTTCAACTACCTTACAACACTGGCCTTTTATATCAGACGACAACGTGTTTAAATGTTACAAACTATATTAGATTAACTTGCAATTCAGTTAGGATTTTTATATGACAGTTTCTGTACATGCAAATAAAGTTACCTGTTCGTTTAGGCGCCAGATAGCACCACTTAAAATACTGCTTACAGCGAAGCTTTGTGAGCAATACTGAAATGTGCCTGTGTGCCATCTAGTATAAGAGGTTCTAGAAACAAATGACATGCGCAAATTCGCTTAAAACACTTAAATTCGGGACAGGAGGAAAGCCAAGAAAGAGGAAAAAAAATTAGGGCTGTTGTTCTGTTTTTTCGTATCCATCCAATATTTATTTGATAGCTTAACAGAGAGATAACAGCTGAAATCTCAAATTCCACATCGAAATGTCCTGAGCGCAACTAGTATTAACAAAAAGTTTTCTTCTTCTTCACAAATTACAAATGACTGATGACCACTTATAATGAATTAATAAGTACAGTGTTATTAGGTACCGAGTGCTCGCACAATACGTGTGAGATGTCGGCGGTGCGGCGAGTCAGACAGTTTTTTTTTTTTTTTTTTTTTTTTTTTTTTTTTTTGCTGTCGTCAGTCTTTAGACTGGTTTGATGCAATCCTCCATCCCTTCCTATCCTGTGCTAACCTCTTCATTTCTACATATCCCTTACAACCCAAGTCCTCAATTCAATTATCTGCTTCATATATTCTAATCTCTGTCTACCTCTACAATTCTTACCTTCAACTGTTCCCTCCACTAACAAATTAACCAATCCAGCATGTCTCAAAATATGACCTACCAGCCTGTCTCTCCACTTATAATGAATTAATAAGTACAGTGTTATTAGGTACCGAGTGCTCGCATTATACGTGTGAGATGTCGGCGGTGCGGCGAGTCAGACAGTTAGGGAGCGTGAATAAATAACGTAGCTCCATTTTGGCCTCCTTTGAACCCCCCCCCCCCTCCCCACGATTCGAACCGGCTTCCTCCCGGATGCGAGGCCTGAGCGTTAACCGTCATTAAGTGGAACGACGGTCAAGATTTCATAGGAATGAAGAGTTGACAAGCTGTCAAAATAATTACTAAAGATGGATTTATAGAATGTACAAGAAAACAGAAAATAGACTGGAATCGAACTAACCGAAAGATTCTTTAAAGAAACTTCTATTTTTATTTTATTTTTTAACTGCTTTACGTCTCTCAACAGCGAGGTCTTTAGAGACGGGAAAGGATGGGAGCAAGGAATGGGAAGGAATTCGGCCATGGCCTTTTTAAGGAAGCATCCCGGCATTTGCCTGGAGTGATTTGGGAAACCATGGAAAACCCAAATCTGGATGCCCGGACGGGGATTCGAACCGCCGTCCTCCCTAATGCGAGGCCAGAACGCTATCCGTAACACCACCACGCTCGGTTTTAAAGAAACAGAAGAGTGCAAGACTATAAATGCATATCTATAAAATAAATCCAATTGAAGAAGAATGGAGCACACTGAACGGAAAACTAATGAAAGCAGATAAACGGAGTCTTTTATCACAAAAGAAATATTGATACTGATGAATTACTGAAGAAAGCAAGAAATTAGTCAAGACGATAGGAAGCAAAAATATATAAGTGCCCGATGGTTACAATACTGATATGAAAAAGTAAATAAGGTAGGTGTTGTAAGTATAAAGATTTGTCCGACGTTCAGATCGAAACGATTTTCGGAAAGAAACTAAAATAAGATGAGATATCACTTTAAACTCTGAAGGAAGAACATAAAGGAATAAATGCGTATTTATGGCATTTGTGGCTTTGGAAAAAAAGGAAATCTTAAATCAGTCGAGAGACTGATGACAGAAAAGAAAGCCCTTGTGAATGGTTGAAATTACCAGTGGCAGATGTACGAATTTTCCGAGCCGGGGCAAAAACATGAGACTGCCCCTTCAAACATGATTCTGCCCCCCCCCCCTTGAAGTTGCCGCCTTGAGCAAGCGCCCCTGTTTAACCCCCCTAGATCAGGCCCTGGAAATTATCAACCTCGTAAGCGTAACAGCAGCTAAAAGTGCCAAGGCTTTTGACACTTTTTAAGCGATGATTTCCGAACCTCCGACAAATTTAATGGTAGACTACCGCGGCCGATGTTCCGCACGCTCTGCTAAACACAACTATACATCTGGGACGTACGACGTTCTGGAAGTTTTGGCAAGTCTGGCTCCCATGCGTGGCCTGTTTACTGGCAGTTCAAGGTCATGTTCCCATTGCCCCGCTTTTCATCCCGCCCTCTCCCCATTCCTACTTCTCCGAGTTGGCCGCTGTGTACATGGAGACGAATTGTAAATTATCTCCTCACATGTAGGGGTAAAAGTATCAGAGTGGGGACAGAACGGGATGACTTGAACCGTCTCTGTTAAATGATCAGGCTATAGTACCGCTTGGTGTCTTCCGCAAGTGGATCAGAACAGGGTTTCACACTATTCCTTATCTCTTCTTAATACAGCCACCCTTAAAAAAAGGCACTCATCTAAATACAGACATAACTTGAATCACACTGAGGAATGGAACTGTCCGTACTATCCAAACAACCAAGCATGGTGTGAGTTAACAAGCAGAAATCATGCCTTTAAACAATTTTCGCAATAGTATGAGTTTGCTACCATAATGCAGATCTTGTGTCTTTGGTATAATAAACATGACCGGACAAATAAAATTACTTCGAAAAATAAAAGGCCGCGAAGAAGACCAGACTGACCGAGGCCGAGGGTTGAAAATAGTGTTGCCCAAAATCGGTCTTGGTCTTGCATTTTTGCAAGACCAAGACCAAGACCAGGTGTATTGATGCAAGACCAAGACCGGCCAAGTCTGGTCTTGCTCTTGCATTTGGGCAACACTAGTGTTGCCCAAAATCGGTCTTGGTCTTGCATTTTTGCAAGACCAAGACCAAGACCAGGTGTATTGATGCAAGACCAAGACCGGCCAAGTCTGGTCTTGTTCTTGCATTTGGGCAACACTAGTTGAAAATAATGTATAACCGTGAGTTAGAGTATCAGAACAAAGAAGCTAACATCGGGTCTGTAATTAAGAGTTGGCGAATACCGTGAGCGGGCCGCGAATAGTGGAATGAGTAACGGATGTCGGCTAAAAATAATGCATGACTTTGTACCCAGCAGAACTAGACCCCCAATGATGAAATGGATGGAGAGAGTGCGGCAAGCTCTGATAGTCACGTTGTGTGGGACGGCTGAGAGAAGAAAGAACGTCGAGCGAAATAGAACAAAACTAAAATCGCACGGACCCCTGTGTCTAAATAAAAGGTTTGCATAAAGATACACTTCTCTTATAACTCGCTAAGTTGAAGGCAAAAGAGACGATGGCTTATTGAAGCTACTGCTGCTGTTTGCAGAGTTAAATTTCAATGGACTGCTACTGTGAAGACCATTTCGCAATCAGCAGCGCTGAAATGCTAGCAGTTATTGGTAACTATTCAGTTCGTGCCCAGTTTTCCGGAAGCGTTTTCGCATTAGTACTGGTGGTAGGGAGTTTTCTATTACTGAACGCAACTGCTGAAGTGACATTAAACATAATTGCACTATATCGACATAAAGTTAGTTGTTAACTAGCATTTGCCCGCTGATAAGTGCGCGCGCACTCTAGAGTTTGTAGAAATGTTTTCCCTTATTTAACCTAGTACCAAGCATTGAAGAGGAGAAAAAAAGTAAATGTCAATTAAAAACTTTCAATTCTTTTAGTGATTGCTTTAGATTTGGTTTTCATACTGATGTCTGAAAGTTTCATTTTTCTTTGTTTCACTTACATTTTAACGTAATACAGGGCGTTCGCCGGGAAACGCAACCCACTGTTAGCGCTACAAGGAAGAAACTGCTCGCGGCGAGCGAGCGCTCATCTTCCGGCATTGTTCGACCGTCGGCCGCGGACTATTTCATAATAATTACGCTTCATAAACTTCATAAACTTGTATGTGCTAAGCATTTAAATTTTACGTAATTCATTAGCTTACCTTATAAAAGATGCTGGAAGTGTTGACCCTCTTGTGTAATGCACATTTCACATCTTCTGAACATTTTTCGAGACACACGCTGCCCTAACTGACTTAATGATTTTTTGGGTGACTGTTCTAGTCGAAAAGCGATATCGTCAATTTTCTCCTCTCTGAGAATACGGTTGACCGACAGTCTCTTTTTGTTAAAAAATGAACCCGTTTCTCTTACTTTTTTAACCAGACGCAGAATTGTTGATTTAGCTGGCAGTAAAGCGCCAGGAAATTCGCGACGAAATTTACTGCGACACTTTTTAAACGACTTCTTCTTCACATATGTATCGTAGAGAAATATTCTTTGTTGCAAACTGTAACATACCATAATTTTACTCACACTCAAACACGGTACAGATTAGTAAGAGTATGAAGCCCCAAACCAGCCAAACCGCGAAGAAACGTTTATTCACAACACTGGTTAATAAGAGACTGAAGTCACAAACTAGCTACAATGCAAAGAAACCGTTCTTAACAATGTAAGGGTCCCAATATACTGCGTCACTGCACTGTTGGGGTAGCGGAGGTGTTAAACAGTGCGGTGATTCACGGTGCCGTGTGGCGGCAGCTGCTGGCACGACTGACCGAGCAAGTTGCCGACGGCTACAGACTGGGAGGGTAGCGTTTTCCGGCGAACGCCCTGTATAATATATAATAAATTAAAACTGTGTGAAAAATTATCCATATTAGTGATGAGATGATTGTTGTATATCAGTACTATCCTAATACACGAAGAAGTATAGAATTATATCACTAATCATAAACTTTAGTTAGAATTATATCTGTGGTCACAACGAAAAATATGATTTCCGTAACTGTTAACTAAAAAAACACATTTTTAAATGCTGAAACGGGGGATTCTACGATAACCGTGGTGCCGCTGTTGTATGATCGAAAATCAAGAATAAAATGTTTCGGTGTATCACTTAGTACTGTTTCCGTGTATCACTTAGTACTCGAGATATCGCATCTCAACATTAGGTTCAAATACAACCTGAACCAGATTTTGTTTTGCCAAAACCTTAAGAAATTACCCACTGGACATGAACAGTAGGTATTTTGTTTTCTTCCCTGCTGTTGTTGCTAGGTTGAAATACTGCCTGGACAAGAAGAAAAACGTCACCAAAGGCACAAGAACCTATAACTGATTTTTGACATTCGATATCTCGAGAAATAAGCGAGATGTCAAAAAACTATATTCTTCACTTTTGTCTCATCGAGTTGCATAAAATCCGTCATCCAACTGCAATACCACGGTTATCGTGGATAAGTCTTCATACGGCAAAAAAGTAAAATACTATCCAGTTTTAATATCGATATTAAATACAAAGATGTTTACAGTAAATTAATAAATAACAATGCAGTTACACTTATGGTAGTGCTAATTGCACGATTTAGTGGTTAGATTAACGAAAACAAGCATTTACGTTGACATTAGCCACAAAGATGTTCGCTATAAATTAAATATCACAATTCAGTTGCACTTATTGAGGTGTTAATCTATAATGTAGTGGTTAGATTAAAGTGTTCCGTTTATTTTAATTTACTTCATTTCAGAAAGCTAAAGAAATAAATAACCAAAGACAAAAAAACAATACAAGCAGAATCCAATGAGTAGAAGAGTCATCTTTAATGTGTATCTCTTAAAGGACATACGATATTTACAGTAAATTATAAATTAGACATCTTTATTAGGTTTGATTCAGGTATCCCAAGGCAGCGCAAACCCAGGGCGGCGCATTTGAATTTGCCCGCCAACATTGTCGGTCTAGAATATGCTAGCTCAAAAACCTCGTAAAGGTTTCATTGATGTTTTTTTTTTTTTACGTTTTGATTATGATCAAAAAAAACTTTTGCAAAGGTCTCATGGATGGTTTTTACTTTTTGATGGTAATTTAAACTGTGTTACTTATATTTTTGGCATATTTAAATATTTATTATAACTATGTGCAAGTATTATGTGAACCGCAGGTTATCTTAGAAATGAAATTGTGGCTCGTAGGCTAACTTAGAATCGAAATTGCAGCCCATCTCCAAAATCGATTGGGCAGCTTTGACGTATTCCGTTTATTTCAATGTGTTACATTTCAGGAAACCGAAGAAATAAATAACGGAAGTCAAAAAAGGAATAGTATACGTAGTAGTAGTATAATCTTTCGTATTTTTTTTTTTTTAAAGAAGTGTTCATCTCAAATACAAAGTGATTTCTGGCGCATATTTGTACCATGTCGATATTATTATAATTTCTTTCTCCGTTCCTTGGTCACAATACAGCTTCAAAGATTTTAAGTTAAACAATAGGCTCACGAAATTTGAAAAGATTATCAAAATTGCTACGGTAGTTTTTGCGTGATTTTATTTCAAACGCGCAGACACATTCAGCTTGCTTACAGATTTATAATAGTAATTATATACATTAATTGCGATGGAATATATGCCCTTATCGCAATTTTCGTACACACCTATATGAATTTTCACTTTAAATTCTTTCAATGTTTGAGGTAATTTCTTTAACGCATTATTCGATAACTCAACCCAGAACCTATTTCTCATTCTCTACTTAAAAATAAAAATTTATCCTCTCGTTCATGTTTTCTATTACGGCATGAAAGTTTTGACATGAACAAGACAACTAAGTTATTAAGTAAATGTAAAAATGCGTATCAAACTGACATTTTCTTAAGATTTCATGGGGGGATTTGTTATTTATAACTGCAACACTGTCACTACCAACCGGATGGATATTTGGCGAAAAAATTAGAAGTAGCATGTGTAAAGGAAATTAGAACTTGATTTCAGGCATAAATGATTGATTAAGTTTCATTTTCAGAAAAGGGAGTGCAATAATTTATTGAAAGAAGCGCTAAATAGTGTATCTCAAACATGTAAATTAAAAATACACAAAAAAGCATTAGTACATACACTATATTGGAGAATTGTGACAGGGTCACAAGTTTCATCACAATTAGTAGCCTAATAATTAATTAAAGAACGCCTAAAATGACTGTTTATCTCATAAATGACAGTCCCACTCGAACTGAAAGTCATTGTGAATTTTTACAGTACAGAGCAGCCAGGGCCGGTGGATCGTGTTAGGCCCGGGTGGATAGTAGGACAAAAGGGGGCCATAGGAAAATGTTATTTGGTCATCTTACCTAAGATTAAACATAATAATAATATTAATAATCATGCAAACTAACTCGTAAGATAAATTCGTGGGGGTACTAACTACAAAATAAAGTTTAAAAATGATATAAAATTTATTCAACAATATTTTAATTGTGTACGGAAATTCAGTATTTCTATTTTATTATTACTCAGTACTAATTGCGCAATGCAAAAACCGTAAGGCTTTTTTCTTTTTATAAAATTAACTGATTCAACAATTTTTCTAAATCATATTAATCAATGAGTTTACTATATTCTTGTAATTTGCGATGTTATTGAGTCCATCTTGCAACGTTGTCGATCTTAAGTAACTCTCGAGTCTGAAGACCGAAAAACTTTGTTCATTCGAACACAACGACCCAGAAATCGTGAATTATTTAAAGAAGTGAGCCGACTCTTTGTCGAATCAACTCTTTAATGACAAGAGTGCTTAGTCATGAACTTCAAAATAAGATATCGGAGAATAATCCGCATCGGAGATTTTCACTCTTACCTTGAAGGACATGTTTTGGAATTTTACGTTGGTGTGGAACTTGTGATTCGTTGATTTCAAAGTTAGTACCTGATTGGACACTTTTCTGTTAAATTTCTTTGAATTTTCAGTCTAGTAGTTATTGCTCAATTCTTTCTCTCTATGCAAGTCTCACGCTCGGTCGCTTTGAAATTCAGAATGGATAAAATACCCACCCGGAAATTCCCAGGTGGGTACCGCTACCCACCATACCCACATTATCCACCGGCCCTGCAGGGCACCAACATACAATTCAGTGGCTCCGCAAACAGAACCACCCAAAAAGTAATGGCGCTCTTGGAGTTATATTGCAGGCGCTATTGTGACGCTATTATTAGTAACAAATTGCACCCATGCTTAGAAATGCATATCGCACAAATAATGTCATTCAAATATATCACAACAATAAGCAATCACTAGAACCTATGTTTACATTATGCGATCTCCAACGACACTAAACTTTACATTCAATGATATACATTCGTTACGTCCAACGATGATAGGCATAATGTAGAATGAATGTACAATTGTCGTACAAATAGCAAGAACTGAAAAAATTAGAATTCTACTACAACAGCAGACTGTCAAACACTTTTGTCGTTCCTTATGCTGTAGCAAGCAGTCAGTTGTCATTCTGACGCACGCGGTATTTCAAACTAGCCACAAATTCCGTTAGCATTAATCTTTCATTGTAACAGGTTGGCTGCCATGGAAATAATTTAAAACATCAACGTCTTAGGTAGTGTAACTATCAGTAGGCCCTACTTGTAAAATATGCCAATATTTTGAACGACTTTAACTCGATCATATACATTTGGTTTATGTAACGAACATTAATTCTTGGATTGCATCGGAAAAGGAACATTCTCATAAATTTTCTGACGTAAAGGATAATTCCTTCTAGCATGGTTCTCATTACCGAGTCGCCGAAAACTCTTCACTTGCTGACAGGACTGCAATCAATTTCGAAGGTAAATTTTTATCAAAAACACTGGGATTCTATCATTACCGTGGCGCCACAAAATGATGATTGATTCTTATAGAACTCGACAAAACAAATCGAAAATAAAGAATAAAATTTTTTGATATCTCGCTTGGTTCTCGAGATATCGTATCTCAAAATTGACGTAGTTAGGTTGAAATACGGACTGGACCAGAAGAAAAAATTCGCTATAGCAAAATTTGATGATGAGTTCTTACGTAACTCGATGAGACAAATGGAAAATAAAGAATAAAGTTTTTTGATATCTCGCTTAGTTCTCGAGATATTGTATCTCAAAAGTGATGAGGTTAGGGTGAGATCCGGCCTGGACCAAAAAATTTTTTTTCACCAAAACCATCATATCTACATGGTGGAAATGCACTGTAGGTGATTTATTTTCTTCCTAGTGATTGTTGTTAGGTTGAAATACGGCCTGGACCAGAAGAAAAACCATCAAAAGCAGAAGGAACTATACCTATGGCTGATTTTTAACATGCTATATCTCGAAAACCAAGCGAGATATCAAAAAATTTTATTCTTTATTTTCGATTTATTTCGTCGATTTCTCCAAGAATTCATCATCAGATTTTGGCGCCACGGTAATGATAGAACTGCCAAAAACACTGAATGAAAAAATCGTAAAGGGCAAAAGTAGGTGGATGGTGAAATTGGAAGATTAAAAAGAAATTTTGAAATTGGAAAGTAGATACGTAGGGAAATTGACAGCGGTACACACGCTAAATTCCAACAATGCTATAAGAATTTACGTTTACCCACGAATCAGCAGGTAAGCAAATTAATAAGGATTTTAGTCCTCCAAATAAAGGCAGTTGTTACATCCAATCCATGAAAGACACTGTTTAAACGACCTTATAGGTGAAGAAAGATAGAGTTTAACTGTTACCAACATCTAGTGGTTGTAGTGATGTAGTGAACTTTGTACATAACAAAAAAAGTCACCTTGAAAGGAACATGAAAAAACAGGTAAAAGAGTCACCTTGAAAAGAACATGAGAAAACAGGTACTGGTTGCCCCTGTCATTTAAATCAAAGAACAAGATTGAGCACGCAGTTCTTAAATTTTCTGAGAGAAATTTACTATCAAAATAGTGAATAAGTCGAGAAAAATACAACTAAAAAGATTTATTGACTAATGAACTGTTACTTACAAACTGCAAAACAATAAAATACAACATTCACACATCATTACTTAGTAATTTGACCAAAGATTGTACCAATGTACTGCAGTCGCATCAGGATGACCAACTCTAGTTTATTATGTGTATTTATTGCCTCATCAACTCATGTGTTAACAATGAAAATATTGTAAAAACCAAAATATACGCTACGAATAAACTGGGATTTAATTTTTTTTTTTTATTAAACTCAACCTTTAATTGAACTTTAAATCTAAGACTACACTATATCATCACATATGACGATTAGTAGCCAATATATTCTGTTTGCGGCTACTAAAAGAAATTAAATAGCAATAAAAAATATTTTTGCTAACCAGATTACTATCAGGTGGCAGTAACTAGCACCGCGTTAAACTCAAATTTTATCTAAATTCTAGAACGATTATTAAAATAACCTGGGACCAAAACGCTTAAATCAAGTCTTAAAATAAACTTTGGCAAATATCAAATCAAATCAAATAGGCCTATAGAAACCATAATCCAACAGGTAAATAAAACTTCTCTGGTATTAAAAAAAGTTATCAGATTTTGTATATAACGTCTTACCCCATGGCAATACCACGTAGCAAGAGTTAGCAAATGCTACGGGCCTCGCGCCTTCTAGAGGGGCCCCGCCTAAGAGTCTCCCCGTCTAAGCTAGGGCCCCTTCTTCACATTTGTTAGGGGCCTCCGCGCTGTTTTAATCCGGCCCTGCCCTATGGCACAGAACACTGAATAAGGAAATTACAGGGAAGATTCTTTTTTAAATAGCTCTACGCAGTCATCGAGGTCATTGGAGATAAGAGGTACCGTAATTCCATTTATTGCTAGTAAGTTGTCTCTTTAACAGCTACCATGTAAGTCAGCAGTACCGAAACTGAAGTGTTCATGATTTTTACTCCATAGGCAGTAGGGAGTAGATTTTAGTTTCGTTTAACTGCTATGAAATAAATACCCTATCCAGATGCCTCCACAGTTCACGAATTTGAAATCCTAAACGACCACTCAGAATTTTCGTTTCCCAATCTCATAGGCCTTACCCTAAATCCATCTTGTCCTGAATAGCCACAGTTCCTTCAATTTGTTTTTACTGCTTCTAACCCAATTGTGCCAGAGATGACAGTGCAATTTTTTTTTAAAAAATCCACGTTATAGAGACTGATTTCCTCATACAGATTTTTTAATAGGATTATCATTCTATGATTGAATATTTGTTTATTTTCTTATCTAATTAATTAAATATTTATTCATGTTTCATTACATGTTTCACATCCCAGAGCTGGGACTTGAGGAACAAAAATAAATGAATAAAATAAAATAAAAATCTCTTCATGTATTTCATTTTGTAAGGATATTGAAATTAAACCACACTATTTTTCTTCATTTTTTTAATTTTTTTTTTTATTATTTTTTTTTGGGAATGTGAATGCTTACTTGGTCCCAGCCACAGTCTCAACTACCATAGCTTATCTCCTAATCTGTACGTCACAAATAAACTTTTGCGAATGAAGGGTTTATATTTGAAAATATTGAGGTGTTTGTGTTGTTGTATCTTTTCATGTGTCACCAATATTCTCTTTAGAAAATCATGGATTCTTACTTTGTTCCTGTTTTCATTATAGATTATCTAAATTCATATAAAACTTTTACTTATTTTTATTACATTTACAAAACTGTTCTTGCATTTCCGCAATGTAACATAAGTTTTAGTTAGATACACATTTTATTGCAGAGTAACCAGTACTAAATGTTTTTATTAACTCTGAATGATTTCCTCATAAATATAATACTTACTTAATTTTCCTTTTTTTCTTCACTAAACAAGGATATTTAGTAGTCATATGGTAGTTGACATCAGTCCTAAATCCTCTGTTATTCTCACTACGCTCAATGTACTGTGTCTCAATTGTTTAATTTAATTTAGTTTAATTGCGATGGTGTGTTTGCTCCGGTTGCAATTTCCCTACACATCCGGTGGAGATAATTAGCTATTCATACTGAAAATACATAGCTAACAGGGCCGCATTTAGGCTCTGTGGGCCCCTAGGCCCCTAGGTTTTTTTAGCTCTACTACTGGCCCAGGCGGGGGATCCAGGGTTGTGGTGCAGGCCCCCCTTTGTGGTGTGGGCCCCTAGGCTATAGCCTATGTAGTCTATACTTAAATGCGCCCCTGATAACTAATTTCATTTATCTCTAATATAGGTTAGTTATAATTTGTGTTTTGATGACAAAATAGTTGCTTTAAGTTCTGAAGTGTTTATTTGGATTACATATGATCACTTGTATTATGTACCAGATATTACTGAATATTTCTGTCTCATTGGCAATGTACAAGGATATAATACTGAAGACAAAATAAATAATCACTGTCAATAACACATAACAGAATAACATTGTTTGATATGTAACAACTTATAGGACTAGATAAAACAAAATTCTGACTGATTAATGAGAAGTGAAGCTACCATATCCTGGAGCAGTAGAAACAATATCACAATTAAATTATATTAAATGGAACTTTCTCAGTTTGGGGTCAAAAAACCTTGATAATAAACCATATTTTAGTTTATTTGTTATATTTATCTACCGGTTTTAGTAACAGTGGGGGGTCAACTTTGAATAAATTTTGAGGCTTTCACTAACTGATCATTCCCTGCACTATATATGGAATTGCATGGATGGTTTACAGTTAGAAGTTAGGTTATTTATAGATGACATAATCTATCTATACTATTAAAAAGCTAATCTTGGTTATAATGTAGCCATGTCTGTCACACTGTAGCGTCACACTTCCCGGCTTCGCTGCCCAACTAACAACGACGAGAGACTACATAGTAGAGGTTTCAAGCGTTACTTAATAATATTTCTGTTTAGTGAAGCATAACAAAGAAATTATTTGCCAAAACAATGGAACAATGGAACAAAGGTTTTTTTTTTTTTTTTTTTACTGCAATCAGTCTTTCAACTGGCTTGATGCAATCCTCCATCCTTTCCTATCTTGTGCTAACCTCTTCATCTCTACACATCCCTTACAACCCACGTCCCCAATTATCTGCTTCATATATTCTAATCTCTGTCTTCCTCTACAGTTCTTACCTTCGACCGTTCCCTCCACCAGCAAATTAAGCAATGCAGCATGTCTCGAAATATGATCTACCAGCCTGTCTCTTCTTTCTGTAAGCTTCTCCCACAAACTTCTTCCCTCACCCATCATTTCCAAAACTCATTCATTTCTTACATTGTCTGTCCACTTAATTTTCAGCATTCTTCTGTAGCACCACATTTCAAATGCTTCAATTTTCTTTCTTTCCGGTATTCCTAAAGTCCATGTTTTGCTACCGTAAAGTGCTTTGCTCCAAACATAGAATTTAAAAAAGTTTTTTTCTAATTCTTAGATCAATATTTGAAACTAAAAGATTCCTCTTTTTCATTAAGGCTCTTTTTGCTAGTGCTATTTTGCTTTTAAAATCATTCCTTCTTTGGCCATTGGTTGTAATTTTACTTCCCAAATAACAGAATTCAGTTACTTCTCCAATTGAATCCGATTCTATTTTTATACTTAATCTGCTTGTATTTGCATCATTTCTGCTACATTTCATCACTTTAGTCTTGCTTTGATTTATATACAGGCCAAAATCTTCCTTCAGTATTTTGCTCATGACATTCAGTAATTTCTCAATATCCTCAGCCCTTTCTGCTAACAAGACAATGTCATCAGCAAATCGTAGCATACTGATTTTTTCTCCCTGAACACTTATGCCACATGGAAATTTTTCTTTTACTTTCTTTATTGCTTCCTCTACATACAAGTTGAATATTAACGGGGATAGACTACAGCCTTGTCTCACACCCTTTTTAACTGATGCTTGTCTCTCATGATTCTCTACTTTTATTACAGCCACTTGATTCTTATATAGTTTATAAAGTATTCTTCTACCACGATACTTTAGAACTGACTTCTTTAAAATTTTGAACTTCTTGTCCCACCTAACATTAGCAAAAGCTTTTTCTAAATCAACAAATTCCACAAAAGTATCTTTTTTTTCTTAATCTGCCCTTCAAGTATTAATCTTAAAGCCTGAATTGCTTCCATTGTACCGCGATTTTTCGTAAACTCAAACTGATCTTCATGTACTATCCCTTCTACTACCCTTTCCATCCTACTGTATATTATTCTGGTCAGTAAATTTGAAGCATGTGATGTTAGACTAATGGTGCGATAGTTCTCATATTTGTCGGCTTGTGCTTTCTTCGGAAGTGTGAAGATGATATTTTTATGAAAATCAGTTAGAATTTCTCCTGTTTCATAAATTTTTGATATCAGCTTGATTAATCTTCCGATTCCTTCCTCTCCTAGGGATTTAAGAAGTTCTGCAGGGATCTCATCAATTCCAACTGCCTTATTTGCTTTCAAGTCATTCAGAGCTTTATTAAATTCTGTCCTCAAAACAGGATCCCCTAAGTCTTCAATGTTGACATCGCCTTGCTTTTCTATTACGCTATTGTTCAAGTCGGCCCCATCATACGATTTCTCAATGTATTCCTTCTATCGGTTAGCTCAATCATCTGAGCTTAAAAGAGGTTTCCCATCGGTTGCTTTAATGTTCACACCTCTTTTCTCCAAAATTCTGTTTGATCTTCCTATATGCAACATCTACTTTACCTATGATTATTTCCTTTTCTACTTCTTCACACTTTTCTTGTAGCCATTTTTCTTTTGCTTTTTTGCATTTCCTGTTTATTTGATTTCTAAGTTGCCTGTATTGCTCTCTTCCTGCTTCATCTGAGCATATTTGTACCTTCTCCTCTGATCCATCAGTTCTAAAATTTCTTCTGTGATCCATGGTTTTCTGGCAGCTTGTTTCCTAAAGCCTAATGTTTCTTTACCAGATTTCATTATTTCGGTCTTTAATGCACTCCATTCATTCTCGGTTGAGCTCCTTTCAGAGTTATTTCTTAGACCTCAGTCTAACATTTCTGCAAATTTTTCTCTCGTACTAGATTGTTTCAGTTAATTAACTTCCAGTATGTTCTGATTATGCTGCTTCCTTATTCACTTGAATTTCAGCCTGCACTCCATTACTATCAAATTATCGTCAGAGTCTATGTCTACTCCTGGGTATGCTTTACAGTCTAGAACTTGATTCCTGAATATCTGTTTGACCATGATATAATCTAGCTGCTATCTGCCTGTATACCCAGGCATGGTTCTTAAACAGTGTGTTTGCCACTACTAGCTTATATCTTTCACAAAATTCTAACATCCTGTTTCCTCGGTCATTTCTTTCTCCGATACCAAAACTTCCTACAGTATTCCCCTCTTTTCCTTCTCCCACTATCGCATTCCAATCACCCATGATTATTAGAGTTTCCTCCCCCTTCACATATTGGATTAATTCTTCAATTTTGGTGTATATTCTCTATTTTTTCGTCATCTTCCTCGGACGTTGGCATATACACTTGAACCAACGTGGTTGGGTCTGGCTTAGTTTCTAACCTCATCAAAATAATACTGTCACTAAACTGTTCATAATAACTCACCCGTTTCCCTACTCTCTTATTCATTACAAATCTCCACCAGTGACTCCATTGATAGCTTGTGTGCTAATTATCCTGTGTTCCCAGACCAGAAATCCTATGCGTCCTTCCATTTAATCTCACTAATCCAATGACATCTAACTTAAGATGTTCCATTTCCCTTTTTAGATTTTCTAGCCTACCTGCCCTATTCAGACTTCTAACATTCCAATCTCCGACTCGTAGAATGTTTCTATCCATTCTGATGACTCCTCCCTGAGCAGTCCCCACCTGGAGATCCGATTGGGGGACTATTTTACCTCTGGAATATTTTACCCAGGAGAAGCCATCATGATATATGTAATTTGAGAGGATTACATGTCTTCGGCATACCCTTTGTGTCTTTAATGCAGTGGTTTCCCGTTGCCTTCTGCATCCCCATGCCATTGATCATTTCTGATTCATCCGCCATTAGGGGCCGTTTCCAACCCCAGGGGCAAGAGCGGGAGTCTTTCAGTCGCCAGAGCCTCGTCTGTGCAAACAGGGTGCACCACGTGAAGGAGAGGTTGACATTTGGTTGGAAAAGGCTATTAAAGTCTCTCCCAAACCCTTACACCATGGAAGAAAGGTATGTACTCCATTTAAATTAATATGTTAATATTATTAGCGGATTTTTTTTCGTTTGTTTATATTTGTTCGAAGCAGATATTTTTGGTAAATTCTTATCCCATAGATATGAAAGGTAAATGCTTTAATTTTTGGGAAACAATGTTAGTGCTTGATTAGAATTAAATTTAACCTGGATCAGAATGACAACTGGTATTTGACGTTACAGCAGAGGGCATAAGGAATTTAAGTTTTTTAAATTTTTGTTTTGTTTTCATGAGCACCAAATCACTTCCTTTGAATGAAAGTATTTCCTCATTGATCATGATCTATGTGGTCTGAATAAGGATTGAATGTAATATTTTGCAGCATAATGTAAGTTGTTAATATTTATTTTTAAATTCCTTTGCTTTCTCTGATGCCATACTATAGCCATACGTAACAGTGTCAGCCGTTCAAACGTAATATGGACTTGAATCACGAATTAGAAAGATGATAGAACTAGTAAAGATTGATGAATGAATAGAGTGATAGAAGCTTTGATTTTCTATTGGCAGTATTAGCGAATTTTGTGACTAGGTCGAAAAGAAACCTGGACTAGGATGAAAACTGAATCTTTTTGCTACAGCGTAATGCACGAGGAACTTCATTGAGTGTAAATTTATAACAATTCAGAATGACAAAGGAAACTCTTTATTACAGTGTAAGGCACGAGAAATTGCATTGATCATTATTTTATAATAATTAAGCAACTGCGAATAAATGAGTTTCCAGAATACTCAATTCAACCCATCATTTCTGATGGGTTTTTAGATTAGTATTATACAGTAGGATAACAACTGGAGAGGACAGTAAACAGTTAGAGGGGGATTTGGACAGGATACCTAGATCAGTATGGAATGAAAATAAATGTGAAAAAGTCAGTTTGTTGGTCTTGCAGATAAAAGAGTGAATATTTTCTGACTACAGGGTTGGGGGGAGAGGAGAATTGCTTGTTGAAGAAAATATCTTGGTGTAACCTCTGATATTAAATTTAGTAGGGCAGATGATAGTAAAAGTTTTCAAAATACTTCATTTACTGGAGGGGGTTATGATGAGTTGTGCCCGTTAAGTGAGGGAATTGAGTTACAATACCCTTGTGAGACCAATGCCTGAGTATGGTGGTATAGTATGGCACCAATATTTTGGGTGTAAAAGTCAATACATTCACTTTATATAGATGCAAGTACAAGAGACTGACTTTGTGTGACATGGAAAAAATGAGCAAACCAATGGTCCACTGCACTTGTGTACCAGCAAACAGCAGCTGCATGAGTATGCTTAACAATTTTCTGCCTGTAATTCAGCAGCTTAACGTGAAATGCACAGTTGTTTTCACTCACTAAAGCATCTAAATATCAAATTTTTAAATTTGGATAGAATAAAGTAATAATTTGTTTGTAGAATTCCAACTTACTAGTTTCTTTGTGGAATGCCGATTAATTACAACCAAAGTACTACATAATCTGGCCAAATGGAATGTTCTAGAAACAAATCCTGATCTGATGGAGACTACAGTGAAAGAACTACACTTTCTCAGAACATGTTTTGTTATTTCCACCTAGATTCTGATATGTTGAAAATGAAATTTTTTTGTCATTACCCTACTCCTTACTTGCTCCTGATCTGTTAATATTTTCTACAGTAAGTGCTGCTTACTTTCGGTTTTCTTATTATGTGCCAATATCGTGAGCTTTTGTTTCTCTTAATTTGATAACACTGATTACTATAGGATTTGCCTATGACTGAATGAAAAAATTCTGTTCCAGTAGCTATATAACATTTCAAGTTCTGAGCAAAGTAACAGAGTTTCTGATAATTTAGTACAAACTGTCAGAAATTTTCACTTTAAAAGTAAACAATAAAGTAACTTTAATTAAAAATGTGATGGGGAACTTCTATATTTGAACTTTATAGCTCACCATGCCTTAGCTTTTCACTTCCATGCAAAGCTCTTCTCATTTGGATGCAAAATATATTGATGGTGACACCACATGCAAAACCATTGACCAACTTCTTTTCGTTAATGTCACAAAATAAATTGATACGTTGTTTACTGTACCAACAAAAAAACTGTCACTCATCACAAATGTTGGTTAAAAAAGTACAGACGTATGACTTTGTCTATGCGAACTTATGGTTTTTATTTTCTCGTTTTTCATTTCATATATTTAATTACTGTCTTGTTTTCCATTGTTATAATTGTAATGATTCCACATGAGAGCAGTCCTACTGTGAAGGTACAAGAATCTGTTTACATTAACAATACTCAAAATAAAAATTATTTTCAATGCTAATGTCAGTTGTAATCATGTTCAAGCAGTATGCAATTTACCTATTAGTGTGAATTACAACATTATCTACATGATTCCTAAAGAAATATACATCATTTAAATAGTTGTAATTAAACATGTATGATTTCTGAATTAGATAAAAACTGAATCTGGTCCATATCATAAGATATTACAAAGAAAAAATTGTTACAGTTTGCAACATACAGTATACTGCATTAGTTTCTGGACACATCAAGGAGCATTTAATTGTCATTAATATTTGTATTGTGGTAGCAATCTGAGAAATAATAAAGCAATAAATGTATTCAAATGACTTTTTGAGGGGTGATATCATCCGCCTCCATGATTGGTTTATACTTGTTGACAAAAACTGAAACACCTAGAAGGCAGGGTCAGATGTCAATGTAACTTCATTCACCACTGACGGGTATGTAGCAAATGATTAGAGTTGCAATTTTCTGTGACAGGTAGAATGACCAACATAATACATTAGGATTGTTCATTGTTAGTAGTGATGTCAGTAGGGTATTTAAGGAGCGTGAACAGCATCAGATGTTAAGTGATCATTGTGAAGGACAAAGAGGGATGGCGTATTCATGTGAGACAGTGTTATGAGCACCTGACAGAGTTCAAAAGGGGTCAATCACGTTATATCTAGATTTGTGGGGCATTCAGATGTGACAGTGGCCAGATATTGGACCCTATGGTAACATACAGCAGGCATACCTGTCTTCAAGGTTTGAGCACACCTGACCAACACACGGGAAGAGTGTCTTATTGTGCACCAACCATATTGTAATCTCTTAACATCTGTGCCTACCATCCAAGAACAAGTAATAAACTCCAAGCAATAGTCAGTCATCCTGCATCATTGGTTGAAGACTAAAAGCAGCAGGACAGGGTAACTACCGCCTGATTTGTAGGCTGCCATTAATACCACAACACAAACAGCTGTGTTTCAAGTGATGCTGTGACTGGGAATCATGAACTGCTGATGAATTGCGGTTCTGCTTTACTTTAGTTGGCCACTGTCAGTGAGTATGGAGGTTACATGGGGAGAAGTCTGATTCTTCCAATGTTTTGTAGAGGCATAGATGTGTTACTAATGATACAATGGTATGGAGCCATTGGTTATTACTTCAGGTCACGGCTGGTTGTAGAGATGTCTGTCTGACAACAGAACACTATGTCACAGACATCCTGTGTCCTCATGTGTCACATCTTGTGCGACAGTATCATGATGCCATTTTTCAATAGGACAATGTTCGTCCATACAAAGCAATTGTCTCTATGAGTTGTCTTTGTAATGTTGAGGTGCTCCTGTGACCAGAGAGATCCACAGGTCACCTGATAAAACGTGTGGGTCCAATGCAAGTATCCAAGATATCAAAGTACAGTTACAACCACTATGTGCCAGCTTGCAACCTAATGCAAGCAAACTGATAAGTGGGTTTATACTGCCAAGTTCTTCCATAAATTTGATTTTTTTTGTAAATACTGAAATAACATCACATAACCTCTCAACCCATAAGTTTCATTTTGTTCTACCTCCCATTCTGTGTGCTCCACTGTTTTGTTGTCATGAAGTGAATTTAACATAATGCTTAGATCATTGTTCTGGTGTTAACATCATTTGTTATTGTAAGCTAATACATAGCAAGATTAGTCTGATAGTATCTGACTAAGATTGTAATTTTTCACGGCGTTGTATATTAATAAATTTCTCTCGGGCTTCCAGCCGTGTTAAGATGTTACATTTGTGGGATGTTTCGAAGGCATCCTTCACTGCCTTCATTCTCAACCAAATGTCAATGATTAACTGTTTGTTTAATCAGCCGCTGCCACGGAAACAGTGCAGGTCAAAAACCAACACAACTTGATTACGTCATCCAATATTCTGCTCATTACCGACGCGAAACTGTTTCAGAATTTTAATAGCTGGGTTCCAGGCCGCACTGAGTTGATAACCATTGTCCCTGTTGACTAATAAATCAGTTGATCTTATTTCTACAGCTTCTGTAATAACACTGGCTCAAAAATTTTTGACCTTGGCTAAAATTGTTGTTTTTTCAAATTCAAATGTGTGACCCTCTCTCACACTATGTTTGGCCACCGCAGATTTCTCTTCTTGCCCAAGATGAACATTTCTGGCGTGCTCAACACATCGCTGCACAATGCATCGCTGCGTCTGTCCGATGTAACCGCGGCCACATTCACAAAGTATATAATATACACCAGGGGTTCATAAACCTTGGTACACAGAGCACAAAGGATTTGTGACAAACATAGTCTGGCTGGTGAATTGGACTATCTCTGGAAAACATTTTTAAATAATTGTTATAATCAGGGACAGATTACTCACCCGTTTAAACAGAAGGAAAATCGACGGAGAGATCAGATTGATACCAAGGGCCTTGCGTTTCTGCCGTTTGTGGGTGCCCTAAGTTTCAAAATAGGTAGGCTGTTATCACAACATGGAATCAAGACAATTTATAGACCACCCACTAAAATTAGAAAGTTGGTTGGCAGAGTTAAAGATGACCTAGGTTTACGAACCCCTGGTGTATATTATATACCTTGTGAATGTGGCCGCGGTTACATCAGACAGACACAGCGATGTGTTGAGCACGCCAGAAATGTTCGTCTTGGGCGAGAAGAGAAATCTGCGGTGGCCGAACATAGTGTGCAAGAGGGTCACACATTTGAATTTGAAAAAACAACAGTTTTAGCCCGGGTCAAAGATTTTTGGGCCAGTGTTATTACAGAAGCTGTAGAAATAAGATCAACTGATTTATTAGTCAACAGGGACACTGGTAATCAACTCAATGCGGCCTGGAATCCGGCTATTAAAATTCTGAAACAGTTTTGTGTCGGTAACGAGCAGAAGATTGGATGACGTAATCGAGTTGTGTTGGTTTTTGTCTTCCACCGTTTCCATGGCAGTGGCTGAATAAACAAACAGTTAATCATTGACATTTGTTTGAGAATGAAGGCAGAGAAGGATGCCTTCGAAACGTCCCACAAATGTAACATCTTAACACGGCTGGAAGCCCGAGAGAAATATACTAGTATCTGACTAAATTAATACTATTTCAAGTTTACTCAGTCAGTGAACAATGATAGCAAAAATGATTTGTCTTGTATATTGCTGCACCATTGCCAGAGCACTGCATAACATATATATCACACAAGCCATTATGATAACTTCACTGTGTACCACTATTAATGAGTATTAGAATGGTGTCGTGCAAGGAAATAATGGAACCAGTTAGGAAGCTACAAATTTTATGGTGTCAGAGATAATCAGAAAATATGTGTGAGATACTCTGGGCCCACAGCAAAGTCCACAGATTGCTTATGTGTTTGCAGTTACTTTTTACATGGATGGTTGGAGTTCAATTCTGTATACTTCCAACTTTTGAATAGTCTGGCTTGTGAGTGGATAAGTAGATTGCCATCAAAATTCAGAGCTTTGTATTCAAATACCAGAATGGCCAGAAATTTTTATTTGATTTTCTTTGTTTATATGAACTAAGCCAGAACACACATTAAACTGGAGCCCTGAACTCTGGCTTAGTATGCTTACCTCAGGGAGATCCAACCAAACTTTGGCTTGTGGACTAAATTTTCAAAATTTACAGAACAGTTTAGTGCTATGATATAATAACCTAAAAATCACCTTTGATATCCATTGCAAAATCTGAACATCTATCCAGTAAGTTGAGGAAGCTGTGCAACCAATTCATGTATCTTTTGTGAACTCCTTGTTGGTGAAATTTCTTATCAGAAAAATGCTATATTCAAATCTCACACACACGTTAGTACATGATCTGCTCTGAATTCATCTGTCCATGATCAAGTATGTCTAGGATGCAGTGCAAAGTCCTGTTAACAATTCAACCTCAAAATATGAAGATACATTTTCTTTTTTGCTTATGGCGTTGTGCTTCATTGGCATTGAGGTCTTTAGAGGCGGGAAAGGACTTGGCGCAAGGAATGGGAAGGAATTCAGCCATGGCCATGTTTACCACAATGGGAAGCAACAATTGAAGAGTTAGTAGGCTTGGTGATGCTCAGGCAACTGAAAAGTTACTGGTTCGAATCCCAGTGTTGATTGGGATTTTGGAAATGCTTGTCTTCGTTCATTTCTATCAAAGCTTACTTTGTATTAATGAAACATGCTAGAACATTTCTGGGGTTCTGATTTGACATGAAACAGTAGGTACCCTCTATTCTCTAGGATTTTTGGTTGGGTTGGATGGATATCACATAGGTGGATTGTACAGCCAGTAAGAAATTAGGCCATTAAGGTGCACAGAGCTGTTATTGATCAGATGATTCTAACTGTTTATCTTCTGAATGAACTGAAAATATGTACAGATCAAGATTCAGTTGCATAATGCATTGTGTAAGAAACAGAAAATGAATTAATGATATTTATTGAGAAATATTGATTGTCTGATAGCCCTGTGGTTGAGGTGCTTGCCTAATACCTTCAATGTCTTGGGTTTGAATTCCATTGCGGAATAAATTTTTACAGGCTGTGCTTTGTTCAAATAAGGGAGGTCAGGTTAAGTTGTCCTACCCCTGACAAACTGGATTAGTATGCTTCCTTCTGGAGGATCCAACCAACCTTCAGGTTGTGGACTAAATTATTTTTATAGTTATTACTAAACAAATCCCTCACTTTAAAGCATAATCAAATATTTTAAACACATAACCCTATAACAATTTGTTGCAAATCTCAATCTGAATTTTTTTTAGATGTATATTTTTTCCTTCTGGGATTGTATGGTATGCCAACATTGAGATGTAAGTTATCAGGATTATCTGTCACAAAAGATGTGATAGAATAGTAACTGTAAGTAAGCCTTTTAAAAAAAATCTGCATGATCACAGACATAGTTTATACATTATTATGAATGCTTGTTTTGCATCTTTAAAGTCTTACAAACTTGTCAGGTATTCCAACATGGATTAAGTATAATTATTGCATTCATTACTCCCCAAATTATGAAATTATTCATATTATTTTCTTAATTTTTTAGATAAATGAATTTTTTTTCACATTAAGAAATAAATTAGTGGCCCTGAGTCTTCAGTCTATTTTCTTCAGAGTATCATTTTCTATGAAGTTGAGAATTCGTGTGGGTAGGTCTTTAATTAAAAGAAACATGGCAATAGCAAAAATCTCGATATTTTCCCTATTATTTAAAACAACTGGAATATTGTCTTTGTGTATCACTAATGGAACATGGCAATAATAATGTAACAGGGAATAGTCTAAAATATATCACAAATTAATGGGTGCTATATTATGAAAATGGTTTGGTACTGCTCTAATAAGCAGACCTGTAAGATATTTGGAGAAGGTAGATAACCTAAATTTCAATACCTTGTGATGTACCTTTGAAGCAAAGCACTGTAGCCTTCTTATATTAGTGGTAATCTCAAAAACATCTTGGTTCACAAATACCCTCCATCAGACTCTCCAAAAACACCATATGGATCTTTTCCTTGCAATAGACCTTGCTGCAAAACCTCTAGCATGCATCCTCCCATTACAACATATTGCTACCCTACTACAGAGGAAACCTTCTGCATCAATGGACATGCCACATGCTCTACAACATATATTATATACCAGCTAACTTTCCGCCACTGCACTAGTTCCTATATAGGTCTGACTACACAACAACTGTCGATCAGAATGAATGGCCACAGCAAACAGTCTACACCCGCAATTTATACCTTCCAATACCAGAATATGCTAACTACCACAATTCTAACAACCTTAATGACTGTTTCACCATGAGCAATCAGAGTTTTCCTCAAAACTGTCACTATTTCAGAACTTGCATACCAAAATATCCTGAATATCAGACACCCACTTGGGCTCAACCACCAATAAAATTCCATTTCTTGACCCATTAGTATTATCATTGCCATCAGCCAGACACTTCAGTAATTGTGGGAAAAAATAGGTTTGACCTGTTGCCAGAGTCAGGAGGAGAAGAGCCTCATGTAGATGTAGGAGTAGGAGTAGGTAAGATGCAGCAGACCTTTAGGAATAAGGGCGTGCAGGGCAGAATAGGAAAAAAAGGGTTCTGCTGCTAGGTAGTAGCCATGGGAGAGGTGTAGGCCCTCTTCTGCAGGATCAGTTAGGTACAGGATATCAGGTCACAAGTATTTTCAAACCTAGTGCAACATTAGGCCAGGTAATAGAGGATATAGGTTCCCTTTGTAGGAGTTTCACTAAGGGTGATAGAGTAGTGATAGTGGAGGTGCGGGAAATAGTATTGATAGAAACGCAAGTTATAGTATAGAGAGTGACCTGAGGAAGGTGGTGAAGGAGGCACAGCATACCAGGGTGGAGCTCATGCAGGTCTTAAGTCGCCATGACCGGCCACAATTGAACTATGCTGTGAGGCGGGTTAATGTGGAAATGGAAGTGCTACTTGGGAAAGGCATTAGTTCTGTGTTGGGGGGTTGTGCCTGTGAACACCATTGGTAGGTGGGGTTTCACTAGGCATGGCCTACACCTAAATAGAAGGGGGAAGGGAGTACTGTTGGAGTTGTTAGCTAAAGCAGTGAGGGAGCCCGTTTCCAGTGATGATGGGGTCAGGACTGTGCCTTTTTTAGGTTAGGGGCTGCTGGTGAAGGGACAGAAATAGATTATCAAAGTGATACTGATTGCAGATTCGCAATGGGGAAAGTCACAGATATTAAAGAAATAGATGAAATGGCTGAAACAATAACTAACTGCGGTAAAAGTGGGAAAGAGGAGATAAATTCTGAAAATGTAAAGCCAGTAGTAAGGGTGTTAATGGTAAATTGTAGAAGTATAATGAACAAAGTAATCGAATTTGCAAACTTAATAGAGATGCACGAACCACAAGTAATAATTGGGGTAGAGAGTTGATTAAAAGAAGAAGTACTAGACAGTGAGGTTTTTCCTGATGGTTACAGAGTGTACTGCAGAGATAGAGGAGCAATTGGTGGAGGAGTCTTCATAATAGTTAGCAAAAACTACCACAGTTCACTGGCGTTCATAGATCAAGACCATGAGTTACTTGGGGTAGATTTCAGGGTTAATAAAAAAGAAAAATTCAGAGTGTTGGCTGTTTACCGCAGCGGAAGAATGACAGAATAGGATGAGGCTCTTGGGGAGAAATTAAATTCATACTCAGATTTCAGAGGTGAGAATAGAATGATCATCATCGGCTGGGATTTAAATTTACCAGGTGTAAACTGGGAAGGGAATAAGATAAATAACACAAGGGAACAAAGATTTGCAAATATCTTAATAAGGGAAGGAGGATTTACACAAGTGGTTGAGCAAAACACTAGGGGACAAAAATATTTTGGATATATTTCTAATTAAGCCCGATGAAAACCTTTTGAGGTATCAAGTAACTGAAGGAATAAGTGATCATGAAGCAGTTCTGATAGATATTAGAGGATTCAGTAAACCAGCAGCCAAAATTGAAGGGGGAAATAGGTACAATTATAAAAAGGCACAGGTTTCAAATTTGAGGAGATATTTCAGAGAACAATCCAGCAAATGGAAGGAAGGCTCAGGTACAGTAGAGTCAAGGTGGGAAGAGTTCAAGGAGATAATAAGAAAGGGGGAAGAAAAATTTATTCCAAAGCAGAAAATAAAGAGAAGTAGAGAATCTATGTACTATAATAGGGAAGTGAGGAGGTTAAAGAGGTTGGTAAGAAAAGAACATAACAGAGTTAAGAGACAGCAGGGTAGTAGGGAATATTTAAAACAACTAAACAAGGACTTAATAACATCAAAGAAAATGGCTAAAGATGGGTTTATGAAGAGTATTGTCAGTGCAGGAGGACCATTGACTGATGCATCTAGAAATTTCTATGGCTATATCAGGAAACTGAGGGGAAGGGAGGGTGTAGAGACACTTATAGATAAGGATGGAGAAGAAGTTACTGACGATTTGAAAAAGGCAGAGATTTTAAGTAACTGGTTCAGTGAAAGCATTAGGGACAATGAATCAGAAACAGGAGGGTCTAATTCGGAGAACGAGCTTAACAACACAATTAGAAATGACGATAGTAAAAAATTTGATATCCATCCTGAGGAAATCATGAAGGAAATAAGAAAGCTGAAAAAAAATAAAAAAAATAAAGGGGCTGGTGAAGATAATATTACTACAGATATCTTAAAGATAGCCGGATGTGACATTGTACCTTATCTTGAAATATTATTTAAATTGAGTCTAGACACTTGCTGCTTACCACAGGACTGGAAAAGTGCAATAGTAGTACCGGTACATAAGGGAGGGGTGAGAAATAGAGTTGAGAATTACAGGCCAATCAGTTTGACATCAGTGGTAGGTAAATTAATGGAAAGATTGATATGCAACCACATCAGAAATATATGTGAGGAACGTAAGTGGTTTTCAAGCAGGCAACATGGTTTCAGGCAAGGATATTCATGCGAATCTCAGTTGGTGGGATATATGCAAGATATTTCAGATGAAATGGACAAGGGAGGCCAAATTGATAGTGTAGCACTAGATTTGTCTAAGGCGTTTGACAGAGTAATCCATAAAATGGTAGTAAATAAGGTAAAAACCATTGGAGCGGATAAGAAAGTCATTTGCTGAGTAGAAGAATTTTTAAAAGGTAGAAAACAGAAAGTTAGGGTAGGAAATGTAGTATCAAAAGAAGTTGAAGTAAAAATGGGTGTGTCACAGGGTAGCGTATTGGGACCATTGCTATTCATTATTCTGATGAATAATTGTGTTGATTGTTTACTATCTGAAATTAGATTGTTTGCAGATGACATAATGCTGTATAAAAGAATCAAAACGATAGAGGATTGTAAACAGTTGCAGGGTGATCTGGACAGGATATCTAATTGGGTTGGTAAACATGGAATGAAGATAAATGCAAAGAAGAGTCAGCTTATTAGATACACAAATAAAAAACAAAAGGTTAATTATGAATATAAGGTTGGGAAAGAATTGCTTGCTGAAGACTTGAAATGTAAATATCTTGAAATTACTTTTGATAACAAACTTAACTGGGCAGGACACATAGGACAGGTGGTAGGAAAAGGTTTCAAAGTTCTGCACTTGTTGGAGAGAGTGATGAGGGGATGTACCAGAGAAGTCAAGGAATTGGGTTACAAAACTTTGGTCAGACCATTGCTCGAATATGGTAGTGTAGTATGGGACCCTCATTTTACGAATCAAATACAGGAGTTGGAGAGGGTGCAAAAAAGGGCTGCTAGATTTGTTTCTGGAAATTATCGCAGAATGCAATTAGTGATGGATATGATAAAGGAGCTGGAATGGGATTCATTGCAAGACAGGAGGAGAATGAGGAGGGTTATGGGAGTGTACAGGGCATATACTGGTGATGAGGCATGGAAAGATATTGCAATAGGTATGAAAAGTAGTGCATGGAAGGGAAAAGTTGACCATGACCACAAAGTGGCACTCGATTTCAGGCACAAGGGTGTAGGAAGATTCTCTTTTTTAGGTAAGGGTGTCAGGGATTGGAACGAGTTACTAAGAGAAATGATGAATAATTTACCGAGAACTTTGAAAGAATTTAAAGATAAAATTTGTAGAGGGCAAATGTAGGTAGGTGCAGGATAGGGGGAAGATGGGTGTGTAGGGAAATTGCCACCGGAGGCTGTGCTCCATTGCAATTAAATTAAATTAAATTAAATTTAACTATTTACAAATTTATTGCCATTTTGTACCCTTTTGCCATATTATAATTCTTCCACCATATGCATATAATATCTGTCTCTCCTGACATATTGATAACTCACTCAGTCATGTGATAAACTTTGGCATGTGCTCATCTCTCGAACTACATGACTCGTTCCCTACAACATGAATAAGGTGTAAAACTGAAATATTGAGTATTTTAATGTTCATCATATGTTTTTCACTTGACGCAGCCTTCAACTTTTATAAGGTAATTTCATTAGTGAGATTGAAATAAATTCTTACTTTAAGTGAAAAAATTTAATTAAATCTTATAATTCTGCTTATATTAGTATCATGACATTTTATTTTATAGCAGTAAATCTCAGAATTGTAGAAGGTTTGTTTTACTATCATTTCAGTATACTTTCTTCTGTTACATCAAACTGTTCCACTAATGTATGCCAATTATTTCTTTTTATTGTTATATTTAAACCCCTTACTAGGCACCTGTGTTGGCCATTCACAAGATTTACTGGTATGTATATTTCTTTATTCATGATGTTGCTCATCCTGATATGACTAATATTTTTCCAGTCAAAATCATTTACACTGCTTTCATAATATGAATAACACTGCTGTCTAATTGTTGTTAAATGAAGTGGAAATGTTTTGGCAAGATGAAGATATACACTGAAATGGGATATTTCATTATAGAAAGGGTTGTATGGCAGATATGTATAAGTTATGAAATTAACAGGAGTTATTAAAAAAAATCAGGTATTAAGGAAACTTCTATTGATCAACAATTACATTCTGTTTATTATTTCTACAACTTTAGAAAATATAAATATAAAACTTAATAACAACAAACACATATAACATGCTTCTACATCACAGTTTAATGACATGTTAGGAGTTTCTTTGCTTTAGTATTAACAAATCACATTAACAAAATGCACTAAATCATTTCAGGACAAAACACAACAAAACATACACATAAAGCAGAGGAAGACGGAAGAAAAATTTTAAAAAATTTCTCTGACATGTTACAATGGTTTCTCTAAACTTAATGAAAATTATCTCCAATATTTTGAGTCAAAAATAAAATTTATTCTAGAAATTAAGACAAGTATCATTGTTTTCCATATGGAAAGCTACTAAAAATTGCTTTTGAAAAGAAATGTATCAGATTAAACCACATTGACCATTATCTGCAAGGGGTTGTAATTATATTATAAATGTAATGCTATTGATGTATGTTAATAAAAAAGTTATTTAACATTACGTTATTCCTTGTTTTACTAAAAATTTGCTTAAATATTATTATATTTTCAAGAAGAGTATTCATAGAACTGATATGCATGTACTGTGATTATAGAATTATTTTAAGGGAGTTGACTACAAATTGCCGAAATCTTAACATACTAATAATAAACAATTAATTAATTTGAATATTAAAATATTTTTATTTTAAAATGGTTACAGACAAAATAATCATCAATTACCACAGCCTATGATAAGAATTCACAGATTAAAAAATACAGAGAAGATTAATACTATTTGGTGTAAAGTTTCTTTGAGTAGCTTACAAGATGTGGTCAGGATGAGAGTTTCCTGCCATCATCTGTGGTAAGTGATGATTCATTTCTAGTCAGCACCTTTGTTTACTCTATAGCTCAAGTAATCTTTTCAGGCATATACGTTCAGATACTTCGGTTTAAGTTTGCTTTGATACATTTGGCAACTATATAACTATAAAATGAAAAAACATTTATTAACATCAAAAGTTTCTTTTTTTGTAAACATTATTTAAAAAATACATATTAATATACCTTATTGTTAAGTGACTCATGTGATACAACAGCACCGGCCTCACCAAAATATTACAATGTTAGTATCATTGACAGTTAGAATATTGCAAATTAAGTGTAATTTTATATGATTATGATGTAAATATGACATTGCTATAAATTTTTCCAAACTTGTTACCTTGATAATTATGCCTCAGCACTGTTTCCGGATTTTTTAAATTGAAAATATTGTTTGTTCCAGATATTGAATTAAGGTATGTATTATTGTCTCAAGTATATTTAATGTTTTGTATTAAACATTTTAGTTTGTGGTTGCATGAATCTTGGAAGGATTAGTTGTAATATGTGGAATGGTGGTGACTATGGAGAAGGGAGTAAGACAGTTTAGGTTTGTTGATAAGGGACATAGGAGACTGGAATGAGCTACTGTTGAACAATTTACCTCAGACACTGAATATAAAGTAAAATCTTGTGTAATGCAAAAGTACGTAGCTACGTCGGAAAATTGATCACTATTATCAGAATCGTCTAAAAGTATAAGATTTAATAAATGATTGGGCTGTTTTGTAAAAGGTATCAACTAATGATACATCTTATAAACATTACTGCTTGAGCTACATTACTTGTTATGTTTTGCTGAAAAATTGTTACTAACAAAAGATGCTAGCATTATTTTAGAAAGATTTTATGAATGGAGATATAACTAGTACAATATTGTGAAATAATTAATTTATAATTAAATTATTTTTAACAACATCTGTACCAGTGTTTAACAGTAAAAAGGCATACACTTTCTCTTGATGTATTCTGCAAACAATGATTTCGTTCTTGTCTGATCTTAATTTATTACACCATTCTAAAGATCTAAAAAATGTGCAAAATAGAAACATACTTTTCTATTTGCTGACAGCCGAGATATATGCTATATGTGGATCATTTCAAGGTAACAAATGGATTATAAAACTGAATACTTTTTCCCTTAATGTTAGACCAGCAAAAGTATTTTGCATACTATGTACACAGGCAAACAAAACAACATTAATGCAATTTTATATTAGTACAATATTACCGAATATAACTTACACTAAACCTTATTACACATGAGTATTATTTTTGGTACTGACTACTCCATTGTAGAAATAAAATGCTGTATATAAAATATATATTTGCTGATATGTTCCCAGTTTCTATGATGTGGTATTAAATGATTAGAATGTTAAAACTTTAAATAACTGATACGGGTCAGAAAGTTAGAAAAGAAGAGGAAGAAATTGACAAGATTAAGATTTTATGTGACAGAGAAAAGGAGGAAACATTTGGTTAAAGTTTGCCAGATCTAAAAAAATCTGGTATTGGTCATATAATTAATTATAGCTGAAAAGTAGCTAGATAAGTTACATGATGATATCAAAACAGAGTTAATAATTTGTTAGAAGACCTGCAACAACTACTCTTTTAATTTTTGTTGCGACTATCTCAAAAACTGATGAATAGAAAAAAAAGAAATAAATTATAGGCTACTATGTGTTACTGCATTCATTTTGGTAATGGAAGTGATAAATTTGTAGGTTTGTTAGAATAGACTATATAAACAAATAATGGCATTAAAAAAAAAAAAAATAGATAGGTACTGAGCAAATTGTTCTCAGGAATTTTATGTTAGTTGAAAGCAAAAAGTTTTAAAAATTAAGATATTACAGATTAATTTTAAAACAAGGTTGCTTGCAAGAATGGACTGGCTTACACATGCAGATCACAGTTACAAGTCAATGAATTGTGAAAGAACAATATTTCAGTAAATGTGGAGAAAGGAAATTTCTGAGAAGTAAACACAACTAGATGGACAAATACAATAAACTCCATGGAAGACTAGAGTAGAATACAACAAACATGTGTTGGCTAGTGAAATTAGTGAAATATTTTATACAGCATGCTAACAAGCGGAGACCATCTAATATCCGAGGTCACAAACATACTGTAACTTTGCTCGGTACTTGATACTGGGGTAGCTGGTGTGTGTCCTGATGACAGAAAATATATTCACCATCTGATTCTGTACCAGAAGAATAGGAGATGCGATGAAGCATAATTTATAATCACCAGGTTGTGTACAAAAGACCTGGACTAAACTCCAAATATCTCTTCAGTGCATATTTAGAGAGGACATATGAGACAATTTATGTTGATTAATTTGTCAAATGGGGATGTTAAATTTGACAATTTTCTTCATGTCTTTCAGAAGAGTAAGCCTGGATGAACTGGGATAGGGTATATCCTTCTCCTTGTTTGATATCTTATGGACAACATGAACAACATACAGTAGTGTAGTTAGGTTAACAAGGGCCCTAAAAAAAAAACAATAAATATTTACTCAAGAAAGTGCTATGGAGGGATATCACCTTTTATGGTAACTTCCAATGCCTAGGAGACATTGTGTGTTTCTGAATTTGTGTAATAATTGCAGTCTTAGTTACTTTTTGGTGCCAATATATCACAGAAGTGGCAAGAAATAAAAAAGTTTATTTTTTAGATTTTTTTCATTTTTAAAAGAAGTGACATAACAACAGGCTGCAGACAAGATGAAATACATCACTTTTTAACTGACTGTAGTGCCTATAAATTTGTTTCAGATTTCCATATCTGCCTTGTACCTACCATAAAGTTTCTACAGATCTTACTATTTTTCTTGAGCAGTGGCAGAAATTATTGATCAAAATAAATTTCAATCAAACTTCTTACACTCTTCTTTGTATTTGAAAGCCCTGTAGAAAAGTCATTGATCTTACAATTAAAATTTAAGGTAACCTTTGCAGGGAACCATGATTTTGTCATTATATTATGGCTGCAGTACACCAGAATATTGATTGTGTTTACTTCCACGGTCATTGTCAATGTTATTTTGATTGTCCGGATTGAAGCACATCAAATTTTTGAAACCTGTCATTTCAGCCATCATTCTGTGGCTTAAATCAGAGGAACCAAGACAACATTGCAAAAATATTGTTTATATTTCACATAATCTATTGTATGTCATTCACAATTTCCCACGTAAATAATAATAACAAAAAATTAAATCAAACCACATATACAAACTATGAAATCTATGAGATTCACTTTGCTTTTATTCTATTTTTCTATAAATTTCATATATCTGTCAAGGATACCACTCTGTTTGTGCATTCTTTTCTATTCTTAGTGTTCGTTTGTATAATATAATTGATAAAACTACGATGGAGCGCACGCTCTGGTGGCAAAGCTTGCCAAAGTCTTTGACATGTTAATGAATGGTTTTTAGTTTTGTGCCCTTATATTGTGAACCTGTGGAACTATACCTTATGACTGCAATGTGAAGGGTAGCATTACATCTTATACTAGGTTCAATACATTTTGTTGTTTCAGTAGGTTCAAAGTGGAAATAAATATAATAGCTAAAGAACAACTTAGAACTCTCTGAGGATAGACTGCTCATTGTCTGAGTATTAAACTATGAGTTACATGATCTTTAGTTGGATACTAGGCATTTATTTAGTTCATATGTTGGCTTCCTTTTCAGATACGGAAAGGCTACAGTTAACAGCTACCATTCTTCTATTGTTTATATTGTAGCCTTTCTATTATTCAACTTAATGAAGTAACTTTTAGTTTTTTTTGTTATATTTTTAGGGGTTATGAAATTTGTCTAATTACATATAAATATGATCTTAGAAATACTAGATTTTTTTATTTTTTTTATTTTCCTGGTGAAGGCATTTTCATTCTCTGGAAAAGTTAAACTAGTGCCATATTTATAACACTTGAATCTTATTTTTACTAAGAATAACTTTAAAACAGTTTTATTATTGTTGCAAATATTGCTTTCTTCATTTAAGCAGGTATATATAGATATATGAAGGGATCGGAGAGACATAGTCACAAGCCACATTCAACTCGTTTTGAGATACAGCGATTTTAAAGTTCCATGGAAATATAAAAATGTTGAATACAGAATAGTCACTTCCTTTTAGCTTTTAATTATACGTTAGTACATTGCAAACCTTGTGTAAAATACCCGACTTTCTTTCTATTATGTAATATTAATTTTAGAGTCATTTTAATTATGATGCGGTTGAAAGTGGCTTATGACTGTATCTCCCGGAAAATAATTTATAACTGAACAATACATTTTTAAGCTTTTATTTTGAAATTTATACAAATAGTACTAATTTGTAATAATTTTTGTAGTTTCACACACACACATACATAACAGATAAGTCAGTCTAAAACATTATTTTACAACGAACATGTGAAATCAAAGAAGTTCTTCTATGTCATCATCATTCACATTATTTCCAGCACATAACCGAAAAAAACTTTGATATGCTGTAGGTATGTATGCCATAAGAGACAATATGTCGTCAATTTTTTTCTGATTAATTGGAAGTGGCTTTCTATATTTTATTGGCAGCTGAAATAGATCTGGTTCAGTAGGCCTTCCTTTCCTCTTGCTACGTAAATCCACTGACTTGAAGGTTCCTATGTCTGAGTAGCAGTGCTTCACACTTAGCTTGAAGGGATCTTTATAATCAAACTTAAATTGAGTAGCTTCACTAAAGCGAATGGGATCTCCAGATGTGAATAAAGTGGGTATAGAGATTAATGACTTCAGATCGGCCAAGCTTCTGAAGTCTTGTCACAATGAAATTTTTACTAGCAGATTTTACTACTACTGCCCATTCATCTGGCGTGTATGCTATTGGACATCTGCTTCTCGCATACGTTTCAATGCGACCAAAATCACGATCGCAAGGAAGTCTGGTATGACCTACCATGGGGAAATAATGCTGCACAGATTCAAATCTTTTGGTAGCAACGAGAGTCCTTCCAGGGCAATAAGAGACCAATTCTTGGCCTGGCCCTTGCAGTTATCTGTGATGATTTGGAGATTTTTGGCTTGAGTGTTAGTTATCTCCAAGTATTTTAGTAGACAGCTCCCAACTTCATCTGAACCCCTTCCTCCGTCTTTCTCACGCCACAGAAACATGAATCCTTTATTTGACCCACAATCGTGGATACCGTAGTTATACGTCCATATTTTTCTCTTGTAAAATGCTATGCTAACTGTTAGTTTTGGTGTGGGAAACGTTTGTTGCATGTCCATTGCTATTACATGGTGCTCTTTCACATTCTCTTTAGCCAGAGCAGTTAAAGACACGATCATATTTTGTCCACTATCAGCCTTTCTTAGATGCAACTCATGTTGTTGTTTCCTTTGTGCAATTTCTTCTGCACATAATTCTGGGTTACTTGTTGCCGTTAGAAAGGCATCACATGTTGAACAAGTGTCGCTTTTCGGCAGTTTGAAGCCTATGTTAAATTCGGATACAAAAATTTCCCTGAATTTGCTTTTTGATACCGTAGGGACACCCTTTTCCTTGCAATATTCAGAGTACTTGTCACGAAATAAGGATGCAATAGTAAGCTCACATCCAAAATAAACTTTGTTATGATTCTGTTGCCTACTGTAGTGACTGGTATATTTTGGTATAGCATTGAGGAACTCTCTGACACCTTCCACGGCTTCGTCTTGAAATTTATGTGGATGATTGCCATGTTTGCCATTTACTTTCACATTGTATGAAAATGTCACAGCTCTAGATGAACTTTGCTTTGTAGTCTTTTTTGGATAACTGTGAAAGAAAGAAATATGAAGTAGAACAAGGTAAAGTAAATTTATGACATTTGCTCCAGTCGTGTTAATAAAGTGAAACGAACCTTCGCTTTTTAGGTACCATTTTCATACAACAGGTTAGGTAAGTGTTCTGGGCATTAAAGTTTCCTATGTCCCAAAACGAGTGGAAAATATTTTCTTCTTCTCCGAGTAGTTTTGTATAGCACTGATTTCGAGCACCTACAGGGACTTCCCAAAGATGCTTGCCTGATCAGTCTTGTTGGTTTTAGACGACACATACTGTTGACCAGCCTTACGTCGACGTTTGGCCTTCAATTTTTTTCCACTGATCAATATTTCGCTTTCTTTTCCTTGAAGAGTTTGGTTTCTGAGGTGATACTTCACTTCCTCTACTTATTTCAAGCTGTAATATAAATAAAAAATAATCACAGAATTTCCGTGAGATATAGTCACAAGCCACATGAATCATTATAGGCTGCTGAAATGGCATTGATAATAAAAATATTCTTACAAGTTTGTAGCCATCAAAAATATATTGTTACTGCAATCTGTGGACATTAAAATATGGCTCTAAAGGTTTCTCATTAACACAAAATACGACGATCAACAGTGTGAGCAATGTTAAGAGAAACAAAGTCACAAGCCACTACACAATGGTCACTGGTAAAAAATATTTTTATATACTTATTGAAACATCATCTGAGCTAGTACTGTTGCTTGATGGACACCAAGACTCATCAGAATCGCTGTCAAAAGGATCAGAATCCTCATTTACACTACTGTCACTGTCATATACGCCTAGAACATGCGAAGCATCTTCAGATGTACCTGAGCATTCAGCCATTTTGATGTGGCTTGTGACTATGTATCTTCTGAAAATGACACCAGACGGCAGAGTATAGAACTACACTACGTCATCACCTTCCACCTGTTGGAGAAAGTCGGAACTTTTTCAATCCAAGATGAGGAGGGCATCGTTAAGAATGTCGTAGCGTGAATAACTCAATTTCGACAAAAGTGTGGCTTATGACTATATCTCTCCGATCCCTTCATATATTGTGGTTTTGGATAAGATCTCTCTCAAGATAGTTAATTTTTTGGTAATTCCTGCATGAGTCTATGAAAACATAAATCTGTAATTAATTACATTTGCATAATAAGATAGAAACACAAATATTACATCAATTGATACTATTATCTTTAATGAAATGGGATGTATTATAATGCTACTTCCATAAATTATGTCATAATATGCTTTTGAGAGCTTGTCTTGCAATGGTTGGGTGATATCTCTTGTCAGGAGGGCTTACCTCCTTGAGTGAGGATTCAAGCTTGAGCTCTTCATCTGTGTTCTCAGTGATTTGCTGCTGTGCATCACTGCTTGGTTCTTGACAGCTAGTCTCTCTTGTTTCCAGCGTTTGCAGTTTTGGCTCACTTCTGTCCACAGTTTCTCGAGTCATGTGGTATGATGTAATTCCTAGAGATGGGCTGTGAGATAGCTTGAGTGTACGTGTTTCTGTCACTTCGTGTATTATCACGCCCTGCTTCTCCTGTAAAAATTGAGGTGACTTGAAATAAATATATATATATATATTTTAACAAGTTTACTATTATGATTAAAAATAATACATAGAAATTTAGATGATTTTTTTATGTTAGGATTAAAATAATTGCTCTAATGAAAGTGCTATCATTGCTTAATTGTTTTGTAAGTTCAATAAAAGAATTTAATTCTGCAGAACCCCTTAAACTAAGAAACTGTGTGTTTAAAAATTCTGTCTAAACATTCTTTTTTTTTAATCTACTTAATGTCTCTCTAACAGCGAGGTATTTAGAGATGGTAAAGGATGGGGGGAAAGGAATGGTAAGGAATTTGGCCATGGCCTTTTGAAGGAAGCATCCCGACATTTGCCTGGAGTGATTTGGGAAACCATGGAAAACCCAAATCTGGATGCCCGGACGGGGATTCGAACAGCTGTCCTCCCGAATGCGAGGCCAGAACGCTAGCCGTTACACCACCACGCTCAGTCTAAACATTCTGATAGTCAACCAACAGGTTCACTCTTGTATAACAAAACTCATTTTAAGGAGAGCTTAATTTAAACTACTTGTAATTACCTCTCCCTCCAATTACCACAAACCAAGTATTCAAAAATATTAAAGATTAAGCAATTGCTGCCTAAACAAATTTCCAAACTCAAACAAGTTCAAAACTTCCTTCATTTTTCCACACACAAGATCGTGGCCAGTTAACACATCAGTGTTAATATAGGAGCTTAAAAAAACTAAAAGCTGCATTTTTTTGGATGCAGTGCTTCATTACCAGGGAATGATTCTTTGATCTGCATTGATTTCTATAATTCATTAAATAATCAAAACTCATTGGAAAAACATTTTCTACACACCTCATTAATTTATTTTACAGTGCCACGTCACACCACACTTTGAACTTGAAATTCACTTGACAGAACAAAATTAGAATTACTTTATCAGCAAGCAGTTTGGTCAAACACAGCCGATCCTTTTTTTTTTAACAAAAATAACACACACACAAACACACATCACAACTTTATTTCAAATCATCAAAACAGTATAAACTGGAAAATTCTGGGTGACATCTGTAAGCGAATTTGAGTCTAGATACAGCTTGTCTAATGTTTAAAATCATAATATGTCAGTTAGTTAAAAATATGCCAGCAGTGTTAGTATATAGGATATCTAAGTTACATACGGAGATAATTAAATGATGGAAATAAATATCCACATGTTGTTGTGTGGGGTTCTGTATTTTATTTTAACTGTGAAAAATAATATGAATGAAAATCTATGTTGCTTGGCTTGGACATCCACCCCCACTCTCTTCCACCTAGCCTAGCTTAGCTTTCGACCCAACCTGTCTGCCTATACTGAACCACATAGTTAATGGATGCTCCCTATGCTAGGTATAATATATATTACTGTTTCCAATTTATAGAAATGTTTTATTAACACTCTAAAATTAGAGAAAACTTTTTCATTTTTACGTAGTTTCAAAGGAACAGATATTTTCTAGACTAAGATTCTTCTCCAATTAACAAAAAGAAAACATGAAGCAAACAAGAAGTATTCTGGGCTTCAAATGCAACTTTTTAATTTTTTTTTTAGTTTTTCACTGTTATCTTTCTTGGTCTTCTCTACATTATATCTTCTGTAGTTCAGTCATCATATATGTTCCCCATATATCACTTCTGATACATAATTCTGCCTAATACTGAATAGTTTGAATGATTGATTTAAATAAATAGGTGCTCAAATGTGTGAAATAAATACAAAGTATCAAATGTGATCAGAGGCTTCTGTGGCCAGAAGTTATCTCTTGGCTGTTTCTGCCCAGGAAGAAGACCACAGAATGTTGATTGTACTACAAATCACAATGCGGCGTCACCTGAACAGCCAAGAGACAAAGTATCAAGTGTTCATTAGGCAACAATTGGATAATGGTGACAATGAAGCTCCCATTAGGCAATGAAAATAAGATAGGATAGGGAAAATCATCTGTCACTTATTATAGCTGAAAGTAGAAGGCCAGACGAAGGCAAAAATATGATCGATATGTATCAGTCCCTGTAAGTATTATGAGCTTTCGTAATCTTTTATGATTTCCTGAGGATCTATTCCAAATTTTTTTATTCTGTTCTTTTCTGCTTAAGTGGAGATGCTCTTCCTCAGATTTATACCTTCCTATCCCTGGATTACAGTCCCTAATTGTCTGCTTTAAATGTTTCTCAAATCGTCATTACCTTCTTCGTCAACCTTATCTATAATTGAATGTCTCCCCTTCAGATTTCTTATGTAGCCACTGAAATTTCTAGATGCATCATTCAGCATTTCCCCTTGGACCCAGTGGCGGATCCAGGGGGGAGGGGTAGATGACATGGATTTTGGGGACTTTTTTTGCTCTACTGTTTGTATGAGGGTGCCAATCTGGAATAATGAGATTTCTGTCGGCACCCCCTCCTTGCCTGAGTCAAGCCCCCCCCCCCCAAACCTAAATCCTGGATCCGCCACTGCCTGGACCCATAACATTTTACATTTTTAATATACCACTTCTTTAGGTTCCCTCTCTGTTGCTATTCATTCCTCTTCCTGCTGCCTTTCTGTCTATTCATTCTGTTCTGTTTGCTTTCCACCATCCTCTTTAATATCCTGACCACCTTATTATAGTATGTGGGTTCTGTATCTAATTTGAAATAAACATTTCTTTCCCCATTCTTATTATCACCCCTAACTTTTCCTACATTAGCTCCAATGTATACACTTTGACAATAAATTTTTCAGCAGCAGCCAAATTTATTGTCAAAGTGTGTACTTGTGCCTTCATACCACTTCCTCTGAAATATCTCTTCAGTTCTGAGTCATGAGGAAATGTATGAGAGAAGTAAAGGAATTGGGTTACGAAACTTTTGTCAGACCATTGCTCGAATATGGTAGAGTAGTATGGGACCCTCATTTTACGTGTCAAAGACAGGAGTTGGAGAGGGTGCGAAAAAGGGCTGCTAGATTTGTTTCTGGAAATTATCGCAGAATGCAATCAGTGACGGATATGATAAAGGAGCTGGAATGGGATTCATTGCCAAATAGGAAGAGGATGAGGAGGGTCATGGGAGTGTACAGGGCATATACTGGCAATAGGTATGAAAAGTAGTGCATGGATGGGAAAAGATGAGCATGACCATAAGCTGGCACTCGATTTCAGGCACAAGGATGTGGGAAGATTCTATTTTTTAGGTAAGGGTCTCAGGGATTGGAATAAGTTACCAAGAGAAATGATGAATAATTTACCGAAAACTTTGAAAGAATTTAAAGATAAAATTTGTAGAGGGCAAATGTAAGTGGGTGCAGGATAGGGGGAAGATGGGTGTGTAGGGAAATTGCCACCGGAGCCTGTGCTCCATTGCAATTAAATAATAATAATAATGTTTATTGTACCTATTACCAACTTTAATTTTGGCCACTGGCTTACTGGCCCTGTAATAGAACTACTTCATTGTCACTTATTCAGTTACTTGAGACACAACAAAGTTATCATTAGGATTTATTAAAAAGATTTCCAACATGTATTGCCCTCTTGTGCTCTGCTCCTCCAATTGTGTAAAGCCTTGTTCCTTTACTAATGTATTTTCAAATCTCCATTCTGTTGTGTCATTAATCTTCCCAGTCCACACCTGGTAAATTTAAATGACTATTCTGTGTTCACCTCTGAACTCTGAATTTAGTTTCTCCCCAACAATCTTATCTTTATCATTAATTGTTGCTGTTTGTTCTTACTGCTTCTGAGGATAGAGTCGATAGATTTTGGTATCTCATTGTTGTCACTCAGAGTTCACCTATAGCACCCCAACTCTTAGGTGACTGGCATGCACACTGCTTGATACATGTATTGTTTTAACTTTTATCCCTAATAATATGACATTTTTATGTAGGTAAGGTTGAAGCAGAGAATAAAGATGAATATATAAAGAAAAAGAAAGAGGCCAGACTAATGGTAGCAGAGGAAAGGAGGAAGTGTTTGGAGAAATGAACTGAGATGAGGGAGCTGTTGTGGAACAATGAATGATAAGATAAAGTTCTTGGTGAGAAACTAAATTAATACTATGCAACTGTTTAATAAGATCTATCCTTCTGGTAAATGAACAATTTTACTATGATGTAACTAGTCGGTATCTATCCGGTTTCTTTGTATCAAAGTGTCATATTTTGTAGATTCTAGGTTTTTCTTCTAAATAGTTCTAGCTTATCTTATAATTTATAACAGAGAATAAAGATGAAGATATAAAGAAAAAGAAAGAGGCCAGAATAATGGCAGCGGAGGAAAGGAGGAAGTGGTTGGAGAAATGAACTGAGATGAGGGAACTGCTGTGGAACAATGAATGATAAGACTCTTAGTGAGAAACTAAATTCATATTCAGAGTTCAGAGCTGAGCATAGAATGATCATGTTTTGACTGGATGCAAATAAGACTAATGAGACAAGGGACAGACAGGATGTGAAAATAAAGGTATTAGAATGGAAAGAGAAGAATAATGAAGAAAAATATCTGAAAATTGCAACGAGTAGGATACCAAGAGGGGAAACAAGGACAATGGAAAAGCAGTAGGTAAAGGTATTAGAATGGAAAGAGAAGAATAATGAAGAAAAATATCTGAAAATTGCAATGAGTAGGATACCAAGAGGGGAAACAAGGACAATGGAAAAGCAGTAGGAAGGATTTAAGAGGACATTGGTCGGAAACAGTCTATGGAAGGACTATTAACACAAATATACAAAAAGAAATTGCATGTTGGAACTATAGAGTAAATGAATCAATGGATTTGAAAAATGGGGTCTTTAGAGAATTTTTTGAGTAGAGATCACAGCAGCAAGATATATAAAAAAGGGCCAAAAAATGCTAGTAGATGTAGGGAGGAAGGTAGCTAGAGAAATTGACTCAGATGATGGAAGAAGCTAGCAAAAGTAATAAGAAAGTACTACACCGAGTCGTGGAAAGGAAGAGGAAGGAATTGGGTGAAAATCCAAATATGCTGCATGAGAAAGGAAATAAACATTAAAAAAAACTAAAAAAAAACATGTGGAAGGAATATTTTGCAGCTTTACTATACGTGGGTTGGACACAGGAGAAGCAGGAGGACAACAACCTCGCAGGAGAGTTAGCGAAAGATCTAACTTGGGAAGAAGTGGAAGCAGCTCTGGGTAATGAAGGTTGGGAAAGAACCATGTATTAATGAAATGTGTGGAAATGGTATAAGTAACAGGAATGGTTGGAAAACAGTGATTATATCATGTGACGATCATTACGAAAAATCCTCAAAGACAATTACGGCAGAGAAGGAGACCTTAGGAATGGCAAATCTGGCTGAAGGGTCCACCCATCCTCTCGGGGAATAAATTAGAAGAGGATACAACTGCCTTGTGGTGAAGAGGGTCTTAAAAGGCCAAGGGAGTAAATCACCTGGCTAGCCAACAGTGGAACTAGGATGATTGCTTTCAAATACAAAAAGTGATAAAATATGGGAGATGATCAAGGAGGAGCTGTTGCGACAAAGAGTGGAGAAATAAGGTTACAGTGGTATAGTCATGCAAACAGAATAGGATAAGGGATACCAAAAAAAAGACGCTGTACATGGAGCTGAAAGGGAAGAGGGCCAGAGGAAGACTAAGGGACAGATGGGTGAAAGGTGTTAAGAACTATGTTGAGGAAAGAGGAGGAATTGGGTGACAGTAGAAGAAGAGAAATGATGGATGGATAGGAAGTGTTGGAGAGGCTTTTGTTCAAAGCAGACCCAGCAAATGGTTGAAAACTGCTCGAGGTGATGATGATTAGATGATCGTCATTAATTTAAGTAAATTTCAGGAAATTATTTTTGACTTATACACACAATAAGTCTAGAGTGAGGTTGTAATCTGGAACTGAGCAGCCTACCTCAGTGGTGGTTGTGACCAGCAGAGGCGGCTGTTCATCCGTTTGCTCCTCCTCCCACCAGGAGGAGGGGGATGCTGCCCCGCCGCCGCTGGCGCATTCTGACGCCGTGTGGAAGGACGAACTACGAGTGCAGGTGCACTCAGAGGCGGTCAGGAAGTCGTCATCGGAGCGTTCGCCAGACCCCTGCTCCTCCACAGGCTTCAGTCCCGAGCTCCAGTTCTGCAACACGGATCGGTACATTGCGAATTAGAGGTGTTGGGGCTGATCGTGGGCGGTAGGGAAGTCCGACAGTTGCTTCTGGACAAATGGAAGGTGAAAGTTTACTATTTGGTTAGCAATTTTTTTTTGTTCCTTTTGAAAATAAAACACATTATATTCACACAGGATGTTTTGACACTTTTACATACATCATGCTAAACTCATACATCCCTCGGATCACTGTACATCGGGTATGTTAAGGTTTTCACGGTAAGAAGTGCGTTACTCCGAAAATGCACTATTGCTCGATTGAATCAATTGATGTTTAGGGGGTACGTTTTTCATAATAAAATTTATCAAAGATTATTTCGTAAGGCTCCGTTAAAGTGTGCCGTGGTGTTCTTTCCTGTCTTGACGGGTATTTTTTAAAAGTAGAGTCAAACTAATATAATATTGAGAAAAGGTTATTAAATAAAAATAATTTTATGTCGTCTGTTAACAGTTTTTTTTCTTTTCTGACTACGCAATCCACCTCAGTCATTGCCAACTAACTTAAACCAGCAATCCTACCGAGTTTTGGGGTCCTAAAGTTTATCGTGGAACCCGAAACATAAACGTTCCAGCGTACTACATATATACAAAGCAATCTTTGTCAGACGTGAAGGACGTGTTAAAACTGTAAAAAAATCTCAGCCGATAGCGGAATTTAAACCGAGGACTTTCGATCCCCATTCTAACACCTTAACCTTCTGAATCACAAGACGCTCGTTTTCAACCGCTACAACAAATAGTCGAATATGTCCCAACGGAACGAGGAAGCTGGTTGTTTTGTCATATCGTTGAACACCATTGATTTTACCGCAGCATGGTCTTGCAAGTCCTGACTACGTGAAAACATTCACGGTTGACTGCTGTGCAAGAGACCTAAAGAGGAAAGAAGTGTCGTCTGACATGCTCTGATGGAACACACAAACTGGATTTTGGGCCTCCGTCAATGAGTGGCATCACACCAACATAACGGCTTCATAGAGGATTGCCTTCAAACAGACTATGGCTTCATTTGATACTATATCGCTGCATGAAAGATTACCTTAAAACCGACCAAAAGCTTGCTTTCAAAAGTTCGAGACACGGTTCTTGGTTCAAATCCCGGTTGGGCTAATTTTTTTTAGATTCGTGTTTGATCAGATGAGCTTCACCAGGACATTCTATGGTTTGGATTCCACCTTAAATTGTAGGACTAGCCACAACAAAGGCGAAATTGTCACCAGGTCGCAGGATCACACAAATTTACTTAGTGCTGAAGGTTTGAATGGTGTAGACGACGGTTAGTAGCGGACCTATATATAATCACAGTGGATAACCTTCGCGACGAGATTCACAGTTTCCTCGAGCTGACTATTTGTTGGAGGCAGAACGTGCATCCAACACCCACAATTAGTTGCCCGATGTCGCATATCCAGAAGACGATGTTACAGCGTGGGTCTCCATTGATCGAATTTACAAGTCATCTTTGATATTCACTGTAGTCTTCCAATGTTTTGAGGGGATCCTTTTGCTTCTCTCTTTAGGCGGACGAAAAATAACATTCGGACTAAGGCATTCGGTAGGATCTAGTTTCGACACCAAGTTCGGCCATCCAGATTTGGATTTTTATTGGATTCAGTAATAAATGAGACGAATGTGGGGATGTTTCCTTCATAAAAGCCGTGATCGTTTCATTCCCCGTTCTTCTTCCATTAATAGTCCTATACATTGTCGTTGACTAGCTGAAAAAATCTAAGTAAGGAAATAATCTTGAACTCTCTCCATGATGATGGCCAAGTCACCTTAGTATAGTGGACTTGTCACTGGTTCATTCTCTGACCAATATCCGATTCAGAACTCACATTTACCGCTAAAATGCGGAAAATGCTTAGGACAACATGCTGCAGAAAGCGAATGCATAGAAAACCTCTACGAAATCATGCCGAAACGAGCTGCGTTAGAAACAGAAGAAATAACAATGAGTATTGAGAAAAACTAGCTTTTACAAAAAGTTTAATAAATCATTCGCCATAAACCGTAGAATTTTAATGACATGATCTCAAATTTTAATCCAGTACGATATTTTATGGGCTGAACTATTTCCTTTATTTGTATATTGAAAGTTGTAAAGGATATGAAACCAACTGCTGAAGAAATGGTGTTGAATGCTGTTCAACATTTCACAAATTTTTTTTTAGTGCTATAACGTTCTCCTAATATGAACGATGCTTTTGGTAACTCGCAGTGTAAATAACTATTTTTAAATAGTATTTTGCGTTAAGATTTTGTTGTTTTTATACCAAAGCTATTTACTATACGCTGTCATTGGTTTAATCCAATCTTCCATTTATATCTATCTTAATCTCAACGCATCTCTTAAATTATCTGCTACACCAATTTTTTTACTTGTGTTCTCTATATGTCGTCCTTCCCACTGTTTCCTCCAATAAAAGGTTAAAAAATTTCTGCACGCCTTAAAATACGACCCTTATATCTGTAAGATTCTACCACAAAATACCCCTACGTATAGTTCCCAAACGATGTTAATTTTGTCGTTTATCTGCCTACTTAATTTCCGACATCCTTTTATAGTACCCCATTTCGGATACTTTTATTTTCCTACTTTCTATTATTTAGAAATTTGAAGCTTCACTTGTTTACAGTGCTGTTCTCCGATTGCAAATTTCCTTCCGAATCCTCTGTCAATCGCCGATATTAAAAAATTCGTCGTTTTCAGTCTTTGCTAATACTACTCTGTACAAGAGATAATTTTGGTTAAGCCATTGTTTTGTATTTTCAGTTACATTGTACTCGAAGTAGTTCACTAATTTGATTATTATTATTATTATTATTTTTGCTGTCTTTTCCGCCATCTACTATCCTTTCCCTTGCTTTAACTTTCACCTAGTATTTCCGCATTCGTATCCTACGCTGTTCCTTTCTCGCTTCAGTCCACATTTTGCCAGTTTTTAGTTTCGACTTTCTTGGAAACTACGGTACTCAAAGAGTTTCTTCATGAGCAGAATGCGTTTCTGGATATCCTCCTGCGTTATCTCCAACTCTTGCAAGTCTTTTTCCACCCAGTGAATCACGCCTCCGTTTTTTTGAGAAAGTAATTAAAAGTCCTATTGCTCAGCCTTGTAGGATTCATTAGAAAAATGTGGCTATAGAAAAATAATTCTGCTTCTACTGATAGTGTCTGTGATATATTCTACCTATGTGTAGAATTATTATTGATTTTTGACTGTCGGCTGCCAGTTTGAATTTTTGATCTGAGTCTTGTATGTACAGTTTGTTTATATTACAGGTATTATTTTCAAGGCACACGCATAGCAAAAGTAGCTTAATTTAGTTGACAAATGCTTAGCATAAATTACTTCGGGTGGTGTCTACGCAACAAAGTTTACAGTTGTGTTCTCTCCTCTGAAGGTTGTGGCAGTTCTGTGTAGACGACAGTGCACCGCTAGGTGCCAGGTGGGCCGTGGTATATTTAGGATACCGTACCTTCGCCCACGTCTCGTCACGAAGACGCAGGTCCGCTCCACTGACCTCCAGCTGGGTCGGGTCAAGGTCACCATAACACACTCCGAATGGAAAAAAAGCAGCAAAAAAAAGTAGGCACTATAGAGTTTTCAGTCTACTGTGCGCAGCGAAGCGGTATTTTTTGTTAAATCATTAAACAAAAGTATTATTTTGACTTTAAAAAAAAAAATAGAAAACTTGCTTCTAAACCCGTCAAAAATGACGGGTTAAATGCAGAATTCTAGCACTTTATATCTTCGAGTTTACTATTACAGTGACAGAATATATCAAAAACATCTACATAGAATATAAATAGAATCTAAAGCTGACAAAAGTAACGGTTTGAGCGCAGTGTTCTGGTAGTTCATTTCCTTGCAGTTGTTTAACTAAAGAAGATTGTTCAATAACGTTCATGATCTTAAAAATGATTTAATTCAGTACCGATACATATTTCTCAGTCTACTGTAACAGCGATATCGATGGGTAGAATATAAAAACCCTCTACACCGACTGAATATAAATAAATAAAAAGCAACTATTAACTATATGTTAATTTATCGCAGTACATAATTCATTTCTTCACGGATGCTTAACAAAATAGAACTGTTATTAAATAACGCGCATAACCTCGAATAACATCTCTGGTCGTTATTGGTCACCAATGGAGGTCGAGAGGGTGACAAAAGTTTTACGGACTCTCATATGCGACGACCAAGCTTAGATTTTTATTAGTATTGATAGTGTCAAATGTTTAATTTCTAGGATCATATGGCTACTGCATGGTTAACATTTCATCATACAGTATAGAAAATCTGGACCTCACAATACGACCACAAGACTTGATTAGAATCACCTATATTCAGAGAGGCTCAAAACGATAAGCTAAAGTGTAGTGTATTAACGTAGTACTTACTTCAGTTACTGCAGACTGTCGCTTCGAATCTTATTATTCCTTTAGAAGGATTCACTTAGCGGAAATAAAGATTATCTTTTGTGGGAAACACGGTAAATGAAAAATATTCCTGAGTGCTACATCATACAGTTTTGCGGAAAAGTAAAACAGAAAGTAGAAAACAAGAATAAAAAATTATTCTATAATAAAAAGCCAGCAAGACGAGATTACGAATACCGAAATTATTTATCAAAGATCTCCGCTTGATACATGTTTTGTGTATATGTGTGAACATGGTTTTAATTCACATATAAATACGAAATATTGAATGGGTAGAAAATAACACTGTTTTTAGTTTCAGGAACCTACCCTTATAGTATGTAGCAGTGTTTCGATCTGTCACTCTCTTGCCTCTGTCTTCGCTTTAACTGAACCCTGCATCCTAGGGGATAGAGGAATTTGAAGTACTACATGGCATCCGAGCTATCGAAGTTGAAGAGTGAAATAAACTTATTATCAAGCTTTTTATTAGTAGTTTTGATTGCTGTGGGAAATATCCAAAGTGTCTTAAATCGTGATCGATGCTTGCGAATAAGAGAAATAAAGTAAAAAGAGAAATTGGTTAAAATTACGAGCAGAATTTTTGTGATTTATGATGTTATAATATAAATTTTTTACCAGTGGAAAAGTTAAAATTAATGTTATTGTAACTATGTAAATGTATGGTTATTTATCGGATAGATTTTTTTTTTGGGTGACAATAACAATGAATGTAAAGAAATCAGTGGGAAGAAATGTTATTGCTATTACAAAATTATTAATTTCGATTGAACCGAAGCGTCAGTGACTATTTCCCTACACACTTACTTTTCATTAAAGTAAAATTTTCACTTAACTTCTCTCACTGTTCCGAGTAGACTGTGCAGCACCCCTTTTAGATAATTTATTCCAGTCCCTGACTCCCGTACCTACAAATAAAAACTTTTCCACTCGCTTCTACAATGAAATCAAGAACTCTCTGGCGTAAATACGATACCGTTGAGAATATTACAGAACAAATATTATTCCAAGGAACTAAGAAGTAGATAAGCAGAAAATGGCGTTAACACTTCGCTTAAAGCATATAAATGGAAATTCTTTATTACGAAGGAAGTATTCCGCAGTTGTACTAACGAATAACTGAAGCCTGTACCCTAGATACCAGAAGTTGAGTTCTTTGGATCTACAATCTGGTTTAACAGCGCAAAAAAATCTGTGACAATTATTAATACAGTAAACGTAGTGTTAGGGAGTACATACAGGATGATTCAGGAGGAATGGTAAATACTGAAGTATGAACAACATTAAATAAAAAAGTTTATATAAACATGTGTCCGATTTCCATTCGTTTTGGAGATACAGGTTCTGGTATGTTATGCGTAAAATAAACCTCAGAAAATGATCAAGAGCACACAAATAACTTATTGAAGTACTCTATTCATACAAAAAACACAAGCATATTTTAGAAAAGTAAATTAAATGTTCGAAAATCCAATTATCTAAAACTAATTACCTTAGTGATGGATCGACAACGGCGGCCACGTTCATTGGCTACCAAGGTCGCTGGAACTTACCCCATTAGATTTTTGTGTGTGAGGATGGATGGAAAACGAAGTGTACAGAGAAAAAGTAAACGCAAGAGACAAATTACTCGCTCAAATTGTAAACACTGCTACCCCGAGATACAAGTCCTGTTGCGAAGAGAGCTTCAAAATGTATTGAAGTAAATGGTGGGATTTTCGAACATTTTTGTAAAATATGCTTGTTTCTGCACGAACAAAGAACTTCAATAAGTTATTTGTGTGCTCTTGATCATTTTATGAGGTTTATTGTATACATAACATTCCAGCACCTGTGTCTACAAAACGAATGGAAATCGGACACATGTTTATATGAACTTCTTTACACAATATTGTTCATACTGTCCCTTCCTTTAACATTTACCATTCCCCTGGGTCACCCTGTATTGCAGCTAAAATCTCCAATAACATAAGTTCGCAGTATTGCGCTTATTAACTAAGAACAACGTAATCAGACCAATGTAATCTGAAAATTATATGAAGTTTTTAATGTGTATTTTTTTCCTTTCTATCGGATCGGCCTCAGAACACCACCAGACACCAGCCACCTATTACACAGGCATGCAGTGTGAAATTATAGGGCAGGAGGGCGTCCACCCTACCCACGTTTTAGAACCGGATTTGTGAGATCCGGAGCATGAACCAATTGGTGGAATGTTTGTGTTGCCATTTATCTGCGAAACGTGTAACATGTGTTCTGCATGTTAAGTATATTTTTATTTGTGAAGTTTGAAGCATGACTTAAAATCCAAGGTATCTTTTATTAACTTCTGAAGCAAAGAATTAAAATCTGTTCAAAGTGAAAACTTTTCCACCCATACTCTGGCATGAACTAAAAACCACTGAAATAATTATAAAGCAAATTTCGTGGTTTGAAACTATTGATCCTGATTTAAAATTGGAGGTATGTCTCATTACGTAAGCTGGAGCCGAAGCCGGAAAAAAAATTCTTCCAAATATCAAATTATTTTACTTACACTCTACATTAATTTAAAAACTACCGAACAGAATGTGAAGGGATTTTCTGAGTTTTAAAACCTTGAGTGCGATCTAAAATTTGTCGCTTATATCATCACGTTATCTTAAATGGTGACTGAGCAGAAAATTAATATTTAAGTAATTCAGTAACAGAAAAATGTAACGTTATTCTTATACTATCTATTTTTTCTTTCTATCAGATATTAAACGTTGAGATCTGAGGCATGGCCATTGAGCAACGAAGCGGCCGCGTTATAGTGATAAAGAATTGATCGATTCTGTATGAAAATTTAATACAGTACGAATGGTTGAGAATATTTTTGTGGTTAACAATTTAAGGACAGCTGCAACATCGGTGACAAGGAAACTGCGAGTTAAAAAAGAAGTAATAATAATTTTCTCACGGGTAGCCATCTCGTCAAAATGGAGCACGCGTTCAGGAGGACGCAGGTTCCATTCCCCGTCCAGATATTAAGATTTCGTTTTCTCATGGTTTCCCGAAATTATTCCAGGGGAATGCCGGGATGGTGTTTCAAGGGATCGTGACCAAATCCCTTCCTGCTTCATGCTCCCAGTCCTAGACGTCAACGAGGCATAAAGCCATAAGAATGGAAAAAAATAAAAATAAAGAAACGAGCGCTAAAACATTTATTGCGTTGATCATACCAAACTTATGCTGTGTTTACACGATGCAAGTTGACCGGAACAATAGTAGACTGGAGCCTCGATGGTGGGGGTAAGAGAGTCCACTAGCATGCTAGTAATACAGTCCACTGTCAGGACAGTTCTACAGTCGAACGTTGTGATCATCTTGCAATATGTCCATATTACATGAAGGAATTAATATTGTAGCTGATTTGTTCATTATAACGTTGAATGATATGAAGAATAATAAAAGAAAATGCCGAACGTGGATATCAGAAAGAATAGCTTTAAGTGCATCAAGTACTTATTTTTTATTAAAGTTGCAATTGAAGATGTAGCGAGTTACAGAAATTATTTAGGACTAATGTGACTGAATTTGAAGAGCTGCTGTAATATATAAAAAAAAACATGACACCGTTATGAGGCAATATTTTTAATAGCAGCATTTCCAGGCCTTGTTCTTATAAGTTTTATTCTTGAAATTCCACAGAATGTCTTCACTTTCATGAATATCTGAAGATTTCGATGCCTCTGCTTCACTCCGCTTACTCGACTTATTATTTGTCGTTATCATGTTTGTTGAACTCGCACGCCAAAAGTTGGTCGTGAACCGAGTTCACTATCCTCCGTCAACTGACTGTCTTGAACCTGTTGAGTGACTATTAAGCGCTGCGCGCGCACCAATACTACACTCGTTCCAGCCCACTAGCATCGTGTCCCGGCAACCACTGGTTAAAATAATAGCTCATTAAATATTATGCTTAATTTTTCTAGCTCACCAACAGAGTAATTTTTATCATGGTATGGCTTAGTTTAGCGTGAATTTTCTGAAAATAACGGCAGTATGAGATGTAAATGTTACAATGAGTAAACATAAAGTTTAAATGTATTTCTAGCAAAATGAAAAAGATTGTACTATTATTTTGATTATACTAAATTTCGCTGGCTCACCAGGATCCATTAACAGCAGCGACACCAAGTAAGAGAATGCTGATCTACAGCTATATAGTGTATATGCAAGCTGCAGGACAACAGATATTGTTTAACTTCTCAGAGATTTTGACCTCCATGTGAGACAGCAGCACCCAAAAATATCTCCAATCTATAGCTTTGCTCAGACGGTAATTAATGCGTTCTACCACGTATTCGCTCTGCTCTAACCCTAAAGCCCAAACAGAATGACATGTTACCGACGCACGCAAATAGCTTCCTGCGCAACTGGTGCCATTTAAGAGAGGTACTTATGCTAGAAGTCGAGTGCCAGTTTGTCTTCACGGTCAGGTGTTCCCTTCCATGCTCCTAATTCTTCCACAGATATCTTTCCACGCTTCATCGCCAATATATGCCTTGTACACCTCCATGACTCACTTCACCCTCTTCCTGTCTTCCCATTTCTGCTCTTATATCATATCAGTCACTGATTGTGTTGTGCGGTAATTTACAGAGACAAATCTAGCAATCCTTCTATGCACCCCCTCCAATTCCTGTATTTGATGCTCAAAATGTGGGTCCCATACTACTCCACCATATTAGAGCAATGGTCTGATCAAAGTTTTTTTTAACCAAATTCTCTTACTTCTTTGATACATTCCCTCATAGCTGTCTCTAACAAGTGAAGGATTTTGAAACCTTTTGCTAGTACCTGTCCAATGTGTCCTGCCCAGTTGAGATTTTTTTTATCAAATGTTAAGCCAAGGTGTTTACATTTCAAGTCTTCAACAAGCAATTCTTTCCCCTCCTTTTAATCATAATCAATCTTCAGTTTTTTATCTGACTCTTCTTTGTATTTATAAGTTCTTAAAAAAAAGCAGGGAAAATGTAACCTGAGGAGTGTAGAAAGTAACCGAAACAAATCTTTTAACTGGTTGAGGACTGTTAACATCGATTTGATGGCAGTGGTTTACAATTACTTCTCAACAACGTGTTGCTTATCTCTATGAGTTTTAAGAGAGAGTCATTTAGTAGAAGGAATTGTATTGTTAGTTTATAAAAACAGCAGCTTCTTCTTTAACAGAAGCAATGGTCATACATGCATGAAATGTAGACTTAGGACTGTAATCTTTAATTGAGTTCCAACCTTGTTTCTAATGTTTGTAGCAGCAATATTTAAAAACTGTCACCTTCATTCTTCTATGACATTTGGTCAGTTGTTCCAGAATGGAGCCTGTCCGAATCGATTCGATTTTACAACTATAGTCAGCAATTATTTTCCAAGCTGAACGAGGGAGGACCTTCTGAAAAGGTAATAAATTGCAATGCCATCGGCAATGTTAGGCACGTCTATAATGAGTATATTCAAATAACTTGCAAGTAAATTCATTAAATAAGAGTTTAATAAAGGAAATATGTATTAAAATTGACATAGGACATTGGAAAACATCTTATAGACAGTAGGTTTAGAGGCAAACAAATTCATTCCACGTTAGGAGCTTCATGTGAGATCTAGAGGGGTTCATTACCTACTCACCTTTGTAAAGCTTGTTTTGCGTATGTGAAACAAAGCTACCAGTTTTCGGATTCCACGTATATCGTAATCCCCCCTAAAACCTGTAGGATTACCGGGTTACATTACGCAATCAATTCAAACTCTGTCATTTTTAGACGGCCGAGGCACCCTTTGCGGTCTCTCGGTCAGTAATATCTACGATTTATTATTATTTCAGAAGGCACTGACAAACACAAAAGTTAGTGTTTCCCATGTGAGGAGGCTCACACTGTCAACATACTCCATGTGGCGGCACCTGTCGAATGAGGCAGCTGACAGAGCCTCGAAATTTGACAAGAAAAAATGTTTAAAAAGGAAACAGGTAGAGTAAAATCAGAAACATTGGAGAGCAGCTGGATAACACAATATATCTAGCGAGAATGGTGATAACGTAGTCTAATATCCTACAGTTAACAGTGGAAATGAAGAAATTTCGTGAATTTTGGAGTTGGTAGTTAGACTTGCAACGAGAACATAACATGAGATCTATGACTATGTCTGACATCGAACTTCGTAGAAACCTCTGCATGTTCTGGAGACCGAGCGTGGCGGTGTAACGGTTAGCGTTCTCGCCTCGCATTCGGGAGGACGGCGGTTCGAATCCCCGTCCGGGCATCCAGTTTTGGGTTTTCCATGGTTTCCCAAATCACTTCAAGCAAATGCCGGGATGCTTCCTTCAAAAGGCCATGGCCGAATTCCTTCCCATTCCTTGCCCCCATCCTTGCCCCCCATCCTTTCCCGTCTCTAAAGACCTCGCTGTTGAGAGACGTAAAGCAGCTAATAATAATAATAAAAAAAAATGTTCTGGAGGGGCCGTCCTCTGAGTGACCGCTGTGGGGCTCTTGGTATTCCAGGAGGTCGAACTCCCTACTCAGACTTTTCCGGAGGATTCTACATTCGGAGCGCAGTCGTCAGTGTGCTTTTAACTAAGATTGGTTGTGGTAATATTAGAAGTAGTGGTACTAATGGCAGTAATAATATTAAAAAGTAGGTTTTACATAGTTAATTACTTTTTATAGGATTCAAGCAAACTTAACTATCCTGGAATAATGTTTTTAACTAATGGTAGTAGTAATTTTTAGTTGTAGTACCAGTAGAAATAACAGCTTTCACAAAAATACTTAGTTTTCAAACCCTTTTTAAAAAGGGTGTTGAGATGTTCAAGGATAGAAAGGAAGCTATATCACAAAAGGGGAAAAAAAAATGGTCGGAATCTTATAATATGGGGCCGACATTATGGGTATAAAATACAGAGTTGAAGGGGTACAAATATTTGTAGTTATAATGTTCTGTGAGAACAAGCTCAATAACACATATGATCTCGGTTAGGAATATTTGGGGACAGAATGCGGCGAAGAGAATGATAAGAATGTATAATGCATAAGTTTAGGATGGAGGCTGGATGGATTTTAGGTGAAGAATTAGGGCAAATATGTGGAAGAGAAGTGTGGACTATGACCATATACTACAACATGATTTCAGTCGTAAGAGATTAGGGAAGTTTTGAAAGATATAGCTAAAGGCGTATAAATTGATGACGATTACATTCGCAGCATCTACAAAGTGCAAAATTTGCCCTGAAGTTGAATTTTCTTACCGAAACGTCTGTCATGATACGAGACATAGCGCTAGAACGTATGAAAGGAGTGGACTGTAAGGAACCGACGCATACTTAAATGTAGGAGATACTGGGGCTGGTTGGCATAGGGGGCAGGTTGGCCATCAACTTCTCTGTAGTGTGTGGAAGTGTCACCTGCTGACCACGTGATCTTCATAGCCTCAGCTACTTCCCAACAAAACAACAGTGTGAGTTCTATAGTTGTGAGGGATGGAGGGGCGAATTTCGTAAATTTAATCAAGTAATTGTTCTAAATTGTCTTATTTATTTTCTGTACGAAAGACTGCATAGGATACGCTTAACTTGTGTAGTATATTTGTACAATTGAACTAAGAGCTATGTTTTGCATTGTTAGAACATTCATTGTCAGTATGGTAGTTGCTACAACTGTCATCTTTGTTATAAAAACATGTTTGGGGCAGGTTGGCCATCTGTGTTTGGGGTTGGTTGGCACTTAGCTAAAAGAGGAGAAAACGAAGAAACTAATTGCAAAGAGCAAAATCTATTTTATGTTTTCAAGTGAGGAGGAGAGCCTAACCGCGAGGTACGCTGACAGAGATGATAGCTTTGATGAACGTCTACTTTTACATGACAGTACCATGAGTGAGCCAGACTCCAGACACCCTGTGGACAGGAGGTAGGACTATCTAGCCCAGTTAACATCACTCAAGAAGAATATAATGGCGAGGTCAAAAGCCGAAGAGCTAAAGCAGCCTTAGCTCAAGAATAACTGGTAGTGGTCACCCATGATGTTAAGAGAAATCGTAACATCTTTGTTCTAATTAAAACAATGGCAAAATGTGGTAAATTTTTGATGTGGTCTAAAAAAGTTGATGAAAATTGGTGCAAATATGAAAATATGGAAAAAGCTCCTGGGCCACAACTAATGAATGAAGATCAACAAACCAACCATGTCGACATGAAACCTATTTGATTTAATTCCAATATTTACAGTCTATTGTTTGTTTTAGTTTCTCTCAGTCTTGCTTCCTGCCTTCTAGTCTATATTTTTTAAATTGAAACATATGCAAATGCGTTACAATAACCTATTTTATTTAATTAAAGCATTTCCTCGAATTCCATGTCTGATTTTTTTTTGCTCTCTAAACTACTATTTTTTCCCCCAAACATTTGATGAAGGCAGTGCCAACTAACCCCATTCTGCACGCCAACCAACCCAGCGTGTGGGGTTGGTTGGCCAACCACGAGTTGCACTGTTGGCTGATCTGCTGCAGTCATACAATTTAGTATTCTGATTGTAAAAAGATACATGAATGTAACCTAATAGAGGCAGATTACAGTAATATTTTCAAAATTGGGATGGTGATCACAGAATAAGCTGTAAAAATCAAAATACGAAAACCTCTGCCAACCATTCCCGGTCTCCCCTACTACTCCTCTTTCGGATAACAATGACGGATCATTCACAGTTATTCAAGTCTCAGCACAACACTGAGGCGTTAGAACAGGTATTGCCTGTACCCACGAATAGACGGAGAGGGCTGGTTGGACGCATTCCTATGCTCCAGTTTTCTTGCCATTGATTCATCGACATCCCAGGCAACAACGGGCTTGCAATTACAGGAAAATAAGTGTTTAAATGGCATAAAGTGTTTAGCTGTAATTTGTACTGAATGATGACCCTTTATAAATTGGAAGCTACCATAATAAATCCCTTCTTCCAGAATTAAGTTTAGAGAGTTAGCTATGGCAGTTGAAATCCTGCTATGATGGTGCCGGTCGCCATTAGTGGTCTCCGCTGCCACAATTTAGAAATTATTAACAACGACCGATACAAGAATGAAATTATGCTGACAGAAGTTATTGCTGCCCTTCGGAAAGATGCTTGTACGTACAAGACAATACGCTACCACATATTGTTTAGAACTTTTGAGCGCTGTAGGTTCACCTTCTTTATTGGCCAGCACGTTCTCTAGACATGAACACGCCTGGCATGCGGTCACTTGGCAACTTGCCCATCAAAGCCCTCAGGTAGTCGGAATCAACGAACTGTGGGTATTAATACAGCAGCCTACCAAGAAATTTCCATAAATACCACTCAATGTCACTTTGGTTCAATTTCACTACATGGCAGCTCTTAACATAACTTTTGAATGCTCCACAGTACATTGACTCGTTATGTTACATTCCACAAGGACTAATCCAAATTAAAATGTCGTTTGCTGGAAGAAATGATACAGCAAGCTACTGTCATTATTTGGCGAGATCGTCGCGGACATTTTATTTTATTATAACACTGTACAGATCAGTTAAGAAGAGCATCTCTGAGCATATCAGGAATCGGTAAAGTAGCGACAACACTAAGTTGAAGCGACCCTCATTCATGGTTGAAAAGTTGTGACCTTTACCACTGGTGAAGAATCCTGTACGGTGCGTAGAACTGCAGTGTGATGACTGGAACCGCTGCAACCTGCTCTACTGCAAAGGTTAGCGAGGTTGCCGGCACTGCGGATGGGCAACGACCCACAAGTAGGCGACCTTAAGGAGTCGTTGCCCACGCCACGACTAGTATCAGCACCGGGGTCAAGTGACGTAACAGCAAGTAGGCAGCCCTTAGACTCTCATTAGTATTTTTACATCTAAAGGGATAAGTGATGGTCTGGAAAGAAAATCATTTGGTCAGTGTGCGAAATCACACAGCTAGCCACTTTAGATGTCGGACTGAACTATTTGGTTCTCTAAAAAATATGCTATTACCACCGCACGATCGGTTCAAGCCGCATTTGTCTGCAAGTACCTGTAATAAGTATTAAGAAGAAGTAAGTTGATCTTAGTAAAGCTGTCGATTTTACGATTTTGACTCGTTTCGTGGCAATACTGGTGATGCGACTGGTTGGTCCTAGAATTGTTTCTGAAACAAATGGACCTTTGATTTTGACACTACGTTCTTCAGAATTCAATAAAGAAGGAGCTCAGCTGTCAGTGAACTTTAATTCCACACAAAAGTAACTAACATGTTTACAAAACCAACAATTGTTCCTTGCAAAGGTAAAGTTCGAACACCCTATTTTTGTGGCTACGGTTGTAGCAACTACCTAGGTTTTTCAATGACTTACAATCAAAATAACTCCAACTTTGTAAGAACGAAGACTTTCCGGCGTATGCCTGAAATGAAGTTTTCACGGGTGTACCGCCGGATAGTGTTTTGAAAACACGATATTTCGACGACTAGCTCCGTCGTCTTCATCAGGTGTCGAGACGTCTGCACAGGTCAGCCGATCTGTGCAGACGTCTCGTCACCTGATGAAGTCGTCGAAATATCGTGTTTTCAAAACACTATCCGGCGGTACACCCATGAAGATTTCATTTCAACTCCTACTTTTATTATAAAGAACACCAGTAAGACCGTTTGATGAAGGACAGCAGTGAAATACGAATATGCAACATTTAGAAATAGAACAAGAGAGAATATGATCAACTATCACTAACCACACAAATCATAAGATTTTAAATTTGTTTTAATAGTCTGCAATTGAAATAAACGTATACTGTATATTCGTATATAATTATGCAAGGAAGTGATTATCAAAGGCGGCCATATTGAATTTTCTAAGCGAGAATTAAACATAAGGAATAATATTAATTACTTAGTATGGAGTATCAGCAGAAACTTAGTCCTTGGAATTTTCGACGGCTTGGTTATAACATCTATCAGACCATGCAGCTTTCAGTTTTTATGGTTTTCCTAGTTACTCCTGATGAATTTCAGAATGATTACCATGGCCGATTTACTTTTTGTCCTCTGCTTCTTCCTGGTTATTCGGGCACCAGTTATTACTAGCAGCATAACCTCAATAGAAATGATGATTTCGATGATACTGGTATGGAATCCCAATCACTGGCAAGGCTCGTAATCTGGCATTCCACCAAAGACCAGTATGCTAATTGATTCGCCACTGATCCTGGTTCAGTGATACCAGTATTCAGCTTGTCTTTCTTTTAAAGAGGTGCTACTGAAAAATGTGCCGCATCCACCGGTTCACAATCATTTACTCCTTTGGAGAACGCTTTTCGACCAATGATCATGCCACATGCGCAATTTCATAGCTCTTTCTAATAAACTATTCGTAGCATTCACCTCACCATACAGTAGCTGTCTATAGAAACAGTTGCAAACCGAAAGAAATTACTACTAAAAACATGGGTCATCCGGCAGATTCAGAAGCCGTCAACAATTTTTCAGTAGATCTCTTCTGAAGATGATAACTTCTTACTCTGCCGGTCCTAATAGATTAGAGGCTAACGTGGAGGCCTCACTACGCAAGGGTCATTGGATTGAATCTGGGCATGGGTGGAATTAAGTAGATGTTGTGTCTATCCTGTGTTATCTATTCTGTAAAATGAGTAATAATGAAGAGGGTGTAGTACATGCACACTGGAAGATACAAAAAAACACATTCAGATGGCTGGCTGTATACCTGACCAAATACTTTAAAAATAAATAAAAACTTCTTACTTTCGGCTTCACTTAAGCAGTAGCTTGTGAGATAACAACCATAGAATTAGTTAAGTATTAGTTAAAATAATATGGTGGGATGTTTAAGTTGGTAACCGTGTAAACCAAAGGTTTAAGCTATGAACATCTCTGACTGTATCTTTTGTTTTGTTTTACTCGTTGTTATAGTAGACTGGCTTAAGAAATTGTTGGATTGAGTTTTTTGTTAAGCTTGTGAAAGTTTTAAACATTGAGAGTACAATTAAAAAAAAATCAATGTTGAACAAAAGAAACCGATGGAGAATTATTTTTAATGACTGATGAATAAATTTTCTTCAAAGAGAAAGGTCTGTATTAAACAACGGCGAGGCGGCCAACGTTTGACATTTTTGGCTATTTGTATATTATATATGTGTCGGCTTTGTTTCCAGATCTAAGGCCGCCGAATTTTGTTGTCTCTTTTCTGTGATAATATACATGTTTTCAGCTGTTACGATAAAAAGTTGTAAGTTAATTGGTATTTTTTTTCTGTGTGTTCCTAAAAATTGTGTTGCAGAGTTGAATGTGGACAGCGTTGTATCATTGGAGTTGTAAGTTTGTAATATCGATTGCGGTTTAAAGAATTTCTGCTAAGAGTAATAATACCGTTGTGTTTGTTTGCATTATGAAATTTTAAATGTCAAATTATTATGGAAAATAAGTGTGGAAAATTGGTTAGTGAGTTGGGAGAAACAAATAGTAATATGTCAGAGGGGGAAATGGTAAGTTCCGGAATCGTAAGTTTTGATGGGAAATATGAAAACCAAATGGGTGTCCGGGGAGATAGTAATTCGGTGCAAAATAATTTCAGTAGTAGTCCTATTAATAACGGGGCTAAAGATGGGGTTACCGGTTATTTTCCAAACAATGATCTCAGCAACATTGATGAGGATGACGAATTGGTTGATGGGAAATATGAAATGAATGGGGGGCAGAATTCAATAGGACATGCAGTTTTGCCAAAACCAAATCAACCTGAGTACGCTAAAGAAGGGAATACGGACCTAAGATTGCTATTAAATGCTATCAGAGAAATGAAACAAGAAATGAATCAGAGCCAAGAAAAAGTTATTCAGAGAATTGAGAAAAATCAAGAGAAATTCAGGCAAGAATTGAAACAAGACATAGGAGAACTTAATGAAAAAATCGAACGTAGTCAAAGGAGGGCAGAAGAGATGATGGGGAGGATGTCAGACAGAATTGAGAAGGTGGAAAAGGAGTCCGAAGAAAAATTACAGACGATTAAGAGCGATATTTTTGAAGTTAAGAAAAATGTACAGCGAGACGTTAATGTTTTGGTAGGCCGCTGTATAGAGGAAAAAGAGAAAATTATCGCTGAAAGAATAGAAGGATCACTAAGTCAGAAAATGGAAGGACATCAGAAGGATATTGAAAGCAGGATGGAAACTATTTTGGAAGGCCAAGTGCAATGTGAGATTAAAATACATAGCGTAGCGGAACATGCTGATAATGTAGGAAGACAAATTACTGGTTTGTCGACGGAAGTAGGCCAAATATGTGGGAATATGAGTAACATTAATGAAAGACTGGAAAAAGTGGAAAAGCGGCCAGACACCGTGGTGAGCCGTATACTAAGTTATGGTGAGATTACTTTACCAGAGACTGTGTTTGAACCAAGCGGAAAAGTACACCCCGCCGATTTTGTAAAGATATATTCCCGAACCTTGCCAATAGAGTGGTCGGATACAAATAAAATCCGCTATGTACAAAGCAAATTAAGAGATGAGGCTTTTTCATGGAGTTTTGAAGTTACAGAGAGGTGTACTAATCATGACGATTTCCTAAAAATGTTCCGAGATAGATACTGGTCTCAGAGAAAACAGCGCAAGGTAAGGAGTGATTTTTACAACTGTAGGAGATACTATAGAGGAGACGGCAGTATGAGGAAATTTTGCGAGGAGATGAGAAAGGAATTGCGGCACCTGGACCAAAAGATAGGGGAAGTAGAACAAGTGGAGATATTGCTACAAAAGCTGCCGCGGCAAGTTCAAGATAAACTGGTGGTTACTCAATGGGATAAGATGGAAGATTTCTTGGACATGCTGGAAAGACTCGACCGATTCCAAGAAAGTTATGAAAATAATATTGAAAGGAATCGAGAATCTGGTCACAGATGGGGTAAGCCAAGGGACTATCAATACCTGGAGCGAGCAATTCTTTGGCCACCGAAAGAAAAGGATCAAAGCAAAGAAACTAAAACTTTGTTGCGAAGCACAAACGAGGATGCCCGCCATCAAGTTGTTACGAATTATTTAAAGAAAGAATATCCACCTGATGTTAGAAAAAAGGAAATGATTGAATGGTCGCAGCATGAGATTATGAAAGACTTATTGCAGGAAAATGTTTGTAAAACTGTGGAAGATAAAGATGAAACATTTTTTAATACTAAGGAAAAAGAGAATTTAAAAGACGAAATTCAGGGATCTGCAGAAATGAAGAAATGGCATAGAGAGGGTGAAGAGAGATGCGAAGACAATAATCTTATTGCGGGAACATTTAATGTATTAAAAGGCGAAGGCACGAGCGAGTGTACCGAAAGTTATGAAGAAAATGACGAAGAGTTTCAAGAGCAGAGATCGTCAAAAACCAGAGGAATATGAAAATAATCAAAAAGTGAAGTGCTTTGTGATACGAAGAGAAGATATTAAAGAATATGAGGAAGAAATTTTGAAGGGAAAAGTAAAAAAAAGAAGAGGAAAGGATTAAATATACACTATGATGGAAGGAATATACTACGATTGAAGAAAGAAAGAAACGTCATGACCAGAGGATTCGGTTGACTGAATTCAATGTTGGTGATTTGGTATTGGTTAAAACAACAAAAAATCGTGTGAGATCAATGCCCAAATTAAGAAATAAATTGATATATATTGGGAGCCTTTCATAGTCAAGGATAAACCTCATCCAAATGCTTATTTGTTAGTCTACCCTGTATCAAAAAAGAGACCTGGATTGCGGAATATAGTAGACTTAAAGCTTTAAAGGGCGAAGGAACACTAATATTATGACTGATGATCACACAGCACATATTCTTATTTGGCCATGTATGGTATTAGATATTTCGATACATGTTCGATTTTTTTTGTTGAATTGAGGCAATTTTTAATAACATAATGTATGTATTGAGTTCTAATTAAGTGGTAGTCTAATTTTAACTTTAATAATTTTTATTAATTGAATACAAAGAATATCTAAAACTGATCCTGAAATACGATGAGTGTAAAATCTGAACATTATTTCGATGAAAAGATTTTGATAGACTTATTTAGTTGAGTAATTTAGTTGTTTTTTTTGAAAATGTAACTGTGGTTGTTATTTAACATTTCGTTTTGTTGAAATCATCATTTAGTTAAATAATGATTTAACTGCTCCGAAATGGGGGGGCATATGTGAGATAACAACCATAGAATTAGTTAAGTAATAGTTAAAATAATATGGTGGGATGTTTAAGTTGGTAACTGTGTCAACCAAAGATTTAAGCTATGAACATCTCTGACTGTATCTTTTGTTTTGTTTTACTCGTTGTTATAGTAGACTGGCTTAAAAAATTGTTGGATTGAGTTTTTTGTTAAGCTTGTGAAAGTTTTAAACATTGAGAGTACAATACAAAAAAAATCAATGTTGAACAAAAGAAACCGATGGAGAATTATTTTTAATGACTGATGAATAAATTTTTTCAAAGAGAAAGGTCTGTATTAAACAACGGCGAGGCGGCCAACGTTTGACATTTTTGGCTAAAATCAAAAGTGCATAACGGGCCCTATTAAACAGCAAAAGTAAGTATTAACCTCGCAAGCTCCTTTGATATTCCTTTTATTCCATAGCGGCCAGAGATTTTTTTTCTTATGGCTTTGCGCCTTGTCAACAGCGAGGTCATTAAAGGACTAGAAGTAAGAAATGGTACGATTAGACTATGGTCTATTGTAGGAAAAATCCCAACATTCGCTTCTAGTGATTTCGGGAAACCAAGGAAAACTGAAATATGGATAGCCGGACGGGGATTCGGACTAGTGTCCCAACAAATGCGAGGCCAGGGCGTTACCGCTCATCCATCACTCTTTGAATTTTTCAGCTTCCTTTTAATTGCAAATTCGATTTGTAAACAGAAAATAATCACAGTGAATGCTACCGAGATAGACGTAAGAGTGAGCACGTAAAATTGTTTTCAGGCTAAAAATTCATCTGCAGCTACTACGTTCTGCACAAACGCACCGTCGTAATCAGGGAACCACTTACACCACATAGCGGTCATGTGTGTTGGTGTTTACGGAAGGTAGATGATGGTTTGGTTCCGTATGTCATGGTTCACAGACGGATTTTTCATCTAGGCAAAAATAAAATTTGTCTTATTACGCAATTATCAGGCTGTGCATTAACCAGCTTTTGACTGTGACTTCGTTCATGTGGACTAGAGAAATGTGTAGTCTATATCCAACGTCTGTTTAACATGTGACAAAATGAAGAAAATACGAGATACGATTACCTTCCAAAGTTTGTCCACTATCGGCGATGCCATCCTTTTCTAAAGTGCTGCCATTTTCCAGCATGCATTATACTCGAGAGGTTGATGGACTGTTACTTTATTCAAATTCAAATTTACAGCCAGTTATAATTATTTCCTATTTCACATATTTTCCCCGTGTGTCATTACCATTCTCACGTTACTCATTTGGCGGGTGCAATGTTTCTACACTAAGGCCACCTGTTCCAAAGTACATAGGCGAGACGATACGGCGTATTAAGCAACGTTATTTGGAATATGCGCGTTTTTTTGTTGTTTTGCTTATGACTTTACGCCTTGCCGACATCGAGGTCATTAGAGGCCGGAAAGGACTGGGGGCAAGGAACTGGAAGGAATTTGGCCATGGCCTTTTAAAGGAACCACCGTACTGTTCACCTGGAATGGTTTTAGGAAACCATGGAAAACCCAAATCTGGATGGCCGAACGGGAATTCGAACCCATGTCCTCCCGAATGCCAGGGCAGAGCGCTACAGCTCACCAACAAAGCGCGGTAGCCCAACTTTTCGCCTGAGAGAAAAAGGAAAAATTTGCGATGGCGGAACATAGTCTAAAACTAAACATGACCTTGAATCTACCAGGGTGCTGGGGCGTACCAGAAGCTTTTGGAAAAGCGTTCTTCGGGAAGGTGTTGAAGTCACCTCCAGTCTAGTCTTGTAAACCGGGATTGTTGTTTTCAACTTAGTGATGCTTGCATGCCGGTTACTGAGGCTGCTCGTCGTCAATGTTCCGCGAGGTGCTAATGACATCTGAGACCGACGCTACGCGACGTGACAACGCCCGCCCTTGCCAAGTCAGTCAATCAACAACCCGCTCTTGGGAAGCTATAAACTTCAGGTTTTACGGCTTGTTATTATTTCAGCTGAAGATAACGACGTCGAAATATTTTGTGTAAACAACATTTTTAATCTGTTAGTTTCCCGTGAAGAATATATCATCGAAAATATTGTTTAAATTTCACATCAACTATTCCATCCAGAATTATTATTATTTTTTTTTATATCTGCAATGTATAGACAGTGCTAGTGCTGAACTCACGTCCTCGTCGGCGGTTCGTCGGACGCTGAGCGCGGCGTCCAATCGTTCTGCCAGCTCGGCGACTTCTGACAGTCGCTCGGTGATGGACTCCACCGCCGTCGCGTTGCCGCCCTCCGGCTGATCCTCCCTGCAACAAGACAACTCTATAGTAACGTAACGCAAGATCCCGGCGGATCCCAACTGTGCGTCAATATATAAATTTGTCTGTGGCAGTATATTTCCTCAAGAATAAAATCTACAAGGAATTCTTAACTTTACAAAAACACATAATCAGTTTTTTTAAATAACCTATACTTCATTTAACATTTAACTCAGGACAAATGCACAGTTACATGCATGCATAGTGAAATGATTATATTGGTTCGGTAGATACTTTATGTGAGATATCAAAGTATCTTTGACTCGACCTCCAAAAATTTTATATTAGAAGCATTCTGGAGCCAGTTCGTTGAAATCTAGGAGTCGCTCCTTCAAAAAGTTGTTTCTCAGCCCTGTGGGGTTTTGAATAATAATAAGAACGCAGAAAAACGGGAAACTGAAAACGAAAAAATGAAGTTGGCTATAGATTAGTCGTTTCTTAAGAAAAATGTAAATATACGATCTGGACTAGAGCTTTGTTTAGACATGATATGGTAATGTGTTCATGTTTACGATTTTATGTCACAAAATCAAAGAACAGGGTGTGAAAAGTTCCTTGACATTTTATGTATACGAAATAAGAATTAACAGTGAGACACAGAATAAATGATTAAATCAGGGGAAGGTGTTGACATATATGTAACACCGGCACTTTGAGATTTCCCAATTAGTGTGGTTAATTAGCTGACTTTAACAACCAGGTCAGATCAGGAAGAATCTGAATGTATATTAGCATTTCCACTCTGCAGGAAATCGCAGCGTGTTGTGGATGAGAAGGTCCGTCGCACCTCAAGTATCTTTAAGCTGATGTTCGTTTAATTTGGAAGTTAGAACACTCAATTTCATCAGCGCAAAAATGACAGGAACTATTGATACCAAGGAATGATAATCACTATTTCCAAAAATTTTCGATTTATTCTGCAACTCTATCCATTAACAAAATCAATATTTCAATATGCTTAACATCACTGCTTGTCTTGATTACAGACACACATTACAACCTTTCTACAGGGTTTTTAAAAAATGACCGGTATATTTGAAGAATCAATAAGAACTAAACGGGGATAGAAATATACCGTTTGTTGCAATATGCTTGGGACAACAGTAAATTTTCAGGCAGACAAACTTTCGAAATTAGTTACAATTTTCAACAACAGATGGCGCTGCAGTCTGGAAAAATCTAAAGTTATAAGGAATAAACCATTTTTTTCACAGCAAACTTGCAATCTGTGAACAGCACACGCTTACAGCAGAAAGACGACTTACAGAATGGCGAACTCACAGACTGCGTTTACTTCTATATCTTTCAAATCGCCTGCAGCGCCATGTGTTGCTGAAAATTTAAACTAATTTCGAAAGTTTGTCTGCCTGAAAATTTACTGTTGTCCCAAGCATATTGCAACAAACGGTGTATTTCTATCGCTTCCTGTTTAGTTTTTATTGATTTTTCAAATATACCGATCATTTTTGAAACATCCAGTAATATCTCCATACTATTGAGTCTCAGACACACACGCTTGCGTTACGACAATCCAAGCACTGTCTCTGCTACTCTCTGCTCTTACAATTACAATAACCGATCTTAACACTACTTATTGATTAGAGCTATAGCAAACCGTATGTTACTGAGTAACGAATACATTAGCTGGCTCGAAGTACCGAATCGTTACTCACAAAATCATTTCGTTACTCGCATTTCCGTATGGATGTTAGTTTGATTCGATAAACAAACAAATACGAAGGATCATGCGGGAACTTGCACGGTTCGCCCAGCGACTAAATGGAATTGAATGAGAGAATGAACATTTGCACATCGTATGTCGCGTATTTCTGGGAATTTTGATTTGAATTCATTTTGTTACAAAGGAAAATGTGTAAGTACAAACATGTTGCGTGTAAATTATTTTAATATAATTAATATTTTTTAATGTTAAGTGTTGATATTTTTAACAAGGTAAGTAACTTTGACAACGTAAAGAGTTATTTTGTAGCTTTGCTTTTGTTTAACACTAAAATTTACAGAGCATAATTTGTAAATAGGATATTTGGATAGAAAATTGAGATGTTTATTGTTTTTTATTGATCATAACTTAGTGAGATTTTATTGATTTCAAACATTTATGAAATGCGTTTATTGAAAAAGGCGATATTCTAATTTTTATTTTATTTTACAGTGCAAATTTTACCTAAACTTACTTTACTAAATTAACAATTTACTTGAACCTAGCAAAGTACGAACGAAGTCATCCCGTAACCCGTACGTGACAGGAAAAATGCGATGCTTCTTACTAGTGCTCGATTGTATCAAAAGTAACGAGTAACGAAACGATACGGTAGTAACGATGTCCCGTACGCGGCGCGACTCGTTGCAATGCTTCGTGCTAGTGTTCGATTGTACCAAAAGTAACGATTCGATAGTAACGAATACTGATTGATTAAGTAACGGGTACACAATTTCTCGCTATTTTTACAGCTCTATTATTGATACTAACTTATTCTATCCTCCAAACAATACATATACTGCAAACTATGGAATCCTACGATAAATTAATTTACATACATTGGTACAATTATTTGTATCCATTTACAATTAATTAAAGAAAATAGTAATGATTGGTGGGGTATGATACTGTCATATTACGGAAAGCTAATTTGACAACATTTTATAAAACAATACTTGAAGACACAATATTAATGAGTTTAGTTGAAACCACTGTTCTGAATATATTACGAGGATGCTGTTTTTAGGATAAAGACACAATTTTACCTCATTTCATTTACATGTTTTCTGTCTACCTCAAGTTATTAACTATCTTTTTTTCCCTCCCTTTGCCTTATGAATTTATTTTTCTGCTGCTATTATGAATATTATTGCCGAGGTGTACGCCCAGGTTATGACATTACCGATTGATTTAGGAAGGAACAACATCCAGTATCCAAAGAACACGTTACCTCCAAAGAAAATTCCTTATATTAACTTTTTAATGACTTCATATTCATTCTAACTCAAAACTCCACAAATGAATGTATCGCCCATTTATTAAGATCCGAAGAGTTTGTTATTAACTGCTTATTTAATTGCATCTAGTAAATATAATACGTAAATGATTACAGCACCTACGATTTCACAATGCTGAACGTGTATTGTAACCAGTGTCTACAAACGTTCTGCGTCTATAGAATCGAAGAAAATCCATCTCTTGAATACAGTATTCTCTTCAATAACTTACGTTCCAATTCCTTCTGGATATCAGGCTTCATTTTGGGTGATATCAAAGGAATCGAAGCACCACATTTACTGGTATCATCCATCATAATAGCTGTGTTGGCAGCTTTATTTAGCATTTGAATCTGTGTGGTCTTATTGGTGATGAATATATTGTAATGGTCGTTTTGGGCTTTATTATTAAGTAAGAATGATTTTATAAATGTTGGAGACATTGGCGAAGCTAGAGTGAAGAGTTGCAGTCACTCAGCGCAGACGCAAGCAAAGTCGTTGCCCCGTTCAGGAATGCTGAATAGAGCAATACCTTCTTGTGACGCAAAGCAGAGCCGAAGTGGGCTCTGTACAACCAATAAATCATTCTATTCATTACCAGCGAGCTTAGGAGCAACATCGGGTAGCGAACCGCTAGTCTAAAGCTTAGCCGCCCTGCCTCGGACGTCGTAACGATCTTAAGTTCCATCCAGTATTAATGACTTTCACTTAATATCTTCTACGATCAGACTAGAGATCCAGTAGAATAAGTGTACTCTACTTCTTGGTATCATCGTCAAATGTACTATCGGCAGGTTGGTTCCATTAAACCGTTTATCCACATTCCATCTTGATTATTTGAGAATATAGTATTCCAATAGCAAAAGGGTTGTGACCTTCACGTGGTGTCAGACAATCCTGATTGAATTAATAAGTTAGCTTTCAAGAAGTCAAGACGGTATCCGGAAGAAGATAAGAAGAGGAGATAAACGCAGAGGTCAGTCACATGTAAAGCCACATTCCCAGTTATGGTCAAAACGCCCAACGCAGTCACCTAACCACAAGGCCAGCCTATTACAGTGGTTTCAGAAGTCGGAATACGATCACCGGACCCTAAGTGGGAAAACCTCGAAAAATTGTGGCTTTACGAAGTAAATGTAGACGTTACGACGCGAGAGTAGGTGCGGCTTAGCTAGCGGTAGATGCAGGGACCGGCGGAGAGCAAGACAACGGCGAAGAACCAGCAGAGGTCGTGGAACCAGGGGGTCGTCGGTTCGAGACTCCGGAGACCAGGTGTGGCAGTTGACGGGCCAGCACACGGCGACCTCGGGCGAGGCAGTTCAACGCAGCCACGCAGCGGCTTTCGGCTAAGGTCAGCACTTCACGACGCAGATATCAGTGCGTGCAGCCAGTCCGGCGCGACCAGCGAAACATCACGACACTTCTCGTCACAGCGCAACTTTTCGGCAGAAATAAAAAGGTAAGCTTGGAATCTTGTCCTTGTTTAGAATTTCGGGGGAATGTAACTAAAAAAAAAAAAAAAAATCTAAAAAATTTAGAACGCGAATTTATTGAATTGCTGTTGGAAAAATGCAGACGGTAAAAATTAACTAATAAAATGATGTGCAAAAGTAAGAGTGCTGAAATGAAATAGTTCAGTTCCATGTGGAAGGAAAACTCAAGTGTAGTATACATTAAAATTTTGTATTAATTGGAAGTCGTGAGTAAAGTAATCGAACCGTTATTTCTATGCAGTAATAAACGCGAATTCATTTGTAGAAGTTTGATCTGCGAAGTTGGGAATCTGTAAACTTTGGGAGAATCAAAAATAATTGTTTATAAAAATAGTGTCTTTTGTGGACTTCAAATGTGATAATTTAACGAAAGAACAAGCACAAAAAATATGAAATTTGAGGTAAGGAAAAATCTGTTCAGTTGTATAAATGTATGTAAGTTTAATTAAATTAATTAGTGCAAGTCTAAATAAGTATGGAGTGAATAGTAATGTTTTAAGTGAATTTATGGGAAAGATATTAATTGATAGAGAGAAATAAGTAAAGGGAATGAAACGATTTATGGAATTTGAGAGTAGTTATTGCATCAGAATAAATTGGTGGTTTGAATATGCTGATAGAGTGTTACGTTTAACTAGTGTTTTAAGTAATAGAATCATGTTAAGTATTTCAGTAGGGAAAACCTATAGTGTAGCTATAAAAAGTGGATTTTAAATAAAATTTGTGCACGTAGTTGTTGAGAATATTTGGGGAGTGAATGGATCATTCTTTAGTAATTTTTAAGTAACTTGAAATATCCAGGAGCATGTTTCTTGCATGTGTGGCTTTAGCGAATCACAGATCTCCGAGCTAGATTGATCGTTTTTTCAATGGCCTTGCGATCAATCACTATAATCTTCGACTATCGACTAACCATAGTCATTTCTATTTTTCGGGTTTTGCTAAGCTAATTTAGAATAAGTCTGAATTCCGCATATTGTCGTGTGTGAACTTTTAAATTACAGCTTTTAGTTAATTGTACATTTGTTTAAACAATGCCATTCATCCAAAAATGCAGTAATAATTTCATTGAGTAATTGCTATAATTATTTTCGTCAGCTCTTCGAGGCATATCAGTGTTCGTAATTTGTTTCGTGCTATGGGTAGATTTGAATTGTTAAATAGGAAGTTGTACGAAGTATTATTGCCGAAGTAAAAACCGCCAACATGGGTCGTCATACGGCGAAACTTTCGGTAGAATTGTGTAGAAGAAATTTCACTAAATTGGAAATTTTTCCGTTTAGAACTTAATTGTGAACTATTAGAGTTGCAAGATCAGAATGAGTTTTAGTCGAGTTTTCATAGTCTACAAGAGGTTCAGTTCAAATTTAAATGTGAGCTATCTTTGTAACATTAATTTTTTGCTTAAAATTTATGTTTTGCAGTAAGAAATTGCTATTCATTGAGCTTCGGAAAACAAAGATGCACTCTTAATAAATTGCATGTCTGGTTTTGCTTTCGCGTTCGGCGGAAAATCAATGGCCGAAGATCTATTATTCAGTTGGAGTAAAATAGTTTTGCAAGATAGATATATGGTCTTGAGCTAATAACTTTGGTAAACTTAAGCAGAATTTTGTGGCAGCAGTTCTCATTTTTTTGGTGTTAAATTAAAAGTACTCTTTCTATGTTCCGTTGTACTGTAATTAAAATAATAGTCTTATAACATTTTGAAATAACTTTTTATAATCATTAGCATGTTAATCTGTATGCGCGTCCGTAATTGGTAATAGGTCTAAAATATGTATGAATTATACCATAATGTTTTGTTTAGGTGTATTGAAAAGTGTTTGAGTTGAAGTTTCGCGGAAAACGCTGTACAATATCATTGGCAATGAGTAGTGTCTGATCAATTACATTAACTGACAAGAGGAAGCATAAAATGTTTAAGTTTCGTATATGTAAATTAGCAACTTTGACGTGAGTCTTGAAAATTGAACGGAAGCAGTTCAAGTAAGATGTTATAAGTAATAATGAACTTTCAGATCTAATAAAGTAATGTAATTATGTAATAAGAATAATTTGCAGTTAAAATCATTTATCGTTTGAAAGGAAACATAAAAGTGTGGCTAAGTTTCTCTGTAAATCATAGTGGCTATTGAAACGTGGCAAATATTTATCTAAAAGTGGCTGTTAAAATCTGAAGGGCAGATTGTTCGTAGAATTTCTGACGGTTTGAGCATCCATACTTGGCGTATTAACGGTTGCTGAGTGACATCACGCGAGTGAATCCTTCGTGATCGTATAAAGGCTTCTCAAGGGTTCAGGTGATTATTTGGGACGTGCACATCCAAAATAATTACTGCAAGACGGATCCAAACTGCCTAATAAATACACCAGTATGTGAAATCGGAATTGTGTGTTCGGCTATACGACCCATTTAAGGTCAAGCCTAGTCACAGAGGAATAGTGTACTACGCTGTAAGAATCGGAATTTTACGTGACAGTCTAGTAGCCCAATATATTTAAAAATGATAAATACAGTAGCAACGATACAGAGGTATATACTTCATCGTTTAGGCGATGACGGTGGCGAAGAATTTTGTATCGATGAAATTAAATGTTTGTTGAGTGAAGCATGCATGCATAAGGTAACTAATGATATGGTAAAGAAGGGAACTAATGAAGAATATTTGTTGTTTAATATTGTGAGTGATGGGTATACATGATATTGAACTGGTGCTAGTATCATGAAAACTAAGTGAGATATGGGTCCCGTAAAGCTGCAGTAGGGGGAATAAAGTAAAATAGTGAAACAAATATTATTGACAACGTGCTATGCAATAGTGGTTGAGCGTCTCAGGAACTCACTAAGCATAGTTTAGAATGGAGGCTAATAGTCACGGAAGCGTTAAAGTATGCCTAAGGCTACTAGGAAAAAAAAAATGAGTTAGACACATAATCCTCCATGTCGAAAAACGTTGTGTAAAATGCGTAAAGGGCGGAAATGGGAAATCAGGACTAATCATCCAGATGATTTAGTACCATACGATCTAATTCCGCGAGCCAAAGCACCAGATAAGCGGTTAAACGTGAAAGTGTGAGCACGCCACATAGATGAAGTAGAATGATGAGTCAGATAGTGTTAACAGAAAACAGAATGTGAGCCACGGTAAAGAATACATAACTGATCAAGCACGATAGTAAACATAAGCCACCGAGTAGTGAATTCGTAAGAACTAACGAAATGAAGTCGGAAGTAAGATTGTAACGTACAACATGCTATCAATTACACGATCTCTCTAGGATACAAGTTCTGGTAATTCTGGAAGAAATAACTGTAAAAATTTTGCATCTTTTTAGAAATGTTTAACAAATATCTTTTATACCTTTCGTATTGAACGAGTATACGCATTTCCGTCTTCACCACTACATTACTTTTAAATTGAATTTTGGCGATTAAATTCTAATTATTCTAAAGGAGTTAATATCAACCTTAGGTTTGAAAGATGAAGTGTACGATGTCATGTGAAGACAGGTTTGTCTTAGTACACTGTAGGTGAGAGGTGATGATCGGTAATAGGTCAGTCAACAATGGAAATACGGCTGTTCCTATGAAGTGACGGGTCCTATAGTAGGTTGCCCTAGGGAAAGTAAAATAAACCCGTGGATAGAATTGAGAGGTAGGACAGTGTTACAACAAACAATCTCTTTAGCTGACATAGTATCATAGCCGAAATTACTAGAAAAAGTGTAGTTAAGTCTTAAAGAATATTTTTCTTCCGGAAAAAAAATTCACAGTTTAATTTAATTTTTCTCTTCTTGCATCAGCTATCTTAATTAATTAGGGATCGAGATATTAAAGTAAATCACCAAGACTGTAACTAAAACTGTTTTGATAATTCGTATGCATTAAACTTGTGTGAGTACGGTGACCTACAAGAAAAGTGTCAGTCAGTAAATGCGAGTGGCGGGAGAAACCGCACGTAAGCAAATAGTACTCCAGCGAGGAATGTAAACAAGCGCGAAATTAAAGCTCAGTACACTATAACAGCTGATGACCTGGAGATAATAAGCCAGCGCAATAGGGAAAAAACAGAAGTGATAGGGAAGCGAAGATTTAATATAAGAATGTAATGATAATACGGGGACGAAAGAAGACCACTATGTTGGAATGACTAGCTAGCAAGGGACCAAACAGATAAAATAACAAAAAAAAAATATAGGAAACTTAGAGGAAAATACTGTTATGTTACTAGGTAGTAAACAAATCAGCTCTCATGTGTGATTTTATTTCTGTAGTTCATTTCGTTATTTTTGTAAATCTAACAATCTTTTTTACTTTAGCTATACCATTTCATTTCAGTAACTTGCCAATTGCAGAGCTAATAATTTATGAAAACTTGGAAGTAATTTTAAAATTGAAACAAAGTATTCTTATTTAATTCAAATTAATTTCAGAGAAATGTTATTGCACTTTTTCTATCCAACGGAACTAAACTTTATTCGGTTGAAAAATAGTGGTATATCCTTTTCAATTTCTATTGACATTTATTCATATTCATTTTTGTCTTGAAAGTTGTTAACAATGGACAGCATTCCATGCTTACAAGATATTTGTCGAAAATGAACCGGTAGCAAATTCATAATGATTTATATTTTCTTTTCTGAGAACTCATTTTGATTGAAATTGTAGTCAAGGTTCAGATACAAATATCTAATAATTCTGTTTAACTGCAGGTTTGGAACGACCAGCACAAGCAAGAATTTTGAATTTCAATTACGATTTAACATTGTTGCAGAAACTTTGTAAACCTGGAAAGTGGAATCCACACTTACACTGGCTATGAGTATTATTTAACAACATAGTTTCAGTTTTATTTTGATAATTTTGGAGATTCTTATTTTTACTGCAAAGAAGGGTTATTTTATTCAGATTCATATTTAAAGTCCTGAAATTTGAAGATACGGGACGTATCTTTCCCGAAGAGGGGAGGTAGTGTAATGGTCGTTTTGGGCTTTATTATTAAGTAAGAATGATTTTATAAATGTTGGAGACATTGGCGAAGCTAGAGTGAAGAGTTGCAGTCACTCAGCGCAGACGCAAGCAAAGTCGTTGCCCCGTTCAGAAATGCTGAATAGCATGTCAGCAATACCTTCTTGTGACGCAAAGCAGAGCCGAAGTGGGCTCTGTACAACCAATAAATCATTCTATTCATTACCAGCGAGCTTAGGAGCAACATCGGGTAGCGAACCGCTAGTCTAAAGCTTAGCCGCCCTGCCTCGGACGTCGTAACGATCTTAAGTTCCATCCAGTATTAATAGACTGACTTTCACTTAATATCTTCTACGATCAGACTAGAGATCCAGTAGAATAAGTGTGGACTCTACTTATTGGTATCATCGTCAAATGTACTATCAGCAGGTTGGTTCCATTAAACCGTTTATCCACATTCCATCTTGATTATTTGAGAATATAGTATTCCAATAGTAAAAGGGTCGTGACCTTCACGTGGTGTAAGACAATCCTGATTGAATTAATTAGTTAGCTTTCAAGAAGTCAAGACGGTATCCGGAAGAAGATAAGAAGAGGAGATAAACGCAGAGGTCAGTCACATGTAAAGCCACATTCCCAGTTATGGTCAAAACGCCCAACGCAGTCACCTAACCACAAGGCCAGCCTATTACAATATACTAGCTAAATTTGTCAAAAATGGCGTATTGAACATAGAGGTCTGACAATTCAACTCAACTAAATGCAATTGTTATTAAATAATACTCATAACCTCAAAAATGATGCAATGTGGTACATATTTCTTATTTTACTACAGCAGCTATATCCTGGACAGAGAGTATAAGAAAACATCTACATAGACTGATTATAAATAAACAAAAAGCAACTAATAATTAATATATTAATTAAAATCCAACACACACTTTTCTTTCAGTGTTCTTGCAATTAATTTCTTCGCTGTTGCTTACTAAATAAAATTGTTATTAAATAACTCTTATTACATCTGCTTTTTAGTAACATTGCCGGTCATTGTTAGTCAGGCAACGGAGGCCGGGAGCGTGACGTCAACGTTACGGACACGATGAGCAAAGTGGCATTTTATTATATTAAACTGTGCCTTTGTGCTGTTGCTGACCCTGTATGTATAGAATCGTGCTATGACTATTAATTGGGTGTGCCAGGATGACTGACACGTGGGTTATAAGGGGTTAACCTACGATGCGCTATGACTTGCGCCGACTTTCTTCGTATCTTCTGCTCTTGAATTCTTCTCTCTTGAACCTATCCTCTTCTTCTCCTGCGCTAGCAAATAAACATGAGCATCGAGGGTAACTTGTAATTAGCAGAGGTAGCGGGCAGCTACGAGCTACTTGAAATGAAACAATATTTCTGGAAACCCCATTTAATTGCACTGGACCATAAATCATTTACATCGATGTTGTACAAAATCAGAGGTATTCCGTAACCCGTAATACTCACCCTAGGGATGAAACTTAGCCCTACAGTTCACTACTAACAGAGTATGGTAAGGTTGGTGCAGTGAATATCTATCTCCGAGGCCTAGATGTTATCTTGTAGATCGTCAGTCAAGAAGTGAGAGTGATCAATGTATTCTAGCTTGCTGGAAAAGTATTGGCTTGTATGCTCTAGTGATGGGCAAACCGATTCTTTTTGATGAATCGTTTGGAATCGATTCACTCCTCGCTGAGAATCGATTCTTTTAAACGACTCTTCGATTCTTTTCACATGATATTTTGAATGACGGAAATAGATAACGAGTTATTAACCAACAAGAAGGAAATGATTAACAAATTCTAACTAAAATAATAACATTTGTTTTTGATAGTTAAATTGTAAGTTATTTATTGCAAAAACAATTTATTTTATTATTTAAACAAATGAAAACACTAATTTTACAGTAAAAATGATTCAATTTACTTATGAAAACTACACAAGTTTTTTTATTGCTATTTACAAAAAGCATTTTCGTTAGTTTTTGTGATGTGAGCCGACTTCTCTTTTCAGTCATTAACTGTCCAGCTTTCGAGCAGGCTCTCCACTAACTATTTGAGCGCCCTTGCGCAATACCGATTACGCCGCCCCCTGTCTAACTACAACCAGTGGTGAATCTGGGAATTTTCCGAACCGGGTCAACAAAATGTGAGATTGCCACACTGTGAAATTTTCAAGGCTTCCAGCTAATTGTTGTCAAACCTCATTACTGATTCTAAGCCTTGTTGCAGATTGTAATTGTCGATTGAGATTGTTGATTTAGATCAGTGGTTCCCAACGTGGGCCGTACCGCCCCCCAGTGGGCGTTAGAGAGCTCGAAGGGGGCGTTTGTGAACAAAGGCAAATTTGGGGGGCGTTGACGCCCAGCCAGCGCCCCCCTGGCCAACACAGGCAAGGACGTGCCGATAAGATTAATTAATAACAAAAAACATTCAACAAATGTTTCAGCAAGTAATTCCAAATGTCCTTAAGCAAGATCAGTGGGGATTAAAAGTTCGTATTAGTACATTATATCTTCGTTCCTAATAGTGTTGCCCAAAATCGGTCTTGGTCTTGCAGTCTTGGTCTTGCATTTTTGCAAGACCAAGACCGAGACCAAGACCAGGTGTATTGATGCAAGACCAAGACTGGCCAAGTCTCGTCTTGTTCTTGCATTTGGGCAACACTAGTTCCTAACATCAGCTTCAATAGTTCATGAATGCCTATTTCTTCCTCCAAAGCAAAAAACTTATTGAACTCGGTGCGAAAAGGCCGCCGCCGGCTCCGGCTCCGGTTTGCGTGAAAACGACCTTAGACTATCTAACATTAAAAGAAATAACACATTTTTTAATTTTTGTTTCTATGGAGGAAATTGTGTAAAGTTGCTTCTCTGACCATAAAATACCCCCAGAAGCTCACAACTCGTTGTGCCTGTGTTCTCCCGCATGAGACCGCATTTTGATCTGCAATTTCTTTCACTTGGTCCAGGTCTCTGCTGTGTACTTTCTTCTCGATGTCAGTTGGTCAGCTGTTGTTCTCTGGCCCTCGTGAGGGTTTATGGAAAGAGTGTCAACTATAGGTGCAAAGTGTGTCGACTTGGGACTTGAATGTGTGGAATAGGAAAGAAAGTATTTTCCTGAACTTACATTTTGTTTGTAGTTACATTTTACCAACAGTCGTTATATATAATGGAACAGAAGTAATCAGTGTGCTGGAAATGATTTTATAATGGAAAATTATTAAATAGTATGGACACCAGATTTGAAAATGGAAAAATTTCTTTTTAACGTGTCGACAAAATCCGCCCATATGCTGGAGAGATAGATTATCGAGTGTCCTGGACAGACTTTGTCCGTCAGTCCTAGCCCCTGGCACGCTCAGCCCTTAGTCGCCCACACACACACACAGTGTGGCCACTCAGTGCATCACGGATCAGTCCCTCCTGATGTGTGTATGGAAACAGTCAGTATTACAGCACGTTGGCAAACTCCCTTAGGATTTCAGCAAGTCGAAAGTCCTGACGGCGGTTCGAAGGGCATCGGTCAGTTATGAGTTCTGTGTGCAGATGTTAAACTTTATTGCGAAATATGGAAGATTACAGTCACAGGCCTCTTACGTTACATTTAAGGGGCATCAAACAGATGGTTATAAAATTGGATGAGACATTTTTTACCACATTACAAAATTCAGTTAAACTTCGATTCTCAAAGCATAGTACCACATATTTCTGTATCTTGAAACACTAATGGTAATGATACAGTAAAATTTATGGGTATAATAATTTATTTATGTCAATAGTATTTACATAGTTATATTATATTATTTAATTTATATTTCTCTCTTTCTTTAATATTTTATTTTATGTTTCTGTTCTCTCTTCATCCTCTTATAAACAACTGAATCCCAAAGTACCATCAAGTTGTGTCACATGAATCTACCGTTTCTATTCCGTTTCTTTTGATCATTTCCACTTATTATGCAAAATCTGAATTACTGTTTTGAAAAACCACAACCTTGCATTCGGGATATATGGCTTAAGAAATGTATTGATACGCCTCATTCTCTAAATTTTTATTCATTACACTGAACCTTTTAATTTTAACCGAGATCTCTGGTATATTTTTATAAAATAACTTAGAACATCTTCACCATTTTAGCTGAAAATGCGTGAATCGAAGACTGTCTGTAGGACTGTGTGGGGAGCGAGTGGTCGTATCTGTCGCTGGCTCACACAAGACAGTCAGTTATCCCGGCAATGTTGGATTGCTAATATAACCATGAATTAGACTTATATTAACTCGAATTAACTGTTCTCCGTCCATCTTTATGCCCGCCTGTTTATCAGTTTGAGAAAATTCTGTCAAACAGCTTGTTATGAAATTACATATTCAAGTTTCAGACCTGAATATCTCAATTCTATCCACTTTCGATAGAGATCTGCCAAACACAAGTGGCAGATTAATGATGTCACCTTTATCTAAGTTATTTTAAGAAGATTTTTTAACTGAGAAATTTGATGAAAAAGTTATTTACCAAAGTTAAATAAACGAGTTATAATTAACAACTTTTATATCTAAATGTTTTCGATAAAGCTTGATAATTTTTATTATTCTTATTTCATTACTACTATTTTGTACATCGTTTCCGTGGTTGGGCGGTAAAGTAATTTAAAAATACTTCTAAAATTTGTATTTATACATTTTAAATAAATTTAAATAAATAATAATTTTTTTTTTTACATCGCAAAATATTCATGAAATAAAGAACACAAATTTCAATTTATTTAATTAAATTGTAATCGAAAATCTATTAAGGGAATAACGTGATGCTGGACATATCAAAATTTACTTTTATTTTCACCGATGTCACATTCAAATAAAAAATGTAGACAGTACAATGTCGAATACTTGAAATATGGTTTTATTGAGGCACCCTCAAACTAGACAATGCCAATGTGCCTGATTTGCCAGTTTTTTTTTCAAATGAAGCTATGAAACCATCACGTATAGAAGAACATATAACCAAAATACACCCTGACAGAAAACATAAAAGATTATCTTACCTTCAAATGTTCAAAGAACAATATTCAAGACGTTCATCTTTAGCTGGTATGTTTTCACTGGCATCCAAACAAGACGCAGATGGCATTCGTGCCTTTTACAACATTTCCTTGCTTATTGCTAAATCGGAAAAACCGCATATGATTGGGAAAATATTGATATTAATATCTGTGAGTGAAGTTCTGCGTACTGTAATGCACAAGCTGGAGTTTGATATTATTAAGAGAATTCCACTTAGCAATAACACAGTACAGAGGCGAATCGATGAAATGTCCGAGGACTTGGAGAGTTCTCTAACAAATTTTTTGAAGACTGCCCAATTTTCTATACAGCTTGATGAATCTACTTTACCAAACAATGATTCATTACTTCTTGCGTACGTTCGCTTCATTAGTGGAAAAAATTTGCCAAGAATTACTGATACTAAAGGAAATTCTATATTCCAAGTTATGGAACACTATTTCGAAGAAAAAGTATTTATCTGAATAATATCGTGTCCATTACTACTGATGGTGCTGCAGCAATGGTTGTATGATACCGAGGGCTGATTTCATATTTGAAACAGGCAGTACCAAATGTACCAATGATCGCCTGCACTGCTCACTACAGTATGTAATTCCCGCAGTTAACAAGATCAGAAGCAATGCTCTCAATAGTAGATTATTTGAAAAACTTTGTGATGAAAATGATGAGGATTTCAATCGTTTGCTATTTATTGCACACAGAAGTTCGTTGGCTGTCAAAGAGTACCTGTCTAACAAGATTTTATGAAGTTTTTGACTCCATTATAACGTTTTTTGAAAACAAGGATGTTTCATTAAGAGAAAATTTATTGAAATATAAGAATGATATAGCCTATTCAACTGATCTATATCATAAATTTAATGAAACAAACCAAAGGCTGCGAGGAGATAATTTGAATTTGATGAAAGCAGAGTCAGTTATTTGTGCGTTCATGTCAAAACTTGCCTTGTACAACCAGGATGTGGGTCGAAGACAATTCTATGAGTTTTCAAATATTTCCTCTGTGGTAACAAATGATGAAGATATTGTAGTACTTTGTTAACATTTGGTAGCACTTAAAGAAGATTTTAGAAATAGATTTCAGGATATTCTTAACATGACCATTCCAGATTGGGTATTAGAACCTTTCTCGAATCTATAAACAGCAAATTTATCGTTACAGGAAGAGTTGATAGAACTGTCAACAAATGAAGAATTAAAATTGAAATTAAAAAAATGGATATCAATAATGTTGGCTACAGAGGCCAAATCCAGATTTATATCCGGCTTTGTGAGCTGCAACAAAAAAGTTTTTTTGTTGCATTCCCGTCGTCATATTTAGCCGAAAGGGTATTTAGTGTAGTAACCAATTTACTAACAAAGGAAAGAAACAGATTGTTAGTAGTGGAATGCGGCGATTTGAGACTCCTGCTGACAAATATAGCACAAATGTAGGAAAATTAGTACCATTACATGAAACTCAGACCTCTCAGTGATAATTTTACAATAATTTTCAATATATGTTTTTAATCAAATTTTGACGAAGGCACCAATATTCTTAATATTCTTTAATAAAGTATTTTTAAAAATCTGTCCTTGTTTTTCAATATTTAATATAGCCCGATTCACCTCAGAGTGGTGCCATCAAATCACTGTTTGAAGAAGTCAGCAACAAACCAATTAAATTGAAGTGCTATGGATTACACGACGTTGATTACAACAATAAAAGACGTCAGTACTTTTTTTTTTTCAAACCGGGGGGCGGTGAGTAATTTTTTTTTCGAAAAGGGGGCGGTAGGTCAAAAAAGGTTGGGAACCTATGATTTAGATTGTTGATTTTGTAGGTGGCATGTTTGTTACACGTCTCGCTAAAGGGCGTCCATAAACCACGTAGATCGGTCTTGAGAGGTGGGTGGGTGGAGGGGGTTGGAAGGTGAGATTCCGAGCCAGGCCAAATAGCTTTTCATTCATATTATTTCTCACACTTAAAATGAGATACAGAACACTCAACACCATGTAAATATTTATTTCCGTCATGGAAAAAACTACGTGGGGAGAGGGGGGTTAGAGACATAAGCCACGTCGAGTTACTTGGGGGGAGGGAGGGTTCACAAGAAGCCAAAATGGAGCTACATGGTTTTATGGACGCCCCTTACATATGCTCCAATTTTACTCCATAAATTTGGCAAATTTTTTGAATTTGCCGGATGATGCTTTTCTTAAGTTAAACAGCGTATCACTAGCATTTTACCTACAAACCAATAAATCAGTGTTTGTTAAAATGGCATAATTTAAATTTTAAATTTATTTTCTTGGTTTCAGTATTAGTATTTTGGGGGACGTCCAGAAATTACGTGAGGCTATTTTCCGGAAATCTATACTCCCTCCTCCCCTCCGCGAGACTTGGTGAGATTTTGCCGGCCCCCCCTCTCCCCGTTGGTGAGATTTCATGAGATTTTCACGGAACCCCCTCCCCCCAGTTGTTCGACCAGGAGAAGTTTCGAGACTTTTTTTAGCTGTCGTGCTCCCCGAAAGAATGATACCCCCTCAAAAGCCGGTTTTTGGCCCTGTAAACTGGTATTTTTTACGCTTTTTTTTAGTTCTACACTCGTTCAAGTTCAAAATTTCACGTGAGATATCCGTCGACCCCCCCCCCCCCTTGGTGAGATTTCGTGAGATTTTCCGGACCCCTTCCCCCCCTAAAAAGTCTCACGTAATTTCTGGACGCTCCCCTATATTCATCGACGGCACTGTTCCCCACGTCTTTTCGTTTAACCTTTTTCCTCGTAGAAACCTCACCAGCTGGAACAGTATATATGCCGCTTCAGCACCTGCTAATTTTTGTAATGGTCCAATTCATAAACTTCGTTCATTTCTATTGCAAAATGTTTGCATTATCCACAAAATAAAGAACTGAAGAACAACTAAAACACTGATGAAGTTCGTATGATAATAACCGGACGCGCTCCATCTCAATTAAATTCAGTACTCGATGCATTCGCAATTTGAAAAACCCACGCAACATGGGAATAGCAGATGGCTCTGAAATCGGTATACTTTTCCCTGTCCTCAAATAATCGGGAAATACTTTATTTGTGGTAAAATATAAAAGTTATAGGACGTATAATTCATTGATAATTTATTTGTAAATCTAAATCTGTGTTGTGGTAGCATCTATAACAGTCTGGAAGGAAACCAAAAACTTATAACTAGTTCCAAAAACACTAGAAAAATGTGTATTTAAGAAAGTAAATTCCTAAATTTAAAAATACTTTTTATTTCTGTAATATATTTTTAATTTTCATGTTCCAAAGATAAATATTCTTTATTTCCTTACAAATAAGTTGCCAAACCAAGAAACACGCCGTGGGAACTAAGATTGTGAATCGAAAGGAATCACGAGTTACGCAGATATCAAGAGTTAAAAAGAGCCGAATCCATGGAAGAGTCATTAAGACAGAAGTGAGCCGAGAGCGAGTGAGCCGAGAGTCGTAAACATTGTCGAGTTAACGACTCGGAGTCGACTCAGAACCTGGACGAGTCGGTGAGCGATTGCGCAACAACGGCTCAGCTCCTGAGCTCCCTCTTAACAACTCTTGAGTGAACCGTGACTCTTCCAAGTGAGTCGATTCCGCAAACGATTCTTTTAGACGAGTCGACTCTTTGAATCGATTCACGATTCTTTTGCCCACCTCTAGTATGCTCGGCACTGCACGTGTAGCTTGTAATCCGAACTGTCGATCAACAGGACGTGCTTAATCGACGTCTGGCTGCAGTGACACTTAGAAAACTTACATGATTTCGATACTAAAATATTATAATAAATGACGTCCCGTCACAGTGTCACTTGTTTATAGTTACATGCCAGTAGTTTGAGGAGCAGCTTCCGGATCACTTACCCGTAGCCAGTGTTTTGGCCTCCTTACAAGAAATCAAATTAAGAACGAGGCGGTTACCTCTCCGACGCCTGTCTGCAGTAATAATCGGGACGGGGAGAGACGCCGTGGAGTATTTCTGTCTCGAGCGGGCGGTGTCTCCGCCGTTATCTGACACAATGATGGACGACGCACAGGCTGCGCCTCCGGAGGATAATTCGAGGAACACCCCGGACCATGTGCGGTCCGCAGTCCCCGTCACAGAACTACCGGTTGCTGCAGATACAGCTGCTGTGGAGGCTTTCACTCCTGAGCGAGAGCTGTCATGCCGATACAATCGGAATGTTTCACTTCCTATTGGATTATTTCGCAAGGTAACGTCGACAAACGCACTGACAAGAGTAGTGGCTAAGTAAATAAAAGCGGTGAAACAGGTAGTAACGACCATAATTGCTGTAATGGCACATTTTTGTGAGAAAATTCTGGGCGGTAAGCTTGACGATTCAACGCACATCTGTGCCATATTGAATTAGAGAAACGACACAGAAGAAATACCCGCCATTTCAGCAGGCACGCACTCTCCACTAGAGAGTTGCCCGCGGGGAGCTCCTTGGAAGTGGCGCTGCCACGACCGAATTCATGACCCTTAGTATCCGGCTATATGCATCCGTCTTAGAACACAATCATGTACTACTTTTTCAAAGCTGCTACTGCCTCAGGTCTGATGTTCGGCCAAGGTGTTAATGAAACCCTCGATTTGCAGTTACAGGTATGTTACTGCAGCAACGGATCTACTCTGCAGGGTACCTGTTACGCCCATGAGCTCTCGGTCCAGGCCGGGAGTAGCAGAACAGTATGGTTGCCATCTTAACAGTGAAGCCATCCCCTTTTGGTATCTGTCCTTTCCTCTGTCTCTTCCTCCTTCACAACACGTGACCCATCTGGACACGTATTGTGCACCTCTGTTTCCATCTTGCTTCATAAAATCGGGTTATCTGATATTATCTTCCTTGTAGCAGCGCCCTTTTTTTCAAACGCAGACATTGCTAAGGTGGCGAGGGCAATAAAGCTTCTTTCAGGTCGCAAGAATATCTGTCGCCAGTCTCGTGCTTGAATATCAACATACTGCTCCAGCACGGCGAGCTTTTTTTTTTTTTTTTTTTTTTTTAACAGTTTAACGTCCCTTTTTAACAACGTGGTCTTTAGAGACAGGAAAGGATGGGGGCAAGGAATGGGAAGGAATTCGGCCATGGCCTTTTGAAGGAAGCATCCCGGCATTCACCTGGAGTGATTTGGGGAAACCATGGAAAACCCAAATCTGGATGCCCGGACGGGGATTCGAACCGCCGTCCTCCCGAATGCGAGGCCAGAACGCTATCCGTTACACCACCACGCTCGGTCACGGCGAGCTTTTATCTGTATATTTGGCATCTTCTTACTGTATGGCGCCACATTCGACAAGTAGGCCACATATTACGAAATTCACGAGACAGACGTTTCTCATGGAGAAAAGCTTTTCGGATCTCAGGCCGCTTCAAAATCGCCACATTGCGGAGGCATGCACTGCTTCCACGGTCAAGCTATTTGCTTAACGCCAATGAAATTTGATATACAAGGATTCAGAAAAAGATGTGGTGGTGTGGAGTCAAGCTGGATGTCGCTTCTCCTTGTTACGTAATGTTTGAGCATTCGCTACTGTAGTATGAACCCGCGTAAGTTATAACAAGTTTATATGTCGGCTTCCAAATCTGACTTAAAATGAGGCATTGAATCCGATTGTAGTATTTTCATGGAGTCTTATTTCTATCGCTTCCTTCACTGTATTGTTACAAAAATCATATGCATGGCATAAGTGAGTGATTTTGTGAAATAATGGTTTGTGTCTATTGTCAGTGGCACTTCAAATAAAATATCTTCAATTTCTGAGTAGAAGTGTTGACAGATATATGAACATTCCTAGACCCACTACGAGCATTCAACATTGTGTGGGAAATTTTTTACTCGCAATTTTCCTATGTTTTTCTCTCCGCTGTCGTTTCTGCTCGGGAATCATTTTCTATCAGGACTTCTAGTATAACAAATATTCCTTCTGGAATGTTGTTATATTTGACAATAGTCAAAAAAGAACTGTAGCATTATCCTCTTTATAGTTTTTGCACGATTGTTCGATAAGCTTTAACTTATCGGAGGACCATCGTACATATTATAATTCGGTTCAAAATATGTACTGTTATCATCGTTAGGTGAGGACAGATTTTAGCTGAATAACCCAAGCCCGAGGAATCACTGGAACTTTCTAACTTCTGAACGCTATGTCATTGTTATATGAGTAGATTTTGCGCACCTTTTTCCTGCTGTGTCATTTAACCATTCAAGCACAAATATTGCATTGTAATAATAATTGCACCCTTTCAGCTTACACCGCTTTCCAATTTCCAGAAGGTATTGAGACAGTTCCTTAACTTGACGAAGCGATGTCACCTCAGCAGTCAACATGGCGCACTATCCATAGAAATGTTAGATGTTTACAAACACGAAGATGGGATGAAAGACCAAGATGCACTATTCCGGATGGATGAGAAGTAACGTTTGGGCCTGGAATTCGGAGGTCAAGGGTTCAAATCCCAATCTAGCCATCCAAATTTTCGGGTTTTCATGATTCCTGAAATCACTAGCAGGTGAATGACAGGATGGTTCCTTTCAAAAGGTCATGGGCAGATATCCTTCACGTTGCTTACCAAGAATCCTCTCCCCGCTACATAGACGAGCCGTATAACTTCCAAAAATTTAAAATCTATTTAACATCTTAAATGATTTGATGGTTTCTCTCGTGGGTCCACGTATTACCGTTACCATTATGTTTAGTCTGTAATAGACAAGCAAGGTTCAAATATGCACGAAATCGATATTTTTTTACCAACGCTTTAAGTCCCTAAAACGTAGTTGTACCTCCTAGACATGCTTTATCAAGTGAGTGAAGGGTTAAGTGAAAATCAGCACCTCTGTAACATACAGAGAAAGATTTTATTTTTGCTGACATCAGTCTTTCGGCTGGTTTGATGAAATCCTCCATCTCCTTGTATCATCGCTAACCTCTTCTGTTCATCTCAACGTGCCCCTTACAACCTATGTTCTCATTTATCTGCTGCATATATTTTGATCTTTGTCTACTTCTACAGCTCTTACCTTCGACCGCTCGCTCAACTAACAAATTAACCGATCACGTATGTTTTAAAATGTGACCTGTCATCCTGTCTCTTCTTTCTTTAAGACTCTTCCACAAACTTCTTTCCTCATCCAGTATTTCCAAGAAACGTTCATTTCGTACTGTATCTGTCCAAAGATATAAACTGGCTACATTATGGATTTTGTGATAAGGCAGCAGAAGCTGACAGCTTGCGACTTGTCACACTACTTGGTTATCTGTGTGCTGGGTGCGGAAGCGGCTGGCTACAGGAGTGACGAACTGCTTCTAAAAATGCCCACCGAGAGCGGGGCCTTCTGCCAGACCACACTGGGCCAGTCGGACATGAGCGTCCAAACGACCTGCACAAATTTTGCAAACTTCTTTCCGCATGCACAGCGTTGTTTATATATCCTTTCCTAGAAAACTGTTACGCATCAACTACATTCATTCAAGCACAACAAAACTAATAAAAAACTAAGCTTGGCCATTGTGTAGCCATGTCCATAAGGCTGTGATGTCACGTTCCTCGCCTTCGTTGCTGAATTAACAATGATCAGGGATATTACTTAAGATAATGTGCCTTATTTAATAGCAGTTCTATATATAATAGCAGTTCTCTTTAGTTAAGCAAGCGCGAAGAAACGAATTGCTAGAACACTGAAAGAAACATATGTATTTCGTTTAAATCGACATATGAATTATTAGTAGCTTTTTATTATTTACCGAGCCTGGGAGGGTGAACGGTTAACTCTCTGACCTCGCATTCGGGAGCGGGCATCCAGATTTGGGTTTTCCATGGTTTCCCCAAATCGCTCCAGGCGAATGCCGTGATGCTTCCTTCCTTCAAGAGGCCATGGCAGAGTTCCTTCCCGTTCCTTGTTCCCAGTCCCATCCCGCCTCTAACGACTTCGATGTCGACGAGGTGTAAATCCATAAGTGAAAAAAATATTTATATATATTCTTTCAATATAGATGTTTTCCTATATTCTCTATCCAGAGATACCACTGATACAGTAAGTTAAGAAATATCTACATTACATCATTTTTAAGGTTATGAACCTTATTTACAGAGCCGAATTACAACAACGCAGGGACTGTAGGAAATTCGAAAAAGAGGCCCTTCGTTTTTTTTATTTATTAAAGTTTATGATGTAAAATAAAACAGCCTCTTTTCACAGCCCAGGGCAGTGGTTAAAAATTAAAAAAAAATTTAAAAAAATTTAGTGGTGTGGCCCTGCTTACCCCGTGCCCCGAGAATCCTAGCGCCGGTCCTGGCGCGGGGCCCGTAGAATTTAATTCTTGCCATATGGCTAATCCGGTACTGGTTATTTAATAACAATTGTATTTAGTTAGCAAAGAAATTATTTGCCAAAATACTGCGTTCCACAAGTAATTTTTGACGGGCTTACAAGGTATTTATAATCGATGTAGAAGTTTCTGCTATATTCTATGTCACTGTTACAGTAAACACGAAGAAATGAATTGCCTAAAATACTGAAATGGAAGTATGCATTTCGTTTCATTAACATACTAATTATTAGTTACTTTTTATTACTGATGTCACCATATCAGCCGAATGTAAGTAGATCCAGTGGGTCAAATTTATGTCACCATATAGTGTATGTATTCATTCGTGGGTAATAGAAGCTATGATTTCCGAACGGTAATATTACTGGAGGTTGTGGCTAGGTTGAAATGCAAGCAGGACCAAAACGACAACTGAAATACTTTTTAACAGAATAATTCACGATGAATATAGTTTAATACATAATTTGGGCCGCCTTCATAAACGCAACGTTAGTGAAATTATTACTTCATGCGCATCGAAGTAGTTCCATATTTTCCGTGCTAAATGCGGCCTGGACCAGAAATAAAATTAATTTTATGTGGTATAGCATAAGATTTGGGATTATTAATTTATTTTAATGTTATTCGTTCCATACTTCTGTCGTCGTTAATTCAGTAGAAGTTACAACCGTATCGCTACGTAGACTGCAGCCGAAATACGTACAGCATTTAAAAAATAATCAAGGTTACGAGCATTTATTTTGTTTATTTACTGGTCTTTGGATTTCGCCAACTTAAGCCAACTAAAAAAATTCATTTCTTTACATTTCTACGAGCGTTATATAATAACAATTCTATTTGGTTAAGCAACAGCAAAGAGACGAATTGTCAGTAAACGGCATTCAGCCCATTATTTTTGAAAGGCTTAGAGTCTAGGAAAATAATAAAATAACTAAATTATTTCTCAATCTACAAGTTGGTTCAATCACCACGCACGAAACGTGCTAAGCCAACGATACAGAGATATGGAATGTAACTGCCTGAAATTGAATGCAATCAGTGACGGATATGATAAAGGAGCTGAAATGGGATTCATTGCAAGACAGGAGGAGGTTGAAGAGGGCGTATACTGGCGATGAGGCGTGGAAAGATATTGGAGTAGGTATGAAAAGTAGTGCATGGAAGGGAAAAGATGACCATGACCACAAGCTGGCACTCGATTTCAGGAACAAGGGTGTGGGAAGATTCTCTTTTTTAGGTAGAGGTGTCAGGGATTGGAATGAGTTACAAAGAGAAATGATGAATTATTTACCGAAAACGTGGAAAGAATTTAAAAATAAAATTTGTAGAGGGCAAATGTAAGTGGGCGCAGGATAGGGGGAAGATGGGTGTGTAGGGAAATTGCCATCGGAGCCTGTGGTCCATTGCAATTAAATTTTAAAAAAATAATATTTAATTTGCTCATGAGATTGCTTTGCAGACTTCAGATACACAAAGCAAGCTGTCTCTGAGGTAGAGATTCACTTAAAAACCTGTACATGCTTCAGCACTGATCTGGATTGAAACGAGGAACGTCTCGATTACCATCAACATTCCTTACCACCAGCTGACAGATTGTTTAGACGATATCTCTGTCTTTAAATTACAATGCACCGCACCTGAAGTGGGTTCAGCGACCATGTGGCTCAGTGACTAAGGCGTCTGATTGGAGACCGAAAGGTAATGGTACGAATCCCTGTATCGGCTGGGATTTTCATAGGCCCTTAACACAACCTTCACTTCTAGTACAGCGTCCGTGGTTCGAATTCCATATTAAACTGGAGGTTCCCTTATATCCGATAGAATTTCTATGCTACGCTAGGCGGATTGCGCAGCTGATAAGAAACCCTGCCATCTGGTCATTACGATCACCCAAATTTACTTTTTACCTGAAGTGGATGAAAGAATTTAATTTAGTATTTAATTAAATCGCAATGGAGCACACAATCAGGTGGCTATTTAGCTAGACACCCATCTACCCCCTTTCCTGCACCCACCTAGACTTGCCATCAGCAAATTTTATTTTTAAATTGTTTCAACGTTTTTGGTAAACTATTCATCGTTTCTCTTGGTAACTTATTCCAATCCCTGACACCCTTACCCAAAAAAGAGAATCTTCCTACAGCCTTGTGTCTGAAATCGAGTACCAGCTTCTGGTCTTGGTCATCTTTTTCCTTCCATGTATTACTTTCCATTTTTACACCAGTATCTTTCCATGCCTCATCACGAATATACGACTTATACACTCCCATGACCCTCTACACCATCCTCCTATCTTCCAATGAATCCAATTCCAACTCCTTTATCATATCTGTTACTGATTGAATTTTGTGATAATTTCCAAAAACAAATCTAGCAACCCTTTTTTGCTCCCTCTCCAACTGTTGTAGTTGAAAAACCCATTTATCGCAAGTTTTCGGAGGCGATAGGAGTCTCTATTGTCCTTCTCCTAGGGAATGGTAACTGTGTGGACTGATCTAGGAAAAAAACAAAACCAGAATAGTCTAAGCAGAACTTATAGCTCACCTTTCTGAATATAAGATGTTATTTCCATTTTTTTGTTGTTTTTTTGTTGTAGGTTCTGTCAGTGTTAGTTCCTTACTAGAGTGGCAAAAGCACTATAGAAAAAAGGACAGAGAATGATCTACTTTTCTTCTCTCTGCGATATAAGAAAATCGGAACTGAAATATCCTCGCAAATCTCTTTGGAAAATTTCAGAGATTTCCTTTTTATGTACCTTTATATGATTCGTGTTTTTTAAAAGTTCCTCGTTTTCATGTCCACCTGTGTTGGGTTTAAAAAGTATTGCTTGATATCCCCCAACAGATAAAATCGTCACATATAAAATTATTAAAATTAATTTGCTCTCTTAGGTGTGTTTTATATCAGCCACATTAATTGTAATCCTAACAACTAATTCAAAGCAAAACCTGATGTAATTGCTTCATAAAACAGATCATTGTAGAAAAAAGAGAATGATGAAATTTAGGGAAAAAAATCAAACTTTTTCGAAATCTGTGGTCGATTTCTTTGTTAAAATTCGTTCTTTCTGTATTAATATCAGACCGTATAAATCCGCAAGAAGGAACATTATCAGTCCCTTGTTAGAACTCATGTCCTATCGAAAGAATTTAGGACGTATAGGAAGAAAGGCAGTATAAATCTAAGTCTCGAACTGAAGCACCTCCCATCCCGAAGCTTTTCAGTGTGGGGGAGTTGTGGCTTTTAAGTTCTCAGTAGCCCACTTGTTTCCCGGCGCAGACTGCCTGAGTCAACACATACACGTGCTCCCTATCCCAGCCACACCCGACACGCTCTTGAGGGCTGCGCCGCTATATCCGGACCTCGGCCAGCCGACATCCGGGGCCCAGTTCAAAATAAGACCCAACTCACAATGCACACCCTCCCAGCACTCCAACTGCTTGCTGCTACTCGTGCCATATTCCGTATTACCAATCAGTGGGTGCGCACTGGAGCACATACAAGAACAATGAATCAGTACTAACTAAATAGCTATTCTTAACGTCCACCTCTTTCAAAATTAAATGTCCTTTACAAAAATTTGGTATGGTCGGGAATAAAAATTCTGTAGGAAAGCAATATCCTTAACGCTGAAGGAGTGGAACTGTATGCTGCATCCAAGGACAGGCTTACCCGTCTGCGCTAAAACCGTGTTTGGAAGTGTAGGGACCATTACGACATGGAATTAAGAGAATTCTCGGTCCTATCTTCAAAATCCGGAAGAAGTTGTTATTAGGTGATTAAACTTCTGAGATCTCCTAACTTTTTTAAAATAAAAAGTACATTTTCCGGGAAGGTGAAACCACTTTCACTTCTTAGTATAATACTCCTCTAGACGTACCCATTTCCTCCAACATTCCCACCTTAAACACATGCCAATTGCGAACGTTTCTTCAGGACACTGGAAAACCATTGAAGAAAAAACGGTATGACTAGAAAAAGTTTACCATGCAGAGGCTCCTTCATAGTTGAATAAAATAAAAAATAATAAAAAAATCTGTGTAGGAAACGTGACGAGATACTTTCATGCTGATGTTTCTGGTGCGCAAGTTCGACTGTCATTATAACGTGCACAAGAATCGGCGGATTGCTTCTGATATCGATTTAAAATCGCAGTCTTCGGGGAGGCAGATACAAGGCAGATCTGGTGAAATGGTATTATATTGATTCTACCAACATTAAGTGTGAATGTTGTGAGGACAAAACCATGGAACATATGCTCCAATGCTCTATGTACCCATCCATCATCCTGCAACAAAGATTATCAGTGCAACACCAAATGTACTTGATGTTACGAAGTACCGGGCGAGATTAATTTAAAGTGGTTAATTTGTACAATTTTTGGCAGCTAATTTGTTGTTTGTAACTCAATAAAATAATAACTTTTATTTTGATGTCTTGAAGACGTAAGTACGGAGTGCCGCCGTACAGCAGGTCCGAGACTCATATGGGAGTAATTCTAGGCCAGATACGGAGGTAGTGTAGCCAATAATTTTGATCCATGTGTCAAAGTGTTGGCGTACGTATGTAGATTACTGTAATGGCTGTCGTTAAATGCAGCGTGTTATCTGTGTTGTGTATATGAAGTCAAAAGAAGGGATAGAAGTGAGTTCCGTTGCCGGCGTGTCTAGAACTACTCTTCCGAAAGATAACAAAGGGGGGCGGCCAAGTTTGAGGGAGGAGTCATCATAAAAAGCGTTTTAGAAGTATGATATTTAACCAAATACTTGCTACCCAATCTGGTGATCAGGAATCACGTAACAATGGCTCTCCTACCTCGCTGATCAATTCTTAACGACGAGAATTTCTTCCACAAACGGCGCTCGAACTAGCTATTTCCAAACCAAGCGCTGGATCCTGTTCAGTGTAGCAATTACTTCACATAACGGAGTGAGCTGCCTTAAGAAAAGTCGTTATTAAGAGCCAGCTCGTGACAGGGACCGTTGTCTTAAAGAAAGACTTCATGTGTAAACTTTAAGAATAAATTTTTAACAAAGTGGTGTTCATATAGCCTGATGAGTGCCGATTTTGTAGAAAATCTCTGTTACCCTCAACCGGATGTCCATGATTTGCTCCACGCAAGCATATTTTTCGTGTCTATGAAATCGTTATCCCATGTATCAGTCAACTGACTATGAATGTCAATGGGTGTGATTCCACTCAATAGGAGAAAACGGATGATTGCAGGCTATTCTTGGAATGTGAACATCACCATTTTAAACGCTTTTAACTCAAGCCGACATCAAGTAATTTTGTGGAATGAACTGATTCTTTCCAAAGAATGACTGCGTCTCTTAAAATTTGCCGCAGCTATCCTTTTTGTTTTCGCGCTTTGTGTTTTATGTTTTTTAGACCTCGAGTTCGATAGAGATGGAAGAAGATTGGCGACAAGGACCGGAAGGAATTCTACTAAGAGTTTTTGAATGACCCATCCCGGCATTCACCTGTATTGACTTAAGAAACCATCTTGATGGCTGGACGAGGATTCGAACCTGCGTGCTCGTGAATGCAAGGCAAGATAATTAACGCTCCCTAACCTTGCTCAGTCTACTCAAAGTTTCAAGAAAAAATTAGGAGAGCATAAGACTTCAGTCCACCTCCCATTAGGAAAGAAATTTATTTGCACCCATCGTCGAACATGAAGTAGGAAATATAAATACACATAGGTGATGAATTGACGGGATTTACTCTCTCAATCATCACAGTTTGTTCTAGAACACCATCCATATCTCGCGAGGAGAGCCCTGGTAACACGCATGCCGTTGTAAGAGTGGATCAAAACCCTTAACTTGTATTTTACATTTAAAGGGGAATAACCTTTAACTGACATGAAGAGAAATGCAGTTTATGCAAATAAGTACCACAAATGGTTGTCGCAGGGACACGTTACAAACCGAGATAATTTTGTTTTTTTAAGGAATATCTGAGTACTCAACGCGCCGGGAAAGAAGTGCAGGTGTTAATCCCGCCGTCGCGCAGCAGTTCCCCTTTCTCATGGCTCGTCTGACTGATTGCGGGTTTGTGAGGTTGGGGCACGGCCCACGCCGTCTGACCGCGGTCGTCGACTCTGCCAGCCCGCTGCTCGTTCATCACGGCGCGCGTCTCCTGTTATACGGCTCGCTATTTGGCCCGCCAGACAGCATAACGTTACGCAAGTCACTCTTCGGTTCTGACTTTAGCCTCGCTGTCCACTGAAACGTGTAACTGTTATTGGCACTGCTCCTTCAAACTTCGGCAAACAAAATGTGTTGTAACGATTACATGACTTTTTACGTGTCACGCATTCTATCACAATTTCTCCTCTTGCACAGTAGGCTATTTTTTCCTCGTTGTCACATGAAAATAAGGAGACTGTTAGAATATATAAATAAATGTCGAAAGAGACGTACTGTGTATAGAATTTGCTTTTCTCTTATTTCTTAAAGTTTCTACTGGGAAAACATAACCATTGCGAATATCATCCCATACAATTTCTATAGATCTTTTTGGTGTACTAGTGTTCTTCTGCTAAGGAATCTTAAGGTTTTCTTTTGTCCTACTATCTTCAAAGTTATTACAGAGGTGCACCCTCCATAACAGGAATTTCAAATTGTGATAAACGTCCATAAACTTTACAAAATAGATGAAAATTCTGGTACTGAACTAACGTCTTAGTAATGAACTAATGTGTGAAAAATGTAACAAGAATAAAATCATGAAAATTAATTTTCGAAAAAAGTTTTTTGATTATAGTGCGAGTAACAGTGGTCAAGAAAATAAACCGTCAGCTGGCATTAATCAGTGCAGTAACTTCCACTTCACCAATTTGTTAGTGGGAATATATTTATTTCCTACATTCAGCCACTCATTACTCACAAATTTTATTTAAATTTGCTTAATGTTTGCGGCATTCAAAGTTTTCGGCATCTAATTAGATAACGATGATGTCGGAAAATGCGAAAAATTAAATTATGCGAAAATTTTGTGATGGTTACTCTTCTGTTAATTTAGTTGAAGTTTCAATAATGTATGGTGAAGCCTAAAAACCTTTCAGACCTCCTAGTACTGCAGGGACCTATCATATGGCGTCTGTTGTGAATTTGCAAACTATTCAGACCGCCATACCGAGCGTGGTGGATGAGCGGCAGCGCACTGGCCTCGCGTTCGAGCGGGCGTGAATTCGAATCCCCGTCCAAGCATCCAGATTTCGGTTTTCCATGGTTTCCCCAAATCATTTCAGGAGAATGCCAGGATTCTCCCTTCAAAAGGTCATGATCAAATTCCTTCCCGTTCCTTGCCCCCAGTCCTCTCCCCCCACTAATGACCTCGACGTCAACGAGGCGTAAACCCATAAGTTAAAAAAAAAATCAGACCACCATCAAGGTTTTACCGTATGGTACTTACATAGGTGGCTGGTCGGCGCTCAGGAATCAAAGATCTGTACCTACTTCAATCACAGAGAATTCACCAGTCGTTATATCTGATCATGCTTTGACTTCCAACCGAAGAGTCAGAACAAATTTCCATTTGACGTTTGTTATATGATCACCAGCTAACACAGAAACGTTATGATGTCACTTTGTACTATCAGTTTCTGATTCCACGTTCCTCTGTCGAATTATCAGTTTGAATTAGGCTATCCCGACTGAGGTTGATGGCGCAAACAATGGATATTGTTATCAGTTTATGAGACAACAGAAGACATGAAATTGTTGAAGAGAACAATAACAATGAATATACAGTCCCCTGTTAGTAAGATCGTGTTCTTCGTCTTAATAGGAGCATGAACCCGCGAACTTGTACTATGAGAACTTCGGTGTATCAGTGAACTCTGGTCCATCTTGCCTGGCAACATGTTCAATCACCACCCGGGACGAATAGAGGAGCGGTGACGATTACGAAATTCTGAATAAATTTCACGTGAGATAAAACAAATATTTTCCAGGTTTTTTTTTTACTTAAATCATTACTTTGTATGCATCGAAATCAGACGCCTTGAAGAGAAGGGGAAGAGGGTGTAATAAACGAGTTCGCAGAGTCACGGTTTTAGAAGCGCGGGGGCGGAGTCGCCATTGCGTTACCGGCGATAATCTCTACTATTCATAGGCCGCGTTGGACCACTGACAAGTATTTCACCTTGGCGGTGTCTTTGCATAGTACTACTAGCAAATGCAGGGATTTGAATGTAGTAGGAAGTGAAAGAGGCGTTACCGGATCTCAAGTTCTCCCTTCCTTTATTATGATACAAGTATACACAGTATACATAACGAAATCGATCATAGTCATCTACACACGTGAAAACAGTACATAAATACCTGGAGGGAAGGAACTGACTATCGTGCTTCCGAATCCAGGCCAGGTATGCCTCTGTCGAGAGGATCGAACCAAACCTCGGATTATAGACCACAATTAACACGACAAGAAGTGAAGGCGATCAAAAATTGTTATTTGTGTGCATCTTGGGATGAAACTGAGCAAACGAAGAAGCTATCAGAAGCTGTCTTGCAATAACAATTTTTCCAATACAAAATGATGCTCACTGTCGTTAGATATGAGCCCAATCGTGATTGGCCAAAAACTTTTCTTTCTCTACCGTATATTATTTTAAATTGTAATGTTAAATGAATTTAGAGTATATTGTAGGAATCATATAACTGTTCATACTCAACAAACTTCAGTTAATCACGTTCCGTAGTTTGCTGGGGACATTCTTTGAGAGAGTAGTGCTTGATAACAGACTCCTTGGAAGATTTAGTTTGTGGGAGAGAGTTGGAGGAAGAAGGAAGTGTAACATTATAGATGACAGTAAGGGAAACAGAAACTACATAACCGTTAAGAGGAGGGCAGAAAACAAGAGAGCATGGAGAGATACCAAGTGAAATCTGCCTCAGGGTAGAACACTGATGATGATGGTGGTGATGACAGTTTGCTGACGGGAAAGCTGTCTATGATCGTGGCCGAGAAGTAAACACTGTGAATCTTCGCCGTGTGACTTTCGAAATTTCGTTGGATAGTAGCTTCGTGCACTGAACTTAATTAAGTACTATAGATTCCTTACTCCGATCAGCATATTGATCGTGAACGGTTTTAACAAAGTATTTCATGTATCTGGATAGTCTGAGCAATATTAACGCAGAAATCAATCAGTAAGTTAACAGAAAAACGATTTTAACGCAAAAAGTTGTTAGGAGAAGAATCTTGTAGTCGGTAGCTAGATTTCCAGGATATAAGGAAATAAAAAAAGTAATTTAAAAAACAAAACAGCAAGGCTATAGATCACAACATCACAGAGAGCGATACGTATGTGGATGTAAACACTACGGGTCACTTGTTTCTTTCATTAGCTTGATCTCACATTGTATTAGCTTCCAGAATAAATCGTAACTAAGATCCACACGAAACACTTTCCTATTCAGAAATGATCTCTCTCTCTCTTTTTTTTTTAATTGAGCAAGGAAAACGTAATTGCAAGTTCGTTTTAGAGTGTAAATCAGTTTAAGTTGAACTTGTTATTGTGACTGCAGCTATATCAGAGACTCATCTACCACCTTGATGCACCCTTTTTGATTTGACAGTGGGTGATCGAAAGGGATCCAGAGTGATTACGTACTACACTAATACTTCACCGTCACAGGAGATAGTGAACGAACTATTCCGCATTCCTTTGTTTCTCACTATGAATCATACAGTGCAAGGGCAAGTTTTGAGAACAATTTTATAACGGGAACGGCCGGCAATATGCTGATTACCACTTGCGTAGAGAGTATAAAATATGTACTAACCAAACGATCTCTTGCAGTCTACATCGATCGAAGTTTCAAAAAAATTCAGCAAGATAGACTAAATTCAGGGTGGTCCCGAATTCATGGTACAAACTTTAATGATAGGTACAGGACATTGTAACAATGATTTATTGTATAGGAATGTATGGTCGCAAGTGACGCGGTGTGTCGTAAACAGGGGAAATAACAGCCAAAAGAAAAAACAAAGCTTTTATTGAAAGCGTTGTTGACAAATGTCATGTTTACATTAAGTGTTCAAAATTGCGTCCACCAGTAGCGATACATGCTTGACAGCGTCGGTGGAGCGATTGGCGTACACGTTCAAAGATGCCTAGTATTTCACGCACACCTGCAGCAGCTACGGATATGCGAGCAACGAGATCCTCATCTGAGTCAACTGGAGTCTCATAAACAAGATGCTTTTAGATGTCCCCATAAAAGTAATCGATGCTCGATAAATCGGGAGATCGGTGTGGCCAAGGTACTGGTCCATCACGCCCAATCCATCGAGCCCCAAACGTGGCATTCAGGTAAGTGCGTTTTTTTTTTTTTTTTTTTTTTTTTTTTTTTTTTTAATATGCTTAACGTCTCTCTTACAGCGAGGTCTTTAGAGACAGGAAAGGATGGGGACAAGGAATGCGAAGGAATTCGGCCATGGCCTTTTGAAGGAAGCATCCCGGCATTCGCCTGGAGAGATTTGGGGAAACCATGGAAAACCCAAATCTGGATGCCCGGACGGGGATTCGAACCGCCGTCCTCCCGAATGCGAGGCCAGAACGCTAACCGTTACACCACCACGCTCGGTGGTAAGTCGGTACATCAGTGCTGAAGTGCGCTGGCGCCCCTGTTTGCGCCTCACCGCGTCACTTGCGACCATACATTCATATGCAATAAATTATTGTTACAATGTCCTGTACCTACCATTAAAGTTTGTACCATGAATTCGGGACCACCCTGTATAGTTTTCTTTCACCAATTAACCTCTCTTACATCTGACACAGCTTTTTTTTTATAGTACCATCGAGTTTTGTGTAAATACTGATTTTTGTGTAAGTAATTAAAACTTTATTAGTTTAAAAGCCCGTCAAAAATGATACATATCACCTATGGTGGTATTAAGAATTTATTCTGAAAAAGTTTTTAAGGAAAAATCAATAAGTGTTAACTACTGAATTTTTTATTGATATTATTTACAAGGGAGTAAGCTTTCTGTGATTAGGTTCTTGGAGTTTTTGGCTACTACCTTTTTACATAAATGCATCTAATTTTAAATGACCAAAATATTTACTATTTTGAAAATGTTTCTAAATAAAGTATAATTTCAAAAACGAGTAACTATTATTTATTTGAGTAATGTATTTCATGATTGGTTGCGTTTCGTTTAACTTTCTATGATTTTAATAAACTTCTCTGATTCATTTCTTTTGTAAAAAAAAAAAACAAAAATCAAAAAAAATCTCTGCTTATGCTGTTACCTGATTATAGTAACTATTACAGCTAATGAAGTGTGAAAATCGGATGCTCTTATCCTTACATGTATTTATGCATCTAGACGTCGTAATAAAATAGAGCATGTAAATTTAAACGAAAGTCGCACTATTTTTTTTTTAATTTCTTTATCTCTTTCCTACGTATTTCTTTTGCGGTTTCTCAACAAAAGACAATTGCATTTTAGCTGGAATCGCAATTACATTTCATTTAACAATATACACTGATCAGCCAAAACATTATGACCACCTACTTATTAGTGTGTTGGTCCATTTTTGAAGCGCAATACAGAAGCGATTTGACATGGCATGGATTCAAAAAGTACCTGTTAGGTTTCCGGAGTTGTCTGACACCAGATTTCTACGCACAGGTCACACAATTCCAGCAGAGTACAATGCTGGTGCAGGCACAAGTGTTTCGGAGCACACTCTGCTGTCAGATCTGCCACAGATTGCCGCCTGTCCCACTTCACAGAGCGGGCAAACCTCCGACCTCCGCGTTCTTTGATGAGGCGTGGACATCCACCACCTTGATATAAATTCTTCGCGGGTTTGCCGCCGGAAGAATTTATATCAAAGATACGCCGGGAAAGACTTATCTCTCATATCTCTCATATCTCTCATATCCATCACCTTGTCGCCCAGTAGTGGTTTCACCGTCCTTCAACCACTCTGCGTAGATGCTCTCTACAGTATCATGCGAACAGCCGACCAGCCTCGCCGTTTCCTAGATGCACGTTCCCAGAAGCCGCGGCCACAAACAACCGGCCTATAATTTGGGAGAATTGCGTGACCTGTGCGTAGACATCTGATGTCAGGCAACTCCGGAAGAATTTTCGAATCCATCCACGCCTAATTGCTGCCGTATTGCTCTCCAAAGATGGACCAACACACTAATAAACAGTTGATCATAATGTTTTGGCTGATCAGTGTAAGTGCAAATCAATTAAAGTTATTTACGTGATATTTCCTGATTAACCAAGCAGTGCTGTGGTGGCGGCGAGTGTAACTAATACTTCGGGCATCATCAGACTCGCCGAACATTGCCGAACTACCAAGTTCATGTCCAGTTTCCAGACGTAACGCATTTTACTAAAGTGCATAACCCTATCATTATAATTATTTCAATTTCAAATATAATGTGTTTGCACCTTACGGAACACATTACTTACTACTAAACGTTGGTCACACCTGAAATAGGCCACCAGATTCAATGACCCATCTGCCTTATTCAACATCAGATGGAACTTTCAATTTTTGCTTGGAATTATTTACTTGTTCACTTGTAGAGGGAACTGAAAGCGTTCTGGCAGTGTGTTGCTTGTCTTGCTTCTAGTGGAGGAGCGCATTACCATGGGCATTATTTTATGTTTTTTTTTGTTTTCGAAACACATCTTTTAACTACATCCAGTCCAATGTGGCAATCTCACAACCCTCCAATCATTTATTATTACAATTAGTTTTTTTATTATTATTACAGTTTTATTATTATTAATACTAGATTATTTTGCTCTGATTAACTATAAGTGTTTATGAAAAATTGTATCGATATCTGCAAATTGATTTGTATTTTTGTAGGGTTCTACAAGCCGTAGACTTCAGCTTAAGTTGAATATCGTTAGCTATCATTGTAAAAATTTGGTCTGGCAAATAACAGCTGATCTGTCACATTGTATATTAGGCGCCCGATCTGTAAATATTTATGGCGCTTCGTTGTATGAAAGCTATAATATGATGTGAAGTTTATTAGGAGCCTGTTGAAATGCAGCACGGGTGTTTATTATATTAATTTCAACAAACTGTGTTAAATAAATTAAATGATATTTCTTTTGCAACAGTGATTATCATTTCTGTAATTAACAACAGTATCTCTCATTTTTGGGCGGTAATAAGTCATTAACTACGTTTAATTAAAACAAAAGTGAGCATTCAGCTGGCATGTGTTGGAGACGAGAGTGGGGCTTTATCCTCCAAACACGCTGTTATCCTAATTGGTGTGGAAATGCTAATAACTTAAGTAATTCATCAGAGGCCGTCTGGTAACTGTCGGCATCTAGCTAACCACACTAATTGGGGAACGTCCATAAGCTGAGTAGTTCCATTTTGGCCTCTTATGAATTCCCCCTGTTCCCAGACGTGGCTTTTGATTTTACCCCTCCCCCTCCTGCCGCTTGGCACGTAGCTTTTTCTCCTATTGATTCCAGAAGACATTTTGTACTGTTTTCTCTTGTCGGAATATCGTAAATTACATATGGGGATAATTAAGCGACGGAAATAAATATTCACATGCTGTTGTGTATTCTGTACCTTAGTTTAAATGTGTCGAATAATATGAATGAAAAAATACGTGGCTTGGCTCGGAATTCTCCCCACCCCCACCCCCACTCCTCGCCACACCACGTAACACAGCGAAGCTTTCCAGTCAACCCCTCCCCTAGACTGAGTTACGTACTTTATGGACGCTCCCTTGAGTGAAAAGTTCACACCAGCCACTCACATTTCGGCTGTCATGATTTCCCGAAACCATTCAGATAAATGCCGGGATGTTTCGTCCCTGTTCCTTGCCACTACTCCCCTCCCCCTCTTCCTCAAATCCCATCCCGCTTCTAATGACCTCTACGAGGAGTAAAGCCAGAAAGGGAAAAAATTGACCTACGTTTATGTATTGCGGTTTTGTAACACATGTTTAAGCTAAACTTTAAGGTCGGTTAAAACTCGAAGCCAGAGAAAAAACATCGACTCATCTGGGTCTCATTATGTTTCCTCTGACTGCGCGATGGGAGCTGGTAAGCGGAGATGGTAATAAAAGTTTAGTGGAGCAGGACGCGTCTCGCGGCCTGGCAAGTGTTTATGTGGTAGTCGCCACAGCTCAGGGCCCGTCTCGCCTGCCTCCGTGCCATAAATAAGCTCGGGACGCTCAAAGGGCCTTTGATGCTGTGCTGCTCCCCTGTGTCACGAGGCGTTGCATCTTCAAGCAATAGTATGAGAGGAGAAGGAATTCGTCACAGCGAATGTGGTTGTCCCCATCCAGTTCAGCAATGTAACAACACAATTCCATTTTGTTTTAACCAGTGTTTAGCGTCCGTTAGGCTGTGTCCATTCAGTACGATCTACGTTTACGAATCGAGGAAATTATTAGACACATCTGTCTATGAATTGTGTAAACTTTATGCTAATATGTTTTTATGTTTCTGAACTGCGCATTCGCAAGGTGGGATAGGAAATCTAACCTGATTTTATTTTTCTTCTGGACTTTTCGTCTTTGGAACCAATATTTGGATTTGTTCATTTCCAAACAAAACTTACTATTAAGGCCCCAAAGGAGAGTTTAAGAACGTTTTTGAGGGATAATTACATTACCTTTATAGAAGGAAGAGGCTCGGTTGAAGAGATGTGGCTTCGGTTCATGCATATAATCAGGGAAGGTATGGACTTACATATACCGAATAGGACAATCAGGGTTGAGAACGATCCCCCGTGGTATACACGTGAAATTAAACGGTTACTTAAAAAACAAAGGAAGATACATGCACGCTCAAGGACGACGATGTATAGGAGTGATTTAGAAAAGTTAGCTGAGACAAGAGAACATGTTAAAAATGCGATGCGCGAGGCTTTTAACGACTTTAGATGCAACTCACTTTCTAAGAGTCTCAACGAAAACCCAAAGAAATTTTGGTCGTATGTAAAAAAAGTTAGTGGTAGTGGCAACAATATGTCAGTTCTACTACAAGACGGCCGGGAAGTTGATGACAGCCGCGAAAAGGCTACCGTATTTAACACCGAATTTAAAAATTCTTTCACTGACGAAAACATGGAAAACATTCCCGCTTTTGCACGGCGTGTAGAATTTGAGATGGATCCAGTTCAAATTGATAGTATAGGTATCATAAAGCAATTAAAGCTCCTGAAGTGGGGGAAGGCGCCGGGTCCTGATGGTATTCCAGTAAGATTATTTTCGGAATACGCGGAAGAAATAGAACCATTTCTATCAGATATATTTCGTAAATCTTTAGAAGAAAGAAAAGTACCTTCTGACTGGAAAATAGCGCAGGTGATTCCCGTTTTCAAGAAAGGTGATCGGAGAGATCCTAGGAATTATCGACCCATATCTCTAACATCTGTCTGCAGTAGAATTCTGGAGCATGTCATATGCTCTAACGTTATGAAGTTTCTGGATGAAAACGAGTTACTTACAGCAAACCAACACGGATTTCGTAAGAACCGTTCGTGTGAAACGCAACTGGCTCTATTTTCGCATGACGTAATGAAGATTATCGATGCAGGATCACAAGTTGATGCTATTTTCTTGGATTTCCAGAAGGCTTTTGACTCTGTACCACATAACCGCCTTTTGGCGAAGATTCGAGCGTACGGTATATCTGATCAGATCTGCGAATGGATACGCGATTTTCTAACTGGTCGGTCGCAGTATGTCGTTGTTGACGGGGAAGCCTCTTCAAAGCTAGATGTTACTTCGGGCGTTCCTCAAGGAAGTGTAATAGGACCACCTCTTTTCTTAATTTTTATAAACGATCTCGGTGACTACGTTAATTGCAGGATGCGATTTTTTGCTGATGATACACTTATTTATAGGGAAGTGGGGTGCTCTGACGATTGCTTAGAAATACAGCGCGATTTGGATGTTATTTCGGAATGGTGCCGTAAATGGCAGCTTACACTTAACTGTAAAAAGTGCAAGGCAATGCAAATAAGTAATAAAAAGACCCCGTTTGCTCACGAGTACAAAGTTAACAATTCAGTTGTTGACACGGTCGATTCCCTGAAGTATATAGGCGTAACAGTACAAAGCAACATGAAATGGGACTTGCACATAACTTCCGTCGTAGGCAAAGCTAATTCTAAACTACGTTTTATAGGTCGTATTTTGAGAAGCTGCAATGCTCATACAAAGGAAATAGCGTACAAAACACTAGTGCGTCCGCATTTGGAACACTGTTGTGCAATTTGGGATCCGTATCGCAAGGGATTGATTGACACGTTAGAGAAAGTACAGAAGAGAGCCGCTCGATTCGTGACCGCTAGTTACAGTCCTTATGTAAGTGTCACAGAGCTGATACGTGGGTTAGGCTGGGATTGTTTGACGGACAGACGACGTCGTTTTCGTTTAAATTTGTTGGAGAATATGCGAAAATCTCTAATTTACGAGTGCAACTAAATACTTCTTCCGCCAACTTATTTAGGTCGCAATGACAGAAGGGATAAGATTCGAGAGATAAGATGCCGTACTGATATATTTATGTATTCTTTCTTTCCTCGTTCTATTCGGGATTGGAATACTCTAAAATAGGATTGGTGCTTAGCACCCTCTGCCACCCACAGTAATTGTGAATTGCAGAGTATAGATGTAGATATTGGTATTTACTTCTTTCAACATTTACACATTTTCCATTATTGCTTGTGTTCTCATTTAGTTTATCTTATGACAATCGATTTTAATATGATCATTGAGTTTGTAATTCTTTTGAATATCTTCGAATTTTGTTGTTTGATATGATATATATTTATTATGAAACACTGAGGTTGCCACAACAACATTTATACAATAGATAATTTTGATTTTTTTGTTTGCTCTATATTACTGAAGATATGTCTTCAAAAATTTCAAGAAAAGAAGAGATTTTTCGTGTCTTAGGCTCAGACAAAAAGAACTGACACCCCACCACACGAACAACTACTAGCGGCTCAACAAGTGAATTCTGGTGGTTCGTTCTATTACATTTCTGGGAAAAGAAGTTTAATGGAAGGTTCATATCAGAACTCCGTGCAAGTCCTGAAAGTATATTCACAAGCAAGTTTCAGAGTCTTAAGTCAACCTAGAGGAGGCTTCAATGCCAACAGGATGTCATAAAATACACAAGATTAAACTGAAATGTAGTCCAAGAAAGCATATTTTCTATTGCTGCCTCTCTACTTACATTGTGCTACAGATTTTGAAGATTTGAATCCAAATTTGGCATTTTACCGATTTTTCTTACATAAAGCTGTTCACCTTATCATCATGGTGACGATAGCTCTGGTAGTGGAAATGAAATGTTAGACTGTGACGATAGGTTCAGTGCTAGAATTAATAACAAAACGCTGACATATTTTTTAGTGTAAAAAAAGATGTGGATTGGCAATTTGTTCCATGTCACGTTAAGTATTAGTACCTATGACGTATGACCTTGACGGTGTACATGTATTTGAAATTAATGTATTTGCTGTGATTATTATTACGCCAAAATGGTCTCTTGGTAATTCATGCAGTAATAGTTTATTCAGATTGTAAATATTGATCATCAAATCTAAAGTTAAATCAGTAAAAGTTGCGGCATATATGTTTTTGCAGACTTGATGAAAACACTTGTAGATGTTCAATGTTAAGGGATAATAGCTTGATTATTTTCAACAACTTTTTTTAACTGAAAATGAATATAATGTGGTTCAAAATTTTGCTCTGTTAACGGTATGCCACAGATAACAATTGACTACGCTAGGCTGGAATTACACAAAAACATTGAAGAACATTTTAATTTATTTTAATTCATCGTTCTTTAATTTATTTTCACCTCGACATATAACTCAGAAAAATCGGAGACTGAAACCTTAGGTTGAAAAACATATACAGATATCAGAGCAGTGGACAAATGGACAGACAGATGTAGCCTGCTTGCATATTTATAATAGTATGAGTAGATTAGCAGAAATATTTTAAAACCATAAAAACGAATCGAACTTTGTGAGTTGGCGGTGCTGTTTGGATTTTCCGGAGAAGAAGGGTTGAAGCGCTGAATTTCCATGGATTCATAGCTGAGAATCTCTGGCTAGTCACTAAATATAATTCTCATCGTTCCTTTTTTATGGGGGTATTATGAGCAAGTTACAGAAAGGCATACTGGCAATGGCCTTTTCAACCTGGAGAGATTTCGTGAACCCATGAAAACCAAAATCAAAGGCCGGGTCGGTTATATTTTGCCAGCTTAAATATCCACGTCATTCACAACACCAAGCTAGAATGATAAGAAAAATGGAGAAACTGAACTGGCAAATTTTGGTGGTGAACGTCTGCCAAATGTGGACGCAGGCAAACTTGGAAATCTTTGGCCTTGGCTGCGCGCCAAAAATTAAATTACATTTTCACTCGGGCAATGATCTCAGACGCCTTTGCAGAGAGTGACGTCATGTTCTCGTGCATCTGAGCCCTAAGATTAGTAAAATACATGCGTGAAGAGACCATTCGGAACAAAAATATTTCTGCAGCGTAGAAAACCATTATTACTGAAATTACGAAATGTGTGTCTACAGATTCATAGGATTTAACCATTTATTAGTATTAAGCGTACTTCGATTTTTTTTAAATATAATTTTAAATACTATTTTATGGTTGTATTTGAACACTTATTATCTAGAAGCTGGTTAGCAATTAGGAAACTGAACAGTTGATATTTAAAAATTTAAGATAACATAACAGCTATGAGCATGGTAACTCAGTATATTCATCACCTTCTTCCAGTGCTGTTACAAACATAATTTAAAAAACCAATCTAAACAAAAAAATTCTTAGCTACAATGTGGTTTAGAGACATGGATTTTTTTTTAACACCTCATGACGTTGAAGTCATTAGAGACGGAAAAGGACTGTCGGCAAGGAAAGGGAAGGAATTCGACCACAGAGCGTGATGGGTGAGCGGTAACTCTCTGGCGTCGCATTCGGGATGACGCAGGTTCGTGTCCTTGTTCAGCCATCCAGATACAGTTTTCCATGGTTTCCCCAAATCACTACAGGCGAATGGGTGGATCTTTCCTCCATAAGGGCATGGCTGATTTCCTTGCCCACAATCCCTTCCCGCCTCTAAAGACCTCAATGCCGACGAGGTGTAAAGCCATAACAAAAAAACTGGAATTCGTCCATGGCCTTTGAAGGAACTGTTCTGGAATTCTCGTGGAGTGATTTTGTGAAACCATGGAAAATCGAAATCCGGATGGCTAGATCAGTATTCGAAACTTGTCTGGTTAAGTAGGTTAAGCTGTAAGTTCCATTTACCCACAAAATTAAGAGCAACTACAAATTGCCAACAGGTCATTAAAAAAATATTTCGTACATCTTTATAGACACTGGAATATCAGATCAGCGAAGTTATTAATGCTAAGATAGGATCGTAAATAACCCTGTGTCACATTTTGCTTAAATATCACATGATATGTAGAAGAACTCTACATTTTTACGCACTACTTAATCGTTTAATGCTTGTTTTTGTGTGTTTCTTTATGATGTTGCTATAACTGTACACTACTCAAATTATATTTGCTTATGGCCTAACGCCTCGTCAACGTCAAGGTCATTGGTGGCCGGATAGGACTGGGGGCAAGGAATGGGGAAAATTCGGCCATGGGCTTTTTAAATAAAGAATCCCGTTATTCGCGTGAAGTGATTACTGGAACTCATGGATACCAAAAACTGGATTGCTGGGTGGGGATTTGAACCCACGTTTTCTCGAAGCTTTTTCTTATTCGGATCGAGCGTGGTGGTGTAACGATTAGCGTTCTGGCCTCGCATTCGGGAGGACGGCGCACAGTGTGCCAGAATCTTAAAAACGTGGCCAAAAAGGAAAAAAAAAAGTTTCTGGATGGGAATTTTCGACTATCAGGTTGGCTACAGTAATGTTGGAACTACTGAATACCGATTGTTTGGACGATCAATTGTTCATTTCCTCCTTTATATTTCATGTCAAAGTCGGCACTTCATTGCTAGCGGTGCATGCAGCCGACCAGGAAACAAAATAGTCTTGTCGTTAAAGATAAATATTTGTTTTCTGTGTAAGTGAAACGAATATTTTAAATATGGACTGTGCTCCTGGAAGTATTTACTAATTAAAATACATTTATGTAATTTTTAAATCATTAATTACACATATTTTTTTTAATTAACTTAATACCGGAAAATTCGGTAGAAAATTTTAAAATGTGCTTAAAAAAATAGAGATAAGTTACGAATTCCACGATATTCCGCTTTCTTTTGCACCGTGTCCGCAAGTATATACTATTACCTTAATAAATTAACCTTCAAATCCACCTACTAGTACCAACTCCGGCTTTGAACAACTTTTTAAGCGACGCTTGCAAAATGTATCCTTTTTTAAAAAAATGAAATTATTAATGTTAAGTCAATTTTTTTCATTAATAATTATGAAAAAGTACATTTTTTTGAAACACAAATATTCTACATACTTTGTGGAATTACTTTTTAACGCTTTCAAACACGTGTTAAGTAATAAGTATTAAATGAATTAATAATTATATGAACTGTCGGAGTATGCTCAAGAATCAACCAATAAGTTGATAAAGCAATATCGCATAGGCTTTTCACGAAAGTTTTCCGGACTTAAGAGTATCGAAAACGTGTTCAGGAGATTGTTAGCAACCACAGACTTCAACATTTCTTCTCTGCGCAAATCATCAAACAAACTGAAGAGTTTGTCGTCAGAAGCCATTGCTCTCTTAGTTCCTGTGCCGGAAGATTATGAAGATTCCGATGTAGATGATGAGGAAACAGTCTTTGAAGATGATGGCGATTCAGCTGAAGATGCAGAAGAAGAAGATAATGAAAATAAAAAAGAAGAAGAAAACAATAACTTTTAATTATAGTCACAAACAATTTACTAAATGATTAACTGTAATTGAAATAAAATTCTTTTTTGTAATATTTTATACTATCTTCTATCCTCTATTTGGTACTTTTCTCGAGCTTTCCATTTTTTGAGCTTATATTTATAACCATTAACTACAACAGCCTCTAAATATTGAATTTTTACATAAATAAAAAGAACTTTACCAATTTCCGGCCGCCATCTTGGATCCACCATTTTGTTTTGTTTTTTAATATTTGAAGTCACAATCTTCATCATCAATCTCGATAAATCCCAAAAAATTACTTTTATATGAACCAAAAGACTTTTATCAATATTTGGCCGCCATATTGGATCCACCATTTTCTTTTTTTCACTTTTTGATACCATATTCTTAATCATCATCTTCGATAACCTTTACGTACTAACTTTGGTACAAATTGAACAACTCTAGCAACCTCGATCATTCCACAAAAATTACTTTTATATGAATAAAATGACTTTTAGCAATATTTGTACGCCATCTTGGATCCGCCATTTTCTATTTTCACTTTTTGATATTATATTCTTAATCAGCAACTTCGATAACCTTTACATACTAACTTTGGTACAAATTGAACAACTTTTTATATTTTGGCCAGCTTTTTGCGATTCTGGCCCACTGTGCGGCGGTTCGAATCCCCGTCCGGGCATACAGATTTGGGTTTTCCATGGTTTCCCAAATCACACCAGGGAAATGCCAGGATGCTTCCTACAAAAGGTCATGGCCGAATTCCTTCCCATTCAATGCCCCTCATCCTTTCCCGTCTCTATAGACCTCGCTGTTAACAGACGTTAAGCAGTTAAAAAAAAAAAAGTCTTATTCGATTCTGCTTTTATTGAGTATAACAAACAGATGTGGTAAAACTGTTATACTTCTTTCCTCATTACATCGACTTATTTCTGGAAAAGAGTAATTATTATTTGTTAATTGTTCTGGGAGCTACAGCTACGGAAAAGCTACGCAAGACATGATTAAACAGAGCAATAACCAACACGTAGAAAGGATTAGTGTACGGCTGTTAACCTTGGATATTGAAAGATAATTCAAAAACGTTAGAAAGGATTCAATAATTCATGACTGAGGCTCAAAGACAGTCTACATAACCTTGAGGATCAGAAAATATTTCTGTTCTACAGTTACGTAATCAGGAGGGCGAACAACAACCTCAAAAGGTAACGACAAAAAGTTGAGGTGATGTGCAGCAAAAAGTTGGGTATATCAAATTCGTGACATCATTCGTTTGCACGGAGAATCGTTGTGAGGAAGACCGTGAAAAATGTGGCCAAGTGCTGGATGCAGTCAGGATACTCAGGAATGTGAAACACGACTAAGGAGAGAGGGAGAATCATTCCAAGTGGCTCATAAATTTAATTTCTTCCACTCTGCTTCTTTCTTCGACCCAACCCACTTTGCCCACAGAGCTGAGAAGCAATGCAATAAGCTCGCAACTGGATGTTCAGTGTTTCAGTTTTTTCAGTTATTATATTTGTATTGTGACTTTCAAATTTTTTTAAAGTATCGAAACTAAAGAGCTGTAAAAAGACTTAAAATTTTTTTAGTAGAAAATTCTAAAGTTATTTTTATAAAAGAAATTTTTTTAAAAAATTATTCGCAATACGAATTAAGTTATCTGAACCACAACAGTAATAGTAATGTCCGGATGAGAATGTTAGTTTCCATGCTCCTTTATTTGAAATTTGAGAGATCCTAAGACCTAACTTAAACGACAGAAAGATCATCGCTTTCCTGCTGAGTGGCGGATAGTTAGCTGTAACAATAACGAGAGATTTGCTTCTCCTAACACCACATAACATGTGTGAAAGTGTCTGACATTCGAGATAGTAATAATAATACAACGTACAACCGTTTGCCCAATCTTTCAGTCTGCGGTAGCTGATTCACTCGAAATACTCCAGTTACACTGCAGGAGCCATCTATTTCCGTGTTGCACTATATTTTGCTGTGTATACTTTTGGAAATGCTAGAGCGTAAAATATTCTAAACGAATTTTATACCGTTTCTTCTTGAAGAACTTTTCGTGTTGTATGAATGAAAATTCTTTCTTAATCGAAATTTAATCCTTTTCGGTCTATAGAGAGTACGGACACCTGAGTATACAAGACAGCTAACTGAATGAATGCTCTCATTTCCTTCATAAACAAGTTACATAAAATTAATATAATAACAGGGAAAAATAAAAAAAATCACAACTGTTTTATACCGAATATCATAGACTATATAATTTTTTTTTAGTTCTTTATAGTTTATCGAAAGCGAAGTCTTTAATGTCTGGAGCGGATAGAAGGGCAAGAAAAGGAAGTCATTCGACCATGGCCTTTTAAAGCCATCGAAGCATTCACTTCGAGAGATTTCGGAGAACAATGAGAACAGAAATATTAATGGCCGTGCTTCGAATTCTGTGAACTTGTAAGCACAGAAAACTGAAGGCTAACAACATCTAAGCCACCAGCGTGGCTTTTTTACTAGAAATACTCAATCCGAAGTATTCATATATAATTGGGTAAGACGAAATCGTAATTTGTCAAAAACTTGATCAACAGACACCAATTAAAGATCCTTTAAATTAGACTGCCTGTTATACTGAATGAAGAAATCAATAATTATCATAAGATGTGGAAGGAAATTCTACAGAGAGAAGGGAAGAATTTGAGGAATATTGTTTCACTGTTGGAGTGTTACCCCAAACAAAGTCTTCTCAAAATTTAACACAATGTGACGCACACGTCCTCTCACGTGGAGATTGAAACAGAGATTGAAAGAGAGAGAGAGAAAGGGGGGGGGGGAGGGGGGAGCATACAGAAAGGTCTGGATGTAACCACACCCACCATCGTCTTATTGCAAACCAGAAAAAGCTAGTCTCGATTTGCGATGAAGGTCACTTACATTTTACTTTGGCTGAACTACCTACTTCCAGTGAAGCTTACAACCAAAATGGTTTAAGTCCACTTTAGTTAGAGTTAGTCCATCAGCAGAGGCGACTATTCTTTTTAATTGACGCTGTACACACGATTACAACCAAACTGCAACCACACGAATATGGGCTGAAAAATTCTGGTTGATCATTGATAAAATAACTACCAGGAACTGGAGCAGCCCTCTGTTCCATTCGGAACTACCAATGAAATTCTTACAAACCACTAGACTCAACCTTGTGCAAAGATACAGAAGCTAACTTACTGGAAAGTATGCGGTTTTAATCCAGGCAACGATGGATATTTTGACATGCCTTCGCATTTTGGAGGATACGGGTTTGAATCCCTTTCCAGCCATTCAGATATGGGTTTCCCATTGTTTCCCAAAATCAAGATTAATTCATTCAAACGACTATGCCCAAATTCCTTACCCCCAACCCTTTCTCGCCTCTAATGACATAGATGTCGACGAGGCGTAAAGCCAAACGCAAAAACAAAAGAAAAAAACAACGTTAGGTAAACTATGTTTTAAACAAAGAATATCCACCCCCACCCCTTATTGAGGGGTGAGAGACTTATATCACTGTGGCGTGGAGAGTCCGGAAAAGTAAATTCGCGTCTTCTCACGAGCTGTTGGCAAAGTTTCTCCCTGCCTTGCATTCAGCATCTGTCGTGACTGGAACTAAGTTTACCGTGGAATCTGCACCTCTAGTACTTCATAGTTGGGACACAAAGGCTTGTCACAGATAAAGGTCAAGTTAATTTCTAGTAAAAATCCCTAGCCTGTATGAGACTCGAACAGGGGTTGGTGAATTTTGAAGGCTGGTACCTTAAACGCTGAACTACCAGACCAGTAATTAGGACAATCGAGGTGTGAGAAAGAAGAAGGTGTGGTGTACCTGTCAGCCATGGCTAGGCGACGAGCCGGTGCGGCTAGGTGCTGCCTCCCCGGGCGCCCACACTCGACTGTCAGCCTCTGGCAACACACACAGCCGCGCCCCCCTCCACAACACAGTCCATTCAGATGCAGTTTAAAACCCTCACTGTCTCATGACACTGCTGTTAATGATCCTGCATCACCAACATCAGCAGTGAGGACGGGAGTAAAATTTGAGATATACAACAGTTTCCAAACAGAATAATGTGGGTGCAGTGTGATGTCTCCTTCCAGGTTGTTTGCAGATGACATAATGCTGTATAGTAGGATCAAAACAGTAGAAGTCTGAACAACTACAGGGTTATCTGGACAGAATATCTAGCTTTAGGTCAACATGGAATGAAGATAAATGCAAAGAAGAAGAGTTAGCTTATTAGGTACACAGATAACAAGCTTAAGTTTGATTATGAATATTAGGTGGGGAAAGAACTGCTCGTTTAAGACTTGAAATCGTAAATATAACTCGGCAGATAACAAACTGAATTTGGCAGGACACATTAGACAGGTGGTAGGAAAAGGTTACAAAATTATTCACTTGTTGGAAAGAGCGATGAGAGGATGTACCAGAGAAGTAAGGGAATTGGGTCGCTAAACTTTGGTCAGACCATTGCTTGAGTATAGTGATGTATAATAGGAGCTACATTTTGGCTATCAAATACAGGAGTAGGAGAGGGTGCAAAGAAGGACTGTTTGATTTGTCTTTGGAAATAACCGGAAAACAAAGTCTGTAACTGACACGATGAAGGAGCTGAAATGGGAGTCATTGGAAGACAAGAGGAGGGTGAAGTGAGTTATGAGAGTATAAGGGCGTATATTCGTGATGAGGCATAGAAAGAAATTGGTGAAGGAATTAGTAGAGGAGCAATAAATCGAAAAGTTGATAATGCACAAGCTGGAACTCGATTCCAGGCGTAAGGGTGTGAAAAAATTTTCTTCTGTAGGTAAGGGTTTCAGGGATTGAAATAAATTACCAACAGAGATGATGAATAATTTACCAGAAACGTTATCATTTGTAGATGGCAAAAGAAGGCGGCTACTGGAAGGGAAATATATATATATGTAGGAAAATTATCACCGGAGCCTGTGCTCCATCGCAATTAAATTAATGGTTGACAATTAGGTAGGCAACCATTAAGAGTCTTGCTTCTTATTGGATAAAGGATCTCAGTTCAGCCACAAATATTGTATATAAACAAAACAAATGTATATGTTACCAAAGGGCAGCAACTGCCAGTGTGATATTTCTTCTGTCATCCGTGGAGCCTTCCATGAACAGAAAACTGTGTGACTTTATATTAGCAACATAACTGAGTAATTAAATCCTGATCGATGTCCTGACCAGAAGAGAATGTAGACGATGTCATAGACTGTGTCTTCTAGGCATCTGTGCCAGGAACTGCATCAATGTTTGTGTGTCTGTGTTTAAGCATTGCTTAAAACAGTACAGCCACTTTATGTTTCAGATGAAATCTTCTACGATCATGAAGTTGGAGATTTCCATTTGTTATTGCTTTTTTTATTGATTTCCGTCAACGTCAGTAGATGCGCGAAAGACTTGGGGGCAAAGAACAAGAAAAAAATTGGCAATGACCTTTTGAAGTTATCATCGCGACCCATTGCTGTTCTTTATAAACTTTGTACCTCATATTATAATTTTTGCCTTTTGGCATTTAGCCCGAAGGCTTTATAATAATAAAAACTATTGATCTTACTTCGTTGGAAGGGCTTTGGTTGATATATGCTAGAAATAAAAAAAATATTTACCAGTTTCTTAATTATTTTTCTTGTCTGTTATGTGCTTGCTTCTATTCTTTAATATGCTTTGAATACTTCCATTTTTGGGAAAGCTTGGAATCTTATCTCCATTTAACGTGCGTGTGTTTTAAAACTAACATGTACAAAGGGGCATATTGCTTGATGCAAACGCACTGTGTACTCTATATTCAGTTGATATATATATATTTTTTTTTTAGAAATTAATATCCTTCACAAAACATCTCTGCCCCATAAATTTTTTTATTCAGAGCGCTTTTTTAATAACTTCTAGCTGGCTTTCAAGGAATAAAATTTGTATACACTGTATTTCGTATTTAAATTACCTGATTTGTGGGAAGAAGTTTCAAATTGTAATACCTGTGCTAACGTAAGAAAATTGTAGTTCTAAAAAACTACAAACTGAAATGGAGATTAATATTAAGACACCCCTGAAACGGGAAAAAAAACCATGCCATATGTTAAAGCATAGTGGTTGAAATCTACAAAAACCAAAATTAAACAGAAATTGCGAGAGGCTAAAAACCGAGGTTTTGATAACAAAACATGGAACATTTACATCTTTATCAAGCAAAATTTCCTAGCTTGGTAGAACTTTAAAAATTTCTTTGTCTTTTAGAAGAGAGGTGCTAAATGAAGGAAGCGCTAAAGCTTACAATTAAAATAGGTCTAAAAAATTTGAGAAGCTGTAAAATTTCTCATAAGAATTTCGAATAATTATCCAAAAAAATAATTTCGGGGCGTTTTTATATAAGCTCGAGGTAAAACACGATTTAACACCATCTTCAGGCGTCTGACTCAAAGAGATAACTATGGCCTAAGAAAATAAATAATTAAATTACTAATTACCAGAGAATAATGAACTACAAGTTAGTCTGGAAGGAGTCAACAAGCTGCTACGAATCCTTGTCTTAAAAAGTAACACTAAATTCCAGTGTACATAGTTTTAAACAAGTGATGTCGAGAGCTACTAGTGTGAGATGTCATAATACAAAGATATTCTTTTACCTAGCTTCAGCGTTACCCTGGGAGACGCAAACAATTATTGATTTAACATCAGTAAAAAGTCTGTGGTTTTTGCTTGGGTGTACGTTTTGTTAGTGGCTTACTTAATGGTGTTAACGCAAACGTCAAACAGAAAATTATAGTCTTTCGTTTTTTGCAGCCCACCATTGTTACGAATAGGAATATCTGCGGAAAATAAAGATTTCGTCAGAAAAGAATCCTTAGGTTTGTTATGAAATTTCTGGTTCGTCAAACAATGCAATCACTAATGAAAGTTAAGTAAGTAAATGTCAGAACTGGTGTTTACACGGAGATTTAATGTTAGCTAAATACACTTACTGTATACAGCATCGTATAATAATGCAATGGAAAAAAACAGGTAGATATTTAATTCTCGCTGAGTGAGACATCACATGTGAAGGAGTAGCTGAGTAAATATAAGAAGTTTACAGGATGCGTGGCGAAGTAAAGCTGTCAGCAGTTGCTTGAGGTCTCACAGACTTCCGTCAAAGAGTTGATTCAGCCTCCTCGAGATGGGAACGAATGATTCAGTTTTTATTAACTACTCGCATGTTAAGTTTAACGAAACATTCGTATCCGTTTTCAAGCATAAGTTTATCTATTCTTACAATGATAGTAAACTAATCTGCGAGGAACTTGCACCTGCAGCAAGACAATAGGCGAGTTACAATAGTGTGTGATGAATTTTTTTACAGGAAAATGAAATAATTATTGAATTACATAATTTGATGCAACAGCGAAATGATTCCTTTGTCGCTGTTGATGCTTGCCGTAATATGAGACCCAACGCATTAATGACTTTTTGTGTTTAAAAACTGTTTAATTTTCTAGAGATAATAATAATTAAACTTTACTTTTGTTTAAGATTTTACGGCTTGCCGACGTCAGGTCATTAGAGACGGGAAGGAATTTCTGGGAATCATACAAAGTCCAAATGTGATTGGCCGGACGAAGATTGGAACACAAGTCTTCTCGAAACAAGATTACTTCCCACATTCGCTTCTCTAAGATTTTGTATTAGATTTAGGTACGTCAAGTTTGGTAATAAAGTTGAGTTGGTAACAATGTGCGACACTGTCAGTCTTGTTGTCCGAGATTTCCTCACGGTTGCTGCGTGGAGTCCCCAGACGAGAGATAGAAAAAAGACGGCGTATTAGTAGCAAGTAGGCGAGAGAGGAGTACCAATTCTCAGCTAAATTTTCAGCCATAACCGAACTGGAGAGAGAGAATAGTAAACCACAAGTACTGATTTAAACAAAAAATCTAATTTGAAAAATGAATAAGTTACATAGGGCCAAACTTAAACCGTTCATCCACTAGGTAAGGTCTCTGGATACCGTACCTTGTCCATAGTACACCTGTTTGGAATCAAGAAGTACAACTCACTTCGTTGGTAGATGCTGTATTTTCTTAAAATACAAATTCAGTGGGGAGATGAAGGAAAGATGAAAGAACTCTTTACAAGAACGTAATTTTTCTTCTGGACGTGAGCAAAGCTTCCAACCATGTCTGCCAGGAAGAAGAAACATTCCTGAATAAAGTCGCAGACATAAGCTGTAGCGCAAGTACGGGAATTTAAGTTTATCAGGTATCATTGGCGTAAGCTTTCTATGCGCAAAACACATTACTGTCAAGAGCTGATTACAATAACAATATCCATCCTCTCATATTCATCAGAGACATGTTCAGATTCCAATAATAGCTGCTGCGATGCCAGATGCTTATGACTGGTACGCATTACGAGTTCCACAACATTTCACAAACAAAATTTCATCACCTTCATATTTCCACCTATGACAAGAAAAACATAGCGGTTAAGGGTCAAGCGCTTTGAAACACGTGGCATGGCTGGATAATATAGATTTCCTTAAACTAGTGTAAGCCCGTGACCGTTTTTTTGCTGTATCGTCACGGGTCTAGAATAGTTCCGGTTTCTAGGATGAAAGATTATGTCAGGTTGACCTGATTTGATCAAATACAAACTTGATCTGTGTTTCAGAATGAATAAAATCTCTTGAGCTTGAAGAACTCAGAAGCATTAATAGACGTAGGTATTAAACACGAACAGGGACGATAGCGTAATCGTATAACTGCTTAAATAGAAACTTAATTGTATTTGACTCTTAAAGTTCACTCTGCAAAATATTAAAAACTCCTGTTTGCTTCGAAAGCATCACTGTTGTTATTTTTATTGAGACTGGGCAAACACTCATAACGTAATCAGTGGTCATAGTATCTGTAAAGGCCAGAGAACTTAATACACATTCCATATTATTACACAGTGGAGCAACTCCGAAGAAATTAATTTCCATAATACTAATTCGATAACATATTTGGTCTGATGTACACTTAAAATAACCTAATAACTCACGTACAGCGAACAGAACAAAGACCATTAAAGACGAAAGTGGTCAGTAAAATCCCTAAAAAGCAAATAAACGATAATCTTTGGTCAAGCAGCAACATTAGCGAAAATTTAATTAGATTGAAATTTTTCGAATAACAATTGTCATTCGTGGTTACAGCATAGACCATGAGTAATTTTTTAATGTTTTTTAAGTTGCTTTCAAATTGTCATTCGTGGTTACAGCATAGACCATGAGTAATTTTTTAAAGTTTTTTTAAGTTGCCTTCATTAGCAACATGTTACTGGAAAGCAGATCCACTTTTTTTCAGCCGCAAAATTTATCAATATTTTTTTAACTATGAAACGCTACGGAAAGCAAACTTAATGATTGTATTATGGCTATTAATTTGGTAGTAGTTGCTTAGCTATTAAATTGTGGACATAACCACAAATTTCTTATAATGGTATCTCTGGTCGCTGTTTTGCGAGCGGAGGCTGGCCCATGACGTCATCATTTTCCAGCCAATAGCTATCGAGGTGAGTGAGTGACCTTACGAAATTATATAGTAGACTAACTGTTACACGCGACTTGGTATGGTTGGACTTAGAAATTTATTGCAAGAGTTGGATACAGAAAGCTATAAGTTATGTAAAAGATGTCTCCAAAAGCTCAGAGTTAGGATGATATAATACAGAATGTTGTGATGGTGTACAGGTGTTTAAGTAAACACAAAAAACAACCTGATTTAGCGCAGATCCACTTCTACACTACATAATAAGCTGTGTATGCAAATAAAATTTTTGAACTGAACATACACAAACTCACAATGAGAGAAACAAAGCCTGAGTAACCGATATAATAGTACAGAGACACACAGTATTCGTCTGTCTGTCACTATTAGTTTTCAAAATTACATGACAAAATATGTTATTTATCTAAAAAAAAGTATTCTACGTCTTTCCTAATGATACACAGTATTTCCTTGTCAAATTTCATCAAGATCGACTTAGCGTTTTAGTTGTTAAAATATAAAAAGCAGAGAGACCATGGTTAATTTTGCATTTATGATAGTAGTATAGTAAAAATGGCACACGGTCTTCTAAAGCCAGACACTTGAGTATCCTGTTTGTTGAGTCTCCCCAATAATCGCGTTTTCCACCGTTATCAAAAAGCTAGACTAGTAGAAACACCAATTATCTAAAACCATCCATTCCAATTACCGGTGTCAAATCGGCGTTTGGACCACTAGGTATCGGTAGACAGTACAGGGTGAGTCACAAAGAACTTTACAACTTTGGAATGATATAGAAATTTATTGAGATTTCTTACAGAATCGGTAGATATGTCATCTTGTAGCAAACAAACTGAAGTTTCAAATAAAGTGTCAATTATAATTTTGGTCATTCTCTTTGCAGCAAATCGGGCGTAACTTGTGCAATGTCAGCGTAGGTTCGATATTTCAGGTTTTCCAAATTGTTTGGTAGGGGAGGAACATACACACGATCTTTAATGAAACCCCAGAGAAAGTAATCCAGCGGTGTCAAACCAAAACACACAGCGAGCACGTACCGCACCAGTGAAAGTAGCCATTTTAACTATACGCTGTCGCTCCTGGTGGCGGAATGGTGTACTGATGCACTACGTGCATCAAACCTGAGGTAGTTTGCTACAAAATGACATATCTACCGATTCTGCAGGTTACCTCAACAAATTTCTATTCATTACAAAGTCCTTTTTTGACTCGCCCTTTACTATTTTCGGAATCTCAAAGTGAATGTATGTTAAGGTTCTTACCCTGCGACGGGCTGGTCGGCTGTGAGCGGCTCTTTGAGGCGCGTCCTGAGCAGGCGGCCGAGTCGCACCATGCGGCCTACCTCCACCAGCAACTTCTCCCTGGCCGCCAGCAGCCTCTGGACGCGCGCTCGTCTGCACGGGCCCGCCGACTCGTCACCGCCACTCACCGCTGACGACGCAGCCGCCGCTTCTATCAGCTCCCGCAGCTGCTCGCAGTGCTGAGAGCATATCGACATCACGTGTGGCTAACCTGCTTGTTCACACATTCTGACAACACACAGAAATTACAATAATCTGGAAAATTTGAAAGTGTCTCTCATCGTCAAGGACTGGGGTATCAAGAAGCAGTTACTTAGTTCGGCAAGTAATCATATGCTTATGATTGGTTGTTGAGAATAACTAAAGTAAAAAGTAAGTAAATACAAATGAGGATGGACATGGCAGTGTAGCTACGCCCGCTAAAATTCCACCACTTTGGATCGGGGACGTACAACGGAACCAGATTCTAGTTCTGGGCCCCGTGTATCGACCATCCCGATTGAGGTTTTTAGGGGGTCTTCCGCTGTCACATCGGCGAATACTGGGACGGTCCCCTATCTTCGCCTAATATACATTTTTGAAAACGAAATTACATACGAGGGTTGGAACTTAAATAGTGGTAACCAGGGGCGGATCCAGGGGGGGAGCTAGGGGGCTAGCCCCCCCAAAACCAAAATCCAGTGAAAGCAAGCCCTCTGAACCAAAATTCACTCAAGCCAATCCCCCCCCCCCCAAACCAAAGTCCGCTCAAGCCCCCCCCCCAAAACAAAATCCTGGATCCGCCCCTGGTGGTAACACTCCTGTGGAGACACTATGCAATGGAATCTACTATTGTCGCTGATAGCATACGTTGTTGGCATACCTACCTTACCTCCGAGCAAATGGACTCGCCCGTCCCACGTCCCCGGCGTGCGCACAATCGAGGGAAACGCAGTCACTTGAGAGCGAGCGGTCTAATGTAACAGTGTCAATATGTTTTCGAAACAGGAACACCGGCAGACTGTCAATGAACAGTATTACTGTTTGTTTGTGGAACATCACCTGCGACCAGCATTGCGATATAAGCGGCAACACTTTCTGCGCAACCCACCCATCATTTTGCACGACAATGCGTATATCATAGAAAACGAATGGTAGACAGGTGGCAACAACTAAGTTCTCCGATTGTTCAAGGTACTGAGAATCCTTAGTTCTAATTACCCAGTGGCAACATTGAATAACTATCAGAAGTTAGGTTTTTTGAATCACCTAACGCTACATAAGAGGATAAAAACGTTAGAAGATTGTGACAGCGGCAGGATGATCTAGACAGGATATCTAGCTTGGTAGGTCAACATCGGATGAAGATAAATGCAAAGAAGAGTAAGCTTATTAGGTTCACTGATAAAAAGCTAAAGATTGATTTTGGTTACAAGGTGGGAGAAGAATTGCTTGTTGAGAACATGAAGTGTAAATATCTTGGCGTAACATTTCATAACAAACTCAACTGGCAGGACACATTGGTCAGGTAGTAGAAAAAGATTCCAAAATCCTTCACTTGTTGGGGAGAGTGATGAGGGGATCTAATAGAGAAGTAGAGAATTGGGTTACAAAACGTTGGTCAGACCATTGCTTGAATACGGTACTGCAGTATGGGACCCAAAATTTGAGTATGAAATACAGGAGTTGGAAGGTGTGCAAAGAAGGGCTGCTAGGTTTGTTTTTGGAAATTACTGCAGCACGCAATCACTCAGTGATATGATAAAGGAGCTGGAATGGGATTCATTGTAAGACAGGAGAGGGGTGAAAATAATCATGGGAGTGTACAAGGTGTATACTGGTGATGAGGGGTGGAAAGTTATTGGTGGTAGAATTAGGAGAGGTGCGTGGAAGGGAAAGATGGCCATGACCACAAATTGACACTCTACTTCCGGTGCAAGGTGTGAGAAGATTTTCTTTCGTAGAGAAGGGGGTTAGGGACTGGAATAAATTATTGACAGAAATGATGAATAATTTACCAAAAACGCTAAAAGAATTTAAAGTTGAAATTAGTAGATGGAAAAAGTAGTTGAGAAAGGGAAATGGGAAAAATGCCATCTGAACTAGCTCTCCACTGCAATTAAATTCTTAACTGCAAGCCATGATGAGAGTCAAGGCTTTGCGTGATCCGACAGGGTCCTTTCGCAAATTATGGTAATAATAATAACAAATGCGTATGGCCCTTGAAGGGCTGTGAGGCAACCTAATGACAGCGTTTCAATTTGCTGCGTGGTCTGCTTCTGCCGTGACTACCCTCAATTTATCTGGTAATTTTGGGTAAATGTACCAACAATTTAGCTTGGAAACCAAACCAAGGAGCGTCCTAGTGTACTCCTCATGAACGAAGCAAAACATTGCCATAGGTGAAGATCAGTTTAAGAATCATCAAAAATTTTGATCTAGATCATGATTTGAACCCTGTACCCCCCGTCCACGGCCTTAACCAACTCAGCCACCAGATCGTTCTCACAAAATTCGACGCTTCAATTTTTACAAGTGTAGAACTCTGAAAACTCATATCATCTCTGTATTACGTCGGCTTATATTGAATCCGAGCCTACTCCTTCGCTAGTTGTCAACCAATCGTTCATGAAGCGTTAGAGTAAAACTGCATGAAGTATTTGGAATGGGGGCAGGGCACGTCTTCTTAGTTTATGCGTAAGCAGTAAATACCCTATAGAGAGATATTAAGGAAGAATAGGGCAGTAATTTCAACATTAGTGATCAGCGGTGGAGGTATTTGCTCGTTCTGAGTTCAGGTCGTATATTCAGATTATTAGTGCTGCTTAAATGAGAGCTTAATATGGACACACAGATTACAAAGTTACGGAGTTAGTAGCATTGGATATTTAGCTAGTATTTTGCGTAACGGATGCGCCATATGTTAAATGTTGGTTTAAAAGTTGCTAAAAGATTCGTGAATGTCTATCAGCCACAGGCAAGTTAATTTCAGCGTCAAGTTCAATTTGATCACGTTTACTTGAAAAACCTTGACTGAGTTTGTTTAATTTGAATGGGAATCATACTATATTTGTCAAATAGAGGAATTTGAGAGATACGAAGAAGAGGAGTATTTTTTTGAGGAAATTACTACGGAACACAATCATTAACTCATATAAGAATGTAGCTGGAGTGGTAGTAGTTGGAAGGTAGGAGGTGGATGCAGAGCGTTTGGCGTGTGTTAGGCATACTTTGGTTTTAGGCCTTAATTGATATTTGAAGAAGAATTAGAAGTAAAATCTGATATGGTAAAGTTGACCATGACAATAAACCAGCATTTGATTTTGGGCATAAAGGAGTCGGAAGTTGTAATTTTTATGAGAGTAGGCCGAAAAGAAATGCACACAAGCTTTGTAGAACACGAATAAAAACAAATAGCAAGATCGGGCAAAAGTAAAGCAAAATTCTTAAGCTTCAAAATCATATTTATTTAAAACATAGTCACCGATAAGGCTAACACATTTCTCTCAATGTGTAACAAGTTTTTTTCTTTTTAATTCCGCCACTGAACAATCCTTCTGACATTACTCGAATCCAGGATTTGCCATCTGTCTTCATCTCATCGTCCGAGGTGTAATGATAACCCTTGAGGTCTCTCTTGAATAGAGGAGGGGAAAAAAAAATAGAAATCGCAAGGCGCAAGATCGGGGAACTAAGGAGGATGTGGAATCGGTTCAAACTTCAGGTTTCGCAGAGCCTATCCAGTTGCGCGCATCATGGACCCATCTTGCACAGGTTTTACGGTATCCCAATTGTTCAATAATGAAGCTGACACTTTCCTTAGATATTCCAATATGGTTTGCCATACACTTTTGAGTGAGTCGCTACATTTTGAATCAAATCGTCGACAAGTTTACGATGTTTATCGTCTGTGGCAGGGCTCGAAAGTCCGTTGTGTTTTTCATCAACAATTATGGCTTTTCCAGGCTCACAATCAGGAAATTTTACTGCCCATCGATTTACAGTAGATCTATCAACAGCATCGTCACCATAAACAGCCTTTAACCGACGATGAATCTCAATAGGAGTCACTTTTTCAGTAGTTCAAAATTCAATAACATCACGATGTTTAAATCGCATTGACATAGGACTAGAACACGTCTCCAAAATTCTGCTTTTCAAAATATACTTGCAGAGTTCAACTACTTCAAATCTGCGCATGCGCATAGAGGGGCAATGTTACTTCCGCATGCCACCGCGTCGCATTTGATAGGTCATTTCGTTCGCACTCTACATGCATGTTGTATTTCTTTTCAGCCTACCCTCGGAATAAAAGAATCACTGACACGAAGAAATTATTGAGAGAAGTAATAAGGAATTTATCTCTAACAGTGAAAAAATTTAAGGTGAAAATTAGTATAATGCAAAAGTAAGTGTGTAGGCAAAATGTCACCGAACAAATTATTATCATCATCACTTGATTTTTTTTTTTTACTGAAATAATTACTTGGTTTGATTGAAAGAAGTTCCAAACTGATCCAGATCTAGGCGGGCTAAACAACAATTAAAACTAATATTAGGTGGCATAACATAGGTTGTTAAGATTTATTTTAGTATCCATCGTTTTCACTGTGGACATTATTTCAACGGCATATAAGCTATGTCATCTGTTAAAACATCGATTTTCATCACAGATAATAAAAAATAAAGATGTAAAAATTCGCGAAGAATTTGGATCAAGTTTATATCGCGATTTATGATGACACTGAAATGCGATACAGGTAATATATTAATTCGCATGCTATTGAAGCTTTGATTTTCTAGCGGCAATATTAGCTAAGATTATGATTAGAGTGAAATGCGACCTAGACCACGTTGACAACAAAATTTTTGCTACATCACAAGGGACGAGAAATTACAGCACATTGAGCTTTATTTTATAACAATTCTGTTTTGGTAAGCAACTATAAAGAAATTAATTGCCAGAACACTCCGGTAAACCCGTCATTTTTGACGGGCTTTGTGGCTCGTTAATAATAATGATAATGCATTACGAAATCTCATTGCTGCGAGAAATTAGCAGTATGTTTTTGTGAAGATAAAAATGTGTAAGATGAGACTGGACGCTATCTCAAAGTTGGTAAGTAACCAAACTGACTCGAGTTTCTAGCCGAGGTGTTGCACCAATCATGTATGACTTTACGGCGAGTTCAAACGCCAACTTCTCCAGAATTAGACTGCGTAAGTTTTCTTCGTGTCGCCAGGCTTCATTCTCTGAAGGAACAAAATATCTTTAACTGATTCACATTCCCCGTTAGATCTTTCGAAACAAATCCTCGCAGTCACACAGAAAAAATATGAAAGTAATATTTATTGATGTTATGGGATTTACCGCTTATCAAACCAATCTCCATTGCGGAATGCCAATTTATGATTTGTAGAAATTCCTTAGGTACGTTTCGATTATGAATTTTCCAAAAAAGAATTAGAGAGGTTTCAAGTTGGTTTGTATGGATTTGTATAGTATGATCTAACTGAAACTACTGTGCAGTTACAAACAACGGCTAATACATGTTTGATTCTAATGGCTGTAGGAGTCCACTGTGTGAGTATTAACAGTGTTTTGGTAGACCCTACTAATAATATTGCCGTTCATATGTGAACCACCTAGTCTGGATTGTTTTGTTTATGAAACAAAAATTTGATTAGCCTGTTTGTATTTTATCATTAACGTGTCTAGGACTATGTTAATGCTTTACACTCAGAGTAGTGTAACTTGGTGGTGGTTTTATCATACGTAGATATTTTACTTTCGTCTGTAAATTTCCTCAACTAACTGTAACTTCTGTATATTCTCTTTGCAATTATTACGTAATAATTGATAATATTTACCGACGTTGTTACTGTGGATTAAGCCAACGTTGCTCATAACATAAATTTAGTCTTAGGGAGCGTGCATAAACCACGTAGCTCCATTTTGGCCTCCTGTGAACCCCCCCCCTACGCCCCACGTAGCCCTACGTGGCTTTTGCCTCTACTCCCCCCCCCCCCCCCGCCCCAACGTAGCACGTAGCTTTTCTCCCTTTTGATTCCAGAAGACATTTTGTACTGTTTTCTCTTGTCAGACAATTATAAATTACATACAGAGATAATTAACTGAGGGAAATAAATATTCACATGCTGTTGTGAGTTCTGTTCCTCATTTTAACTGTGAAAAATGTTATGAAAGGAAAGTTACGTGGCCTGGCTTGGAACCCCCCCCCCCCCCACGTAGCCTTCCAGCTAACCGCTCATCCCCCCCCCTGGACCGAGCCACGTAGTTTGTGCACGCTCCCTTATGACCACTTTAACAGAAAACACTTTAAACGCCCTCTTGCCATTCGATGTGAAGAAATAGGGACATATTGTTAGGGAAAATATTATTTGTTTGCATATGGGAACTTGTTCGTGTACATGGCAAACACCTTCAGAATTTTGAATTGTTTTGTTGGGGATAATTATCTTTTTGATGATAGAGACGCGTAATGATTCATTTTAGGTTGGAGAACATGAGAAAAGGCTAAGCCGAAGTGAGACTAGTTGCAAATCCCAATATACGCACATGTCACATGTCACGATATCACCTACGGGGCACCGTGATATAGCGACAGTGTTACCGGAATTAACTTTGGAATGCATTCCTATATACCTGTATCCAGAAGTTGTTAGTCCCATGATTATATTGTCAGACGATATTATAGTTGATACTGAGTTCTTTATATCAGATTCTTACTAAGACACATCCAACATCAAAAACTAATTTTTTGTATGCATCACTTTTCTTGTCTGGTCTTAACGACTTGCTGACAGAATTTTAGTTTGCCATGTGGATAGTAATTAGCATGTGTCAATAGAAATGGTAATGATAACGATTGTACCAAATGAAAAAATTCAGTAGATGACGTACGAATATTTGCTGATTTAGGGCGTAAAATTACAACTGATGGATGATTTAGCAATAGAGTTGAAGTTTAGACTTAGGGAATTTCAGAAGAATAACTGAACAGTTTTAAATGTGTTGGAATAGAAAGATGTCGAAAGTTAAGTGGTAAAAATGGAAATGAACACATTGTGGACATTATTGCCTGACCTAACAACAATTTTTAACAGAATTCACAGCTAAATGATTTTGATTAACATGAGGGATATTTTGATTTATTAATAGAGTAGACAGCTTAACGAAAGAAATGAAGAAAAAAGTTCTAGCGTGTTAGGCTAGTGGTTAACGTTTGGGCCAGGCATTCGGAGGACGGGGGTCCATTTAGAATTTCCATGGCACCTAGAAATCACTTGAAGCGAATAAATGGAAGGTTTTTTCCACTAAATAATGACCAAATTCCTTCCCGATCCTCTACTGGCCTTAATGATATCGATCCCTACCAGCTGTAAAGCCCTCTCAACTACCCAATATACAGTGATACGGAAATCCGAATTCAATTCTGTGAATTAGATTCTAAAATGAAGGTTGTGTCGTTAGCACGAAGTGCCAGTTTCTTTACGATCCGTATAGAAACATTCAGGCTCGGAAAACAACAGGAGGAATGGGATTAAAAGAATAGGTTGTGCTCCGGCCATTAACTTTCGAGAAAAAATCAGTTCATCGATGGCTATCTTATCCTCACTCATATAGGTTATAGCCTTTCGTTCTACGGATCATTCCTACTCATATATTCAAAATCGAAACGATGTCATAAACATTACAGCGAACAATCCTTTTCTGAACAAAAGTGCTCGCAATATTGATTAGTACGGTAAATTAAGACGATTTGATTACAATCGTTAGGATCATTTTCGAGATAAAAATGACGAGAAATATTACCTTGTAATGTAAAGAATCTTCTCTGGTGTCCAGCCGGATGGTGGTGTAAAAACACGACGTTTCGACAGCTGACTCTGCTGTCTTCATCAGGTTTTTACACCACCATCCGGCTGGACACCCGAGAAGATTTTGTTGCATCGGTACGCCGGTAAAGTATCCACTCACACATTACCTTGTAATGTTCGATGTAGAATGTGAAATAATTTTTCCGTTGCTGAGAGACGTCTGAAGTGCATTTTGGCATTTAAAGACAGTAAATTACTCTGTAAGGCCTCCATATACGAATTGTTACCTTCGCAATATTTCGTTCACTGTAACTAAGGAAATACTTTTTTCCGGATGTCCCGCCTTGATGGGGGTCTACCATTCGAAAAGTGGAAACCAGGAACTTTTAAGAGTTGTATTTGATTAAATGAGCTACGCCAGCACGTTCCGTGGTCCGGATTCCACGTTATATTGTAGGACCCAGAGGAAAGGAACTGGCCGTCCTTCCTCTGACACAATGGCTTAGTATGCAACCAACTAGTGGACTAAATTATGTTTTTTTTTTTTAAATATTTTTATGGGCATTTTAAGCTTTTATTTTAAACTATGCATTTGTACTCTATAAACACTCTGATGGATGGCCGCTGACCTGGTCTACGCTGCGGTGGAAGACGGCGGACACTCTGAGCCTCGTCATGTGCTCCTGCGCGGCGGCGTCCAGGTGGCGCCACACGGCGTCCAGGGCGACGCTCAGCTCACTGTTGGGTTCCGTCGGCAGGTGGCAGCACTGCCGCAGCGCCAGCGCCGCCTGCAGCAGCTGGCGACCGTACTCGTACGAACCCTGTCCCATATACATACCGTACCACAGTTGAGCTCAAGCTTTCTTGGAAGACGGAACTTTAAGGAAATAGTGCCGTGTTTACACAGTCGAGTGAGAGCGAAAACAAGTGGTCGGAGAGGAAGCAGCGTTGCGGCCCACACAGGTCGAATTCTGCTATCGTGTAGTAACCAGTGTTAACCGGGAACAACACTTAATAACAAGAACAAAGAAGTGAGCTTGTGATTGTGCACATACGGACTAAAGTGTACAATTAACAACTGTTGGAGTGTAGATAACATCTGCGCATACAGGCGAGAGGAGATGGCCGAAGCAAGTGGCGGAATTAATCCTCAAATAGAAGAAGAAAACATTGAAACCTTTGTATACGAAAATTGAACAAGACATGGCGGAACCAGTGAAGAATAAAATAGAAGAACGCGTGACTGAGAGTGAGGAAGAAGAAACGTACAACCTCAGGAGGGAAACGTCGAGCGGTAGAGAAAAGACAATCACAAAAAAATAAGCAAAGAAGAACTAATCCTATTGGAGATGTTTAGAAACAAGAACAAAGATCAGGGACACCAACAGAAGAATATGCTCCAAACATATTCAACATCACAGCCGGAAGGGAAGGACGAGGAACGCAGCAAGAAGAAAGAAGACAGCATACTGGAAAACAGGGAAGCGAGTAAAGTCAACAAGTTTATGTTCACAGAACGCAACAGAAGGTATAAAGCCAACTCAGATGGCCCATTCATAGTGATGGTAGAACCAATGGGCGAGGGAAATATGCAACACCCAATACAACTAGGGAAGGTATTCTACAATAAAGTTCCTGGACTGAAAAGAATAAACCAACAAGGAAAGAATAGAATGGCCATGGAGTTTACGGAACCAGAATTTGCCAACCAATTCATAGCAAACCACATCTTATTACAGTCTATGAGACTTAAGGCCTTTGTACCGGCTAGTAGAGTGGAGTGTAAAGGAGTCATCAAGTTCGTTCCATTGGACTTATCAGAAGAAGAGATAAAGCTAAACGCCACATCGGAGGCGCCAATCATCGACGTGAGGCGCTTCACCAAGAAAACGCAACTGGATGGAAAGACAGAGACAACACCGCTAAAAACCGTTCAGATAACGTTCGAGAGTCAGTATCTCCCAGAATACATTGAAATATATTACCTCAGGTTCAAGGTCGCAACATATATCTACCCAGTAACACAGTGCTATAAATGTCAGAGATTTGGACACGTGGCAAACAACTGTAAAGGAAAGGAAAGATGTACAAAATGTGGCGAAGAGCATAAAACATCAGAATGTCAAAAGGAAAGCCCCAAATGCGTTAACTGCTGCGGCGAGCATCCTGCCAATGACAGGCTTTGCCCAGTGAGAAAACAAGAGGAGGAGAAAAAAGTAAAGCAAGCAGCACACAGCAAAAATACAGGGACAACAGAATACGAGTACAAGCACGGAGACTTCCCCACTCTACAGAAGAGATCATTCAGAGACGTCACCATAGACAAGGAACAGCCTGGCACGGTGGACCGACACCAAAAGACAAAAATGTGGTGGCACAGGTCTCACGGGAGGCCCAGACCGAGGAAGTACCCAATATAGAAAGCAATGAAGAAATAATCACCATCATAGTCAAAACAATAATGAAAGCTCTAGCCCAACATATGAAGGGCAAAATGACAACGACTGTACTCCAAAAAGTACAAGACATTGCCACCAGAAGCATAATAAAAGAAATCAGACAGATAGGCTCAACTATGCAGAACTCAGAGAACTCCAGAGCAACAACTGAAAATGGCTAGGAGAAGACAATTAAACATAATACAATGGAACGCTAGAAGTCTGTACCATAAATGGAACGATCTTCAAAGACTACTGGAGGAACACAAAGCAGACGTGGTACTGATCACGGAAACGTGGTTAAGTCAAGCACATACGCTCAAACATAGGCTCTACAACATCCACAGGAAGGACAGGGAAGACGGATACGGTGGTGTGGCCATCATGATCAGAAATGGAATAAACAGCTCCATTAGAAACATGGTGATATCAGCAGCTGATTTAGAAATCCTAGCAATAGACATCACACAAGGAGGCACCATCAACACGGTTTCTGTAATATACAAACCACCAAGGGTCAGTCTTCCTGAAGAGCAATGGTCAGAAATACTCAACCAGCTCCCTTCAGGAAGTATCCTGGGAGGAGACTTCAACGCCCATCACCCATTGTGGCACGACAGTCGAACAGACCAGCAAGGAGAAGAAATTGCAGCCGCAATTACATCATCCACATTTACCACGCTCAATAATGAACCTGGAACCAGAATAGGAACACCTTATCAAAGAAGATCGTCGCCAGACATATCTATAGTATCTGCAAACCTCAGACAAAAAACAACGTGGGAGATACTTAAGGACACCCTGGGCAGCGATCATTTCGTTATAAAAATGACGGTTGATGCACCAAGCACACTTAACCACGAGCCAGCAAGGACCTTATGGAACTGCAAAAGAGCCAAATGGGAGCAATATCAGGAGAAGATAAATATGCTAATGGAACAGGAGAATGTTGAGGATGGCCAATTACAGCAACGATACAATAATTTCGAGGGAATAATTACATCTGCAGCCAAAGAATGCATACCCCTGACCAAAAGCAAGGAGAAGACTTCCGCAGAAAGGAAACCGTGGTGGACAGCAGAATGCTCCAAAGCCATAGCTAGACGACGCTTAGCCATCAAAGCATATAGACAGTGTCCGACAGTGGACAAATTTGCTACGCTCAGGAAGGCAATAGTGGAAGCTAGGACAACCATAAGAAGAGCCAAAAGGAAAGGATGGGAAGAGTTCTGCGACAACATCAAATATGGAATCACGCCTCAAGAAATGTGGAAGAAGTTAAGATGGTTTAAAGGCAGCCAAACGAACTCTAAATGGATCACCAGCAACAAAGAAGCAGCAGAACAATTTTTGGCCCTGACAGCGCCCTCGTACGTCCCGCTAGAACGAAGCGTGGACTCTGCTATAGAGCGAGACACTCAGCCAAAGAGACCAAATCACAACAAGTTTGAAATGTCAGAGCTACGATGTGCAATAAAAAAGGAAGATACGGCCCCCGGACTAGACGGCATAACATACTCCATGATAGAAAAACTTCCACCAAGAGCGAAACAGAAGTTACTGGAACTGTATAATGACATGTTGGCAACAACATATGTGCCAGAACAGTGGAGAAATGTCCTCATCATACCAATCCTAAAGGCGAACAAGGACAAAACTAAAAGCGAATCATACAGACCCATCTCACTACTATCCTGTCTTGCAAAGATCATGAGTATAATGATCAAGAACAGAATGCAGTGGTTCATCGAGCACCACAAGAAACTGGACAGCAGAACAATGGGATTCCGGAAAGGATATGGAACATTAGACAACATAACAACATTAGTCACGGACATACAACTAAGTTACGCTAGAGGAAACTATCTACTTGCGGCCTTCCTTGACATCAAGGACGCATATAACAACGTTCAGATCAACATACTCCAAGAAGCCTTGGACAACATGGGTCTGCCAAGAGAAATAGTCAACTGGTACACTAGATACTTGGAGCATAGAGTAAATATACTATATACAGCAGAAGGAGAGTTACTTGCTCGTCATGTATATCAGGGACTACCCCAAGGAGATCCCTCGAGTCCCACACTGTTCAACATATATACTACAAAAACGTTCAACCGGTTGAGAAGCCTAACAACATATGCACAATACGCGGATGACTTCGTAGTATATGTGACCCATCCAAACAAAGAGAAGGCTAGAACCATACTTGAAGAACAAGTGAAGGAGACACGAAACATCTTGAAGGAGAGAGGGATGGATCTATCCATTCAGAAAAGCAAAGTAGGAATTTCACGCAAAGACAGTTTGCAAATGAGGATTTCGAAATCTGCATAGACGGAACGCATATGGAAGTAGTTAGGGAAACAAAGTTCTTAGGCATGTGGCTGGACACAAAGCTGTCCTGGAAAAGACACATAGAAGAGACAAGACACGCTGCGTTACAAAGATTAAACATCTACAAAACGTTGGCTACACCAAACAGAGGCACGGACCCCCGACAGCTGCGGAAGATATACTTCGCCTTAATAAGCAGCAAAATTGAATATGGTGGATTCCTATATGAAACTGCATCCACGACCACACTTAAAAAACTGGATACCGTACAATCTGCCGCCTTGAGGATAGCGGGCGGCTTTCTAAGAACAACGCCAGTCATGCAATGGAAGTGGAAATGGCAACGCCGCCCCTATCATTAAGAAGGAAGAAATTGGGCCTAAAATTCTGGACAAAAGTAAGGACCAACACCAGCCATCCTCTGGGGAGAAAAGTACGTACATTGGTGCATGAATATACAGCGAAACCCCAAAAATTACATAAGTGCCCAAGTCTCATAAAATACTGGAAATAACTAACCGATGGAACATAGCAACCTCTGAGATCAACGATATGTATAGAGAACGAGAACCGTGGCCAAGGATGGAAATGGATCAATATGTATACACAGAACTGACAGTAGATGTATCAAAGAAGAAAGAAACAAAATACTGAAATCATAAAGCAGCTGACCCTGCAAACTTTAAACACAAGATGGGAAGGATGGAGACAAATATTTACCGACGGATCAAGAGAGAACGAGGAATCCACCACAGCAGCGTTCATCGACATGGCGCTAGAAGTGCATGAGGCGTACCGACTACCAACCCCAATGTCCATATTTTCAGCAGAGATTATAGCGATACTAAAAGCAATCAAGTACATAAATGAAGTGGGTATTGTTAAGGCAGTCATCTGCTCGGATGCTAAAAGCGCCCTACAGGCCATAAAAGGAATCCCCAGAGGCACGTGCAAAAACTACCTAGCGTTTGAGGCAGCCAGGCAAATAATCAAGGCAACAACGGAAGGAAGAAGAGTCAACCTACAATGGGTCCCAGGGCACGTTGGCGTAAGAGGAAATGAAGCGGCGGATGCCATAGCACGGGGACAATTAAATGCAGCAGATATAGAGGAGATACCCATCCCCTACACCGACTACAACCACACAATCACACAAATAGTGAAGAAGGATTGGAAAAGAAGATGGGTAGAAGAAGAACCGACCAAGAGCCTCTGGTACAGAACCATAGCAGGGGAACCAGACCACAAACTATGGTACGCGCTCTTTAAAATAAACAGAAGTGAGATTAAAACAATATGTAGACTGAGAACAGGACACGCACTCCTACGAGACAGAATGTACACCATGAAGATCGTGGACTACCCGAAATGCCAACAATGCGACGATGTGGAAGATATATATCACTTCCTTTTAATATGCAAGCAGTATAGGAACATAAGGCAAGAGATAATAGAAGGCGAACTTAAAGTCAAGGACATAGCAGACCTAATACAAGTCTTATCCTCACCATCGCTGAAAGCAATAAAAGAAATGCACAAATACGTAATACAGACAAAAAATAGAATATAACAACAAAGGGATATTCAATGCATGGAGCAAGAAAATGTTCTCAAGATTCTCTGTGTATGTCATATGTACTTAAAGTGTAATTCATAATCAGTTGAATGTATTACATGATGTTACTGGCTGTATTAGCCTATGGCTAAAGCCACATTAAAAAAAAAAAAAAAAAAAATATACATACCGTACCACTTAAAATTAGAGAAGAAACATGTCGGAAAGTGTCTAAATTATGAAACACAACAAGGGGGCACCCATAAATTACGTCACACGTAAACGGGAAAGTGAGAGGGAGGGAGACAGTCCCCAGTCCCCAACGCGTTACCTGGCATCATAAGGAGGTAGAGATGGGTCGTTCGCGAGTGAATCAGTTCTTTAGAGCAATTCTTTTAAAAGTGCGACTGAGCAGTCGCTCACTAAAAGTGAACGGTAGTTCTTCTAGGGTATTTCATCGAAAAGTGGGGGTGTAACCGGATACTGGGGGGTGAGACTTAAAAAAAAAGGATCTCAAATAAAACTGAGCTAGTGAACCGTTCAAAAGAACTAGTTCTTTTCGTGGAGTGATCAAATGAACACCGCCCTTTTTAGTGAGTCACTTTACCCACCTCTAGAAGGATGGGAGGCGATCATAAGGTTCATGACGTCACGTTTGTTGCACATGCTATATGAATTAAGTCCTAAATTTAAAGAAAGTAGGTCAAACATGGAACGAGGATAAATACAAGGAAGCGTCTGTTTACTAGCTACACAGATGAAAAACTAAAGGTTGATTAGGATTAAAGGGTGGGGAAAGAATTAATTGTTGAAGTCTTGAAATGTAAATACCTTGATATATCATTTGATAACATACTCCACTAGGCAGGACAGATAGTAGGGAAAGGTTTCAAAATCCTTCACTTGTTGGAGAGACCGATGGTGGAAAGTACCAGAGAAGCGAGGAAATTGGGTTACAAAACCTGATGAGACTATTGCTTGAATATGGTGGTTTAGTGCGGGACCAACATTTTGGATATCAAATACAGGAGCTGGAGGCAGTGCAGAGATGAGCGGATAGATTTATGTGCGGAAATCACCGCAGAACGCAATCAGTAACTGATATGATACAGGTGCTTGAATGGAATTCTGGAGGGTGAAGAGACTCATGGCAGTGTATAAGTCGTACACTGATGATAAGGAGTGCAAATATATTGATGGATGAATTGAGAGAGGTGCCTGGAAGGGAAAAGATGATCATGACCACAAGCTAGCACTCAATTTCAGGCATAAAGGTGTGGGGAAATTTTCTTTGGTAGGTAATGAGATTATGTATTGGAATAAATTACCAAGAGAAGTTTTGAATAACCTATCAAAAAAGCCGGCAGAGTATAAAGTTGAAATTCGTGGAGGGCAAAAGTAACCAAGTACAGGAAATGAGGAAAAATACTTGTGTGGGGAAATTGCTATCTGAACGTGCACTCCATCAAAATTAAATTAAGTCACAGCTGGTGGTGGGGGTGGGGGGGGGAGGTCAACACCCCCTATAAATCACATTTTTTAATATCCGTCATTGTACTATTAAACAGTAATTAGAATTGTGTTAAACCATCGACATACTGAAATTAGTAAAGATCGATGCGAGTTCAAATCTATTCATATCGGCCATCCTGGTAACGATTTTTACGCAATGTTCTTTAATATATAGGTGAATCAGGATTACTTCCAAAGTCCCACCTGAAACATATACGTGTCACAACAAAGGAACACTAAATGCGTTAGCACTTTTTTTCCTTCCTCAAGGACTTCAGCCGTCGATAGGCCCCAATTTTAGCAATAAAGTCAAAGCAATTTCGCTCTTTCCCATATTTTTTCCGAAACATAATTTTTTATATTTCGTTTAGTATTCCGACCATCATTCTCTCAATTTTTATTTTTATTTCAGTTAGCAGGGCTGTAGCTTCTAACGATGAATTTATGTAATTTTGGAATTTACTACCTTTTTATTTTTCGATGAATTTAATGATCCATCGGTTCTATCATATCCCCATAGTCTTCGATGCTTGTTTTTCAATTATTTCAACTTCTTCTTATACAATTTAGTAATATCAAAAGAACTTGGACTAATATTATCGTCTACGCTGAAATCGAATCTTTCAAATCGCAGGTTTATTTTGTCCCTCAAAGCTGATGTTCTACGTCATTACGATCGTATTTCTTTTTTCCCATCAAGCATCTGGACAAGTTTACTGTATTGTTGTTTAATTAGTCTTTACTTGCATTGGAGTGTAAAGTGAATTTGACTGTCAACATCGTGTCATCTTCATAAAATTCCTTTTGCCTTCCTACGTGAATCTCATAATTTAACATGCTTTGTAATTACCTTTATTCCTCACTGCTTGTGGGTAATTTTCGATAGCCACACGTTCAAATGATTAAATATAAATTTTTATACCAAGAACGTGATGATACGCTGACGGAAGAGGGGGAAAAATACGAAAAGTTGTAAATTATTTAAAGAACGAGGAAATCTAATTACTAGGGACTAAACGTCGTAGTAGAATAGGGAAATATAGTTACTGAGACAGAAAAAAGTATATTGAATTAGATTCTCAGAAACCAGAATAGAACAACATACACACTATTTAACAAACGTAATGAGAGTGCTGTACATGATAAAGTTTAGGTGAATTCAATGATTACAAGCATATTCTCCAGTTCGTCGGGTGTTAACGGGTATATCGCACTTTATATATGGTGTATTTGCTACTACTAGTTTACAAGATTTATTCATTTTATTCCACTTCATCCATTTCAGTCCTAGTTAAACTGCTTAATAAATTCAGTTCTTCTATTATGAAATTTCAGTTACCCATGATAATTAGATTCTGTTTGACCCCTAAATACCCCGCAGGGGCCTGGTACGCAAGTGCCAGGTACGGGTTTGGCGAACCCGCGGTGCCCGAGCTGGAAACTTGTGAGCGCCGCAAGTTTCCCACACCGTAAACTCCTACCATGCTTCAACGACCACCGTAGGGCGTGACGGTGGAACGTTGTGTGCCTAGGAGAACAGGGATCTTGGCTTCATCGCCCGGATCGCGAGGACGGTACAAACCTCTATAAAAAACCCCTTAACCTCAAGGTCGGATACGTGCCGAGGAGGTGCATGGGTGAGAGGCAGATCACTCGCTAACGTACAACCTCAGGGGCACCTGCGCACCCCTGTTGTATTAGCGCTTCTTTTTAAACTGGTTTTACTCGTGGGACCAAAATTAAGTCTTCCACAAAAACCACCAAACCCTGCGGTACGGGTGTGCCGCAGGCTAAAATAAATACACCCAGTTCTAAGAAGCGGGTGAGGGTTGATAGCCCCCCAGCTTCAGAAACTAAGAGTAACGGAAAGGTATGTTCGATTGCGAACGCCTTTGTTGTAATGATAAGGAAGGAAGGATCATTCGAAAAAGTGTCGCCGTTTTATATCCAAAAAGGATTACAGGGTCTCGTAGGGACCCTAAACTCTGTAAAGAAGCTGAGGAACGGGACACAGCTGCTGGAAACAACCACCAGTCGGCAGGCTAACACACTCCTTAACTGTGTGAAACTCGGGGAGTTCGCGGTTACTTGCGAACTCCATAAAACGCTGAACTGTTCTAAGGGCGTAGTCACCTGTCGTGACATCATTGACATGGGAACCGAGGAACTTGTTAAGGAGTGGGAAGATCATAAAGTGGTTGAGGTACGTCAGATTACGCGAAGGGTTAATGGCAGTATTGAAAAGACTGCCACCTTCGTCCTGACGTTTGACACTCCAGTACTACCAAAGAATATCAAAGCAGGCTACATAAATCTTAACGTCCGTCCGTATGTTCCGGACCCGATGCGCTGTTTTCAGTGTCAGCGGTTCGGACATACGACGGCGTCATGTAAGGGCAGCCCCACCTGTGGTAAATGCGGCAAGGGGGCACATGAGCCGGGTGTCAGTTGTACGCTACCACAGGTGTGCGTCAACTGCTCCGGATCGCACCCGGCCTGGAGTAGGGAGTGTCAAGTGTATCTTGAAGAGCGCAAGATACAGGAGCTGAAGACCAAAGAGCGGATTCCCTATGGGGAAGCTAAAAAGAGGGCCAAGTCGCTCGCCGCTCCAATTTTTGCAACTAGTTTTGCTAAGATGGCTTCAGTTCCCGTCAGGAAACAAAGTACTGCTACCCAGACGTCCGTTGCAGATATGAGCACCAGCACAACGTGCTCATGTGAATGCAAATGCGGTGCAAAAACCGCGAAGGTCGTAACATCGAAGACCGCGGACGTCGGTAGTAGTACGTCTGCGACCTCAACCACACCAGCAGCAGTCACTGAAAGTCCACCACCACCAGCATCAAGTGTCAGAGTTGCGCCACCTCCAATTCCACCCCGAACTTTGACAGTTGTGGCACTACCATCTGCTACATCTGTTAATGGAGGTGATCAGAAGATCCGGGGTCGGAAATTTAGACAGACAGACCCGACCCAGTTTATTAAGTCCCCCTCTTCGTCTCCTCCCAGACTGCCCAGCAATAGGGAGGGGAAGAAGCAGAGGAAGAAAAAGAAAAAGGATGGGGAGGGATTTGAGGAGTCCTCTGGGTCGGAGATGTCTGTCTCTGCTTCCGTGGAGGAAGAAATTGAGATGCTGGTGGACGAGGCTGGTCCCGTTCCCCAGCATACAGCGACCGATGACCCACCCGAACCGGGGCGGGTAAATTAAATCGGTAGGATGGCTCCCATACTCCAGTGGAACATCAACGGTTTTATGGCTCACAAAGAGGAGTTACACCTCTTAGCACGGTCTGATCCTTTGTGTCTCTGCCTCCAAGAGACACACTCCAGACCAACGCACCAACCTGTGCTAAGAGCCTATAATATTTACCGGAAGGATGATACCGAGGGTGATCGAGCTAAGGGGGGAGTGGCTGTGTTTGTTCGGAACACAGTTCACTCCGAACCTGTTGCTCTCACCTCTAACCTACAGGCAGTAGCTGCCAAAATTCATGGACCGGTACAATTGACAGTGTGCTCGTTATATCTACCGCCGGGGTCACCTGTTGATTTTGGTCAACTGGCTGATCTATTGCGGCAAATTTCCCGGCCCTTTCTCCTGCTAGGAGACTTCAACGCGCACAGTGTGCTGTGGGGGTCGACCACCGATTGCCCCAGAGGCCGGGAAATCTGTAGATTATTGGAGCGAGAGGACGTATGTGTCCTTAATACCGGCCAAATGACTCACTTTTACTACTGCTACCGGTACGTCCACTGCCATTGATCTCTCTCTTTGCTCTCCTTCACTGGCGGACTCCGTGCGCTGGGAAGTGGATCGTGACCTTCATGGAAGCGATCACTTCCCGATACGGCTGCACGTGGAGCTCGGCCGTGGAGAAAGAACTATCGACCCACAAATGGAATGTCAGCAGAGCTGATTGGCAGCTCTATAGCCGTTCCGTTACTCTCCACCAGTGTGAGAATATTGAAGAAAAGGTGAAACACTTCACCGAAGTTATTCACAGGGCAGCTGATATTTCGATGCCTACCAACTCAGGAACGCCGCGAAGAAACGCCAGTCCCTTGGTGGAGCGATGAATGTCGTTCAGCCATTCAGGGCCGCAGGCGAGCCTTGCGCCGTTTCAGGTTGCACCCGACACCTGACAACCTTGCGGCGTTCAGAGTTGCCAGAGCAAAGGCGCGTCGAGTGATTAAGGAGAGCAAGAGAAGATCATGGCAGACTTTTGTGAGCAACATTAACCGTTCCACTTCATCAACAAAGGTATGGGAGTCAATCCGCCGTATATCTGGAAGGTGCTCCCGCCCACCAGTATCTGGACTACTGGATCAGGGGCGTGTAGTCACCGACGAACGAAGCCATAGCGCAGTTGATGGCAGAGTCATTCGCTGCTATCACTTCCACTGCCAGGCTGGAACCTCGGTTCCAGCAACGAAGAACTGCTGCAGAAAGACACAATCTTAGCTTCGAGTCGCCGGATTTCCAGGTGTACAACTCCCCTTTTACATTTTGGGAGTTGGAGTCCGCCCTAAACGGGACCAAGGACACAGCACCAGGACCCGACCTGATCCAGTACCAGATGCTGAGGCATCTCAGCAAAGGTGCTAAAGAGTACCTTCTAGGTATTTTTAACGATATATGGACCGAAGGACACTTCCCCGACTCGTGGAAGGAAGCAACGCTAATACCCATTTTAAAACCAGGGAAAGACAAAATGTTGCCAGGTAGTTATCGTAGCATCGCCTTAACAAGCTGCGTCGGGAAGACGCTAGAGCGGATGGTTAACCGCCGCCTTGTCTGGTGTCTCGAATCCCGAAAACTATTGAGTCGCTTTCAGTGTGGATTTAGGAAGTTCCGTTCCACCTTGGACAACCTGATCCTGCTGGAAGCGGCGATACAGGATGCCTTTATTCGCAACCAACATCTTGTTGGCGTGTTCTTCGATATCGATAAGGCCTACGATACTACCTGGCGGTATGGTATTTTAAAACAACTCCATGAATGGGGTTTTAGGGGAAATCTACCCCGTTTCATACAGTCATTTTTATGTCAGCGTTGCTTCCGGTACCGAGTCGGTAAGGAAGTGTCAGATGTTTTTATCCAGGAAAATGGTGTTCCTCAGGGTTCAATTTTAAGTGTTATTCTTTTCGCTATTGCGATAAACAGCATCTCAACTGTAATAAGGAGTCCGATACGGTTCTCCTTATATGTTGATGATTTTTTAATTTTTTGTGCATCATCTAGTCTGAGAAGCGCTGAGCGGCAGTTGCAGCTCGCGCTGAACAGGCTTGATGAGTGGTCAGTGCGAACTGGGTTTCGATTTTCTCCTGAGAAAACCCAGTGCGTACTTTTTAGTCGATCTCGTAGCCTTTTACCAGAACCTCGTCTTACCATGAGGAACACCGTTTTGTCTTTTATTAATAATATTCGTTTTCTGGGCCTCATATTTGATAGTAGGTTAACCTGGCTACCACATCTAAAAGATGTGAAAGCTAGAGCCCTAAAAGCCCTCAATATTTTAAAGTGCCTTTGTGGCAGGTCATGGGGTGCTGACCGCTCCTGCCTGCTACAATTCTATAGAGCCTTTGTGCGGTCGCGGCTTGAATACGGTTGTATAGTATACAGTTCGGCACGGGACAGTTATCTGCGCATTTTAGACAGTGTCCATCATGCAGGAATCCGGCTTGCAACCGGTGCGTACCGCACCAGTCCGATTATCAGCATCTGTGCTGTGTCAGGCGAGCCACCGCTTTCCACCCGCCGGCGCCTCCTCATGGTGCGACACTACTTGCATATTGCCACAACACCAGCTAGTCCCGTGTACGATGTAGTAATTCGCCCAAACTACGAACGACTGTATACCAACCGCTTAAGAGCAACCAAACCGTTTAGCTTACGCACAAAGGCTATTATGGAGGAGTATGGGTTTGAGATGCCCCCTTTTTATCACCAGGGTTGGAGTAAATCTCCTCCCTGGATTTTAAGGAGGCCCAAAACTGTTTTAGAATTGTCCAGGTACAACAAGCTGTTTACCAATGACAATGTTTTTATCAGTATGTTTACGGATGTTTTAAACGAGCATCACGATTTTACCCCGGTATACACGGATGGGTCTAAGCAGGCTAACGGAGTTGGCTGCTCTGTAGTGTTCCCTCGAGCGACTTATAATTACAAACTGAATAGCTATTGCAGCGTATACACTGCAGAGTGTTACGCCTTGTTAAAGTCGCTCCAGCATATGAAAGTAAGTCGCAGCATGAAGTACATCATATGCTGTGATTCCCTCAGCTGCATCCAGGCCATGGGAAACATGTACCCAGCAGATCGTCTTGTCCAGGACATACAGGACACCCTCCGATCCCTCCAATCTTCTGGAAAGGAGGTCGTATTCTGCTGGGTACCTGGTCATGTGGGAATCAGGGGGAACGAGGCAGCTGATGAAGCTGCCAAGTTAGCCTGCAACAAGGTCCTAATTGACTTTGATCCGGTCCCGAAGTCTGACCTTGCCTCGGCGGTGAAAAGATTTGTTTCCGACGTTTGGCAGAGGCAGTGGCTGGAGGTAGAGCATAATAAGCTCCGGCTGGTCAAACCGACCGTTCAGCCGTGGAGCAGCTCCTTCCAGCGGGCGAGGAGGGATGAGGTTCTCCTTACTCGCCTCCGCATAGGGCACTGTCCTCTGACACATAGTTTTCTCCTCCGCCGGGAGGACCCTCCGGTATGTGATGCTTGTGGCGTACCTCTGACGGTGCGCCACATTTTAGTTGATTGTGCTTTGTTTTTAGACTTAAGGGCAGATGTTGGCCTGGCGAACGATCTGGCCCTTATTTTAAACAATGAGACCAGCAGTGTGGCGAGTGTTTTAAAATTTTGCGTATTGGCCGGTCTAGTGCCTAAAATTTTAGGCAGATCGGCCTAGTTTTAAGATGGGTGGGTGGCCTCTTTACAGCTACTCATCCATGTGCATTGTTTTTAATTTTTATATTTTTTAATTCCTTTTCGCTGGCCACTATACAGCCTGCGAGAGATGTAGTGTTTTTAATTATTTTGGGACCCTGTATGGCCCCTTTACAGCCATTCAGGTGGTGCACTGTCTTGTGTTTTATATTTCTGAATTATTTTATTTGCTGTCTGCATGGTCGACCCCTTTACAGTCGACCATGCAGATAGTATTTTAGTACTTTGAGCCACAGTTTAGGCTGGTAATTGTTAGGGCGCTAATGACCCCGCCGTCGACGCGCCCTAAAACAACAACAACAACAACAACAACGACCCCTAAATATTTAAATTGCTCCTCAAATATTTTCACATTATGATGTTATTCCGTCAGCATATCTTCTCAAACAAGTCACATAATCTCCTATGCCATCATCTAACCAAACTATTATCAGAAATAGCCTATCAACATCAGAATGGTTAATGATAAGCAGAATTTGAAGCGTACAGTTTTTCTAACTGCAAAGACGACATGACGTCATAGTTCTTCTTCAGACTTACAGCTTTTGTAAAATAGTAGCTTGCTGTATATAAAACGTTTTTAATATTCGTTTATCATACGAGTTCATTAAGCAGTGGCATTTTGAAGGTATAAAAAGAAGATTGTTATAGAAGAAAGAAAATTGGTAATTTTAGTCCATAATGCTTTAATCAAATCAATAATATTGCTTCTTTTTTTATTGCTCAAACTGAAATGTTTCGGTTATGTAGCAAACACAAAACATTGAGGAAAAATGATAATTGCCTTCTAAAAAGATATTAAGATGCAATTTCCCATCAGTTTTCTATTATATATCTATAAGGTAGCATAACTATTGCTACATATCACGAGATGAAAAATCCCTAATGCGGAATGGTCTTTAAAGCACTCTTGACTTACAACCGTACACTGTTCGCGTCACACATGAGCCGCTGCAGACAATCTAGGAGGAAGTACGAGCTATTAGCAACACTAGATGTCCGGGCGATTGCTTCATGGCGAAAAGGATGCCGGAACTCAATCGTGGCAATCACGACAAATAATTACTCGTTAGCTGCTAGAAAAGCAGAAATTGACGCTTATACAGTCGTTTTAGACTGCAAATTTTATGGTTAGCATTGAAGATGAAGTTAATATTGAAAAATAAACAGGAATTATTCTGTAATTCATAAAGGTTAAACCCAAACTGAACTCACTGAAGAATGAAATTACGATTCTAGGTCAAAAAGATTCTTAATCAGTATTATTACCATCTCCACCTTCATATAAATTAATCAACCTTCTGCAAGTAATATCTGAAGAAAGACTTTCGTGGGAGAATCTTGTGAAAATTATTACATTTTAAGAACTCCAAAGGAAAGCAAAATTTTTGTCACGCAGAAAACGTGGGATGGCGGTTGCAGTGTGCTTGTGGAGATTGTAACCTCCGCTCCTCTCTACTGCTGCCTTATTACATGCTTGGACTTTTCATAATCTTCTTCTGTTACTTCCCGTTTATTCCTTGGTGTTTTTGTTACTATTATCAGACTTCTTCCACCCGAAAGACTGTCCCATCTAGAGCCATATATACCAAAGAAATCTTAACGGGGTAAACTGGGGAGAACTACAATAAAATTATAGGAATCAAGTTACACTTTTATTAAATCTTTAACTCATAGCACAATAGCAATGAAAACTTCACGAGTTTACTACTCTTTTCCTCAGAATATGATTTAATATCTGATTAGTTCGTTAACTTTCAAACATCATCTTTACAACAACACGAACGTATTAATGTATCACTGCACACATGTTACAGAGAGCTTAAACACGAGAGAGAGAGAGAGAGAGAGAGAGAATTACTTATCTTATTGGCAGCATGGCAAGTTGGTCGTCATGGCGCGGCTTCGCCACTGAATAACCGAGCTAACACATTCACATGAGATTGCACTGAGATGGGACTATACACACAGAGAGCGCTTACACGTCCGTTAGGCCTTTTATCACGCACGTTTAACGGGATTCTTAAAGCCAATCAGTGATAGGGTTTCACTTTAGTTCAGGTCTGGAGAGAGATACCATCCTCGACAAACAAACCCGACGGGGCTCATCATACCACCTCTGACTTATGGACCCCGCACCGAGAGTGGTGGTGTAACCGATAGCGTTCTGACCTCGCATTCGGGAGGACGGCGGTTCGAATCCCCGTCCGGGCATCCAGATTTGGGTTTTCCATGGTTTCCCAAATCACTCCAGGCAAATGCAGGGATGCTTCCTTAAAAAGGCCATGGCCGAATTCCTTCCCATTCCTTGCCCCCATCATTTCCCGTCTCTAAAGACCTCGCTGTTGAGAGACGTAAAGCAGTTAAAAAAAATGGACCCCGCCACACACAAACCAGAGAGGTAAACCTACCTCTTCCCTAACAAGGACCAGTGTTCATTTTACAAGGTTGGTTGGCCGCAATTGCGTCAAGGCGCCTACATGTCTGGCGATTGACGTCACAGCGAACGGTGCGCCGAAACCCATAATGGCTGTCAAAAAAGCTTCTCTTCAAAAAATGGCTTTGCTAGCACTTCACCTTATTCTATTACCTTACTCCTCTCTCTACATATACCAAAATATTGCGATTAATTAGTCTTAATACCAAAGTTTACAGTTCTCTAGTAAGTGGCTACCTTGGCGGTGTGCTGGAAGTCCTGGTGGCGCTCCTTCTGCCGCTGTATCTCGGCGACGGTGCAGCCGACCTGGTCGCGCATCGCTGCTCCCAGCTGGCGCAGCCACGCCACCGCCTGCGCAGCGTCCGCCTCGTAGCAGCGGACGAGCGCCGCCTGGCGCAGCGCCAGGCGGTGGCGCGACACGCGGTCGCGCAAGGTGGCCGCGCGCGTCGCCACCCTGTCCAGCAGCCGCTGCGCGCGCGAGATGTCTGCCGCGCGCTCCACGGGCAGGTGGCGCCCCAGGGCGTCCTTCACCGGCATCGCCAGCAGGTCGGACAGGCGCTCGCCTTCCCGCACGCATTCGCGCTCCAGGTCACCTGACGGGCATCACACATCGACAGGATAAGGAATGAAATTATTATACGCACAGTAAAAGAGGAAATTACAGAGAAGGCCAGACTAAGATAGTATGAGCATGTAAGGAGAATCCACGAAATAAAAATACATGGTAACCCACCTAGAGGAAGACCAAGGGAGGGATGGCTAAGAGGAGTGGAAGAGTGTGTATGGAAGAGATGAGAGGACTGGACCACGATGGTAGCAGAGAGGTGGTGGGAAGAAAGAAGAAAATGGAGAGGCTTGCGCATAAAGCAGACCCAGCCAGAATCTAGAAACAGTTGATGATGATGACTGTGTATGCATGTGAACGTTGGTTAGCCAAATACACTGGAATGTTAGTTGCGGGCACAGGTCTGAATCTGGTGTCAGGCATAGTTATATTAGCAATAACTTGTAATTATTAAGTATACAATCTGTCAAAAATACGTATGCATATGATGCAAGCCGAATATACGAATAAACACCAATCGTAGTAATTATAATGGGTAACGTCATTTCTTTTAAGGAAGAAAAAAGTGAACTACAATCGGGGCAAATGTAAGATCTTACGACAAGAACTATACAGAAGCGGATCGTTAAAGTGCTGTAACATTCGGTAGGACTTCTGAGCACCCACTATCTTGGAAATTACAAGAAAGGATTTAAAGTAAAAAATTCTGGCTAAATTATTTTGTGAATAAGAATACAGCCAAATATTCTTTTCTTGATACACTACTACTAAATTTAAGCAAATTTTTCAGTTACTAGGTACAAAAGTTTTGAAAAATATTTTAAATAAGTGATCGTATATCAAAAGAGTACGTACATTTTTGATGACTATGTATTGCTCGCTTTAACCCTATTTCCAATACGTGCAGGCAATCATCTATTAACTGCATAACAATATCATGTTCGTTGATTCTGGATTTGAATCTAACATCTCCTGCATACAAAGTTAAAATTATACTGCTTTTTAATAACACAGTTGTCCATATAAACTGTATCCCCGTCACTGTTCGCTGAATAATCACTGGAATTTCACATTAACAACAACAACAACAACAACAACAACAACAGTAGTGTGGTACTGCACTGTTGCCGCTGGAAGACGCGTAGCCAACATTTCAGCACATTTCCGGCCGATTTTTTTTAACGATATCGCGTTATTGAGGTATTGAAGGAAATAATGCATAATATTAAGATGTTTAGAAAGAAAATATACTCATTGAGTAAATACGTAGGATATGTGAATGGAGAATTTCCCGCCCTATAAATGCAACACGGTCTTCACGGGTTTGCAGTCGGATATTTTCATAAAACTATTACAACGTTTCGACAACGTACTCTGTTGTCTTCATCAGGTAAAGATTTCTTGCTATCAAGAATCTGCAAAACAATTTCGTAGTGATCTTGCAGATTCTCCATACCAAGATACGTTTACCTGATGAAGACAGCAGACGAAACGTTGTCATCGTTTTATGAAAATACCCGACTGCAAACCCGTGAAGACTCTATATTGCATCTACCTGTGATGTTACTGCCAGATACCACGGCAAAAATGAACGGAATAACTTCGGCGTATTTTAAAATTATCAGGAGCCATCAAATTTTCAATAAATGGGGCATATTACTAAACAATGAAAAGCATTTAGCCAAATCTGTAGAGGGACACTTGACACATAGGCTCAGGAAACTGAAATCGAACAATTAGTCTTTTAAATACATCGGTAATATAAGGGTTGGTGCACTCTGACGAAGCTCCCCAGTATCTGCTTAAGTTAGTGGTGGCAGCTATGTTCGCACCACCACACTCACCTATGATTTCGCTGTCCTCGTGCAGCCGTCGCAGGTTCTCCTCTGCCTGGTCGAGGCGGCGTTCCAGTTCAGCATCACTCCTCTCCAGTGATACCAACAACTCGTCGGATCGCTCCAGATACTGCGACACCAAGCAAGTCCTTTTGACGCACCATGTGCACACGACAAAATTAAGATGCTTAAGTTTTATTTTGATCGAAATCGGTAATAATTACAGATCAGGTAGTAGTATCCATTCTACTTTGATCAGCGTATTGCATAGAACGCTAATACTATCAAATGTTCTTTATTGAATACACAAATACAGTAAAGACTGGCAGTGTTGTAACTATGCCTGGCATGAAATTCTACACAAAACATGTAGAGTGAAAATTGTTAGCTGTAAGGCTATCTAATTGTTAGTTTCATTTGCAGCTGATAACGAATTAGATGCATTAAGTACTTACCCTATTGTAATCTTTCGCTTGATTATATTGTCTACTGATAAATAAATTCAGGACACAGACAACAATAGTTTATAGTATCTGCTGCAAGTAGAATACAAGACTTGACAGAAGATCACCTTTGTTGTGGAATGATTCAAGGAGATAACATGAATTTATAAGCCATTTATGGGAGGTTTAGATGAACTTTATATGGCACGAAAAGTGGGGATACATTTTATTGGTTATCACTGGTTTGATGATGATATAATTTTGTATAATTTTATTATGTATGATCAAAAGTAATCTCTAGTAGACTTGCGCATTATAGTTTGCGAAGAAGAGCGCTCAGTTTAGTTCGCTGCTCCCTCGCGAACTAGTTCGCTCTTTTAGTTCGTTAGTTCACGTCTCCAATTCAGAGAAACAGATCGTTCGCTCGCCTTGCTACCGCTACTGCACGCGCTATTTTGTTTGTTATGTCAGTTTTATTAGGACATAATCATTTTTTGTCGTTTCTAAATGGAATTTCATAAGACCTTCTTAACAAAAGTTGTTGCTTCATAATAGCCCTTACAAATGACATTAGCATGATCAGTTGCCGCCGATAAACCAAAGTGCTCATTGTCCTTTGCACAAATGGGTAAACTGAATAACTGTGCTGTTTTTACTATTTACTTTACATGCATTCGTAGAATATTAATTTTTTAAATGGATTTATTCATTAGTTCATGGAAGAAACGTTATTTTAAAAGGCGCTAATGACCCCGCCGTTGACGCGCCCTTAAACCACACCAACACAACACAACATTACTTATAAAATATTATAAATGCGTTTATTTTGATGAATTAAAATACCCGTTTATAAGTAATCGGCTTTTTTTATTTAAATATAGTTTTGGAAACCATGAACAAAATATAATTCTACTATTGGCTACAAGTTAAGTACTATATGACAGAAACAATATTACCTATGTTATTAAGAAAAGTAACAGTAATACTTCCAATGTGATACCTAACAACTAGACATATAAAAATGACAGTGACCCTTGAATGAGAAAGTGGTAACAACAACGAAAGTGCGTAAATTTCCAGTAAATTGGAAGTCATTGAGCTATTTTTTTTTGTTAGTGTAGGGGAGGATAATCCAACACGCATTCACAATATTTTTGTGACGAATGAAACTGATGAAGACACAAAAGTTAAAATCTTTTCGAATTTCGCAAGTATTTCTTTACATAACTTTCACAAATCTGTTAACCAACAGACTGAGATAAGTATTATATTATGTCAGCTTTAAAATAAGCGCTAGAAAAATGTAAAAGATACTGTTTTTTGGTTAAGAAAACAATAAAAAGCCTTTAGAAGCCAAATTCTCCACAGAAAGTGATAATATTAAAAATAATGCTCTAGTATTCGTTGATAAAAGTCTGGAGTATCTTAGTAAATAGTTAGATTTTAATTAAAGCAATTGGCTATAGAAAATCCAAAAATTAAATTTAAAACACGAGGTTTCATTTGATGGCTGTGAGACAATATTAGAGGTTCTAAATTTATGAGAAAAAATGAGTATCAAAGTGAATGAACTTTACTCTGAAATAACAATACTACACGAAATCTACGTAAAAGTAAGAGCAGTATTTCATAAGTAAAAATGAGCTTTTGATCGACATTAATTTAACAACTGAAAGCGATAAAGCATATTACAATTTTACTGTAGACAGAAAATTGTTAAAGATGCAAGAAGTGCAAAAAAATATAGCTTAAAAATAAAATGGTAAAAAAAAACATATCCTTTGTCCTTTTCCACTCTTTCGTAAAATAATATATTTTTGAAGTGTACTATATGTTATAGGTTATTCTAAAAAAAAACCCATTGTACCACTAACCGAAAAATTTTTGGTAATCCTAGCGGCGAATGGTGATAGTTCGCGAACGGTACAGCTCAGTTTAGTTCGCGAACGGTACAGCTCAGTTTATTTCGCGAACGGTAGCGCTCAATTTATTTCGCGAACGGTACCACTCAGTTTAGTTCGCGAGCGGTAGCGCTGTGTTTAGTTCGCGAACTAGGTCGCTCCGCTCTGGAATTCCAGAAAGACAGCTCGTTCGCTCACTTTGCTAGCGCTACTTCACGCGCTCTCTTCTTTGTTATAATAGTTGTGGTTACTGATAGTTGTCTTTTAAGTGTTAATGGGATCAAAGTGTGTTTTGTTTTCACATTCCATGTTAAATTTCTGTTTTTGACTTCTGCAATAATTATTAATGTTTAACAGTTACATTTTTTTATTTTATTTTTATATGTCTCTTCAGTGAAATGTGTCCACAGTGAACTGTGTTACCTTTTAGATAATAAACTAAAACAAAAGTTGGTCTTCGGGAAAGGATCGAACGAACTAACGAACTAAGGAGCGAGAGATCTAGGAGCTAGTTCGCGTAGTTTGCTCGTGGGAGCGCTCTTCCGAACTAGTATCTCTAGTGATACGGGTGAAAAAGTTTATTTACACAGTGGGTCCAAGGGTCAATTTGGTGACTCGAAGTCGGATTTATCGTTGGAACAGCTGAATAAATAAACTTTTTCAACCATATCACTAGACACTACTACCAAACAGACTGCAATTGTTACGTTATCATGAGATAACAATTTTTGCACGTTGTTATGATTTGAAAAATGCACTGTTATCTTGATACCAGGCTATAACTCAACCAAATGCTACAATCCTAGCAACAACTCTCGGTGAACAAACTAAATGGAAATGTACGTGTGCCGTTGTCAATAAACGACGAAAACCTTCAAAGTTTAATGTCGAAAACATTCTGGGTTCTGTTAAGTAAAGACCTTGTATTCGCGATTGACTCAACCCCACAGTATTCCCCGGTGAACTATATCTAGTAGCCTAAACCAAACTGCGCATTCAACCCAACAAAAACTATCACTGAACTAAGCCCAAAGATCCAGATTGCCACATAAAATTACAAGACCATCAGATTAAGGTCATTTACCAATGACATAATGGCTAGGAGTGAGTCCGAAATAGTGAATAGAGTAACCAAAAGGTCCAACTTTTCCATTACCGGAACTTACAATGGTACATGAAGGGTCCCTAAAGACCAAAGTCACCCTGAAAAAAATCATCTCTCCCACGTGTGCACTAACATCAAAGGACTTTAGTCACATCAAATCCTATGAAACAAAACTTCTTAGAACTGCCCTTTAGAAAACATACAGTTGAATGAACCTATGGAAGAAAGACTTAAATAGTTTGGGCATGTTAAAAGAATAGATAGCACGAGATTACCATAAGCTTTTTTTGGAAAAATTTAATGGGCAAGAGATCACCTAGAAGACCAAGAAGAAGATGAATGGACCAACTGAAGTAGGATATAGATAGAGCAGGTTGGAATTGCGAAGCTGTTGTGGATAATGAAACTTAGTGAGTAGACAGTGGAAGATGATTGTCTATAACCACCAAACTCGGAACGTTGGAAGGCTCACTACCCGGGAAACTGGAGATGGTCCCTAATAATGATGATTCTGAGTATCTCCACATCGAGTTAAAACTCATTAAATGATAAACTACTAAATCGCAGCATCGCATCTGTTGTATTTAATGCTCGTATGGAATGTAGTGAAACCACATTCTACAAATCAAAAAGTAAACATGGACTTCTAATTGTGGCTAGTTTCGCTCTTAGATAGTCGCACCTCGTCGGCGAGCCTGAAGAACCTCTGTGCCGTGATCAGAACGTTACGACGGCGCTCCAGCCTGGAGGCGAAGGAACGGCACGCGAAGTCCATGAAGCCGCGCTGAGAGCGCAGGTCATCGGGGCACTGCTCCAGCGAGTCGATCCGGTGCAGCAGCTCCGCGTACAGCCCGTACGTCTCCTGCAGACAAGACGGGCCCGTCTGACATTCATGCTGTATAACCAATAACAGTTGAATTTGGTGGTGTAGTTTGGGACCCACATGTTGGCTACCGAATACAGGAGTTGGAGGGTGTACATGGTAGAGCAGCTAAATTTGTTCGTGCAAATCATCGCAGGACCCAGTCAGTAACTGATATGTCAAAGGAGCTGGATTAGGAGCCAATGGAGAAAAGCAGGCGGGTGAAGAGAGTGCTGGGAACGTACAGGGCATATACTGGTGATGGGGCTTGGAGGGCTATTGGTCAAAGAATTAAGAATAGTGCTTGGAAGTGGGAAGATGACCATGGCCGTAAGCTGGCGCTCGATTTCATGCATAAGGAAATGGAAAAATTTTCTTTTGTTGGTAAGGGTGTCTGGTATTGGAACAAATTACCAAGTGAAGTGTTGAATAATTTACCAAAAACGCTTAAGAAATTTGAAAATAAAAATTTGTAAATTGGAAAAGTTAATAGAGGGAAGAATTTAACATTCCAATTATGAAAGGTATTTGAAAAGGAGGGTAATTGGATGACATGGGCAATTCCCATGGAGTTTTAGCTTCATTGCAATTAAAAATTAATAATAATAATAATAATAACAGCTACAGGGTGACCTGGACTGTATATGTAACTGGATAAGTCAGTTTGGGATGAACATACATGCAAAGAAAAGTCAGCTTAATATGTACACAGATAAAAAACTAAAGGCTGATTAGGGTGGGGAAAGAAATGATTATTGAAAACTTAAAGTATAAACATCTGGGCATAACATTTGATAATGAAGTCATTTGGGCAAGACACACTGGGCAGATAGTAGGAAAAGATTTCAAAATCCTCAATTTATTGGAGAAAGTGATAAGGAAGTTGTACCAGAGAATAGGAGAAATGGTTTACAAAACTTTTGTCAGACCATTGCTTGAATATGGTGGTGTCGTATGGGACCCACAGTTTGGGTATCAAATACTGGAGTTGGAGATGATGCAAGAAGGCCTGCTAGATTTGTTTTTGGAAATTAATGCATAACACTATCAGTAACAAAAATGATAAAAGAGCTAGAATGGGATTCATAGGATCTCAAGGGGAGTGTAATTAGGGAGCTGGGAGAATAGAAGGCATAGTATATTGGTGATAAGGCGTGGAAAGATGTTGGTGGAAGAATTAACATTGGTGCTTGGAAAAGAAAAGATGACCATAACCACAAGCTGGCACTCGATTTATGGCATACGGGTGTCGGAAAATTTTCTTTCGTAGGTAAGGGAGAGAGGGATTGCAATAAATTATCAAGGAATATGATGAATATTTTACCAAAAACGCTGAAAGAATTAAAATTTAAAATTCACAGAGGGCAAAATTAAGCAGGTCCAAGAAAGGGGGAAAATGTGTATGTAGGATAATTAACAACGGAACGTGCGTTCCATTCCAATTTTTTTTTTTTTATATGGTGTCAATTCTGTGCATGAAACGGCGCGTTAGCAAACTAAAAATCAATTGTGCATAGGCCAGGCTGAATGTACGAGTATAACACAATTATGTGAGATGATACTGTTGTGCAAAAGTCTCGCTTTTCTGTTTTCGTTTAAAGCAGAAGTAAAAATCGAAAAGTCTCGCTTAATGTGAACTGCAGTTGGAGAGATTTTAACGGCAAAAAAATGTTATTTCTTTGTAAAATATTCTGACAAATTGCGAACGTTAATGGCGAAAATGGTCTCTATGACATTCTTACTGGTTATGAAACCACGATTGCGTGTATCATACCTGAAAGCAAGCAGCGGTCTCTACATTAACAGCATACAGGTTGCCGCTGTGCAGGAATGGCTCTAGGGATTGACGGTAAGTGTTTCTTTGACGAATGATTACAAAAGTTGGTGTCCTAGTACGACAGAGGCATCAAAAAAACTTGGCGACAACGTAGAAATGTAGTGTATTAAATATAGTAACGCTTAGCAATAAAGATATTAAAAATGTAATTTCTATTCTTTAATATATATATGTATAATGTATATATATACATGTATCGTTAGCGTAAAAAAGGTATCATGTTCCTTTGAAATTTAAATTTTCTCTAATTTTAGATATTTCACATAGTTAATGATGGAATTCGAGAATCTTTGTTGAAGGGATGAACGTTTCATCTTCTCACTGTGATCTCTGAAGCTATTAGAAGATTCTATATTTACGTTAGATGTTCAGTTTTATGATTATCTTTCCGAGTCTGACTGTTCAAATTAAATCATTACTACCCAAGCTGTACATTTTTCCTCTCCGATCCTAATAATTATAACAATCAGCTAGTACATGATTATAAGTTACTTTATAATAGCATGTTGAAATCTTTTACCGAGACTCGTATAAACTAATTATTAAAATGTTTTCTTCTTAAAGAGCTACCTCTGAAATTATGTTTGTTCTTCTGGCTCATAACTGGTCCACCTCCTCTTACACCGTTATTTCATTATGATATATATTCTAGTGCCATCTTTTACAGGATTTTTAAATGTTATACTCATAATGCATCTCTAGAATTCATTATAAAAGTGATTTGCAGGTAGAATTATTAAAGGTGAATAAATGTGACCAATAAATGTTGGTTTGTCAATACTTTGCCCCTAAGAATGTATGAAGGTTTTGTAATATATGTTATCTATTTGTTCGTTGCAAGAAAAAAATATTAATAGGCTTCTTTTTTGTGGGTGACTGATAACACTCGAGCACGGCATTCTGATGATGGAAGCTCAAATCCCTTTCCAGCCAACTAGATTTGGATTTTCCATGGTTTCCAGAAATCACTACTAGCGAATGCCAAGATTGTTCCTTCAAAAGGCCGTAGCCGAATTAATTCCCGTTCTTCTTCCGTCTGTAAAGCCCAAAAAAGGGAGTTTTTTGGATAGATATGCTACCCTCCTTAGTTAAAACTGCAATGATTAAATATCTGAGACTTTTGTAAAATTTGGATTTAACAAAACTTTTTTAACATTTGATATATTTCAAGAATAAATTATAGGAACAAGATAGTGCTCTGACATTTTGATTTCTGTTGGTTGATACTCACTGCTTTCTTCAGAATGCAGAATTAAGAAGAGATTTTTTTGAACGAATGAATTAAACATTTACAGCTGATCTGTAACGAGGACATTAGAGCCATGGTAGGACTGTTGGCGAGGAATGGGGAGGAACTACCCGGGATGGTAATGAAAAACATATGAGCTGAACACGGTTGGTCCTCCTGAATGCAAGGCTCGAAAGTTGCTGCCTACCCACTAGGCTGCACGAGAGTAGTGAGATTTTGCACACAGCCAGCACTACTTGCCCTGCAGAGTAGCTCGAGCGCCTCGTGGTCCCTCCGGAGCCGGTCTACGTGCGCGCCGGCAACGCCGACGCCAGTGGCCTCGTGCGAGTTGAGCCTGGCCTCGGCGGGCCCCAGGATCCAGGTGGTGACGCGCGCCACCCCACGCTCCAGCTCTCCAGCCTCCAGCGACAGGGACGCCGACAGCAGGCGGTCGCGTCGCGCGCGCACCGCCTCCAGCTGCCGCGACAGTCGCTCGCGCGCGTCGGTCGTGTCCGCTGACTCACACTGCGACTGCTGCCACCGCTGCAGCAGGTCGGCTCCTACACAGGGCCATAGACAGTATGTATCAGCTTCACTGCTGACGTGAAGGGAAATATTACTTTCTATGTCTTATAAGAGTTACTAGCAGATTCCCCTGCGTTGCATGATATAATTGGCGTTGATTTACCCATACACTATTTTTATTCACGCAATAAGAAACGTGTAGCAAGTTTCATACAATTGGCGCCATCCTTTCCCGGAATTAAAGTAAACCTGGATTCACCCGCACCCTACCAAGAAAGGAGTGGGTTGAAGCTGATTTACCCATACACAATTTTTATTCATCCGAAAATATTCATGAGTAACAAGCTTCATTGATTTTGTACCGGCCATTTCAGGTACTAAACAAAACGGTGATTTAGAAATACAGTCTTAAGAATGTTGTTGTTTGGATTCTTTGATACGGAATGTGGAACGAGAGTGTTGAGAGCGCAGAATCGACAAACTATTTTGGTACAGGGACCAAACAGGCAGAAATACGTTAGCTAGCGAGAGAAGGAGTGGAGTGGACAGGCTGCGCTGGGGAATGGTCTCTGGTGTAAAATGTGACAAAGAAACACATGATTGGCAATAGGGTCATGTGATGACAAAACGAGTTATGTATGGCTGCAAGGGCTAGAAGCACAGTGTGTGCCGCCATGATACAGTTAGTCTAGACTCTATAGAGTCTGGAGTGATATATACAAGTAACGATGGTTATTTAACGTGTCGGTGGCTCGCTGCACGCTTATGTGTGTGTGTGTGTGTGTGTGTGTGTGTGTGTGTGTTTGAACCATGGGCCGCGTCCTGTCGTGTCATAAAGTGGCGATGACTGCCGAGTTCGTTCTGTAATCAGTTAATGACAATGTGCGCTGTTAAAAATGTTATTCCTCTAACTGCTAACCTGCGGTCTTAGAATTGTCGTATAATGCCTGACTTTGTCTTGTAATGGGGGACTGGTGCTGGCCTGGAATCGTGTGTTTCAAATAAATAGTTCAAAATTGACCTTCCGCATATTAACAAATTTTCTTTAGAAGCAACTAGCCAGGGACATGTAATTTCACTGTCAATCCTGATTATCTTCCCGAATCCCGGGTGGCGACTGTTCTTGATTAACGAATCTGTAAAATCCTCTCCAGAGCCAAATAATATTCCAGTTCCTATCCACCACGGTCCAGATTACCTATGTCAACTCTCACAAATTCCAGAACCATATTAAGGCACTGAAGAGTGATGTCTGAAAGGCTGAAGAGGAGTAGTGACAAGTATGTGGGCAGGCCACAAGTAGCAGTGCATATATCATACCTGTCCGCACACCTACAAACATTAAATCGTTACAAATGTCAGTTTTCAATTTAGTCCAGGTTACATTTCAACCTAATTACATCTGCTGATGTTGCTGCTCGAAAATCGAAACAGGAACCATACGCGCATTAATACAATTATCACATACATAAAAATGTATCTGGAATGTGTCTCTTTATTCTGGTGTCGCGCAGAAAATACAGATTTAGATTGGATTTTCAGAATTTGAAAGCTTGGGATCAAATTTTAAATTTAACGTATGTCTTAAGATGTTATGACACATTTATTTCACAAATAATTTAGCAGTACCTGAAAACTACTGAATCGATTTTGACCGAGTTTTAACAGTATCAAATATTAGATTTGTCTCATTATGCTGCCTCATCTACCACTGGAGATAAAAATTTCCTCATTATGGTACTTCGTCTGCTCTGGAGCTCAAAATTAAAATATATTCCATACCTGTAAAGTTGAAAATCAGGTATTCAAAACTGTATGTCAAGTATTCAGAAGTAAGCGAGATATATATAAAAAAATATTTTTTACTTTCGATTTTTGTCAGAGAGTTAAAAACTGTGGCGCCATTTTTTTGTGAACAGAACGCCAAAGACGATAGCCAGAGACATTTTAGTTGTGGTGACAGCGAATTTGATCAAAGAAGATCTTTTTTGTTTCTTCCTTATTAGTTTCTCGCATTCAATACGGCCATCTATGGCATTTAAAAACTGAATATCCCGAATTAAAGAAAAGAATATTTCAAGTTTTGTTTAGTGTGCAAAATAGTTATTATTGTAAACAGATTTTATTGCTTTCATTAAAGGTTATGGTCAGAGACATTGTAGTTGTGTGTTTAGTGCGGAGTATTGAACATCTAGTGGTTGTTTCTTGTGCTCAGGCGTCCATACTGGATCCTCTCGCTTCACTGAGCTGCTCATTCACCTGAGCGTGTTCAAAGGGATACTAGGCCTTCGACATTCCAATTTTCTATCGCCATCTTCCGGAGAAGATGGTGGCGACGGAGTACTAGTTCGCCGAAATACATGTTGAAACATCGTGTTCACTCTACTGGTTACACAGGGTGTTCTGCTACCGTTACAATGAAATATACCTCGTAAAATATACGAGATTGAGATATAAGGTTTTTTTTTTTTTTTTTTGCAATATGTTTTTCGTCTCTCAAAGGTCTCTCATGTAGTTTACGAGTTATGTTTCATTATAACGGGAGCAGAACTTTGTGGACGCCTGTACTGACACTCAAGACTTGTTTCCTATATTTTGTTTAGGTTTCATTCAGCTAGCCTGTGGCCCTCGCAGTTACCATACCCGCCTGCAGAGTGCGTCCGAGTCAGCTAGCATGACGTCACGCGCTTCCCTGAAGGGCGCGATGCCGCCCGCAGGACCGACATCCGCTTCCGACGCCGCTGCCGCCTCCAGGCGGCGGGACAGAGCGTCCAGCGAGCCAGACACTTCGTCCACCTCTGCGGCCAGCGTCTCGGCGCGCTGCAACACGAACAGAAGCAACACATGTGCGGTCGTAGCGTTAACAAGAGCAGTACGGAGTTGGACATTGTACAGATTGGCAGTGGCTATCATAGAATAGCAGCGTTCTAGAAATAGGAAGTTTGTGTTATAAGCTAGGTTATGTTTAAATGAGGCGACTGTCCACAGGAATAATACCGCTGTGTCTTTCACACACACACACAAAACAACAACAACAACAAAAACAACAACAACAACAACAACACCAACACCAACAACACAGGGTGATTCAGGAAGCATGGTAAATATTGAAGGAGGTTGTAATATGAACAAAATTGATTAAAAAAATTCATATAAAAAAATGTCCGATATCAATTCGTTTTGGAGATACAGGTGTTGGAATGTTATGCATAAAATAAACTTGAGAAAATGATCAAGAGCACACAAATAACTTATTGAATTACTTGATTCATGCAAAAACACACGCATATTTTGCAAAAGTTTAAATTAATTGTTCAAAAATCCCACCATCAACTTCAATACTTTTTGCACCTCTCTTCGCAACAGTACATGTAGCTTTTCTGAGTACCTCTTGGTGTGCTGTTATGAGGGTAGCATTGCTTACAATGCGAGCGAGTAATTCGTCTCTCGTGTTTACTTTTTCAAAGTACTCAACGTGTTTCAACAATCCGCGCACAGAAAAATATAATGGGGTAAGGTGCGACGACCTTGGTGGCCAATGAACGTCACCGGGGCAGCCGATCCATCGGTAAGGCAATGTTAGCTTTAGATAATTGGTTACGTGAAAATTTAATTTAAACTTGTGAAAAAATATGTCTTCAAGCGGCGCAGGAGAGGCCGAAAGAATGGGTCACTCGGTGGAGGGTAAAAATTAAACGCCTAAAAATCGCAGGCTACTGTTTTCCATTGGCGAGGGACACCAAGGCCCATAAACCTGAATCTATTCCGAGGAAGAATGCCTCAGAAGAAGGTAGTCAGATATCTAGTAGTAAAACTCGACGAAAGAGTGACGTGGAAGCAGCACATGGAGGATATCAAATCCAGAGTTGAAGGAAGACTAGACACACGGTACCCTGTCCTCAACACAAACTCTAAACTACCAGCACGCTGCGCGATACAAGTCAACCTAGCTCTGATCCGACAGGTGATAGAATACGCCTGTCCAACCTGGGGATATGCTGCAGAAACACATCTCATAAACTTCTTGTGGCGCAAAACAGAGCGCTCAAACGAGCCCTATACCTCCCCCGACAGCAGATCTCAACGTGCTAGACAACACGCTGCAGCGGCGGGAGAGGTTCAAGACTGCAGCAAAAAAATTCTATCTAAAAACAGCAACAGCAGACTCTGCGATAATCAGATAGGCCAGTACGAAGCAGAAAACCTTCGGTTTCAAAGGCTGAAATCACTTCTTGAAAGGTAATTAAAAAATAAACATGCAGCAAAGTAATATCCTGTCGAGCGAACAGAAAAAAAAAGTCAACCATAAGTAATGACAGTATAATCCACAAAGAAAAGTAGAGGCAGATGAGGGCAACAGGTACCCTGTTTGGCGTTTATAGAAATACCTCAGATGGTGGTAATTTAAACAGTTGTAAAATATGCGTGTTTTTTTTGCATGAATAAAGTACTTCTGTAAAGTATTTCTGTGCTCTTGATCATTTTCTGAAATTTATTTCATTATAAAATTCTAGCATCTGTATCTGCAAAGCAAATGGAAACGGACACATGTTTATATGAACTTTTTACTCAATATTGTTCATACCACCACCTCCTTCAATATTTACCATTCCTCCTGAATCACCCTGCATTGGAAGAATGGGACCTCTCCCCAGGACTCCACCATACTTGCCAACGATGGTCATCCGAAGTAGCGCAGAACAACCATGCATGCGACGCCATTCATCAGCGGTTCATGCTGCACTACCTCGGCGAGTTTCGCGGCGACCTGGGGAGAGGTCCCATTCTTCCAGTATTCTGAAGAGGCACAGCAGTGTTTCTCCTGGAGTCATGGTGTGGAAGCTAGGTTATGGTTGGTAATGAGTGAGGGAACTCTGACGACACAACGACGTGTCACGGATATTCTGCGTCCTCTTGTGTTACCTGTTACGTGACAGTATCGTGGTGCGATTTTTCAACAGGATAATGCTCGTCCACACACGGCACGTGTGTCTATAAACTATCAGCGTGATGTTGAAGTGCTCTTGTGGCCAGCAAGATCCCCAGATCTGTCCCCATAGAACATCTTTGTGACCAGCTCGTAGAGTCCAGTGTCAGTATTCACGATATCAAAGACCACTTACAACAGTTACGGAGCCAAAGTGCCTTTATACTGGCACCTTGAGATATGACCAATAGAGGTTTCATCACTACATACCTTGCGAGCTTTCACTGTTCGCAGACTGATAATTACATTTACCTCCCTCCTTTATCTTTGCCTCGTCTTTGCAGGATATTTTTGTTTTGTTTGGAAAATCAGTGTGTGTACATGCATATTTTATACGGGAAGATAGAGGAATCTTCGTTGAATAAATATGATAGGACGGGCGGCGTAGAAACACAGAAACTTTCTGTAATTTTCGAACTTAAATCCTTCTTCAGTAATAGAATATGTAGTGTGCAGATACAGACTTAGATAACAGCTAACAACTCATGATTTAGTCAAGTCAACTGTGTGAAAGAGAGCGGAAGGATGGCGAATTCACACTAAGAATATCATTATGAGAGAAAGTAAAGGAAGTGACACTAAGCTTAGAGGATAGATGGAAGGAAACGGGTTGAACATTAAATACTCATGAACTTTAAGCCTCTAGATAGAACAGATGCAAAAAGATCAACAAAAATGACTCGGAACTGGTAAGAAGACCTTATTCGTGAACAATCTTTTGTATTTTATAGGTTTTAACGGCAAATTTTGTTTCAACCTGCGCTCTACAACTTGCCTTCTGAGATGGCGTTGATAAGAGGGTAACGCGCTGGTAAGTGAAAGCTCGTAGCTGACCGGATTCCAGTCAGCATTGTGGCGGCTGCCCGTAGTTTATCATCAGGCAGACTGGGCGACATTTAGCCCCGACCTCCTATTGCGTTTACCATGTTACATGTACGGTCGCTAAGCAGCCTCCGGCCTCCCCACTCGAATAAAACCTTGGACTAATCCTCGTCTTATGGCGACCATTTCTCATCCACGAAAGTTTCTTGTTGTAATATTCATCTCCTACTTACGGGTTAGTGCTTCAGATGCGCAACGGATTCTACTGCGTATAAATTTCATCGGTATAAAAAGCAATATTGGTAGTTACTAAAACAAGTCGGTTTTTTGGTGGAAACAAACTTCCTTCTATGCAATAAAATTTCACCGAATCTAAATATTTAGGCGGGAGAAGTGTATGTTCATGATAGCGGAAGACGTTTGTCATTGTAATTTCTCTCCAGCTTGTCCCACCGAATCTAAATCTTTATGCTGGAGAAGTGCACGATGTTTATAATTGTAGTTCCTCTCAAGTTGGTTCCAGCGTGAAACAATATATTCTTCAAAAGTAAGGGCATATAACAGTAAAAATTCTACATTTCAGGATAAATTAGCAGATAGAGCTTTTATTCCAAGTTTTATTTCTAAATACGCAATTCGGAGTTGTAATGACGAGAATGCGATGGCGCCAAGTTGAACTATTACAAGTTTTTTTGAGTGTCGTGGTCTCAAATGCCATGTTTGCGAATCCCGCTACTTAAGTGGCTAAGTTGCTCTATAGCTACACGTCAGGGTGTTTTGGTTTTGGGTTCACTTTATTGTTTCGCTTTTGGGGAAAAAAGGGCTGTGGCCGTTAGAAACGCCCTTATTATTTAAAACTCCCATCAGGTTTCGTATATTCTGGTGGCTGTCATATGGGTTAAAAACTTTAATTTGTAGAGCTGTTCGTCTACCTTGAATCTAGATAAAAAATTCGCTGTTTCAAACTAAATTAGCCGCTTGTTATATATCTAAAACTTTTTTAAAAAATGTGTTAAAGCACTCTGTTATAAAATGTTAGTTTCTTTCACATGTTGATTGATTTTAAACCTGTTAAAAACAAATGAAAACTGGGGGTTGAAATATGGGAAAATGTACTGTACCTATGCCTGATACTCCTTTTTATTTGCTCTTTTTCCACCACCTTTCTAGAAGATTAACGCTAATGATCAAAGGAACTCGTCTCGTCTAAGAAATCTAAAAAAACAGGAAAACATTAGGTGGAAATCAAAGATGGCGTTAACTGAAACTAAAACAAGCTGCTGCAGGAATCCACTGTAATTTAACAGTGATGAATGATCATTAGTTTTGATCTGGAAGGATTGGTAGGACACATCATTTCTGAACGTTTCTTATTAAAACTCCCTTAAGCTGAATTCCCACGTCGCGTTGCGTGGCAGTCCGCGCCTTTCATCTCTACCGCCTGGCGACGGTCGAGTCGCGCCGTCCGTGCTAGCATATGCGGCAAAGATGAAAGGCGTCCACAACCACGCGCTGAGGGACACGCCGTGGGAACGCACCTTTAATACACACTTCGTTACTGGAGTAAGTTCCATGATACTGGCTAAGACATTGTTTACTGACCGATGTATTTTTGTTTCTTGTCTTCGTGATCTTCTTCTAACTCTTCTCTTTGAAGTTAATAAATACTTATTCAGCATTAAAATACCGTACTTATATTCATTCGGGAAAAGCGACAATTCAGTGACGAACAGCTTGAGAAGCATTTCTACATATTAAAGCTCTGAATTCTGGTATATAACGACTTTCATCTCAATCATACCAATTACTTTAGCAATCTGGTGGTTAAAAATTAAACAACTCTAACTCTCAGATCGTGAAGAATCGAATAGTGAAAGTAACTTCCAACGCCGGTGCTCAATGCCTAAACTGTTACAGTGGCTTAGCGACGCTGTCCACAGTGTTGTTTGCTCTAACACTAACTGTTTACTAACCTCTAAAACTTAGTTTTATGTACCGTTTAGTCGTGAATTTACTTCATTGCCAAAATTTTGATCCGTACAGATTTAGAGAGTATAAAAATGGTAGCAGGAATATTATTTTTTATTAGGCAAAGTAAGAAATTACTGCTTCTACTGTTCCATCATCTTCATCATTTGACCTTTCATGTTCTGTGGGTCCACTTCTGACGGTCTTTCCAGCCAGCCTGTTTCGCCGCTATGTTTTTCTGCCTTGGTCCATCCATTTGGTCCGTTGCCTTCCAATAGGTTTCCTTTCATGCCTATTGTTCAGGAGCGCTAACCTCAGCTTTCTCCTTTCTTCTATTCTTACGGCATGCCTCAGCCTCTGCAATATTTTATTTGTTAACGACTCTTCTAATGCGTCAACCGTTAATCTTTCCCTGATGTTTTCGTTACTGATTCTATCCTGTCTTGTGATATTTTCAATGCCTCTCAGAAACCTCATCTCTCCTATCCGTAGTCTCTTAGATCTCTCTTCGTCCATGGCCAGTTTTCAGAGTCATAGGTCAATATTGGTTGTTGGTGAACAAGATCGTTTCAACATCAGCCAAATAAATCACGAAATGATGTGGCCTCTTAGAGTTATGAGTTCATGTATAACTTCACGTATATATTCTAGGCACAATGGTCTTGGATGTTTCTCTGGCAGCTTATTCCAGCAATCCTGCGTATGTCTTTGTCTCTTCGGTCTGGTCACCTTCCTCTTGGTCTCTGATGATCTCAAGGGTTCCACTCTAAAGGCCCGTGCATTTGCAGGCCGCGCCGCTCTAGCTATCAACAGCGGGCCGTGGGAAGGGACCCGCCTCTACTAGCAGGGACGGCGCGCCTCTATCCGTCACCCAGTCGGTAAACATCAAACGCCCGGGTAGCTGAAACGACGCCAGGCAACGTGGTGGGGAAGTGGCTGCGAGAGGCGAGGGCTAGCCTGTGGCACGTACTGATCCTTACAATTCGGCTGCATGGCACGGCCTACAAAACAACGGGCAGTGGTAAGCCACTATAGCTTTGTTTTTGTCCATCTTTCAATTTTCCTCCGAGCAATATGCCTGGCCCACTGCTATTTCAAGGTGGATGTCTTTTTGAAGATTGACCTTAGCAACTTACTTGATGTGGATTGCTTTCTTTTCGCCTTTTCCAGTGTAAAGTAGTTTTAATGTATCCATAGCTTTTTAAGTCTTTCAAAGTTTTCTTCTTACAAATTCATTGAATGTTCTAGTGTCACAGCCATAAGTTAGTATGGGGATAATTCACTGATAGTAAAATGTTATCTTTAGATTTGTGGCCATATCCGATTTGAGAACTGCAGAATACTTCCAAAAAGCTTGCCATCCCTAAGACGGAAAATTTCTGGTATAACCTCTCTTCTCATATTTACAATTTCGCCAAGATCAATGTGCTCACTGACATTTCCTGAAACTAAATCATTTATCTGTACGTTTAACTCTTGTTTTAGAAAGATTAATGTTGTTGACCGGTATGTATAATTCATCTCGACAGAAGTTCTACATTCCCTGTATGTAGTTGCTTTACTTCGTTCTGTTCCCAGTAGCATTGTCAGCTATCAGTGAAAGCCGTCGTGACTTGCGGTCAGTCGGTCCCTGGAGGGGCCTTGTTGCATGGACATGATTTCCTTGACCTGCAGGACAATGCTAGCAGCTGATACGTGTCGGATTGTGGCTGGACGTGTTCCATATTGCGGCCGTAACACCAATTAAGAGCAGTTACAGCAGCAGGCAAAAACCTTCTGCTGTGTTTTACAGTCTCGACAACTGCAGCATTCTACAGGTTGCTTGGGCACTTTGCAGCAACCTGATAAAAGTCAAGGAACTCAACGCAATTTGACATTTAAGTTAATGAACGCTTCTCAACACCTTCACTCCTAATCAGGAATCTCAGTGAAACACCTGCAGAAAGGATAGATCAGAAGAAGGCTGAAATGAAACTGGAGGATTCGCATAGGGTAAATAAAGTTTATGGCTGTATCACATTAGCTGCGTAAGAAACCTGTATAATACAGCTTAAAGCATTTTTACTTGCAGCTGACTGCGGTAAAGTGCAAGCGTAATGAACGTACTATTAGTTTTGGTTTAAATGCGATGATGGAAGAATGTCATGTTCGTAATCACTAGGGTTCCGATCTATATGCCAAAAAAATAGAGAAATATGACCTTAAAATTCGTAAATATGACCTAAAAATGACAAAATACGACCAAACATTTAAATTTACTACACATCAAAACATTTATTTTATTTAGTAGCGTAGCTTTCATGAAGATAGCATAATTTGCTTGCGGCCACTCGCTGCACCATTGGGAAATTAAATTGTAAATCGTTTGGTTGAAGTAATTTTAATTTCAGATAATTTACAGAACATAATTCTTTCATCTATACTAAAATACTCCTCTCTAAATTCCCTTCGTACTTTCAAAAAAAAAAAAAAAATATTTTCGGCATGGCGGTAGGTCTACTTAATGAACCACTGCGGATTTAACGATGACTGAGGATATTTTTCATTGAGACATTGATATGCGGATCGACACAGGCATGCTGCTGCTGCATTGTCCAGATTAAAAGGCGGGCGGAACATTACGTTTAGGGAGTGACAATAATGTATAACTTTAATTCTTGATTGGTCAATTCTGAACACAGTGAATATTAGTTTTTCCCCCACCTGTATAGCAGAAGTACAGTTCTGTGAATAATTATCTTAATTTCTTCTCATCTGTATCTAGTGAATTCCGGGTACTATTAAAAAACTGCCAGATTTTTCCTCAAAATGTGACCATAAATATTATCGAAATATGACCAAAACTAAGAAAAATGGTCTGTATATGCATTTATATGCTATATAAAATACATTTAAATACAGTCAGGAACGTTGAATCAGTGTTTAATTCAGCATTTCAGCTCAAAAAGAAGGCAGGAAAAAAAATATGACTTGTCTTAAAGATCCGAACCCTAGTGATCACTTTTCTGCTACGAAGTTGTACTATTTTTTCTAATCTTGAAGTTAATATTGATTATCTCCAGCGATATATATATATATATAAATTCATTAATAGAGGAACGTGGAAACTTTTGCAGTTAGATGCGAACAATATTAATATCTTTCTTACGCTCTTTGCAATTATTAATTTGGCTGAAGTGCAGCCGCCATTTCCCCTAGACTTCAGCAACTACTATTGAGCTGTCTATTCCTTCGCAGTTATTTCCCAAAACATTTTCCCCTACACTGAGATGGTTCACCTAGCCTTTGCACTGTTTCTAGTTCTTGGGTTAATGCGGACGGAAGATAGTTAAACTCATGAGTTTTTAACACCTATGAGAGATTCAAGTTGCCTCTGTCGTGGTTGACCTACGGTTCAACATGGAATCCGAATCATGGAGGGTCCTGACGTGTCTCATACGAACAAAGCAAATCCCGTAAAATTTCCTGTGTCCAGTTGAACTTCAATCTAGAACCCTGAATTTTTCAAACCAGGCGTCTCAACCACTGTGTTACCTGATGGTTCTGTGATGAAGGATGGGAGAGGGTCATAGTACTAGTACTTAACGTGTAGTTCTAATCCAAAGAAAACGTGGCTAACGTCAACTTTTTCGTTCCCCTTCGACGGGCCAATTACCATCATCAATGAAGCAGGTCTCAGTCGATGCACAATACGCAGATTTGGATCAACGAAGGCGTTACCGAATTTCCTACACTCCTGGTCAATTTCTTCTACCAGTTCTACTCGAAACAGCTAAATTCGAGCATAGTACAAGGCGGTCTCTAACACCACGATCAAGAATTGATTTTTTATACAGGTTTCTTACGCAGAGAATGTGATACAGCCAGAAACTTCATTCTCCCTTTGCGAATCCTACCATTTCATCCCATCTTGTACTTACAACAATTCATATCTCCATTCCTCGAGGCCAGGAATAGTAAAAGAAATAGAGCTAAAGCATTCCACTCTGTTCTACAGCAGTCGGCTCCGGTAGTGTAGTGGCCAGCACGTTGACTTCACGTACTGAGCAACACTGGTTCGAATCCACCCACGGGCCTGAGACGTTTTAATTGTTTTGTCCGTCTTGTGTTGGACTTGTCCCAGAAATACATAATCAAAGTTTGGTCTGGTATTTAGCACAATCTAAAAGCCCTACTTGAAGTGGCCTAAATGGTCGCAAAGTTATATTATATGTGGATGTAGCTATGAACAGCTTGGTGCCCCAGTGGCTAAGGCGTCTGACTGGAGATCGAAATATCCCAGGTTTCAATCCCTATCTCTGCGAGCATTTTCATAGGCCCTTAACCCAATCTTCACCTTACTTTTATCCATAATTCACTGTATTGACGTGACTGTATTGATTAGACGAAAGGTAGAATGAAAAATAGCCTTCAGTCACTAAAATGCAAATTTTATCGTATTACACAATGCATTTCAGACCCTATGGATCCATCTTAAGGTGTCTATGGTATTTACATTGGTTTTAAAATTTTCTTCGAAATTTACTTGAAATCATTTTTCAGCACAGGAACAAACTTTACTAGGCACGAATCTCGCTTAAGAAAAATTTAAAACCAATGTAAATACCATAGACACCTGAAGATGGATCCACAAGGTCCGAAATACATTGTGTAATACAATAAACTTTGTATTCTAGTGACTGAAGGCTGTTTTTAATTCTATCTTTTGTCCAATCTTCACCGCTGGCACAGGTTGTCGTGCAATGTGAAATACACACAAAAATTTTCCGTGGTTCGGATTTCGCGTAAAACTGCAGTTTCCCATTGCCAATAACACTGGTGAGCAAAACAAAAACATTTGATGATTTGTATGTAAAATGACCTCCTGAGTCCGAATACGACCCCCGTTTTTCCCCAATACCCACAGTTTTCGGGGGAGGCGCCCCACCTATTTTTATCAATTTTCGATAATTTGGAGGAATGAAAAGGATTATTTTATTTTTTACATTTCTTCTGAGTGACTAGAGAGGTGAAAAGTGCTAAAACATTAACGTTTGTAGTAAGGAGTTAAATTTGGAGGGGGCGGGGGCTTGACCCCTTAAATTGAAAAAAAATTGATCGATTGTTTCTGGTTTTCTCGTAAATTTTTTAACTTATTTTCTAGATATTCCAACTTTGAGCCTCCTCATCCTCCACCAAACACACCCAAAAAGAATATTGCAACAATGAATAAAAATACATAGCAAGTGTTCAGAAGATTTACTGTAACACGCTACCACGCTCAAAACCTCGCGCTTACAGGTTTCCAGAGGAATGCACCATGCTTTTTTTTTTTCTCTTCCTGTTTTTTTGTATTAACTCTATGATTACAGCTGACTTGATTACAATTACAACCAAATTGGTTGTAATCATAGATCAATTCATCTTTGCTACGACTTATCATTTGAATGGTCCAGGCTGTGGCTCAAAGTTTTTGTAAACCGTTTCTGGCTTCGCTCTAGATTGTAGGTTCTGGGGGCAACTGGGATTGTCAAAGATTCAATGTGAGGAACTGGTCTTAGAGCTGAAGTGGTATTATTTTATGCTTACTTTATCTAGAGAACCCAACAGTGGAACTAATACAAAAATAACAGTCTGTGAGATCACAGCGAGGTTCATATCAAACCATGGGCACAGCATATGGTATCCATTCACAGGCACCTTTGAGCCATTTGGTCAAGTTACTGTAGTAGTGCAGCAAGCGGTTTTAGCCCAAAACCTTGGCCTGACAGTCAAGGTAAAATTCATAAGCAGTTTTAAGAAGCGGAGAAAATCTTTTAAAGTCAATTCCCCGCAAAAATAGCAGAAGCTACCAGGATAACTTTTACAATAGTGTGGCATAATTAAGCAGAAAACAAATAACTTGAAATTAATCAATACTCACTGTCACGTACTGTAATTCTCTTGGGAAAAGCAGAATAAAAAAATGTATACTGTTTTTTACAAGAACCGGAAGAAAAACCGCATGAAAATTCCTACGCAAACCTGTAGGCGCGAGGTATTGAGACAGGCATGCAATATATTTGTATTTATTGTTGTTATATATTTTTGAGAGTGTTAGGGGGAGGATAAGGGAGCTAGAAGCTTGGAATGTGTAGAAAATAAGTGAAATAAACCGGAAACAATCTCTCTCTCTCTTTTTTTTTTTTAAATACAATTTAAGGGGGCAAATTTCCCCAAATTTACCTCTTTCCCACAAAATGTCATAACTTTTCACCTCTCTAGCCCCTCAGAAGAAATTAAAAGGGTGAAATAATCCTTTTTATCCCTAAAAATTATTGAAAAATATTAAAAATGGGTGCGGGGAAAACGGATGACATATTCGGATTCAGGTGGTAATTTTACATCAGCAGGAATGGTGTCAGGACCAATTTTCATGCAGACCAGTGTACCTTTTTCGGGAGGATCGCCAACCTTCGCGTTGAATACCAAGCTCAACTTTTCTTTATTTATCTGTCTTCAAGTTGCCCTTAGTAAAGCCGCTACTTAACAAGCTCCACTAGGTTTAGGTAAATATAGAAATGACAGATGTTTTTCTAGTCGTGACCTACTTGCTCCACAAGACGAGCTGGTGCTCAGCTGCAAGCAATTAGGAGTTAAGAGTAATGTTTGCGGCAGGTAATAACTCAAACGGTTTTCCCTGTTGTGCGGTAGATATAATCCGCTCTGGCAGCTGTAGTTAGCTCTATGACCTTTTAGACCTGAAACATTACAGCAGCCGTAAACAGTAATTTCTATGCATATATGGCTGAACACTTCAGAGGCTAACGGGTAATGGTATGTTCTTTGAGAACGGTACTTTCAATGCAAGGAAGGGTGCACGGCATTATGCAGCGTTCAGAACCCGGAGCACGGAGTTAGTTAACTGCTCTACTTGGAGCCGATCTTCTCGTAGGTAGAGCAGCAGGTACAATTTCATGCATTTCATTTTTTTTAGATACAGAATAAAATGATTGTGGTTACAAGCAACTGAAATTCGTTGTAAGAGTAAATAGAATTATAGATTGTTCATAGAGGATGAGCGTTAATATGTGAAGTGCGAGTTAGATAGATTTGCGACGAAACTGCATCTTCCCTAAGTCGTTGGTTAAACATGGACGACTTAACTCAGTAATCGAATCATTCGGATTACACTGAACTGAGATATTGATTGGAAAAATGAAAGATATCACGTTAAACTGAAATCAGCATTCATTATTGGTTCAGGTACCATGAGGTACTTGCCGTGGCGTTATACTATTATTATTACTACGCGATTCACTAAAATTGGATGGTGGAGTGTGCATTGCAACTATCCTAATGTGTTACCGTTTGCACAGGAAGGGATATATGCGACATGGCAGTAGGCACCCATGGGCTATTTTGAGAAACCATCCCAGCATTCGCCTGGAGCGATCTGGGAAAACCATACAAAACTCAGATCAGGATGGCCGGAGCGGTTTATCGAGACCTACTCCTATGGGATTCTAAGTTTTCTCGCTCAATAAATCCTTTCTATTCCACTCTCTAATCGCTCGTGGATAAAATGAGTATAGAAATGAATCGGTTCTGGCCCTGATTTCTCTTATCTTATTTTTTCGGCCGTTCATTGATATGAATGTTGCTGGTAGTAATACGTGTTTGCTGTCATCCTGAAATAGATCAGTCGTGAATTTTCCTTTAGCTTTTGCTGAGAAGAACGTTTCGATATCCCAGATCTTCCCTATCTAACTCCTTCAACATCACACTTATGCTTTCCCTCCAGCTTTATACTTGTCATGAATCTGGCGGCTATTCTTTGGACCTTTTCCAACGCCTCCATTAACACCTTTTGATGGGGGTCCCATACGGAACAACAATATTCTAAGTGAGGACGCACCGATCGATTTTCATAGTTTGTTCGCTCTCGACTGGCGGTTCAAGGTGATGTTCCCCTTACCCCGCTCCTCACCACACCTCTCCCTCTTGTTGCCTAGGCAAGAAGCATATTTGCCATCGGCCACTTTCCTTCGTATGGGAGCGTGCATAAACCACTTAGCTCCATTTTGGCCTCGTGTGAACCCCCCTCCCCCCCACGTAGCCCTACGTGGCTTTTGCCTCTACCCCCACCCTCCCACGTAGCACTTAGCTTTTTACCCTTTTGATTCCAGAAGACATTTTGTACTGTTTTTCTCTTGTCAGACGATTGTAAATTACATATGGAGATAATTAACTGAGGGAAATAAATATTCACATGCTGTTGTGTGTTCTGTTCCTCATTTTAATTGTGAAAAATGTTATGAAAGGAAAGCTACGTGGCCTGGCTCGGAACCCCCCTCCCCTCACGCAGCCCAGCGTAGCCTTCCAGCCAACCCCTCCTTCCCTGGACCGAGCCACGTAGTTTGTGTACGGTCCCTATGTAGAAGTAAAGGCAGCGAAGTGGGGATAGAGTATAGTGACATCGAGTCACCCACCTCTGTTAACTGATTAGGTTAGCAAAACTGAGGAGGTGGTGATGTATGTTTCCTAATCATCAGATTATGTATCAAAGTGCTTGGTTAAATGCCAACCTCTTCGTAGTGCGTATGCAGTGAGGGTATATTACACTGTTGATGGTAGTTCCTCCATCGGTTCCCTTTGTGTCTATTTGACGAATAGGCATGGACGCAACGGCATCACGGCTACCCTCTCCCTAACCTCGTTTTTATCAACATAACACAACACAGACAACGGCCGGCCTCGGTAGCGTAGGGGCTAGAGTGCTAGCTCCGCGTGCCGAAGGCCGCCGGTTCGAATCCGGCCGCGGGCATGGATGTTAAGTGTTGTGTGTCTGTGTGAATGTCCTGTCCGTCCTGTGGCGTCCATACACTGAAAGCAATTAAATTACCTTGAGCTGGCTGTATGGCCTCCGTTGCCAAATGCCATTAAAAAAAAAAAAAAAAAAAAAAAAAAAAACACAGACGACGCATACACTAAACAACAGTCACCTATATACAAATAAACCAAACCCAACAAATTTTGGTGGAAGGAACAAACCAAATTACGGGTTAATGACCATTGTAGGTGTGACCTGGAAACAGATGAGTTTGGATTGTAGGGAATTTGAGTATTAGAAAAGAATTATGCAATTGCAAGGTAGGGATTTTATTATAATCGTAGACTTTCGCGGCCAGAGTCAGTTGATTCTTCGCGTCATGATTCGTGTAGCCGACATTTCGACCATCCTTCGTTGGTCTTCTTCCCGGGCAGGACTGCGTCTTCAATCAGTGTGTGGTTTTGTTATATAGCTGAGGCCCGTGACCCGTCTAGAGAGTTCGGTTTACCCGGCCAATTAGAAGGTCCGAACCGTCACGTCTTTCGTTGGCCTGGTGGGAGATGACACGGGAGCTGCTCTGTCCGCACTAGCGAGAGCCTCGCGTCGTATAGTTTAAGCCCGTTGTTTTCGTTTATGTCTGGGCGTTTGGCAATTTCCAACGCCTCCTTGACCAGCACCACACACTGACTGTAGACGCAGTTCTGCCCTGGAAGAAGATCACAGAAGGATGGTCGAAACGTCGGCTACACAAATTATGACGCGGCGTCACCCGGACAGCCAAGAATCAATACGGATTATATTATATGCATCTTGAGGAACTAAAGGCTCATTGTCATTGTTTACTTTAAGGACTGGGTCTTTAGCTCGTTCGCCTCTATCCATCTTTCTAGGTCTACCGATGCTTCTCTGCCCTTCTTTATCGAGCACTTAAGAATATTCGATCCAATTAAGGTGTTGTATCCGTTTTTATCTGTGTCGGCTATATTGTGATTTATAGCATAGATGATTGGCTCTTGAGGAATGTACTCATTCTTTATTGTACCTCCTCAAAGCACGTCAAAAATAGCGGATTGAACGGAGTGTTCTGGCAGGTCAGTTGCTTAACTAAAAATAATTGTTGTAATATGAAGCTCAATGTAATTCGCCATGCTTTTGCTGTATCAAACCGTTTCAGCTGTTATCCTGGTCCAGGTTACATTTCAATCTAAACACAAACTAGAAAACAAATGCTTTAATCACACGCGACTTAATACATGCACTGTATCGCATGTTAGTAGCAATAATGCATAGCGATATAATAAACATAATCCAAAAGCTTCATCGGGTTTTATACCTTTCTTTTATGTTATCCGTGATTCAAATCGATATTATAACCTGACACAGTTACATGTTGCTGTAATAATGTCCTCAGTAATATTGATCAGTGAAAGCAGAGGAAATTAAAAATAAATCTTAAAAACTTACATTATGCCAAGTAATATTAGTTTTAATTATACTCTAAGTTAAACAGATCGCGATCTGTGTGGAACTATTTTCGTTCAAACGAAGTAATAATGTGACACAGGACACTCATCAAAACAATTTCAATTATTTAAAAAAAACTAAATTACTCATGCCCTGTGCTGTAACGTCAATGTCAGTTGTAATTTTGATCTAGGCTAAATAACAATCTAAACAAAAGTGCCACTAACTTTGTAAATTGAAAAAATAAAGCTTTTCTCTTACATATCAGTGGGCAAAGAATTTTACGAATACTTCATTATATTGAACGAATATTACATAAATATAAGCATCTAATAATCAAAATGACCATTTAAACGAAATGTATACTTTTCATTCAGAGATCTGACAGTTTATTTCTTTGCTGGTGTTGAACTAAATATAAATGTTATTAAATAACGCTCATAATCTCTAATATGTAGTCTGTGGTTGTTGCTGCGGTGGCGGGAAGCGTGACGTCAGAGAGTGACAGACATCTGACCAAGAATAGCGTTTTATATACATAGACTAGCCACAAATCCCGTAAAAAATGACTGGTTTAACGGAGTGTTCTGGCAATTAATTTCTATTTAGATGCTTACCTGTATAGAATTGTTATAAAATTAAGCTCAATGTGCTGTAATTTCTCGTCCCTTGTGATAAAGAAAAAAGTTTCAGTTGCCTATGTGATCCAGGTTGCATTTCAGCCTAACCACAATCTCCGCTAATATTGCCGTAGAAAATCAAAGCTTCAATCACATGAGAATTAGTATATTCCCCGTATCTCATTTCAATGTCATCATGCATCGCGATATAAACTTGATCCAAATTCTTCATTTGTTCTTAAATCTTTTTTTTTATTATCTGTGATGAAGATCGATGTTTTAACGTATGACACAGCTTACATGCGGTTGAAATAACGACCCCAGTGAAAACGAAGGATGCTAAAAATAAATCTTAACAACTTATGTCATGGCACGTAATATTAGTTTTAATTGTGGTTTAGCCGGAATAGATGGTGATCAATTTGGAACTTCTTTCATTCAGACCAAGTAATGATTTCAGAAAAAAATCAAGTGATTATTAATATGCCAATTTAAACGAAATCAATACTTTTCTTTCAGTGTTCTGGCAATTCATTTCTTTGCAATTGCTTAAATAAATAGAAAAAGTAAAGCATAATGTAATTCCTAGTGGCTTGCGCTGTAACAAAAGGTTTCTGTTGATATCACGGTTCAGGTTGCATTTCAATCTAATCACGTACTACGCTAAACCTGTCGCCAGAGAAACAATACTTCAGTCACACGCATGTTAATACATGTGCTGTAACACATTTTAATGGCAATAATGCATCGCGATATAAACTAAATCAAAATTCTTCATGGGTTTTTACATCTACCTTTTATGTTATCCGTGATTCAGATCGATATTACTACAGTTAAATGTCTAATGCAGTAACATACGGCTGAAACATGTCATCAGTAAAAGCAAAGGAAATTAAAAAAATCTCAACAGCTTACGTCATGCCAGGTAATATTAGATTTAATTGTAGTCTAGGCTGTATGGATTGTGATCAGCGTCTAACAACTTTCGTTCAAACGAAGTAATGATTTAAGTAACAGGACACTAATGAAAAAAATTTAAATTATTTTTTCATGCCCTCTTTAAAGTCAAGTGCAGATTACAATAACAATCTAATAAATGCTAATCGAAAATTAAAGTTTTTATCTTACATATCTATGGCTGAAGTTTTTAACGAATTCTTTCTCATCAAACAAATATTAAATAAATATAAGCAACTAATAATTATTATGTCAATTTAAACGAAATAAGTATTTTCTTTCAGTGTTCTGGCAATTTATTTACTGATGCTTAGCTCAATAGAACTGTTATTAAATAATTTCTATTACCTAGAACAACATCTCTGATCGTAAATTGGATAAAAAGACGTCATAGAGTGAAGTCATGGCGTGACAAATGACGTCACAGATGATCAAAACTTGCGTTTTATAAGTACAGACAGATCTTTTCACTGATGTTAAAAATCTCATCTCTGCTGCCTGTATTTCTCTCTTCACAGCTGCCCGTGCTTCACTACGCAAAGAATAGAAGGAAAAGCCGTCGTTGTATGGACGTTTCTAGTCCGACATGGTAACTCAACGTTTTCGTTACTATGTCACACAACAGTTAGTATCTGTATGCATTTTATTTTTAGTACCGCTCTGCCTGTCATACGAAACACCATCACCAGGATGTGTAAAGGACAATACTTAGTTAATTTTTTCTCGTATATTACTTTGAAGAGGAACCCCCCTTTAAATGCCATTATTTTTGTCTAATCAGTAGAGATTTTCAAATTATATTTGTTGGTAATTAGATTTGAATTTCGTATAAGGATTTGCAGCTCATCATCTTATGTTATCCCAAATATTATCTGGTCGTCAGCAAATAAGAGCGTAATTAGAGTTTAATTTTAAGGGATGAGCATAAATTTTTTAAGCTAGGTAAGTTTGGATAAAAAAATTTACAAAATAAATTATTATCGATGCTTCTAAATCAATCAGCGCATTCAGCTAATACGAAATGTAGCTATTGCATGATATAAATGTAATTATTTGTTTCTCTTTAAGTAGATTTGCAGGCTTCGTGTTCTTAATGTTGATTTTTACTTGAGATTATGGACAAGAAGCTGCAATTTTCGAAGGGTGAATAGATAATTACTGAAAATTAATGACAATATAGTGGCGATACTATTTGATTTTTTTTTTTTTAGGAGTTACAACCTTCTACTTTAGTAGTCCTTTCCGAAATTATCCTGGCGTGGTTTCTCGTTTACTCTTACTTGTTATCTTGTCAACTAATGGATCAGCATGCACCTTTACATCTGTTACCTTTAAATTGAAACTTCAGAACATTAATAAAATTCATGTAGTAGATTGTTATCAGGACACTGGTACGTAAAAGCCTAGATTTGAATCTAGGCGTTATGTTCCTGCTCCATACCAGAGTGACAGCACTTAAAACTGCACAGTCAAACGGTTAGCTCTCTTTCGACTCAAACAACTTAATTAAATGCAAGGCGATAAGTTGGCAACCCGAATTGTAACCGTGTTACACGTGTTGCCTACCAGTACAGTGAACTTGAGAAATGATGTTCGTAACATAATCGAACATTTACGTTCTTTTAGATAATTCTCGAAACAGAAAATATTTATGTTTGATTTTTCATTATCTCCATAAGTTCTTCAATGCACTATATACATTACAACAAATGTGATACACTTTTATGATTTATTATTTTTCAGACCGTAAGCCTGTGCTTGTGTGGTTTACGTGCTATTTGCGGTGGTCTGTTTCGCATATTTGGGTCAAATCATCAACTCGCCTAATTGTTGTGGATAAGCACAGGTTCTCACGAGGCTGAGCGGAACGCAGTTAACTATTCCCAATCAGAAAATATTCAAATTAAAGTTTCTTTGTTTCAGTAACTAGTGATCACTGAATCGGTCATGCATAGTATTTGAAGAAAAAAAGATCCAGAAATATGATGATATTTGGTGTAATATTATGTATTCGGACGAAAAATGCGATAATTTCTTATAACTAGTACTAAATAAGTATAGTTACGTTAATTCACTCGTTAAGTATAGTAATAGCCGGCCGAACTTTCTTGTGTTACAAAATACAGCCAGATTTGAATCGTTAATAACTACGAGACTAACAATGCGTTAATAATGGTCGAGCCCACAACGGGTAGAGCACTTCTGTACGAGTTCGTTGTAAAGCATTTGTTTTACCTGTGACGTCATCTGACTAGTGTGAGTGTATGGTGGCGACTGTTTCTAATTAGCGTTGTGTAACGTTATAAATTAGTGTAGCGTGAATAAACGTTCCGCTAGGACATTGATTCAAGTGTCATTGTTAAGAGCTCGCGAAGCACTACCATGAGCCAAAGTGAGATATCAAAAATATTCGTCTGAATGTAAGTGAAGATCGATATTAAATTGAAAATTATAAATAAATTAAGATTTCGTCTATTATGAATCGTAAATATGGTCGGAATAATATAAAACGCAAATTAGAAGAAAGCTCGGGTAAAAATGGACCCAAGAAACCTAAAAAGTCCAGGTAGAATAAATTCGAGAGGTAAAAAAGCATTACTTTAGCTACCACAGACCTCTGATACATGCTATAATCTTGTAATCTATCTGTTCTGTAGGCCTAACTGTTATACTGCTGTATTAAAGAGATTGATAGTGAAATTACGTATTAATACAAAACACTTGTTTCGATTTTATCTCGACGTTTTCGCGAAAAAACTACGGCGCCCACCCGAACTACGCCTTTCCGATGTTCTTTCTTTTTCCTTGAAAAATACAGACAAGAAAATCGATATTCTTCCAATAATCCTGAAATTACTTTCTCCTGCGGAAAATAAAAATATAAAGGTAAAACAAAAATTTGCAACGCAGTTTGTATGTGTTGTATAAGGCAAAGAATAAACTGCTGGTAAGGATACTTTAATTCATTACTTCCAAACAGTGGGGCTGAAGTAGAGTGAGAGAAATCCGACCGTATTTTGAATGTTTTCTCATGGCAGTCATACTTGCACTGATCTGTCCAGTGAATTAAGAGAACAATAAAGAAAAATTAAGTGTATGATTCCGAATTTATGAGAAGTGGTTTCTCGTATTATTTCTCTACTGTAAAAATATATTTATATTTTAAAAAAAACGATAATTTTTGGAGGACTATAATTTCGATCAAATATTTTAGGCCTGTTATTCCCCAATTGTATCCTATAATAATAATTGATTCATTTAAAATATTGCTTTTCTTTTTTTTTCTTTTTTTTTTTAGATATTTACTCTTTTTGCTCATTTATTGTATTTTATTTTATGATGTAATTAAAATTAGTAACACTAAACACATATGATCAAATATGCTTTTTGCCAGTTTTTGTCACTGAAATTTTCACTGTGTTGAAAAGGGCCTATCACTAGGCTTGTGAAAGAAGTATACGTGCAGTCGTACGCGCAGAAAAGCTGTTGATACTTCTGCACATACGAATACCGCTGTCTCGTCACCTAATTTAGTGTAGTTTCGTAAAGAAAGAAAAATATATGCGAAGTCTTTTTCATAAAATGTTACTATCACCGCCATATGATGTTAAGTTTATACTGCCTCTGAGTTACAGAAGTACATTTTAGACAAACTATTCATGAACAATACAGCTTTATAAAGCACCTGCCATGAGCTAGTTATCAATTATAGTATTTGCTAGTTGGAGAAACGACGGTAATCTGAATACGAGAAAATTCCAGAATATTAATTTAGATAATTTCACTACACAGACTGGTGTGTTGGAAGTGAAGGTCGTTTATGGCAGATACTGGCGTTCCACGGACCAAACCGGTCGTACAGTCTTGTGGTTGAGTGCCCCTACTAGCTGTGTCATCACAGCGCAAGTAGCGGCTGCTCTCAGTTCTTCTACCAGACTACTTTATGCTGACGACCGACTCTGAACAACAGCTGCTTCCAGTGGGCTGATTGTACGCCCTTAAAGCAGGGCGAAAAATACCACGCATCCAATCTTCAAGAGAAAATTTAGCCAATGAAATTACCGAATGGAGCCAATAACAACTCACTGGTTGCTTTACATTCTGAAAAAATGTTGTTTTGGTTAACCAAGGCTCTGCTATGAATTTACTGTTGAGATAACTAGCAAATAATGGGAGAACTAAAAAAGTAGCGAAACTTATAAGCAGTAAAAAAAAAAAAAATCTCATAAAATTTAAAAAAGGTAAAATGGAATAATTTTTTTTAATTATCCCCCAACAAAATTGCAGTGAAATCTCTCTGGACAGTGTTGGTTCAAGAAAAAAACGGCCTTTTCGTTATTTTGTTTTGTTTTTCATTTCTTATTTATGTTTTATTGTTTGTGTTTTATGCTGTTTTACCGTCGAGGTCATTAGAGCCAAGAAAGGTCGTGGGTAAGGAAAGGAAGAAATTCGACCATTGCCTTTAGAAGGAATCAACCCAACATTCAATTGGAATTATGTCGAGAATATTACTGGAGTTTGAACCCGTGACCTCCTAAAGCCAGGCTATTTCGTACGCGAGGCTCATGCACAGTGGAAAATCCACTTTTATAATGAATGGACTGGAGAACTTTGCATTTTACACCATTTGTTGAAGGTTATTTTTTCATACATACTCTTGTCCTCCCTCTCCCTCTCTCTCTCTCTCTCTCTCTCTCTCTCTCACACACACACACACTCTGACTCATTTTCTGAGGCAACGAAAAAAAGCCATCAAGGAATGAGGTGCATTACTCCAAATATGTGACACCCCATCGAGTTTACTCCATAAATATTGATAGCGATCTAACAACCATTTCTCCACACAACTCGTTCTCCAATAACGATTTTTTTTTTAAAAAACTTATTTATTCTCATTTCTTTAATTCCTTATTAATTGTGCAAGACATAAACACCACCAATCTAAATCACGAAGACACAGTTAACGAAAAATCTGTACATCTCATCACTCACTGCCAAATGATGCCTAGAAACGGGTCAGCTGATTGGCGTTACATTGATAGGACAAATTACTAACCAACCGAGGTTAATTCACAAGAATAAACAGGAGTTGAGACACTGCAGTCGGTAGTTGGTGTACTCACCACCCTGTTCTGCAGCCAGAGGTGATGATCGTAGTGCCAGGAACCTCCCAGCTGGGCCGGAAGCTGAGACTCCTCGACGTGCTTGTGCAGCTTGGACACTGGTATCGTCACCAACTGTCAACAAGAAACCACTGTGCCTCACATCACGTACATACACAGCATGATAATCAAAGAAAAACAATGTCGGTTAGGTAGACAGACATATCTAAGGCACGCTCTAGCAAGACGCAGGAATGAGAAGTGAATCGTTTGAAATAATGAACGCTAATTAACATATTTAAAAGGACGCTAAGAGGAAATTTCTGACCGTTGATGCTGCTCTGTTTCTCAGTAGCCAACAACAGTACGTAGATCGTTATTGGCAGCGAGGGTGAACAGAAGGATTTTATCAATAGGAAGTATTTTATAAAATAAAATCGTCTTAGCCTTCTTCACCATTGGAGGAAACAGTTTCAGCGCTAGAAAAATCAATGCACTACCAGCAATTTAATATTGTGACCTATCCAGACGTTAGTCGCCAAATGTGAGAGACCAATTATTCTGGAACTGGACAGTCGATTGTGAGGCAACAGCTCCGTTAGTGGATCACGGCGTTATATTTAGACGACAACGGCCCAATTCTCCTCCCTCAACACATGCAAGCCGTTAGCCCGGGTAGTATTAATTACAATTTTCTGGTATATTACTTGTGTTGCATTTAGGCAGGTTTAAAATTAATTTCATAATCTATTTTAGCTTGTGTACAGAGAGCATCAACTCGCGATATACAACCTTCTCCAAGCGACGCAACACACACACTGCATAGCGCCCTGCCATGCTACAATGCAGGCGACCAATCAACAATCGCTGCCCGCCCAGTTATTCTGGCCGGCGTCAAAGATTGTTGCTCAAACAAACTAAAGTCTGTGGAAACCAAACAATACTACAAATCAAGTTACAAACATTAATACAATTATTCAAGATACTTATAGTTAATAAATACAACATATTAAGAAATCTGCTCCGAAGTGGTCTGAGAAGAGAAGGCAGAAACATAGTGAAATGATGAAGGAATATTGGATTGAAAGGAAGAAAAAACAACAACAAATGAGGAAGAATTGAAATTGGAACGTTGTCCCAGAAGGCCTTATCGCAAAGAAGAAGAAACAAATACAAATAATCCGATATTAATAATAATAGTAAATCAATAATAAAAAATGCTTGGGTGTTAGTGATAATGTTACAGTATCAATGCAACTTTCTGCTTCAGTTACCATTATCTGTTGCTAATATGCATTAAAGAATGTTGTTCTACACTGAAGCAGATCCAACATTCATGTAAAAGTAAAATGAAGCCAGATTCGGAGATAATCGGCCAGTTCTTTTTCTCCGTATGTTGAAACGTAATTTTATATGCGTAAATGAATTTTGATAAGTGTAATGTGTTGTGTATACGAGTAAGAATGGAGGAGAAGATGAAACATAGTAGTACAAAAATGCAGACCAGGTGTTTCGAAAGAATCCCAGAGAATCTCAAAGTTTTACGTCATCATCTGAAGGACAAATTACCATTAAAGGCGGCGTATTTGCACACTCCACTCACTTTGTGCAAAGGTTTGTCATTTAAAGCAGGCTGGCCAACTCCTGAATAGTGAAAATGTACTCGTACCAGGCACCGCAAATCATCAAAGTGCCGCATCGACTTAAGCCAAAGGGCCGGCATGCAATTAAAGCGAAAATAATTTGAACCACATGTATTTGGTATTCTGTAAGTTGGCTAACACAAAATTTATCTTTTGGTGTTTAAATAGACTTCGTCAGCTACTTAGCACGTTATTGGGTGGACTTTTGGCTAAGAGCTTAAGATGTCCAAATTGGGATCGGAAGGACCTCGGTTTGAAAGGCGGTCTAGATTGTGTTTTTTAAAGACCCATAGACAGTCCTTCAAGTCTGAGATTTTTTTTTTTTTTTATAAGTTTGCTAGACCTCTTGCAGTTTTCTGATATCACTTAAAACTGCAAGTGCTCTTTACCACGTAGACAAATAGGATTACCTATAGTGGTTACAAATGATTCGAACTGAGCGGCAAATTCAAACTCTGATCCGTGTGCGGCCAAGCAGACGTGTCGGAAGGCCTCGATCAAATGTGGTATTCACATTTACTTATCCAATATGATGTCGTAAAATGACTACCCTCTAGCTTTGACAAACGGACTACGACAGACTTGCTTTCACTTTCCTTCCAATCATCCCAGATCCCGGTATGCAATAACCCACTGGAGTTTATTAAAGTGAATGAGGAATTTGCATCTTTAAAGCAATGAAATTGATCTATAGTGTAAAGGAAATGGGATATATTTCTCAGAGATCAAACAAGTAAGTCTATATAATTACAGATATACACTGAAGAGCTAAAGAAAATGGTACACCTGCCTAATATCGTGTAGGGCATCCTGCAGGGCTGTCCATAAATCAGTAAGAGTACGAGTGGGTGGAGATCTCTTCTGAACGGCACGTTGCAAGGCATCCCAGAATGTTCATGTCTGGAGAGTTTAGTGACCAGCGGAGGTGTTTAAACACAGAAGAGTGTTCCTGGAACCACTCTGTAGCAATTCTGTACTTGTGGGGTGTCGCATTGACCTACTGAAATTGCCCAAGTCCGTCGGAATGCACAATGGACATGAATGGATGCAGGTGATCAGCCAGGATGCGTACGTACGTGTCACCTGTCAGAATCTTATCTAGACGTATCAGGTGTTCCATGTCACTGCAACTGCACATCCCCCACACCATTACAGAGCCTCCACCAGCTTGAATAGTCCCCTGCTGACATGCAAAATCCATGCATTCATGAGGTTGTCTGCATACCCGAACACGTCTGTCCGCTCAATACAATTTGAAACGAGATTCGTCAGACCAGGCAACATGTTTCCAATCATCAACAGTCCAATGTCGGTGCTGACGTGCCCAGGCGAGGCGTAAAGCTTTGTGTCGTGCTCAGCAAGGGTACACGAGTGGGCCTTCGGCTCCGAAAGCTCATATCGATGATTTTCCATTGAATGGTTCGCACCCTGACACTTGTTGATGGCCCAGCACTGAAATCCGCAGGAATTTGCGGAGGAATTGCACTTCTGTCACGTTGAACGATTCTCTTCAGTCGTCATTGGTCCCGTTCTTGCAGGATCTTTTTCCGGGTGCAGCGATGTCGGAGTTTTGAAGTTTTACCGATTCTCGATGTTCACAGTGCACTCGTGAAATGGTCTTACGGGAAAATCCCCGCCTCACCGCTACCTCGGAGATGCTGTGTCCCATCTCTCGTGCGCCGACTATACCACCTCGTCCAAACTCACTTAAATCGTGATAACCTGCCATTATAGCAAGCAGTAACCGATCTAACGCCTGCGCCAGATACCTGTTGTCTTATATAGGCGTTGCCGACCGCAGTGCCGTACTCTGAATGTCTACATATCTTTGTATTTGCATGTGCATACCTATACAGTTTTTTGGCTCTTCAATGTATATATAGATTAATTATAATGACGTGAGAAGTAAGGGTGAAGTAAGGAAACCTATGATCACTGTTGTTTTGGAGAATGAGTACTGAATTAATCCTAAACCGCATCTACAACATCTGTTTTTATGAATTAGGAAACGTGCGGAGCAGATAGACACAGAGAAATATATTTATTTATGGATCATTCCCAACAATATTCTTTTTAATATTTGCTTAATTCTGGAAGATTTAGGAGAGGACCTTTTTTTTTATTTGCTCATACTATTGTGGGACTCTATAGTGATGACAACAAAATACGAACACAACACTTAACTAAAACAACCCATGCCCGAGGCCTGTCTCGAACCGGCGACCCTTGCAGTGCGAGGTCAGGGCGTTAGCGCCTATACTGCCAGGGTCGGCTTGAGAAGACTTGTGAAGCCCTGAATTAGATCACAGTTCACACGTTATACTTCCAAATTCTTCGCGTTATCCAACATTAAATCAGCCAGTCAGGAAAAGCTCAGGAACATTTCCACCACAATGTCTTAGCCATTCGGCGATCCTGTCTCCGGTTGCACGAGGATCAAAGCTGTGAGAGGATGATGGGCAGCTAGCCGTATTTACCTGAGCTTGCGTGTGGGTGCGTGCGCAGACGTCGACGGCGGAGGAGCCGTCCCAGAAGGCGTCGGGTCTGACGAGCAGTACTCGGCCTGTGGGCTCCAGCGCAGCCGCCGCCACCCGCGCCCAGGCGCGAACCACCCCCGACCGCCCCCGCCCGCCTCCGCCGCCGCCTCCGCCGTCCGACCGCGTCGCGTCCACCAGCGCCGTAATGCCGCGGCGCCGCGTCTCCTGGCTGCAACACAACGAAAACCAGGCCCTCGCAACACACTGCTACAGCAAGAATGCAGACTCCCACTGAAGGGAGTTACACCAGATGGATGAATCTAATAATACAGTAATCGAAAAAAAAAACCGTACTTTTAAAATACTTTTTAATAAATAGGTTCCGAGCACTTTTGATACCCTGTAGATAAGGAATCGACTATTTTCTAATAAATGGGTTAGGAGCACTTTTGATGTCCTATAGGTAAAAAAGTAACTTTTTTAATAAATGGATTTGGAGCACTTTTGATGCCCAACAGAAAAGTAATCGATTATTTCTTAAAAAATGGATTTTGAGCACCTTTGATGGCCTACAGATAAGGAATTGACTGTTTTTCAATAAATGTGTTTTGAGCACTTTTGATGCCCTAAAGGCAAAAAATGTATTTTTTTTAATAAATGAGTTTGGGGCACTTTTGAAGCCCTAGAGATAAGTAATCGACTATTTTTTAATAAATGGGTTCGGAGCACTTTTGATGTTCTATTGATAAGGAAACAACTTTTTTTTAATAAATGGGTTTGGTTTACTTTTGATGCCCTATAGATAATGAATCGAGTATTTTTTAATAAATGGGCCTGGAGCACTTTTGATGCCCTATATGTAAGGGACGACTTTTTTTTTTGTCTGTCTGTATGTCTCTCTCTGTCGGTCTGTTTGGATGAAAAGGGATCACGAAAAAAATCACGGGTTGGATTTTAATGGGGTTTGAATAAATTACTTCCCCTGCTGCTGTCGATAAAATAGGGTATGTTTAAATGTTTAAAAGTACGAAAATGGACAGTTCCGGAGGAAGAAATATAAATAAGTTCTTAACCTTTAAAATTTTTAAAGCCGTATGTACTACTGGTAATTTGCGCTTGGACCTACAATTCTATTATCAAATAGAGGAGCTGAAAATTAAAGATTTATTCACATTTCCTCAGCATGTCTTAGCGTTAGTAAATAAAAAAAATCGTAAATCCATCTGTTGATAGATTGCAGTATTAAAAAGAATAATACAGAAATTTATATGTAAAAGTTGAAATTGGTTGTTTTTAATGAAAATATTGTTTTCTATTCTTTTTGTAGTCTCGTGGTTCTTTGAAAAATTCATAGTTCACACTTTACCAAAATCATTTAATACTTTATAGTACAGTAAATCAACCATGACCTAACCAAGTGTAGTAAATGGCACACAAATGTCCAATTCCTTTGTTAGCTTGGATAACTATAAGAATCCTGTCATGACACTACAAAAGAACATAATGAAGAAACAATCTATTACTATTTCAACAACAAAATTTCTGTTTCACAGCAGAATTAATTGATGAAATCGACATATCGACGAAACAAATAAAAAAGAAATGAAGTAATTTAAAAAAAAAAAGTAATTTAGGGACGTGATGGGCAAACGTAAGTGAAATCTTTCAGTGAAATGTAGTGTAGATAGAACTGAAATTAATCAAAGATCAAAATGAAAAACTATAAATTTGTACCTTAAGATGTGAATTTCAATTTTTTTAAAAAGCAGAATAGGTTGATCTAAAACAGGTTAAATGTTATGGTAACTATTTTTATTATAGGACGGAAATAAATTAATATTATTACATGATACATTTATTACTATTATTATACTATAACACACTTCCAAGCAGACGAAGTCGTGGATAACTACTAGTTTTAGATAAAAATGTTCAAAGAAAGAATGCATTGCGGTTGAACATGATTCACGCTAAATCTATTGGATGAATTTTGTTGGGCTTTCGTATAATATATAGCCCATTCTTCCGGCGGAATAGTGTAACGAGCCGCGCTGTCGCCACGTTACAAGGTGCATTTTTATTATATATGTAATAATATAAGAGTAATTTACATAAATCTTGGGCGACCACCTAAATAGATTTTTGTTGTAATTTTACAAAGTACGCAAGATTCCAAGTGAGGACTGTAATGAAATGATGAACATACAGTGTATCCTGGTAAAGCGAATATTCAAGAATTATTGAGCTATGTAGGCTTGAAGCTAATCTGGTGTTCCCGTACCTTGGCGACAAGAAGTCGCGGATTTGGGATTTGCCAGACCACACACACTGCTCCCTAGGGATAGGTGGTCAACAAGGTTACTCACCGGGCGGGAAATGCCAGAGTCGTCCCCGAACTTAGCCGAATATGTCCGACCTCTGTTCGATACGCTGACCAAATCACATATCGAGGATATCACGTGACATTAGGTGCCGACATGAAGATCCAATCCAAATGAGCGTATAACTCAAAATCCTGGGAATTTTTGTTATATGTGAGCTTCGAGACTGCAAATGGCCGGAGCGAGAAGTTTCCTCGTGGACCGAAGAGCGAGGAGCTGGACATTCTGACATTCTAACTTCGATCTTCGAGTCCAAGCTATGCGAGTCTAGTCTGAGGTTGACTTGGAAATTTGACTTCTTTCGCCAACTGCTGCTGCAAGCTTGCTGGAGCAAGCTTATCACAGCAACACAGCCGGTAATGCGATGATGCGCATTGTCAGACCAGAGATGCCTATAGCAGACTTGTGAGATAATCTCACATATCGTGGGTCCGCTACAGTCACCGCAGACATCGGACGCAGGACTACAATGGTAATTTATTACGACCAAGCCATCTGATTGTGCATTCCGTGAAACAGAACCCGTAAGCGACTTTGAGAGGATAGGTCCATGTTCTCACTTTGTAATTGTAAAAACCCCTGAGCTAGCGGCATAATTTGCCAGAACTAGTTATTTTCGAATGATATATTGTTCATTCTGGCGCCCATGATTTTCTTTTTAACTGTAAAGTCACAGTATTATGATACCTTTGTCTGAGGTCGTCATAACTTGTATTTTTTATTGTTTCCAATTGTCATTATTTCTTGCATTTTGATTCTGAGATATATTTAAAAGTAAATATATAATTGTTTGCTTGCTCATGACGGCTAATTGTAACTCTGAGCGTTGCTTTTATGACTTTGCCAATTTGTGTTAATGTTAACGGTAAATTCGCTCGGACTTGTAATCGCCAGTGATAAGAAAATAAATGTCATATTGTGACAATTTTCCTGAATTCCAACTAACGTCGAAATTCTTGCAAAATTAATAAATTTTCACTCCTTCATAAAAATTAAAATTAAAAATCCACAATTATTAATCATAAAGGTATGAAAGATACAGTAATTGTAACGTGGTTTGCCCACCAAGGCACCCACCACAATAGGAAATGTTTCATTTTAATGTGAAGTCGGAAAACAGAGAATTTTAAGATAAAAGTGCCCACAAATTAGAACCCTTCTTTCGCTTAACAGAATTCGCTCAATAACTACTGTCATATTTAATTAATTCTCATAGTCCAAATGCTTGTTGTGATTTCATCAAACCATCGTAGTCGTATTATTCGGAGGAAATAACTAATTTTTTTTTCCTCGCTGGAGATGTTTTAGTTGCGAGATGATCGATTTAATCGCGGACAACAGCCAGTGAACAATATGAGGGCGGTAAAGAATGCTCTCTATAGATGAATTTTAACGTTGTGTAACCATTAGTATGGTACTAAACTTGTCGGTTCGTAGGAATTGTAGGTCTTGTTTCAGAAGTAGAATAGCCATTTCAGTTCCTCTATTTGTGGGTGTTATTTTATGTTTATAGATGACTGTCATGAGTGTTATAAGTGTACTGTGTTGCGTATATGAAAGAGAATGACGGGAAAGGATTAAATTCATTGCCCACCCATTCAGCCTTTCTCTTCCGGGAGACACCAGGATGGCAGCCAAGATCAACGTTCCCCTCAGATGTACGGTCATATACTCTTACTCCTGACAGATTTGACTTGTATCTTAACTGCGATAAACAATATGCTGATCAGGAATCGTGTACCATATCTACACAGACGGAAAAAAAAATCCCAACACCAAGAAAAAATTATTGTAGAGTAATGAAATTTGGACAATGCATTTGTCAAGTTAACATGTTTAATTGATTAAATTTTCAAGATCACAGGTTAATTTAAGCTCAAGAAAATGCATTTCAAATGTGAAATACTGTTAAATTAATAGCCGGTGTAACCTCCAGAATTTTGAATGCAAGCCTGCAAACGTGAATGCATTGTGTCATACAGGTTTCGAATGTCACTTTGTGGTATGGAGTTCCATGCTTGTTGTACTTGTGCTGTCAATACTGGGACGGTCAGTGCTGGCTGTGGATGATGCTGGAGTTGTCGTCCAATGATATCCCATACGTGTTCAATTGGAGACAGATCTGGTGATCTCGCAGGCCAAGGTAACATGTCGACACTCTGTAGAGCACGTTGCGAGACAACAGCGGTATGAGGGCGAGCGTTATCCTGTTGAAAAACTCCCCCTTGAATGCTGTTCATGAATGGCAGCACTACAGGTTGAATTACCAGACTGACGTACAAATTTGCAGTCAGTGTGTTTGGTATAACCACAAGAGTGCTCCTGCTGTCATAGGAAATTGCTCCCCAGACCATGACTCCAGGTGTAGGTCCAGTGTGTCTAGGCCGCAGACAGTTTGGTTGCAGGCGTTCCCCTGGCCTCCTTCTGACCAACACTCGGCCATCACTGGCACCAAGGCAGAACCTGCTTTCATCAGAAAACACAACAGATCTCCACTCCGTCCTCCAATGAGCTCTGGCTTGACACCACTGGAGTCGCAAACGGCGATGGCTTGTAGTCAGTGGAATGCACGCTACAGGGCGCCTGGCTCGGAGCTGTCCTTGAAGTAACCGATTTCCTATGACAGCAGGAGCACTCTTGTGGTTATACCAAACACACTGACTGCAAATTTGTACGTCAGTCTGGTAATTCAACCTGTAGTGCTGCCATTCATGAACAGCATTCAAGGGGGAGTTTTTCAACAGGATAACGCTCGCCCTCATACCGCTGTTGTCTCGCAACGTGCTCTACAGAGTGTCGACATGTTACCTTGGCCTGCGAGATCACCAGATCTGTCTCCAATTGAACACGTATGGGATATCATTGGACGACAACTCCAGCATCATCCACAGCCAGCACTGACCGTCCCAGTATTGACAGCACAAGTACAACAAGCATGGAACTCCATACCACAAAGTGACATTCGAAACCTGTATGACACAATGCATTCACGTTTGCAGGCTTGCATTCAAAATTCTGGAGGTTACACCGGCTATTAATTTAACAGTATTTCACATTTGAAATGCATTTTCTTGAGCTTAAATTAACCTGTGATCTTGAAAATTTAATCAATTAAACATGTTAACTTGACAAATGCATTGTCCAAATTTCATTACTCTACAATAATTTTTTCTTGGTGTTGGGATTTTTTTTTCCGTCTGTGTAGTTGTATGAGAGCTATGCAGAACTGAAATAATTGCAGTGCCGGTTCTTTTTTGTCAGTTCAACTTGTACGATATTTCAGTGAAATTTCCACTACTTTTTGTCTCGGTGACGATGTTGTTATTTCCTGATAAACCAATTTCTTTGCACTGTCGCATTTTTAATGGATGGTTATGACTTCGTTTAGACACAACGTATTTTTGCGTTGACTTCATAAAATGGTAAGGGCTATAAATCGTTTTCAGACATGAACAGACAATAGTGTTCATAAATGCTCGATAATGTGTAGTGTAATTGTGTCAATTCTAAGTACACATAAAGTACAAGTTTTGCAATTCACCGATCTATTCTTCTAGTTTCCCAGTTTATAGTACTGAAGTAAGTATAATTATTAAATTCCTAACATTTTGTAAGTGAAAAGAAGTAGAGTTTTTACTTTAGCTTTATTTTGAGCTTAAATACAGAATATGTAACCATGAAATGATTCCTTTCTTTTTTGCTTCCGGTTTTACCCCTCCGGTTTTATTACCTCGAGGTCATTAGAAACGAGATAAAATTGATGGCAAGGAACGGGAAGGAATTTGACCATGGCCTTCTGAAGGAACACATCTTCCATACGCCTACAGTGATTTCGAGAATCAATGGAAAACCGAAATCTGGATGACTGGACGGCGATCAGAACCTGCGTCCTCCCGAATGCGACGCCAGAGCGTTACCGCTCACCCATCACGTTCGGTGATTGATTCTAAATTCTATTAGCATTCTATCAGAGCTGTTGGCCTGACTGTTTTCCATTCATTCCCTAGTGAATATAATTTTACGACAAAGATATTATTGTATATACATAACACACAAACATACGCATATAAAACAGGTGACGGGTAAAAACAAACCCATCACTCACCAAAGTTGAAGGAAGGAAAGCTGTGATGAATCACACGACGAGCACAATATTTCGGCTAGGACAAAATATTGTACAGTTGTGTAATTTATAATTGATAACATTGCGATGGAGCACATGCTCCGGTGGCAATTTCCCTACACACACCTCTTGCTTCTTTCCTCTTCCAACCTACTTCTGCCCTCTACTAATTTTTACTTTAAATTCCTTCAGTGTTCCCGGTAAATTATTCATCACTTCTCTTGGCAATTTATTCCAGTCCATCACACCCTTTCCTACGAAAGAAAATTTTCCCGCACCCTATGCCTGAAATCAAGTGCCAGCTTGTGGTCATTGTCAACCTTACCCTTCCAAGCACCTCTTTTAATTTTCCCATCAATATGTTTCCATGCTTCATCACCAGTATAGGCCTTGTACACTGCCATTACTCTCTTCACCCTCCTTCTATCCTCCAATGAATCCCACTCCAGCTCCTTTATCATATTAGTTACCGACTGTGTTCGGCGGTAATTTCCAAAGACAAATCTGGCAGCCCTCCTCTGCACCCCCTCCAACTCCTGTATTTGATACCTAAAATGTGGATGCCAAACTATTCCACCAAATTCAAGCAGTGGTCTGTGTTCGTCACTGCATCCAACTTTGGTGAGTTATTTTTACCTATCCTTTGTTATTTACATTGCCTAAAACCTTTTCATTGATACGAACCGAAAGGTGGATGTAGACGTACTCACGTAAAGAATTTATAATCGCTAACCATCAGGTGGTTATTGCAGAAAAATATCTTTCAATTGAAATAACAAACTGGCTTGAAAAAACAGAACTATAGATAACATTAATTTTATTATACTGTGGAAGTTTCGGTAAAAGATTCAAAGACAAAATTCTGCAACCAACGTACGAAAATGAAGGGATTTCATTTAAATTTTTTGTTAAGCACGATAGTATATAAATTGAAAGGTTTTTGGTGATTCTTACAACCGAGATAGGAGAAGAAATATAAAAATCACACTAAAAATTAACAAAAAAGTAAATGAGTTTCAATAACTAGATCATTTCGTTTGTTCTAATAGAGCCTGAGATTATGTAAGAGCTTCGGTGAGCTCTAGCTGTGTAAATGAAGTTATATTTGTTTAATTTGCTGTGCAATGAGAGGCTCGTATCATCCATTATCTTGATCCGTCTCCGGGCATTACGTGCTCCTCGTTGATTGGGTGGTCCGTTAGACCGTGGGAGAGCATTGTCCCTTCTTGTGTGCTGGCTGACGTCATACAGATAACAGACTACGCCTACCACACTCCACAAGGCGACAGCGGTCTCGGAGTATCCTCCCACGTTCCATAAAGGGAAGGCTCTGCTCAGAAAATGATTTGTCTTACGTCTGTAGGGTGTGGAGCCTACCCACAAAGGAATAACTGAGAATGTTAAAAAAAGTTCCCCAAAAAATTAAGGATTGGCTTGCAGCAGCTGGCTGTCTCGTGGCCGGTGTATCTAAGCCACTGAGACGGTATTCAGATCTCGAATCGGAGGTTGCTGGTTCCAACAGCGATGCGGGAATGCTGGAACACTATCCTTGTTAATCAAGAATGGAGAGGCCTGATGACCAACCATATTAGAACCAGATTTGTTAGATCTGCAGCGTTTATGCTAACGGTGGAATGAGTGTGCTGCACATGTCTGCGAAACGTGCAACTGTACAAAAAGCATATTTTTATTTGTGGAATATCAAATTTGTGGGGCGGCCATTGGGGAACGTCCCAGCAATCGCATTGGTTATTGCGGGGAACTTCTAAAATAAAGTAAGGGAGCTTCCATAATCTACGCACTTCAATTTTGGCATCCTGTGAGCCTCCCTCTCCCCCTCCCTTCCACATAACCTCACTTTTGTCTCAACTCCCCTCCTCCCGGCGTGGAACGTAGCTTTTTTCTCTATTGGGTCCAGAAAACTGTTTGTTCTGTTTTCGCTTATCAGATTGTCGTAAATTACATACGGACATAATTAAATGACTGAAATAAATATTCACATACTGTGGTGTTTTTTGTACCTTATTTTAACTGTGACAAATAATATGAATGAAAAGCTACATGGCTTGGCTCGGCATGTTTAAATGTTTCTTCCGCTGTGCTATCGCCATCTTGATCTTACCTTCAATAATTTTTGGCCCTTCAGTGTATATGTAATGTTTTAGCGTAACGTTTCTGAAATAAAAATAAGTGATCAGGATTCAGGAAATCGAATTTCGGGTCACACTGAAGTTTTTATCGCGCAGTAAGATATATACCGATTGACACTCACAAACAACATGAAATTCTTTAATTAGTTAATCGGCACATTAATAATCAGCAAGAGCGACAAAACTATTTGAAATTTTACACAGTAATTGCTGTACCAACGTTACTAAATGGATGTGAATCGTGGTCATTGATTAAACAACAAATAAAACGGATAGACAGAGCTGTGGCTTGGTATACTTTACTATATAAGAAAAGAAGTGACGAAACAAGGAAAGAATTGAAAATGTATAGGAAGAAATGAATGAAGCATGTAACGCGTATAGAGGACACCAGGCCACCAAAGGTGCTGCTGAATTTCAAGCCAAAACAGGGAAGAAGGAGGATAGGTCGTCCTAAGGAGAGGTAGACACTACAAAATGTATGAAGGAACAAACCATCAATGGTTTAAACCCTGAAGAAGAAGCTGATGATGACAAAACTATTCTTGTATCTCTCACTTTTTAAACAGCATTATAACATTATATTTTTGAAGCTCATCTAAGATCACAATTGAGTACATACACAGCATCAGTGGTTATATATACACTAACTCGTAGAAACTTGTATAAGAATGTTTCCATGTTTACGATAGTCATTAAAGTTCTATATATGTTGTTGCTGCTAGTCTAGATCAAGACAGGTGCATTTGCAGTAAAAGTGATGTTAGAGGTTGGAAGCTCTATCAACATTTTATATCCTGTATTATGCTGTACTTCTTGCAAGAAAAGAAGACATGATTTGTGTCGGTGTCTGTTTGGCTTGCGCACTCATACGGTGACTTTCTCGATGTCCTGCCGATTTAAATGGCTGGGAAAGTTGCCGTACTGATATCGGCTTCTGATAATACCAGTTATTATACTTGCGTTCACGCTCAAGCTGTGAACCATAATTTCGAAGGGATAAAGGAGAGTCCCTTGAAACCATCCCCCTTTTCCCCTACGTAGCATAGCGTAGTTTTTGCCTCGACACCCCTCTGTATGACACGTAGCTTTTTTCCCTATTAATTCCAGGAGACATTTTTTACTATTTCCTCTTGACAGACTATCATTAAAATTATTACATGTGTAATGAAAACAACTGATATTTGCGCTATGTAATTTTTCATAATCATAAATATTTTGAATGAATTTTTGACTCCAGCTATTCCTACAAATGATCAGTTATTGCAAAATCCTCTTTCTCGGGTGCTGTTACTTAAACATTCTCTGTATCTCATTCATCATTTTTGATTAATTGATAAAATAGAACAAATTATAGCTGACGCGTAAAAAACTAAGGATAGTTGCATTTTTTATTTTATTTTTATGCAGTTCTGTCACCTTTTTTTCTAAATTATCAAGGAATGATTTTTTGATCTGCTTAAAAGATTTTAATAACTCATTATATTATGAAAACTCGTTGAAAAAAAATAACTTTACCGACAATACTTTTTTTTGCTCATCTGCGCTTCACATCACAATTTGAAATTAAAATAAGACATCAGCAAGCACTATAATTACAGTTTCACTGAATTTAACTTGACAGAAGAAAATTAGAATTATTTTATCAACGAGCGGTGTGGTGAAAACATTTTTTTTTTCAAACCATCAAAATAATAGGAACTGTCACTGCACTGGAAAATTTTGGGTGACATATTTAAGCGAATTTGAGTCTAGGTTCGGCATATCTAATGTTTTTCGAATTGCAATGCGCCGTCGCAAGTCGATTAGTTCAGATGCGCCAGCCACGTGCAACCCAACGCTATGACTTCAAGTCACACGCATGTTCAGCACTGTCAGTATACAGGATATCTAAATTAAGCACGGAGATAATTAAATGACGGAAATAAATATTCACATGCTGTTGTGTATTCCGTACCTATGACAAATAATATGAATAAAAAGCTAATTGGCTTGGCTCCGATGCCCCTTCCACACCCCCTCCCCCACGTAGCTTTTATCCAAACTCACCCCCTTAGACCACTCCACGTAGTTTATGGAAGCTCCCTAAGTGTTTGAATCCGGCTGTGAAGTGAACGTTTTTGATGAATTGAATTGCTTCAATCCATTTGCCATGCTTCCTTCACTCCGCGTTAATATTTTGTATTAATTCAAATGGGAGATTTGTAGACCTATTCTCTTCGCTCACCCATCTACAAACTCGTGATGTTTGATACCTTTAGGAGAGCTTATCCATAATAAAGTTGTTTTCATATATTTTGTTTGATTATAGTGTCTTTTGTGAAGGATATCTGTTATAAAAGACCTTATGTTTCACCTAAGCTATTGTAAGATCAAAATGACACTCTAGGAATCAGGTAAAATTGCCACCTTCATTTCGTTCGCTGATCCGACTATACTTCACCGCTTTCCAATTTTACTTTAGCTTCGGCTAATGCTGCCACAGTCGATCAGAGAACTGGTCAACGATCTGTTTAGAAGTACGAGAAAGTTGCGGTGATATACCCACCATATTCCCGCGAATGCCCTTAGAATATAAAGTCGCTTATCAGACTTGGCTATTACTTGATGCTCGTGCTCTCTCCAATAAAGTAGAGAGTCTACTGCCATTGCCAAAGATCAGCATTGGTTTTTCGCCGGGAAAGAGTAAGATTCTAAGCGTACCTTAAAATTTGTGGGGGATTTTACGTTTTTAAAATACCACCACTAACGATTTAGTGGCGATTATATCTACGCCGTTGTTATACCCAAGAACTGAAATTCATTTTGCTTTGTTCAGATAATGAAAGACCTATTCAAGTGATGAGCTCTATGTATATACCATTACGTTATCCGTAAATTGGAGGGTATTGACTGCCAAGATCATGAGTTGGTATCAATAGGGACTTAATATCGTGCTATGTGGGATCTCTTTTAAAACCAAACGAATACCTAACGCTTCATTTTTATCCGCAATGTGTATCATCGTTTTCGATATTAAAGAGTAAATTCCCGATAAGAGTTGATGTGGAAATCCCAGATTGCAGATTTTTTGCATTAGAACGGAAATTATCACGCTGTCCTTTGCTGATGTAATATCAAGAAATACCACTCCGATATAATATTTCTGTATAAATGAGTTGTCATGTGTGCTTTTTCCTTTTCTGAATTCGAATTGGATTGCAGGGAGGAACACCAGGCGCTGTAGTGTCTGTGACATGCAATGCAGTATTTTAGAGAAATTGGTTGATAAGACCCTGGTTGTTTTCGGCCTATCTTGGGTTTAAGTACAAGCAGGGTGATATACATTCTCCACTCCCAAGCAATGTAATGTTTAATCCAAATACCATTGAGAGTTATCGTTAAAATCTGGAGAGCGACTGTAGGCATCTGGTATAACATAGAGTAATGAATTCTATCCTTAACTGAAGCCCTATCTGAGGATTGTATTATCCATCGCTGAACTTCTCTGATTGTGAGTGGCAAGTTCAAAGAAAAGGATCATACTGAAAGACATTGTCTGGACATATCCTTTTGGCAATTTCTTCCATACATGAGTTATGTATTTTAATGCTTGCAGGGATAAAATTTCTATCCCTCTAGCATCTTAATTAATGCCATAAGAAATTCGTATTTCAATCTTTCCCAGTATTTCGCTGTATTTCGAAGTATTTCGCTGTATTTCACAGTATTTCGCAGTATTTCACAGTATTTCGCAGCATTTATTCTAACTAAGCCGATTTTTTTAATGTTCTCTTGGTTCATGAGCAATTTTGCCCGTACTCTGAGTAATGCTCTAAGCTAATCGTATTTCAACTACTGCTCTTAGAAATCGTATGAAGAAAGAAAGAAAATGAGAAGAGCTGCTTCCCCTCCGATCCCATGCTGGTGCGTTCGGCGTATGTTATCTCTGTAGAAGATCCTGCGGTTCTAAAATCGGACGCTATGCCATTTAAAGCACTATAGGTAACAAATGAAAAGATATATTTATACTTGCAAACGAGGAATGCCTTGAATAAAATGTAGAGTAAGTATGGAAGTCTATTGACGACTGTCCTGTTATTATTCTTAGGCCATCTATTGAGAATAAATACTCAGCACCCAGTACTATGAGACGAAAACCAATAGATGGTGCTATGATAGAGTCAAATATCGGTAAGCGATAAGGAAATAGTCATCGGAGTTTCAATTAATGATGATGAATAAGTTTCAGTTGGAAAAAAGAGCGGAACCAATGTACTGTTGTTCCCGCGACAGGGTAGCTAAGTGAAACAGGTGTATCACTGCCAAGAAGACTTATTTTTGACCGTGACCACCACACTTTTGTCAAGAGGCCTTCAACTTACCGTTATTAAATTAATTACACGTGAAAGAAACCACACCCATGAAAATTGCATGAGAAAAGTATTTGGTGAAATAAATGTGTCACAGTTAAGAACGTTTGTGTGGTGCAGATGGTTAGGACATCCGTTGTTATTTTATTACGAATAGTATGATAGAGCCTTCCCTAGCACTCCGAATTAAGATGATCGACCCATTCATCATAATAGATCATTATTTTTTCAGAATAATGATGTTAACGTTGTATTTTGGCATCCGAGGATCAATGCTCATCGATAGGTTGCATAATTGTGGCAGGGGTAACGTTGCACGAGAAAGAAAACAAGATTCTGAATGGAGACATTGCTCGGGACGAGGGTGTCTGGCAGTTTAGGCAGTGATGTAATACTTAAATGGCGAATGCGACGTTTTGCCATTTTCTGTGGTCTTCCTATATTATTTATATGCCTCTATTCGCACATCTAGTAAAGACAGCATCCACATGCACTGCTGTTATTACACGATCAGGTGGAAGTTAATTTCAGTTAAGTGTTGTGTCTATCTTTTCTGTGAAGATGTTACAATAAAGACTGATTGTAGTATTTAGTAAAGCACGGTGTGATTTATATAATGGAACTAATGAAATTTTGTCATATAATAAGGTGGTCGATTTCGGGTTAAAATCCCAGTGGGTGCAAGAATTTTTGAGAATTGTGATTGATCATATGAGCTATGCCTGGTTGTTCCATAGTTCTGATTCCATATTAAGCTATAGGTCCCAGAGGAAAGGACCCGACCGTCCCACCTATGACAATGACTTAGTATGCCTCCTTCGAGAGGATCCAACCATCTTCGGGTAGAAGACAAAGTTAGTTTTTTCTGCTGTCATTAACGATATCGAACATGCAAAGTGAATAATTATGGGTTTCTGTTAAATACGAGACAGATTTCCGTTTTGTGTAATCACTGGTATTAATACAACTTTATTCATCTGGTGCAGCATAGTATTTTGGGTAGTTCACCTGGCAAAAACATTGCTTCGTTTCACACCACCAGGGTTTAAAGACCCATGAAGTCAAGGGTTTTTCTATGGAACGGTTCCCTCACTCTCTTCTCACCAGCGGATAACAGGAGAAATGTCTTGAAGGAAAAACCAGCCAAAGCGAGGCACGATGGTATCTGCAAAGAGGCCTTCAAAAGGAAAACGGAAATCTACCTCTACATATCTCCCCTTTCTCTTTCAGCTCCCGCAAGGTTTTAAGAGGAGGAACACAGTTATCGTTTGATGCGCTTGATTTTATAGCAATCGATCGAAAGCATGGTTAATTCAGTACTACTTTAGATTTTAAAACAGTAACATAATAACTTCACAGGTTATATTAGATACTTTAACAATTACCGTATTTAATAACTCCGTATTACAACGGTCTGGTAGTTAAGGGCTCAAGAGCTAGCTCTCGAAAGGCGGAATGCGCGATAAATTGGAACTCTGTTACCAGGTCACAAAACAATACGTGTTTACTTTTTTACTTCGTATTAAATTCCCAAATCACTCCAGGTAAATGCCGGGATGCTTCCTTCAAAAGGCCATTGCCGAATTCCTTCCCATTCCTTGCCCCCTCCCCATCCTTTCCCGTCTGTAGAGACCTCACTGTTAAGAGATGTTAAGCAGTTTAAAAAAATCGTATCAAAATGAGAATGGAAAGTAAATACTGCTTCCAGACTATCGATAAAGGTCATAAATTTTTGTTACAGGCATCGTGAAAATCGTTAATAGATTTTACAACAGTTTTAAAGCATCCATATCTATGTAGAAGTAGCACTATTGTGTGAGTACAGGTGATAGTATGAAAAACTTATAATTAATTTGTAAGTAAGCATGTTATTACCGTCTCTGGGAATGCTTGATATGCCCTTATGGTAAGATTTCTAGAGACAGATCTCCTCTTTCCTGTTGTCAAACCTAGGAAAACCTACCAAACGTGGTGGGTGAACGGTTAACGTTCTGGCCTCGCATTCGGGAGGACGCCGGTTCGAATCCCCGTCCGGGTATCCAGATTTGAGGTTTCCATGGTTTCCCCAAATCACCCCAGGCGAATGTCGGGATGCTTCCTTCAAAAATGCCATGGTCGAATTCCTCCCCGTTCCTTCCCACCGTTCCCATCCCGCCTCTAATAACCTCGACGTCGACGAGACGTAAAGCCATAAGTAAAAAAAATAAAAAATAAAAAAAATAGGAAAATCTACATGAGCTCCGACCCAGAAAAGTTTTTGACGCCAGTTCAGGTGCCTGGTATGAAGCTTATAGGAGTTTCAGCCTGTAGAATTCGTCTCTGGCGTCATAATACCGGTCCCGCTAATCTTCTTAGTAATTCCCTTCTCTGATGACTGAGCCATGTGGTAGAACACTCTCCATCTTTCCTCATGTAACTGCATCATTCGCTCAATGTCTGTAACTTTGTCCCCACGTGTTTCTACTATCATGAAAGAAATGTTTAGTTGCTAAGGAAGTGTGCACAAACTACGTGGCTCGATCCAGGGGGGGAGGGGTTGGTTGGAAGGCTACGCTGGGCTACGTGGGGGAAGGGGGGGTTCCGAGCCATGCCACGTAGCTTTCCTTTCATAACATTTTTTTACAATTAAAATGAGGAACAGAACTCACAACAGCATGTGAATATTTATTTCCCTCATTTAATTATCTCCATATGTAATTTACAATCGTCTGACAAGAGAAAACAGTACAAAATGTCTTCTGGAATCAAAAGGGAAAAAAGCTACGTGCTACGTGGGATGGGGGGGGGGGGAGTAGAGGCAAAAGTCACGTAGGGCTACGTGGGGTGGGATGGGGGGGGGGGAGTTCATAGGAGGCCAAAATGGAGCTACGTGGTTTATGCACGCTCCCTAACGTCGGAACTGATTCTCTTCTGACAGAAGTATCGTCTGAATTTCTCTCAGTAGCGTAACTAAGTGCTGAACAAAGAGAGAAGAAATATATCCAAGGAAAAAATCTCTAAATCATATAATCTCCGTTTCTTGATTGTTTTGACACTGTCAAAAGCTCAAATGTAAGTAAAGTACTATATTTCAGGCAAGAATAAATCTCTCTATTTTAACTTCTTACAGATCAGCACAATTAATTAATATTTGGAACAATAAACTCTCCCTTAGTGAAGAGGTAATTTAATATGATACAAAGCAAAAAGTTAATTTAAGTTGCAACGGTTTACATAACAGATGCAGATAAGATTACGAATATGGATCAGTAGTTCAGTTTCTCAAGTTTCATGTTTACGCCAGACTAGAGTAGATAAATCGATATATCTCAAGTTGTTTACTTAGATACCGAAAACAGATACTGTGGTCCAATATCCATGCAGGAAATTAGTACGTGCCGCCCAAGACGTAGAAGGTCGTTGTGCAGGTCAAGGAGTCTGAAATGCTACAATCAAAGTGGAGAAACATCTAGAGACTTCTATTATTCCTAACAGCTTGTTTGTTGTTCAACGATATAGCATTTTAGAAACAAAGAAACATTAAAATACAGTGGTAGTAAATATTTGCATTTTTTTTTTTTTTTTTTTTTTGCTTCGGGTTTTACTTCTCGTCGACATTGTGGTCATTAGAGACGGGAAAGGATGGGGGACAGGGAACTGGAAGGTATTCGACAGTGACATATTGATGGAACGATCCCGGCATACGCCTGGAGGGATTTCGGGAAACTATGGAAAACAAAAATCTGGTCGGCCGGTCGGGGATTCAAATTGACGTCTTCCCAACCGCCAGGCCCGAGCGTTACCGGGATTATCTGAAATACTCCGTTGCCAAAACCATATTGTTATTATATTACCAACTGCCAAATATATGAATACAACTGAATTTTTTTTTACTTATGGCTTTACGCCTCGTCGAAATCGTGGTCATTGGAGGCGGGACAGGACTGGGGACAAGGAACGGGAAATAATTTGGCCGTGACTTTTGAAAGAAGCATCCCGGAATTCTCCAGGATTGATTATGGAAAACCAAAATCTGGATGCTCGGACGGGTATTCGAACCTTTTTTTTTTTACGCCTCGTCAACGGCTAAGGTAATTAGAGGCGGGATGGAACTGGGGATAAGGGACGGGAAGGAATTCGGCCATGGCATTTTTGAAGGAAGCATCCCGGCATTCGCCTGGAGTGATTTGGGGAAACCATGGAAAACCCAAATCTGGATGCCCGGACGGGGATTCGAACCCGCGTCTTCCCGAATGCGAGGCCAGAACGTTAACCGTTCACCCACCACCCTCGGTGGGATTCGAACCGGTGTCCTTCCGAATGCGAGGCCAGAGCGTTAATCCCTCACCCACCACGCTCGATCTGAAATTCGTACTACATCGGAAAAAATCCATTGAAAACATTGACAGTTGTCGTATAATTTTAATCTTAACTTTTTTACATTAAACGGCACAGTTATGAATGCTATTTAAGTTGCCATGCAGACCACAGATGTATTGCAGATAGAACTCTGCCAACATGTTTGTCAAGTTATTGAAATTTGATTGAAGTATTGTGTCTTGTCTTGTTTTTGTGTGGAATCGAAACATGAAGTTGAATTATGCTTCTGGACTACGCCTGATAGATCTTGTGCACGAAAGAAAGTTTATAACTACATTTTTTTTTGGTTATGCGTTGGGTATCTTTTAGACCAGTTTAAACTGTTTATAAAACTAAATTCATCCTGAATCATGCTGTAGCCAAATGTGTCAGTTGTAATTCTGGTCCAGACTGCATTTCATCATCGCGCTAACACTGCCGTTGAAAAATCATAGCTTCTATTACACACGGATGAATACATTGACTGTATCGCCATCTAAATTTTGTCCATTGAAACTACTTACATGCGGCTGAAATATGGCGTCATTGAAATCAAAGGAAATTAAGATCTTCACGAGTTCTCACATCTTTCTTTTTCATTATCCATGAATATTCATCATCAGTGTTCTGCAATAAGGCAGGTTTTCACATGGTTCCTCTTCTGTCTTCTGCCTTCCTCTTCATGTTCATGCAGATGCCGTTTTCTTTGATGTTATCTGTGATCTTGTACCTCCTTCTTCCTCTCACAAACTAGTCCTTCCAAGGTGTCTTTTAACAAGCACTCCCCTCTCAGCAAGTGTCCCAACCAGTTCTCATTTTTTTTTCTTTTTTAAATTTGGAATAGTTTCTTCTTGTCACCGACCCTTTCCAGCACTTCGACATTACTTGCTTTTTCCATTCAGCTTCCTTTCCACTCTCCTCCACATCCACATCAACATCTCAAAGGCTCCTATCCGTTTTTCGATCGAATATTAATAAACGAGAAACAACTAATAATTAGTATGTGGTTTTAAACGAAGTATATTTCTCACTGTAGTCGGCTTGAAATTTAAAACATACTGAACCCTTACAGAAATATCATTGCTTGCTATAACAGCGACATTTCTGGCCATTGCAAGCCCACCAACGAAGGCCGGGCGCGTGACGTCACAGAGTAACAGGCACGGTGACCATGCTGACATTTTTTTAGTATTGATAGTTCATGTTCACTAGACCGACAGAAGCTTTCCCGGTTAGTAAACGGAATGTGGGATAATTCAAAGGTCCTTTACACTTAAAATGCGTCTAGTTGCATTAGCTGTTCAATTGTTGCAGTTTATACACTCCCCTAAAGTTATATAACTCCGAGACAGCCCCCGGTCAAAAGTTAAACGTATGTTCGTCAGCGAAGATTGCTAGTTCTTCGATGAAAGTGACTCTGAAGTCGTGGCAACACGCGAACTAATCAACAATTAACACATACTAATGGCGTTAAATATTTCTCGGCGGTTCTCACAATTGTTCCAATTTTGACCCAGTATTAATCCAACAACACTCCCGTAAGGCGAGAACTTTACAGCCTGTAGTGTTCCAGATCTTCCTGATTACACGACCCGGCACTGTACAATGTCAGGACTTTTTGTTATTATTATTATTTAAATGGCATTTAACCATGTCAGCCATACAGCCAGCTCAATGTGTTACAACGTATAGATTTTTTGTTATTATTATTATTTAAATGACATTTAACCATGTCAGCCATACAGCCAGCTCAATGTGTTACAACGTATAGATTTTATACCAGTGTGATTTTCCCCCTGTTTTGTAAGGACGACACAAGACGAACATAACATTCAATTAAAACCACCCATGCCCTAGGCCGGACTCGAACCGGCGTCCCCTGCAACGCAAGTAAGCACGCTGCCTGCGTCGGCCTGTCAGGACTTGCTGCCGACCTGATTGTTCAGTTCCATATTCACTTATCGACTCCTCGCTTTTCTGCTACATCAAAAACTGAAACTGCCCTCTACCACATACCGGCTATTCTAATTTTTTCCCCAGTGCACAAGATTAACTTGACGTTTTCTACAAAACCAACCCAGTTTGAATTATACCCACAATTGTTGATTTCAAAACTAAAGATATTAGTTGTTTTGATATAATACTGTTGGGGTTCCACAAGGTCTGTCGTATTCATGAAAGGAGAAAACAGACGTAATAACTACTAGAGCTGCGGCGGCGACTTCTGAGTTCTGACTTCTAACAATCTTTTGAGGCGTTAGAGAAATGAAGCTTGCAGATACCAAAAAATTATTAAAAAGAAGATTGGTGTCCGCAGATGCTTTCCAGTTTTATGTATCAAACTGAAATAATGTTACGACGTAATGTTTAATATGTGTCATTACTGGCCAGCATCATTGGTCAAATCTGGATGGCCGTAGAGAGATTCGAATTCACGTCGTCCCGAATGAAAGGTCCAAACATTACCGCTAATTCACCAGGCTCCATGTCAAATGCAAAGATATTGGCTAATATCGCCCCTGCATATGTAAGTCGAGAAGTTCTTACTAACACGCCAAGGTTCTGGGAGGAAGAAGACGCCCAACTAGTGTTGTAAAAAAACGTTTTTTTTTCTGGCTTGAAAAAAAAAACATGAAAAAAAAACTTTGAAATAAAAAACATGTTTTTTTTCTGGAACACTTTTTTTTTCACAACTACTAAATCTCGAATTTGTAAGCCAGTTATCGTATAAAATGACTATTTTAGAGTTTATTCTAAGTACTTATCTTAGTTTAAAATCTACTATATTTTTCTGGTTCAGTAGGGAAAAAAAATTACGAAAATATTGGCAAAATTGACTGAAATTTTCTTTATGAACGGGGATTTCCCGAAAAGACTAGGTTGCGCGAGAAGGAATCCCCATTCCCCATTGTTTGGATTGATACTTGCTATTTGAAATAGTGCTGCCAACCCTTTTTATAACTTATTGGACTTTCCTTGTATTCGTGTACTTGTTAACTGTCAGAGTATAGTGGAACTGACTCATTAAATTGTCAGTAAGGGAGCGTGCATAAACCACATAGCTCCATTTTGGCCTCCTGTGAACACATCCTAACCCCCCCCCCCCCCCCCCCCGCTCACGTAGCACCTAGCACGTAGCTATCTTCCGTTTTGATTCCAGAAGACATTTTGTACTGTTTTCTCTTGTCAGACTATTGTAAATTACATACGGATATAATTAACTGAGGTAAATAAATACTCACATGCTGTTGTGAGTTCAGGTCCTCATTTTAACTGTGAAAAATGTTACGAAAGGAAAGTTACGTGGCCTGGCTCGGAACCCCCCCCTTCCTCCCCCCCTCCGCTCTCCCCAAGTAGCCTTCCAGCTAACCCCTCCTCCCTCTGGACCGAGTCACGTAGTTTGTGCACGGTCCCTAATTATGAATCGTTTCTTTGCAACCGTTGGTGTAAACAAACGATTGAAAAGAAGTAAAGCTCCTATTGTGTATGATAATAGATTTTAATTCAAACTTAAAAGACCGTAATACAGAACTATCGGCGCAGTCTTTATGCACAGTGTGTACTTTGCTCACAATTTAAAATTGCAATCTCAAAATCTTTTGCGTACAATACAAGGGCAACCAGTAAAAGAAAATTTAACTATTTCTGAAGTTATGGATCTAGAGGAGACAGAAAATTCCGACACCGATCGAACTAGTGTTGGTAGTGCTGATACTAGTGAATGTGGTACTGACATAGAGGATGAATAAAATTATGTTACCTATATATATACACTTATGAATCATTATGTGAGACATTATATGATTCAGTAAGACTTAAAACACACTTGTAAAATGGAAGTTCCTAAAATAAAACTATAATTTATCAAATATATTGTTTTCTGAAAAAAAAAAAAAATTTAGAAAAAAAAACACGGGTGCTAGGTTTTTTTTCATGTTTTTTTTCACAAAGCTGAAAAAAAAACATTTTTTTTTTTCAGTTTGCAACACTACGCCCAACACAAGGGCGTATCCAGCGAGGGGCAGGTGGGGAGGGGCTGGTGCCCCCACCCGTAAAAGAAAAATTAAGTTGCCTTCAATACGCTTCGACGAGTGAAGAACTGGCTCAGGAGCACTATGGGAGAGGAGATTGTATTATGCCTGATGAGTGTGTATCGCAATTTCGTGAAAGAACACCGTGAGATATTGACAAACAAAGTTATTGGAAAATGTTCTGAAAATCCGAGACGATTAATGTTTACATAAAAAACGTATAACTGATTTACGATCTTAATTAACTATATAGTAGGTCCTTATATTAAGTGGTTGGATTAAAAATAGTTTCCTCAATAAGTTTGAGTTTCATTTTGTAAGAAATCGTCATGTTTAAGCCCCCACCCCACTTCCTCGAAACCAATATGAGGTGCCCCCCCCCCCCTAGTTCAAATCTTGCGCCCCTCCAGTTCTGATCCTGGATACGCCCTCTACGTGGTCGCGCGCCTGCGCCATCAAGACTTAAGCCTGATCAAGTTTCTTACTCACCTCAATGCCACTGAAACGAATACCAAGCACTGACAGAATATCGGCCTGGGAGAACGGAGTGGGATACAACACCAACTGGATCTTGCCGAAAGAGAGTCTACCATCTGGGTCTAAACAACCATGACCTAAATGGAAGTCATTGAACATATTTCGAGTTGGAATTGGCCGCTGTAGACACACTTTCGCTTCTTGGGGATATCTGAGAGAGCAACCTGATACTTTTTTTTTTATCTGCTTAACGTCTCTCTAACAGCGAGGTCTTTTAGAGACTGGAAAGGATGGGGGGGGGGGGGCAAGGAATGGGAAGGAATTCGACCATGGCCTTTTGAAGGAAGCATCCCGGCATTTGCCTGGAGTGATTTGGGAAACCATGGAAAACCCAAATATGGATGCCCGGACGGGGATTCGAACCGGCGTCCTCCCGAATGCGAGGCCAGAACGCTAACCGTTACACCAACACGCTCGGTAACCTGATACTACATGTTCTTGGATGAGATCCAAACAATAGTCCATTTGTTGTCATGTCCACAACTCGAAATTATGGTAACCCAATTAGACCCTCAATTGGCCATTGACAAAGCTGTCGCATTGGCGAAAAAACTACTTTGCGTTTGATGCTGTCATCAATACGAGAATAAGGCATTTTTTTAAGTTGTGTAACTGAATGGCAGAGGTTGGTTGTAACAGCCCCTCCCACGAACAGAGTGTCCAGGCATTTGTTACCTGTATATGGACGTGATGTACTTGAGCGTGGTAATCAGTTGTTCCTCTGCAGAGGGTGGGGGTGTTTCTGCGGGGGCGGGTACCAGCAACAACGGTCTTCCTTCCATGTCCCTGCCACCAGCAGCTGTCGCCAGCTGCTTCTCCAACACGTCCAGCATCTGGGACGCCTCCATCGTCAGCGGCTGCAGAAAACACAAACGTTAGATACCCGAAACTGTGCTTAATTCAGTCTCAAATTAGTAGGAGTCAATAGTTGAGGAACAACTCCACGAATTATGTTTATTTTACGTATTATCTTACAATTACGCCAAATAACAATCCGTATTGATAGACTCAAAGTTTTTTTTTTAATTAAAAATCAAGGCTGTTAACCATTGTTACGGTATAGATAACTTATATCGGAAATTTAGCGTTTAAAAATCAGATCTAAATTTTGAAGTCTTATCTAGATCCTATGGCAAGAATACTTTTACGGGAGCAGCATTTTATTGAAAACTTGGCTCCTTGGCCGAATATGTTTTCGGTAACATATTTTATGTCATCTTCCAGTGTAAAATACAAGATAACATATATAGTTTCAAATAGTGATGTGCCAGATATCCGTATCCGAATCCGTATCCGTGGATATCCGAGAGAGAAAAAAGATCTGTAGCCGTATCTGTTACTTTTTTAGCGGTTCTTTAGCGGATCTTTTGTAAAGAATTTCACTAAGCACGTATATAAAATTTTAAAGATAGGTAGTAATTCTATTCCAATTACTTTATATTTCTTAAAATCTCATATCTGGCACATTCGTTTGCAAAAATTAATTATTTAAACATTTATTTTACTAGGTAACTGGTGGGTAACATACCACTATAGTAAGTTTTAAGGTGTTATTTTAACAATCTTTATTGTGAAATCAGACCTCTAATCTATCTGATTTGCTAACTGGAATTATCATTAAGGTACCGCTAAAGTGTTTACATCAAATAAAATATTCACTTTTACAGAAACATAAAAAATAAATGTTATATTTAAAATTAAGTTTGGTAAATTGTACTTCAAAAGGAGTAAGTTGGCAGAGGACTCTTCCTTTAAGAATAATTCATTTTCTAGTTGGTGTTTCGTCTGAAGGTTTTTTTTAACGAAGTTATACCTTTATAGGAATGTTCTCACAGTTTTTATATTTAGCAAAAATTTGTCATTTACTATCTTAAAATATTTCCATATTACACTACTTTTTGTAGACATTGTTTTTATTTTAATTTAACTTACAACTTCCCAAAAAACACAAACGTATATACTCTACGATATCCTATGCCATCTTAAAATATAAACATAGACACGCACAGTGCAAGGTCAAAACACGTCACGTAAGCTGCATGTTCGTCAATAATAGATCGTAGTTGACGACTTTTTCACTGTCGGTCCAGGTTGAGAAAGTTGAGATCCGTATCCGTATCCGCGGATCTAGACACTAATGATCCGTGTCTGTATCCGTATCCGCGGATATACATTTTTAACGATCCGGCACATCACTAGTTTCAAACTATGATTTCATGACTCCCTACGTTAAATCGGTTTTCAGGAGTGAAGAGAAACGCTTATGCTTACTGCTTTACGCCTCGTCGACGTCGAGGTCATTAGAGGCATGAAAGAACTTGGGGCAAGGAACTGAGGGAATTCGGTCATGGCCATTCGAAGGAAATATTCCGGTATATGCCTGGAGTGATTTCGGGAAACCATGAAAAACCCGAATCTGGATAGCCGAATGGGGATTCGTACCTCCAAAATGTGAGGTCAGAATGTAACTTTTCACAACTACGCTATTTGGGGAAAACGCATTTATCCTTTTAATGTGAAGACCGGAAGAGACAACAACCTCCTTCAAATGGCTGAAATTTGTCAGGTGAAGTACGCAGACGTACAGACAGGACAGACTCCGAAATGAATCAGTTTAATTGCAACTAGGACTACAAAAAGGCGTTCTAACCGTCTTAGTAAAATCAAGGCTGAAATGGTTTGGACATCTGATGAAAATGATGCAAACTATCGAAGATATAGATAAAAAAATCAGTAAATGGAAACAGACCCACTGAGCGTAGTAGGTAAGCGGCAACGCTCTGGACTCACACTCGAGAAAACGCAGTCTCGAATCTTGCCAGCCATCCAGATTTCGGTTATTTTATCGTTTTCTGAAATAATTCCAGCTGAATGCCGGGATGGTTTCTTAAAATGATCATGGCATAATTCCTTCCCTTTCCAAACTCCCATTCCTTTCCCGACTATTATGACCTCGAAGGGGTGTAAAGCCGTAAGCATAAATTAAAAAAAAAGATAAAAACTGAAGAGGCAGACCACGAGATAGCTGGATGAAACAAGCACTTAAAGACGTGCCTACTCATAGTCGATAGTGCAAAAAGATAACAAAAGACAGACAAGTGGTGGCAAGATAGGAGATTATGAGAAAGGCTTGTTCAGTACCACGCCCGCGTCGTAGTTGCGGAAAATGGATGACGATGATGTAGAAAAGCATTAAATCCGTTGTTTGTCTTTAGTTTCTTTTCCATAAACTAGCCTGTACTGTATTTCTTCTTTTCTTTCACATTTCCAGATTCGAGCACGAGTTATTCTTAGCAGATAAAGTAACCCGATAAAAACTGTAGCGAACATTAACTATTATGAACAGTAAGGGCTCAATCGAATCTATTCTAATAAAACGACAACCTTGTTCATTGTGTCCGTCGAGCTGTGGCGTCACGCAACCTGCTGTCGCTGCTGGAATAACAACGGCCAGAAATATTAATATATAGTAGAGGTTAAGAGCTCTATTTAATAACTGTTCTATTATTTCTATTTAGTTAAGCATTCTTGAAGAAATGCCAGAACGCTGGAAGAAAAATAACTATTTCGTTCAAATTAACATGTTAACTATTAATTGCTTTTACTTATTTATATTCGTTCGATGAAGATGTTTTAGTTAAATTCTTTGCCCATAGATATGTAAGATAAAAGCTTTAATTTTCAATTAGCAATGTTAGCGAAAGTTTTGATTAGTTTATTTTTTAGCCTGAGTCACAATCCAACTGGCATTTGAAATTACAGGAGGGGGGGCATGAATAATCATTTTTTTTTTAAAATAATTTAAATAGTTTTCGTGAGCACTCTGTTACTGAAATCACTAGTTCATTCGAATGAAAGTACGAGTAGTTCTACATTTATCGCGGTCTATGTGCCCTATATAATCATTAAAACTAATATTACGTGACATAATGTAAGTTGTTAAAATTATTTTTAATTTCCTTTGCTTTCGCTGAGGCCATATTACTGTGGTTATTATATCAGCCGCATGTAACTGTGTCAGCCGTTCAAACGTAATACCAATCTGAATCACGGATATAAAAAAAGAAAGATGTAAGAACCCATTAATATTTTGGGTCAAGTTTATATCGCGATTCACGTTGCCACTAACATGCGAAGAAGTGATATAATGAATTTGCGTGTGATTAATTGAAGCTTTTATTTTGATATTAACGAAGTTTGTTGTTAGGTTAAAATTCAGCCTCGACCAGAATGACCTGAAACTTTTTGTTACAGCATAAGGCACGAGGAATTGCATTGAGCATTATTTTATAATAATTTAAGCAATTACAAATAAATTACTATCCAGTCTACTCCGTTCAAGCCGTCATTTTTGACGAACTTTGAGGCTAGTATGTAAATAACAACGTATCATGTTGCGGGTAGAAGAAAAAGGTGTAAGATTATCCAATTCGTTGGATTACGCAAGCGAATGAAGTAAGCTGACTTAGCGAGGGCGATCCAAGCCGGAAGCAAGGACGTTCTTGCGATCGCTGAAGGGAAAGTGCTGCGTTAAAACCGAAGTTTCACTTACCAGCCTCAGGCGATAAGAATTTCTTTGCTTGTTATCCGAGACTATGTTTCGTTAGATTTCTTATACCTAACTTTTTATCGTAATTTTCATTTCGAAATACTTAATTCATTTAATAGCTTTTATTGTCCTAAAGATGTAACGTTGTATGCCTACCAATTAGATAACTCTCAGAAAACAGAAATTGTCCATCTTGGTAATAATTCGTATTTCCAGTCATAATACTTTAACTGAAGCCTCAAAAGTTTGATTAGCTTCTTGGATTCCTTTCACCGAGCGTAGTGAGCCGTAACGCACTGGCCTCATATTCGGTATGAAGCGGTTTCGAATCCCCGTCCGGGCATCCAGATTTGGGTTTTCCATAGTTTCCCCAAATGACTCCAGGTGATGCTTCGTTCAAAAAGGCCATGGCAGAATTCCTTCCCGTTCCTTGTTCCCAGTCCTTTCCCACCTCTAATGACCTCGAAGCCGACGAGGCGTATATCCATAAGAAAAGAAGGAAAAGATATAATTTTATAATCTGGAATTTGTATTTATTACCGATGAAAGCCAGAATTCATTTTTCCATGATTTTATGAAATCACTCCAGGCGAATGTCAGGATGGTTAATTAAAAATTCCATGGTCGAATTCCTTTCCGTCCATGGCCTTCAGTTTTTTCTCTCTCTAATAACCTAGACGTCGACGAGGCGTAAATCCAGAAGAAGAACTGATAGGAGAAAACGGTACAGATCTTTGACCGTAGCGACTGGCTGAGGTACTTATTAGTTGAGTGTGATTTTGAATTCAGAGGATGAATGATCTACAGCAAGTTCAGACATTAATTATTACGGAAGATATATTCACTTACAGGTAATAAAGTAAAAAACTTATGCAGTAACTTGTCTTAATTCATAGCGTTTAGTCCTTTGTGACTTTTTACTATGCTATACTTTAGAACACCACTTTCTTATATTGCGGATAAACCGATGCGATAGGTTCAAATTATTACTATTACTACTACACCGCGATTCACTGCAAAGTGCGTTACACCTGTACAAATGTCTAAAAGTTTATTCACGGGTCGGGGTGTACAGGATATGACAAGAGACACCTTTAAGTTATGAGGAAAAGAGTGATCAGGAAAACCAAGGAAAACACAGATCAGGATGGTCGGAGTGGTTACTCGAGACTTTCTCCTGTCGGATTCTAAGTTATGCTACGAAAGATTAAACTCACAAAAAAATGGCGGCATCTGAGGTCGTTACATCTTTCATACAAATGTGACTCTCTCCCAATTGAAGGACAGGTTGGCTAAATATTACTGGTGCAAACATTTTAGTCGAAAGACACTCAAGTGAGTGGCATTGTAGTATATCTGTACCTATATCTTGCTAACCGTCCAGTCATTAAAATTTACAATTTCCTATTGCTGAACTTCAAATTACACTAAGCACTCATGCATTCGCTGATTGATATTTACGATGTTACATCGTGTTTACTTTCAAAAAAAAATATAGAATTTGTGAAAAATTATGTTTGATAACTCAGAAGAAGTCTGTAAAGTGAATGTGGAAAGTCGCAGTGTCAGGTGCATAAGAAGCGTTAATAAAAGAAACGAGTTTTATTAACATCCCGAGGAATGAAATGTATGTATGTTATACGGAATTGTAGCTGATACCACTTATAAATACCAGAATAAGAATGAGTTAAGCTGTTCAGACATTATTAAATTATAATATTTATGGGGCTGTTTAGAGTCGCAGCATACTATTTGCATTTTTGCTGCGTTAGCGTAATAACTATCTATTTAAGTCAATTATTCTGAATTTTTTTTTCCAACTAGATGAAGTCAATTACTATAGCATTTTTCAGTATAATATATAACTTATAGACCCGCCAGTGAGCTTGTGCGCGTTACGTCACCACCACATTGGATAGGATAGGTATAACGTGAAAGAACTATATCTTAGTAGCTCCGATACAGCTTTAAGGAATGTCCTGTTTGGGCAGCAGGCACGCACAGAACAAGAGCTCAGGGTGAGTCGTTGTTCGCGTGCGAGCCAAGTGTTTGGGCACAACGGGGGTTGAGACCTAGCGAGGGAGCTCCTACAATAGCTTTGTGGAAAAGACTGACAAGTGAATGAGCCTCAGATTTATTAGGATGTGCCAAAATGCAAAGTACCCTCTAAGATTGTTTCTTTTCTTTCTCTGAAACCAAAGGAGCTGAGACCAGACTTCGGGAGAGAGTGGTATTCTGGCCGGTCATTGATGAGTGCTCTTGGATGGTAATCTTCATATGACGCGGCTGGTGGAATTGTGTGGACCTATCCAGCTTAAGCAGAATGGCTGAACCGACGGTAATTATCGTTGAGTAACTCAAAAACGCTTTGCACTTCAGTTTCGGTTGGACCTTAAGCGGTCCTTGCAGGGAGACCTGCACTGATAAAGAGATTCCTCAGTGCTCTCTTTAATTGTTAGCTGAGGTGGCGCCCTAATTAATTAAAATTTACAGGTCTTAAAAGATTTAATTTCAATCATGAATGTAATGTCCTTTTTATTATTATTTCTTAAAAGTGTCAATTTGTTTAAATAAATGATAAATTGTGAAATATCAAACTTACTTTTTGTAAATGCAATGATATCCCGGCAAGGTGACTCATTATAAATTCATTAATAATTTTAATATATCAAAATTAATAATTTCTTCTCTCAACTTAAAAAAGTTAACTTTTACCATTTTTTATTGGGGACGAGGTTCAACTTTATTGGTACACGATCCACTTTTAAGTAAAAAAAACATTTCGCGACTCACCTAATATAAGAGTGTATCTAATATCAGAATGGGAACTGTTGTATGACCTCTATGCGCTATCGAATATTCTATCCTATTTTCATATAAAGGATATACTATCAACAAAAACAAGAATTGATAATATCTAAAACAATAAACATATTATAGACCGGGAGGCGGCTACCCAGACCATCACATAATCAAGTTGATTGCTGAATTTCTACGATTAGAAGTAACTCGATCAGCATATTAAAATGCAACTGGTCTGCCAAGTCGCTTTTTGGTGGAAACCAGGTTGTAGTGGGACGCTTTTTACTTCACACTACAATTCGTATATAATTCAGATTATTTTAATATTAATTTTGTTCAGGTCCTAGATTAGATTAATTAAACTGATCTCGGGCAGCCTAGATGGTTTATTGTTAAATTAAAATGCAAGGTTATTTATGTGAGAAAGCTCAAAGCAAATATGCGAGTGTAAGAATTCTGTTTAGAGCGAGGGCTGGAGACCTCAACCCAAGGAGAGGGTTGGAAGTGATACCGTTAGCCAACCCGCCTAAGCGACGCCCAGGGACAATGGACAAGCCCCAAGCTGTCGCCAGTCAAGATCGGGTGCATCGCCCCTTGGCGGGTGTAGCGAAGCTATGAAGGCAAACCACCTCCCTCCCACCCAAACGGACACGCGGATCGCGTGGGTCGCGAATTGTAGTGTGCTGTGACACCATGTGATTTCTAGAAAGCTTATCCCGCCAATGAAATTAATATAGGGTTCTCATAACTTAAAGCAAGGCATTCATTCTGCCCGCATGTTCTACGCCGAGCGGGAGCCATCTTTTCCGAGAGTGGAGAAGACACTTCTAGCTTGGCAGCGGTCTGAGACGGTTCGACCCGGGTGGTGCCGAATAGTATCTGTACTATGATCTCTCGCTGGTGATCCTTGGCTGATAGCAGTACCGTCATCGTACAGTGATAGGTTGGGTGGCAACCACCACTGACGACGTCTACGAGATGGTAGTGTGTACACGCCAGGTCATGAATCATTCGGTTCTTGAGACTGTAACGGACCTGTAAGCGACTTGAGACAAAGACCTCTGCTCATCAAGCAGATCCATTCTGAGCTAGCTGGCATATTTTGTTGAACGTTATGTGTTGTGGAGGGCCTTGCTTATCACAAGTTTCATAATGTTTTCTTGTGGTTAACGGCGTCCGAGATTCATCTTCATGTTCATGTACTTATGTTTCAATTAACGATGTTTATTATCACGACGTATTGTTCATAATTTGTTATCTTTTTATTATTTAATTTCATTAGATAGTTCCCGTACCACATTAAGGTAAATTCAGTCAATTGTTTGCTTTAGTAAATCGGCAATTGTAACGTCTAGGCTTTGTTTTTGATAATTGCATTGATTTCGTGTTAATAGTAAATTGAAATATGCCTAGCGGTGTAATAGCCAAATGAACAAAATAAATATCAATTGTCAGTTTCCTTGCGATCTGGCACTTTTGAGATTCTTGTCAACAGATATAATTATAAAATATTAAAATTATAAAATCACCACCTCCCCTACAAAACCCCATCTCATTACAACCTACAAACCCGATTTCAGTGGTTGATTGGTAGGGGAGTGCTGAAATTCCACGATTAGAAGTAACTCGATCAGCGTATTAAAATGCAACTGGTCTTCCAAGTCGCTTTTTGGTAGAAACCACCTGCAGACCCGATTTTAATGGTTGATTTGTAGGATAATCGTTGTGTTTTATTGCAGCCAAATTAATGAAAATATGGAATACTAGGAGCAGGAAAACACAATAGTAAACTTACCAGTCAACCATTAAAATGGGATTTGTAAGTGTTTTCCACCAAGATTTGACTTTGTACATCATTGGCATTTTAATTTTCAAATCGAGTTTTAACTAATCCTGGAATTTCAGCCGTCAACTCGATGAGGCGATGCTTTGTGCAACCGCCTCCCGCTTTATTACAAAGATAATGAAAAATACGTTTAATTATTACCGGCTGACTGTTTAAGAAAACTTTTTTTACAACCAAGTTTTAATTTAAGCTAATATCTTTCATGATTATTGCACTTGTTAACTATCGTGTTATATTTTTAAAATAGACGAAATGAAAGTATATTTTTTTTGTCGAAAACCTCGATTGTTACGCGACCTATCAAAACACGACGAGACCCACCAGAGGGTCGCGACCCATAGTTTGGGAACAGCTGATCTAGGCCATTGTTGGAACAGTACCTAATTACATCCTTCAAAAAAAAAAAAAAAAAAAAAAAAAAAAAAAAACACTTATCACACAGAACACAAACATTCCTCCATTAGGTTAAATGCTCTGAATCTCACAAATCGGGTTCTAAAAATACAGCTAAGGCACATGCCTCCCACTTTTATAATTTCTCACTGGACGTCTGCGTAAGCGTCTTTGGGTCCTCTCGGGCCGATACGAAGAAATCAAATCATACTTGTATATTAGTTTGTGTTTTTTCTACTACAGAACAGAATACGTATGTGAAGCACTGTATTATTTCAAATTAAACCCCTATTTTAGCATCACAGAAACGGTCATGATCGAGAAGGGGAGAAATCATCTTCTCTGGTGTATCAAGTCGAAAATTTTAAATTTAATACCTATTACGAATTATACAAACTTGGAATATTGCATCACAGTAAATAATATTAAGCAATTTAATAATTGTATATATTTATGCCTAATCTATCATATCAGTTGATCAACCGCTAAACGAATTTTTAAAAACAGCTAAAAAAAAAAAAATAATAATAACAATAAAAAAATGAAGCTATTGGAATCTAACCTTGCCCGCTGGCGTTAGAAACTGTCGTTAAGATTTCAAAGTTTAGGCATCTGGGTTCTAATCTCGGTGAGGCCAGGAATTTTCAAGAGCTGATTTTGATCATATGAGCTATGCCAGGGCGTTTCATGGATAAGATTCTAGGTTAAACTGTAGGTACAGCCGCGACAGAGGTGGGATACGCGGCAAATCGGGGCTCTGTCACAGGTGGCAAGACCACACGAATTTACTTTTTGTATTTTTCTTACACAAATATTTAACCACAGCACATTTTTTTTCTTCACCAAATTATATTAAACGTGCACCTGATTCACTTTAAGCACCCGCAATCCTGCTAGGAAGTTGTAATTTTGAGTAATATTCTACAAAGAACTCAAGGATAGTACGTATTTTACAATGTTGTTCGACTTCATTTTCTGGTCAGGCCACGAACTTATGAGTCGATCCTCGTTCTTGATTATCTCAATTTTTATTGGTTGTGTTCAGTTACTTTTATCTTTAGTATGGAACGATTTTGCTATGCTAGTATATGCAATTATTACCTTTCCGATAGCCGATAAAGCCATAACTACTTACTGACAGAAAAATCTTAATTCGTTTACTCTCAGATTTTGTTCAAACGTCAAGAAAAGTGTGGTAACGGGTTATCAAACGAAACTGTAAGTAGTACAATTACCGTAAGTAGTTTACAAAGCTCACTGCGATTCTACAACACTGTACTTGTTACTCGATGGCAGTGTTTCCAGCTTGGGATGTGACATGTTTAGAATACGAGAACTGGTGAAGTGTTGGGCATTACTCGATTGGAGTAGTCGTGTATCTCTTCCAGCTGTTCTCTTTGAAACTATAGAAATGTCTTCCAGCGTCCCGCTATCGTTTGAGGTATTTCAAAACGGTCCATTTCGGAATGAAGTATCTCTGTAACATCGCTTTCCACCGTGGCTTAAAATGACTGTCTTTCAGAGGAATTTCCAACTTTATAAATCAGGGAAAATCACAGGAAACCATTTCGGGAGAATAGAAATCGTGTGCAAACGGGGAAGTGTTCTGTTTCACCATGAAAACCTCAGACGCAAAGAGGATACCATTATAGTGCAGCAAAGGAAACCCTGATGTGTGTTCAATATTCTCACTTATTCACAAGTAATAACTAATGGGAGAAAACTCACTAAAAGTTATCTAAATCCTGTTACCCTTGTGGGACACAATTTGTGTCTAATTGGGTATTTGACTACTTCTTGAAAATGGTTTTAAATTGTTTATTGGTACACGTTATTCACAGAGAACTTTTTACTTTCGGTCAAAAAGTGCTTATCTTTCCAGAAATTCAAAGTAAATTTAAAATATTTAAAAGACCGCCAAAACGCACCTTTGCTGCCTGGCGCGGGCAACGGCACACTTAACGTCAAACGTCTGTCAAAGCTGCGGCTGCGAATGGAGCGTTTCCTATTATCTAAGTTTTCAACTAGTTTTATTGTTTGTTGCTGGTTATTTCTTGTTATTAATGAAAGTTCATTTTGAATACAAAATCGAGAACAATTTGTATAAGCCTACAGAGAAAAAATATTAAAAAGAGACGCCTTATTTGTGGGGCTAGCTATAGAAACAACCCCTGAGTTTTATTCTGTGGTGCCTAAAAATGAACCAACTTCAATTTTATATTGCGACAAAGTCACTTACGATTTTCTGTGAAGCTCATTTACACCACAATTTCGTAGAGTTAAACGTAATACATTGTTTAAGGCGAGTATCACTAAGGTTAGGGTACTTAGGTTCGATCCTCGCTTCGGAATATGTTTAATTAGTTTTCTGTTATCGTTTTCTTTGGATACTTGTTTTTGGATGCATCGCATAATCATTTTTTCCCAAAAATCCACCAAAACATTAATTTAGTTTTTTTTTTTTCTAAAGGCTTCACAACTTTTTGGCTAACAACCGGATTACAACCATTTGAAACATAACCAAAGAGACTTCAAAAAGGAAATTGGACGATACTTGCACTTATATATATATACATATATAAAAAAAACCCTTTCATATTAGAAGTAAATACCGCTTAAATAGACACATTTGTGTCAGAAAGGTAACCTGCAGTTGTATCGTCACGTAAAAATTCCAATAAAAGGGACACAAAGCGTTACGGAACTGTTGCAAGATTAGCGTGAAATTTCTAAGAGTGATCTCACTACTAAAATAAATCCCATTATTCACCGCTGTGCACTTGTATTTTCTGCATGATATTCTATCTCTGGTAAGTTTAAAAATTAAAAGTTTTCATGTATGGTAGCAATTTGTATCAAACGCTTGCATGACGCTTAGCAACCATTAATAATTCTTCGGAAAAAAAAAAACACATGGTTCTGCAGTGCAAAAAAAACATCAAACAAAAACGGAAAAAAAATGCACTCAAAAAATATTATGCCAACCAAATTGACGCAAAACAATCAATATCTAAGTTTCAATTTAAATATAAATGATTCTCAAATTGAAGCTGTTACATTATTAAGCTCAGCAGAATGAAAGTCAGGTTTTTTTTCTACAGCTAGCCCCACAAATAAGGCGTCTATTTTTGATATTTATCCGCCGTTAGCATTTACAAATTGTTCTCGATTTTGTATTCAAAATGAAATTTCATTAATAACAAGAAATGACCAGCAACAAACAATAAAAATAGTTGAAAATTTGGATAATAGGAAACGCCTCATTCCAAGCCGCAGCTTTTAAAGACATGTGACGTCACTCGACCACCAATCCTAGAGCGTTTTCTGTCACCTGACCAGAGGTAAGAAAAGTATAATTATTTTTATTTCGCTTTTTTGTCAAAAATAATCCACTTTTCTATTCATAATTGAAAAAATTAGCTTCCTGATGCATTAATCTACGAGAATGACTACAATTGGTAATATTTTTTTAATACTGTCAAATAGTCTATTTTACTTCGGAAAAATTTATGGTTCCATATTTGTAGGAGTTCAGGTTTTTTGTGACGGTGAAAATTTGGAAAAATAGTTAGAAGATGAATAGTAAATATCGTTTACTTTATTTATAAGAGTGATCTGGTGGCTCAATGGTTAAGTCGTCTAATTGGAGATCGAAAGGTCCCTGGTTGGAATTCTTGTCTAGACGAGGAGTTTAGAAGGCCCTTAATCCGACCTTCAGCAAGCTGCGCCAGAGGTGAAGTACACCAGATTGAGTCCTCTTTAAACTGTTGATCTCATTTACCCGATTGTTTTATCAAGTTAGGTTAAGGTAGGAGAACCATGTAGCTCCATTTTGGGCTCCTGTGAGCGCCCCCCCCCCCCTCTCCACGTAGCCCGACGTGACTTTTGCATCAACCCCCTCCCCCCACGTGGCACGTAGCTTCATCCCCTATTGATTCCAGAAGATGTTTTGTACTTTTTTCTCTTGTCAGACTATGCTGTTGTGTGTTCTGTACCTTATTTTATCTGGAACAAATAATATGAGTAAGAAGCTACGTGGCTTGGCTTGGAAACCCCTCTCCCCCCCACGCAGCTCAGCGTAGCTTTCCAGCCAACCCCTCGCCCCCCCCCCCCCTAGATGGAGTCACGTAGTTTGTGGACTCTTCCTAGCCACGACAAATGCGCATGCGTGGAAAATCGAAACACTGTCAGTCGGCGGTTGAAGCCTTCGGGAATGTCGCAGCCAGTAATGCCATACGCACTGTCTATATTTTATCCATGAATGCCGGAACAGAGAAAGTAACGTACAGAACTGGATTTTAGTTCCAAGTTATCAGCGCGTTTTAATATTTACAGTTAAATTAATACGTTTTCGTATGTTTTCCACTTGTATTTATACGTGTGCGACAATGACAACAGAAGTGGAAAGTTATAACAATGTAATAAACGTGAAATTTATACAGGGCCTAACCTTTTATTTAGGACTACCTTTGTTTAATAGTTACATTTAAATATTTACTCTATGCATTGAAGGGAGAAGTGAGTAACACCCATGAATTTTCTTATTAATCTAACGGAATCCTTAGTTTAGTCAACGAGGAAGCATGATTTATACTGTGAGCACTAATCCCTGGTATGCCCTATTGTTTTCGCCTTGTCACTGCTGCAGACTATAGTGGCGGCATTGACCTGTGGTACGAGATGCGTGGGCGTGACAATGCGGGCCAGACAGTTTCACAGTTCATCGCCATCGTCTGGAAGAAGTAGTACTGTTCATTAATGAAACCACAATTTTTCCGACGGTGCACCTACGGAGCAGTTAACCGTAAGGCTTCATAACATGAAACAGGAAGTTCGTTGTCTTATAAAGAAATTAGCATTTTTCCGCTCCCTCTCTCGGGCGGACCTTGATATACATAGTAATGCATTTGTCTTTTATTTCTCTTCACTACGTCTGTAATGTAGTATCTATGTACTCTTTACCGTAAATTAATTTTCACAGTTTCGTGACGCTTGTTAGACTGTTAATCTTTGAAGAAGTAGCTTGATTTACATTTTACGTGTATTATAATGAAACATGTTTCAAAAAACTGAAGAAATAAAAAACCAAAGTTATGTACTCCAAAGACAATATTAACAGGACCCAAAAAGCGGAGTGTTTATCTGTAACGTAGAGTGATCTCTGGTTGTAATCTCGTACAGGGGTGTTCATGTGTATTGCAGTGTGATCTGTGGCGCCTACCTTTTCTTGGTATGAATGAACTATCCATCATTTCTTCCTCCGTTCTCTGAAGAATCTTAAGATTTAATGCAGATTTGAAGCTAGACTACAAGCTTTCAAACCGTGAAAAGCCCATCCAAACGGGTTTTGTAATTTTTGAGTGATGCCTCGACAGACAGAAGCAGCCTGTTAAGGTTCTTTGGGTGGTTAATTTACTGCATTAATTAAAAGTCCACCAAAAAACAAGGTTATGTGAAGATGTTCGTTTATTTTGAACAAATCAAAACAAGTCTGCGACATTCACAAGCATAGTTGTTACAATCCAAAGATGCAATACTGAATACTTGAATCGAAAACTGAATGAAAACTTGCATGAATGTCTCTGTAACTCTGAATTAATGCTTAATGCAAACTGACTCCTCTGTCCAGGCGATCTGTTTATATAGAGTCTATCGAAATTACGAGAATTCTTCAAAGGCATCCGCCCGATATTTCTCGATCATTAACAATCACTCAAACAATCCAACATATTAAAAACAATCGGAATTGATACAAAATTAATTAATAACATTACAAAATGATTAGAAATGGTAATTAGAGATACTTAAATACAAAATTATTTACAGAAATCCTTTCAAATGGTGGAAAATTGTCCTGTAGACATCGTAACTTACATTTATACATGGAATTACAAACTTTTAATAAATTCTCTTGCATCATTCGGTTCTTAAACATATTAAATGGTCTTTAAATAATTTTCTTACCTAAAACAAAGTCTATATACACTTATTTACAAGAATTTACAAAATAAACATATCAAATCACTTTCAAGCAAACTTTGGCTCACTACAAATATTTCACACAGTCCAATACTATTCAAAATACAGGTATTAGGGCTGTTACAAGCCCTACTTACAGATTTATTATAGTACAGGTAGGTGGACTAATTTTCATTTTATATCTGCTAACTGCATATCAATAAAAGAGAAACTAGTCGAGATACACCTATCAAATATAAAGATCATTGCATGTGAAGTCGTTGTTCACTTGGTCTGCAGAAAAATTGGCACAGAACATAATTCACAGCTAAATATTGTGTTCAGAATAAGTTTCTTGCCTTCCAGGTGATTAGGAAGCAGGTTATTAGGACTAGTATCTACTGTTAAATGCCTATTGTCTGCTAAAAATACCCTGAACTAGTCTCACTGACAAATGTTACAATTTTAAAAAAATTGTACCTTTATTAACGATTTTTAACTGTTAAAGAAACCCACTAATCGTTAGAACTGAAATCGGGCAAATTGACTCACAAAGCTGTAAGTCTCAATGATCTCACAGAGAGGATTGAGAGAAAGCTGTATAAGGTACTCACGATTGAAGATCTGTCCCAAGGATAACCGATGTCAAACATAGAAAGCAAATGCTCTTAGTATGCAAAAGGTAAGGACATATTTCCTTTATGTCTATGTACTAATATAGTCATACAGTTTATAAGTTTCTACTTTTGCTTGTATCAGTGCTATCTTTTCGTCTGTAACATAGTGAATAAAGATATTCTGAGCAATGTTATCTTCTCGGATGTCCAGCCGGATGATGTCTTAGAAACTCAACGATTCCACAGCTGTCTCCACCGTCTTCATCAGGTGTGAAGTAGCTGCCGGATGGTATGAGCTTACTGTGACTGCCTAGAGAGTCCTTATAACATTCAGAAGCTTCTTGACACACGATGGAGATAGCAAAGCCAACTGTCGAAACGTTGAGTATCTACGACACTATCCGGCAGGACACCCGAGAAGATTACATTGTACCATTACGCCGGGAAAGTCTCCACTCACACATTCTGTCTGGTGTCTAGAAAGTTGAGTACTTTAAAAAAAAAAAAAAAAAAAAAAAAAAAAAAAAAAAAAAAAAAAACCGGCGTATCATGTATTAACACAAAATTGCAGTTTGAGACGTTATTTTCTAAACTATGACGGGTTTAACGGAATGTTATGGTAATTTATTTCTTTGCAGTTGCTTAACTAAATAGAATTGTTATAAAATAAAGCTCATTGTAATTTATCGTCCTTTCTGCTGAAGCAAAAAGCTTCAGTTGTCCATTTGGTCCAGGTTGCATTTCAGCCTAACCACTATCTCCGCTAATATTGCCACTAGAAAAACAAAGCTTCAATCACACCCGAATTAATACATTCCCTGTATCGCATGTCAGAGTTATTATGCATTGCGATATAAAATTGATCCCAAATCTTCACAGGTCCTTACACCTTTCTTTCTTATTACCTGTGATGAAGCTCGATGTTTTAATGGCTGACACAGCTTACGTGACCCCAGTGAAAACGAAGGATGTTAAAATTAAATCTTAACAACTTATGCTGTGCCACGTAATCTTTAATTGTGGTGTAGGCCATTTATATCGCGATAAATTTGGAATTTCTTTCATTAAAACCATGTAACGATTTGAATAAAAAAAACCAACTGCCAATTTAAACGAAATACATACTTTTCTTATCAATTGCTTAAATAAATAAATTTGTTATAAAATAAAATTCAATGTTATTCCTCGTGCCTTGCGCTGTAGCAAAAGCTTTCCGTTTCCATCTGGGTCCAGGTTGCATTTCAACAATACTTCTATCTCACGTATATTAATACATGTACTGTATCGCAGTTTAATGGCAACAATGCATCGCTATATAAATTTGATCAAAAATCTTCAAGTGTTTCTTTTTTGCTATCCGTGATTCATACCGATATTACAACGTTTGAATGGATGACACAGTTGCATGTTGTTGAAATAATAACATCAGTAATATTGCTCAGTGGAAACAAAGAAATAACAGAAATCTTATAAACTTACATTATGCCACGTAATATTTGTTTTAATCGTAGTCTAGGCTGCACAGATCGCGATAAGTGTGCAACTATTTAGTTCAAACAATTTCAATAATAGGACACAATTTAAATTATCTTAGAAAAAAAAAAAATATATTCATGCCCTCCGCTGTAACGTCAAATTCCAGTTGTAATTCTGATCCAAGCTAAGTTACAACCTAATCAAAACTTTCGCTAACATTGATGCTCAAAAATTAAAAGCTTTTATCTTACATACGTATGGACAAAGTATTTAAGGAATACTACTATATATCAAAAGAGTAATACGTAAATATAAACATCTAATGATTGATATGTAGATTTAAACGCAATACATACTCGTATTTCAGTGTTCTGTCAGTTAATTTATTCGCGGATGCTTAGAAATGTTATTAAATAACGTGCATAATCTAGAACAAATGCGTAAAGCGTGACGTCATAGCGCGACGTCATAGAGTGGCGTCATGGGATGACAGATGACTTCACAGATGACCAAAACTTGCGTTTTATAAGTATAGATTAGTATTTTTCAGCTAGTCTATAACTAAGTCGTGACAGCCGAAGCAGGTATGCTGACAAAAAAAAAGGATAGGATTTCAGCCATAACCTTCAGAAATGAACCATCAGCAAAAAATCCTTGAATGAACTTTGAGAACAAAGAATAACTGGAATCTGTATGGCTGCATAGACTATTTATCCAGGGTCTTGTTTAATCTCAGGCCCGCTAATACCACTGTTCACCTCCCTCTTCAAGCCTGAGAGGCGAAGTTCAGGATAAGACTGAATATTATTATTTCACTACAAATGTCAGCGTTTAAAAAACCAATTATTGCTATCGTAGCAATGTCAATCAACATTTTATTCACATAAATGAACAGACGCTATAAAATCCGTGTAAATTTTTAAAGACTGTTAGCACTTTTGCCATTTTATTTAGTTCAATGTCTTGCGAATTGTTGATTCATTATAAGCATCGAACTAAGCAGTCAGTAGTAAATTTGTGATAACTTATTTAGAGAACCATACCAGATTTATGCGAAGTAACTTTGGTAAACTGAACTCGAGTTTAGTGACCAAGTTGTTCCACACCGCTGGATCGGAATAGCTTGTCGCGAAAGATTGGAAAACTGCAAATACATTTCCTTCCTAATCCTAATTCCATGTTTAGCAAGACCTCGGCTGGAGAAAGTTATGCATAAGAAAACATGTTTCAGCATTAAGAGCAGATTTGTTTTACATAAAGTGAGCATTCTAGAAAAGAAACTCAGGACGATATCTAAAAAAAAAAAGTGTTATTTCACGGAATTTCTTAATTTGTGTGTGACGTGATACTGACTGACATACTTGCGCGAAAAGATATCATAGCTCTGATTTAACTGATGATAAATGGTGCTGGTTCTTAATAATCATAATAATCAACTGATATTTGGAGTACTTTTAGATTTGATGTTCGATAACGTTGCTCCGAAATAGGACCTGAAGACAAACAACGATGTTAATGTCTTATCGCCATAATATGATCTGCTTATCACATACTTTTAAAACTTTGCGTATCATGTCCTGTTTCGATAATGTTCTGGAAAGTTCATGGTCTCGGGATTAGATTACTCTTTACATAACGCTTCGATGTAATGACAAATCAGTCTACAGAAGTGAATTGAAATTTATAATTATTTGCGCAGAATGATAAAATTGACTTGAAATATCATCTTTCCTTGTTTTTCAACAGCACCACCATTCACATTGAGGCCGAGAACTTTTCGGTACATAATCTATAAATCATACAATCCCAATTTCGCCCTAAAACAGTGTAGGAATAAACTTCGCTTTTCGGTATAAACATTCTCCGCGCGAGATACGTGAAAAAAAAAGGTTCCAGCTCTTGTACTCCAATGATGTCATTTTTACCGTTTGGTTCTGCTCCATTCTCCGATGGAGAATAACTTCTGTGAAGCTACCGTGACGACCTGAATAACGGATATCACGATCCAAACGCAGCGGTGCCGAAGACTGCAGGAATCGGGTCAGGAGCTGCAGTGTTGGCCCTTAACCTGAATGTTGCGTGGTTCGGATTCCAGGTGAAACCGTGGGCGCACTTTACCTGGTCAGATGAGCAGGCTGGGATAACCAACCATGTCGACAGCGCGACCAATTGAAATTATGCTCACAGAGCGGTCAAACTTCCTTTCAGAGTAGGATTGCCACCAGCACACCACGTGAGAGTACTGTACTCTCACCTGGGGGTATTCTACAATCTACAAAAGTAATAGAGTACATTAAAATACTCGTTTTTAGTCAACACTCATTCTCACATACCTGGTTGACTGTTTACATACAAAAATAGTATGTGAACGACAAAGCTATTGATTATTTATAGAAAAGCTTTGGTTTCACTCAAGAAAATTGATTATTCTCATTAAACATAATTAATTTAGAATCACACTCTCAATATGAACAATTTACGTGTGTTATCGAAGCTGTAAACTGCATCAACTGCAAATTTCTATGGACCGCTTATATGAAGAAAAGATACTGTTGAATGAGTTACATGGAAAACTTGTAGATGATAAAAGTTTTACTGATTTGCCAACATCTCAAAAACCGCAGTGCATATTCAATAAAAATTAAAATTTTCCCAACATATTTAAAATAGTAATTATTGTTTAATAAATACGCCAGTACAACTGTTGGATATTATTTATTTTCCGGACGCGTTATCGCCTCTCGTCGAGGTATCTTCAGCGTACAGTTTTGCTGTAATATGTGATTGGTTATTGAATTTGAATATAATGAGTTTTACATTTAACGAAATTATTATTACATAGGAAGCATAATATTACTTATATTTATATATCATTTTTGGATTACCATGCAGGGCATTTTCGACAGAGCACCGCCGGGAAAACAGCAGAACAGCAAAAGCGCACACGAAAACTAATGTTTGACAATGTCGTGCATCGAAAACTATGCTTCAAAATTAATTTCTAGTCGTGTCGTAAGAGCAAAACTATACCAAAATTGTAAAACCAAGTGCAATAGTGTAAACAACATGCTGGTTGAGGTCACAGGTGACCAACGACTACACCTCAAAACGCAAATGTAAACGTGAGTTGCAATATAAAGCCTATCTTAATATACTTATATAAACAAAATGTCCTTATTAATGACAGTCTAAAGCTAGAAACCCAATAAATTTGGGCAATTAAGATTTATTTTTCCCCCGATTCGAACACGAAGGACCATGTGAACAGGCCTAAGCGTGTATCATAAATCGAACCTGTGCTGTTAGGTCCAGAGTATTTAATCTATTGGAGGAAACGCTATGCTGCTATCTGTCTGCGATAAGTGTAAATTTGTGTGTTGCCTATAATAAGTGTATTTTTGTTTGTTGGTATAGTTTACGAAGCGAAGTTAATATCAACGGGGATAAACTACAACCATGTCTCTCATCCTTTTTAACTGATGCATGTCTATCATGATTCTCTACTTTTATTACAGCCACTTGATTCTTATATAGTTTATAAAGTATTCTTCTATCCCGATACTTTAGATCTGACTTCTTTAAAGTTTTGAACATCTTTCCCACCTAACATTTTCAAAAGCTTTTTCTAAATCAACATACGTCATAAAAGTATCTTTGTTTTTCTTGAACCACCCTTCAAGTATTAATCTTAAAGCCAGAATTGCTTCCCATGTTCCGCGATTTTTCCTAAACCCAAACAGATCTTTACCTGCTACCTCTTCTACATTGTGGATAGTCCAGGCAGTCGACTACATGATTGCGGAAAACGGCCCAAAAACCGCATTCAGAACGACCGTTACGAGAGGTTCTAGGCTTGTGCCCAGTCCCGTTTTAACTCCGCGAAGCACTGTGCGGCGCCTCAGCGTACCGTGCCACACTGACGGGTTAAGCTGTTTTACTTTATACCGTATTTTCGTGAAAAATAATCTCAAGCCCAGTAACCAGATATTTAATACAGGGTGTCGAATACACAAGAAACTGGAAAAAAATGTTCTCTGTTAATTGTCTTATAGAAACGTCTAAACAGATTCTCTTCGCGGAGTTTGTAGGGATGGACAAACTATTGTGGTGCACTACGCCAGAATGCACTGTTCGCGAATGTCACTGCGATCCACAGCGCAGGTTGGGCGGAATGGAGCAACAGATTGCTACAAGTACTAGTGAGTTGGTGGCAGAAATTAAACTAACATTTCAGATCCTTATTAAACCAGAAGACCCTAAGTGACCCGTTTGTAACCTGAGAGCACCCATCTTGGTCGCCCTTGACCCCGTAGCGAGGCGCCCAGCTCAGTGGCCGCTTCTTAACGTCTCGATTCACCGCTGCCGACACAACCAGTTTTAAAATCCGGCCCCACCACTCGGCTCAAGGAGAGTCCAGCTTCGAAGTCAAAAACCTCCGTCTATCTAGTCATAGGGCATCTTTGGAGGGGGGACGTATCCAGATCCAAGTCTATCATATATCCCAGAGTAGATCTCACAACTTAATTTTACATCATAACTCGAGTTGATCATATAATCTAATATAATGCTGCATCTTTACAAATTAACATACACTGTGTCAGCTGAAGGAGGCTACCTAAATATTTTAATTTATGAGAAAAAAAAACTGCTTCTGGTAGAACTTCAGTGGTTTAAAAGGAGTAATATTGTGGGGAAGAGAAAAGAACTATTTTACCGTCATTTATTACAAATTTTCTTTATGATTACCTTTTCTGTAGGTCTAACATCACATGCTTCAAAATTACTGACCAGAATAATATATAGAAGAATGAAAAGTGAAGTAGAAGGGTTAGCAGTTGAGGTTTAGGAAAATCCATAGTACAAGAGAAACGATTCTGACTGTAAGATTAATACTTGAAGGGCGGATCAAGAAAAGAAAGAATATTTTTATGGCGTTTGTTGATTTAGAAAACGCTTTTGATAACGTTAGATAGAACAAGGTATTAAATTTTTTTTAAAAGTTAGGTCTAAAATAGCGTGATAGAAGAATACTTTTACAATCTTTATAAGAATCAAATGGCAATAATAAAAGCAGAGAACCATGAGAGACGTGCTCCAGTTAAAAAGGGTGTGAGGCAAGGTTGTAGTCTATCCCCATTAAGATTCAAATTGTACGTAGAAGAAGCAATAAAGGAAGTGAAAGAAAGATTTGAGAGTGGCACATGTGTTCAAGCAGAAAAAATCAATATGCTACGATTTGTTGATGACGTCTTGTTAGCAGAACAGGCTGAGGATATTGAGAAGTTACTGTTATGAACAAAATACTGAAGGAAGATTTTGGACTAAATATAAACCAAAGCAAGACAAGAGTGATGAAATGTAGCAACAAATGATTACAATAATTTAAATTAAACATAAAAATCGGGTCGGATGCGATAGAAAAAGTTAGTGAATTTTGCTACTTAGGAAGTAAAATTGTAACCGATGGCCGTAGCAGGAACGATGATAAAAGAAGAATAGCACTAGCAAAATGAGCTTACACGAAGAAGAGAAATCTTTCAGTTTCAAATATTAATCTAGGACTCAGAAAAATACTTTTTAAAATTCTATGTGTGGAGCATAGTAATTTATGGCAGCGAAGCATGGACTAAAGTCCAGAAAGAAACAAAATTGAAGCATTTGAAATGTGGTGCTATAGGAGGATGCTGAAAATTAAGTAGACAGATAAATTACGAAATGAACGAGTTTTGGAAATGATGGGTGAGGAAAGAAGTTTGTGGAAGAGTCTTACAGAAAGAAGGAACAGGATGGTAGGTCATATTTTGAGACATGAGGAAATGGTTAACTTCTGAGCGGAGGGAACAGTGTAAGGTAATAACTGCAGAAGAAGACAGATTAGAATATACGAGATGTGTTAAAAAAATAACAGGAATTTTCAGTTTTTGGAAAGAATTTTATTTATTCATCTACATCGATATAACCCCCTTCAAAATAGTCCCCATTAGATATTATACACTTATGCCAGCGCTACTTCCAAACCCAAAACACTTCTGGAACTCTATCTTTGGGATAGCTTTGAGCTCTTTCAGCGATGCACTTTTAATTTCATCTATGCTTGTAAAACGAGGGCCCTACAAGTTTCTCTTTGTTTTTAGGAACAGAAGAAAGTCACACGGGGCCATGTCTGGCGAATATGGAGGCTGGGGTGTAATTACAGTGTTGTCTTTTGCCAAAAATTCACGAACAATAACGACGTGTGAGCATGTGCACTGTCGTGTTGCAAATGCAATGAATTATTTTGTCACAAATCCAGGCGTTTTCTTCAGACTGCTTCACGCAAACTGCGTTGAACTTGAAGGTAGTATTCCTTATTGATCGTTTGACCTTGCGGCTAGAACTCATAGTGCACTATGCCATTAAAATCGAAGAACATTGCGAGCATTACCTTCACATTTGACCGAACTTATCGAGCTTTTTTTCGGTCTTTGCGATCCAGAATGCCTCCACTGGGACGATTGGGCCTTAGTTTCGACATGATACCCATTAACCCATGTTTCATCACCTGTTATGACACGTTTCAATAGTTGTGCATTGTTGTTGACCTCATTTAGCGATTCCTCAGCAACTTCCATTCACCGCTGTTTTTGTTCGAAACTCAACACTTTTAGAACAAATTTTGCTGCAACACGTTTCATACACAAGACAGAAGATTATACTCAGATCTGCGGACGATGTTACGATTTGCTATTAAGGGCGTTGTTGTGAGCACAAACGATGCAGAAAGGATGAGAAGATTTTAGGTTTCATATGGGATTTTCCAAATCAATGATTAAATACTCTATAAGTATCTGGAAATGATATCAACTGTTTCACTATTTTTTCTTCTGAAAAAAGTATTCATCAAAAGCAAAAGTGATTTCTGTATGTTTCAAGAAGCGAAGCACGTAGAAAGTAGGTTTTCAATTCTGAACACTGGTGTCAGGTCTCAACACGTCCACCGTTACGGTCCGAGAATGCTGATAGTATCGATTATACAACGCTGGTTAGAGAAACTGACAAATAAATACTGTTGTATTAATAATATCTTACCAAATTCGAATATATACTAATTATTCTTTGATTAAAATAAATAGGTTTTCTAAAATCATGCCGTTTTTTATGTTAATTCCACCAGGATGTCCTTTACGTAGATTACGATGCATATTAAAGCCTTCGGTCTCTTTAGAGAATTGCAGTAATTCATACAATTCACCAACTCCTTACAATATTTATGATCTCTCATATAATAAAGGTGTTGTCTGCCCTTACGCATGACAATTTCGTTCAAATTAAACAGAAAGACTTCAAATATTGTAGGAAAACCTCATGGGTAAAAATACAGGACAAGTTCGTAAATCAGCCTTTGATTAAGTCTATAGATTTTCATAAACCCTTAACCCGACCTACACCTCTGGCACAGTTTGCTGCGTAATGTGATGTACACCAGGAGGCTTCCATGGTTCGGATTGCACGTTAAACTGTAGGTCCCTCTAGAGTTAACAACACTAGTTGCATCACTGAAATGTACACATCCACAGCAACATTCAAGCCAAAGAAAGGCTTAACGTGGTTCCACTTGGCCTAAACGAACATACATATATAAATGTCAACCCTACGCTGACACCTTCCCGATTTCGTTGGCAGAGTAAGAGCGACCTGAAAAATCGTGGGATGAACGTTGTACTTTACGGTTCAATGAAGAAATTCCTGTTGTTACCTTTTTTCAAACACTGTTGTCACGCTTCTCGGCCATCTTTAAGTATTTACGCTGGACATCAAACTTGAGAATAAAAAGTGGGTGACTTTTTATTTCCCTGAATTTAATGTGAAAATTTGTGTTTGTATTTTAGTCATACCAGGTAAACCATTGACCTTAAAACGAGAACTATTCCAGACCCGTGACAATATGCAAAAAATACAGTCACAGGCTTACACCTAGTGTAAAAATATTTGCGAATAACTTTGGAATTATTTGTCACTTACCCATCAAATAAAACTTAACCTTAAAACCTTCTTTTAGCTTAAACCACAACGTTTAATTTAACCAAGCATGAATTTGCTGCATGCTAAGGTGAGTTTTAAAAGGATTTACACTCCACACGGATGAATTAAGGCTCTCTCTCCACCTCAACTCAAAATATGAAGCATTTTTCAGTTGCCGTCTTGCGGAAATTACTCTCTTTGCTGCTGATAACTTTTTGCCTTCTCGACCCACCAATCAATTTCAATTATAGTTTTTTCATGACTTAACTTCCTTCTTTCACTCCCGCAGGTAAGGTTGCGAAATCTTGCGAATGCTGTGTAGTAGATAAATTATACCGTTAATTTCCTTTATTGTTTGTTTTAAACCTTCTCTATTTCTCATGGAGCACAAGTCTTTAAACTGTAAAACGAAAAGTCGTAACAAAACTTATCACATACATATTTTCTTGTTGCTAGCGCGATATTAGTTTACGTCATCAACAAATTATTCTTCCTCTTCACTACCTTTTCCCAACGTTTCGGGGACGTCTGCCTTTGATAAGCCGTACTCATGATTGGCAGTGTCAAATTTGGAGGCTTGGCTTACGGCTGCAAACCCTTGCTGACGCCATGCATTTTATATCTACTGCCAGGTCATAGTATGTGCTAATGGTGCTAAGTGCTGTCATCTGTCTGTGTAACGTATAATTTACTATGTTCTGCGTTTGAAAAGTTTTTTGTTTGTTTGTGAAATGTGTAGTTTATGAGACGAGATTGGGGACCGACCAAGTATTCGCCTTGACAGGTGCGGAAAACCGCCTTTGAACCATAATCACAACGGCCAGTCCCCGGCGGCCTGAGCTCATTCCCAGCCCCATTTTATCAACATCCACTGTGCGGTGCCTCAGAGCATTGAGTTATATCGTCGGGTATGTCACCAGCAAAGACTGCTATTCTTACGTCTTTTGAAAGTTAGTGATCTTATGGAACTTCTCAAGCTTTTGAATGTTAATGAATATAATTAATAAGCTGATATTTACCTACTGTTACACTTTATTGATCCAAGCTTAACCCTAGGATGCATGGTGCCGAAAACACACATGAATGCATACGCAGGGCCTCCAAGGCCCTGCCTAATTTTAAATTTTCGTTTTTTCATATAATCATTTTTTGGAGTTAAATTTATTTCTGTCAAATTTACTGTCATTGAAAGATTCCTAAGATACAGTAACAGGATCTGGTGGGCCTGATTAACATTTTATTAATTAATTCACTTATAAGTTGCAGTTTACATTTTATAACATTTATTACAACCAATTTCTTCAATTAAAACATACTCATTATTCACAATATTATGTATATAGGCAATATTTTGACAAAAAGTTATTATTCATTGTTCACATAAAATTGCATTTTTCTTAGTTTTTCAACATGTGACAAACAAGAAGCACAAAGAACGCCACTATGTTCCTTACAAATGTTGGTTTTACATTTAATGCATGTCATAGCACTTTTCCTGTGTTTATTATATGGACAATAATTGCATCTTCTTCTTTTTCCTGAACAGGTAGTTGGTTCGGCAATATGACATCTTCTGAACACCACATCTTTGCATGGCATCAACGATTTTCTTTGGAAGATTAGGGATCTGAATACGAAGTTCCATTAGTGGTCTTACCATTTCCTCTGCTAAATCTCTTAGGAACAACACGCCTTTTATCACTTCTTCCACTATGGTATGTCAGATGTTGGGCGGAAAATAAAATTTCACTGTTCATTGCTGCAAACGTCCATCATATTCATCCATAATGCAAATGGCCATCTTATTGTTTGTCTCTTGCAAGTGTAATAACGAATTTTCTGGTCCATTTGATCTACTCCACCCTTCGTAGAGTTATAGAACTTTATTATATCTGGTTTCTATTTTGCATGAGTTTCATCAATGTTTCTGTCGTGATGCATTGTGCTAATGAGAACTACAGACTTTTCTTTTTGGGAACATAACTCACCATTGTAATGTCACATCTAAATGCAAACCAAGAGGAATGAATCGCTCTTGAGGCTGATGGTTTCATCTCATTAGGAATTTCTGGTTTATATTGTTTGATTGTTCCCACCACTGTAATTTGCTTCTGAAGCATCTCTTCTGCCAGCTGGACACTAGTAAAGAAGTTGTCAACAGTAATATTTTTTGATGATCCTTCAATGCTTTTAGCAAGATCTTTCACCACATTCAATCCAAGATTTTTCTGAATAGGTTCATGCGGCTTCCTTCCCGTGTAAACAATTCCATCTAAAGCATATGCAGATGTAGCATCACATAACCAAAATATTTTTATGCCATACCTGGCTGGTTTAGAGGGCATATACTGGGTGAAGCTGCATCTTCCACGGAATGGGACTAGCTGTTCGTCAACTGTGAGCGAATCATTGGGAATCATTCTATTTCTACACTTGTCAAGAAATAGTTCCCATACATAACGAACAGCTGCAAAGTTTGTCATCTGCAGATCGAGCTTCACGGGTACGCCTGTCATCAAATATAATCATTCTCCTTATATCCTCAAATCTATTTACTGACATGGTGGCCTTATATGTAGGATTTGCCTTTTCATCCAAGAATAATTATCTAATAGGGACATCCCAACTCTCCTCAACACCAGAAAGCAGTAAAAGACCAAGAAAACCCTCCATTTCAGCAAGCGAAACGTTTTTCCACGTTTTACCACGCAAAGCAGCCACTCTTCTGCCTTCAATATTTGTGCAGTTGATGATTTCCTCTAGTATTTCCTTGGAGATGAAATAGTCCCAGGCATCCTTAGGTTTACAGGTTTTCAAACCACGGGCTGGACCAGGTGCCTTCTTTACGATATTATGGACAGGTGTACGAAAAAGTTGCAGGAGGTTCTAATTTCCAAATCGTTCCATTCTGACTAATGTATGTGTGGTCTTCTATACCTTTTTGTGGTGGTTCTTCATTTTCAGACTCTGATGAAGTAATATTATCGAAAGGACTGTCATCTGCCTCAATATTCACATCTGCAGGTTCATTGGCTGATTCTTCACTACTTGCATCTTCAAAAAATATTTCCTTCCTCGCAAGAATCATCTTCTTCAAACCACTGAGCCACAACACTTTCAAAATTAGCTGCATTTGCACGTACTGACTCTCTTGCTTTGCGTGTCCGAAGCCATAGCAAAAGACGTGACCCTCGAACAGCAGCTTGTGCAGCACTAAACGAGTCATACTCGTAACAATATGGGCCTTGCAGCAACAAACAAGCTACAGTAACAATGAGGCTGACAAGAGCAGCACAGGATAACAATACTATGCAATAATAAAACATTTGATAGCAAAAAGATCAATGATACACCGACATCGCCAATATTTGAAAGCAGTGTGTATTATTTTTTAGTTACTACTCCAGCTACTGCTGCTGTTGCCACTACAGTTGCTGGAAATACTACTACAGTTATTGATAAATTAATAACTGCTCCCAAACAAATGTTGAAGACAATATAGGCTGAAGAACATTTATAAATATGTGAGGGCTTCTGAAGCCCTGCTTATGCATTCACGGTGTATGGGTAAACGTATAGAATTATACAGAAAACTTAAAAAGGTATCTCGTTCAGACTTGGTAGGAGGAATGTCACAGTGTTAGTGAAAGAGTACTAGAAAGCAGTTTGAAATCAAACAAAAAATTACAGATTTTTTTTAAAAATGAAGACATACAAGGGCCTCGGAGGCCCTGTATATGCATCCTAGGGTTAAGCAGACCGGACCGAAGTGCCCTTCAGCCTTAACGTCCTGCATGAAGCAAGTGTTTGTTGCACTTCGACAAGTGGTAGGTATTAGAAGAAGACCTGTAAAGAATCTGCGATGCATCCTTGTCGAGCATAAAAAGCCTTCAGAAACGATCGAAATACCTTTTTTGCCTTTATCTTCATCGAAATAAAATAATCATTTTTTTTAGATTAATGATAACGATCCAGAGAATTTGGTTTCTTTTAATGGTTGCGATATCACTAGTACTTCTTTCTTTAGTGTACCTTATGATGTAACAGTATTATTAGTCTTAAATTGGTTATTTAACCTCAATAAGAGAGAAGTAATCTCACACGAAAATATTTATTACTTAAGCTAAAAGAGGATAGGTTAATCTAATCCATGAACAAGAAATATTAAACAAATAGCAGTCTGGATGCGAATAATGCGATGTTTTTATTGTCTTTTCATCTACGACGTTGGCTGTCGTGTGGAATTAACATTTTATCACCGTCTAAAAGTAAGTCAAATCGAACGAAAGGAATCAGTTATAGCGGTGGAGCCCAATATTACCAGAAATCTTGTCTATGTCTTTACGGCCGATTATAATTTTTATGAGGTACCATTTCATTAATGAATCAGCATCAACACCTATGATATTAACATTTGCAATGCCATGTAATGACTCACGCGATTCTGAGAAGCAAAGATGAGTCTTGCTGTGAAACACGTTCGTTAACTGGCTTTGGTGACTTACGATGAAGGTCACGACATCTGAAAACTCTTGAACACTTTTACTCATTCTGACAAACAGTGTTAAGACGGCCATGTTGGATGATTCAGCCACTGTGACTCTTTAGATTAAGAACTGATACAATCTATACCGTGAAGAATTTACCATTTGAAGATCACCTGAGCTATAAATATTACTCACCACCGCATCTTTAAAGCTATTAGCAAACAATAAAAACCTTTTGCAAGTTATCTCGATGACCTAATAACAGGGTTGTGTACTGAACAAACTTGTTTTAGCCTAATTCATAATATAACTGTGATTTAGCGTTAAGAAATGGCTAGGCAAAAATATTAGGGTTTTACTTTTTTGCTTCGGGTTTTATAGCTCGTCGACGTCGAGGTAATTAGGAGCCGGAAGAGATGGGAAGAAATTCGGTCACGGTCTTTTGAAGGAACCATCCCATCGTTCGTCTGGAGTGATTTCTGTAAAACCATTGAAAACTGAAATGAAGATACCCTGTCGGGATTTGAACCCATGTCGTCCCGTTCACGCAGCAAACACGAACAAGTTGCAGACACAAGATAATTACGTTTGTTAAATTTCCAGGAGCTGTGGGGATTCTATTCTATAACCTTTAGATTACCAGAAGAGCTACTTACTGGTTCCTACGTATAAGATTTCTTGCCACAAAAGTGCAAAAACAACACGATAAGTTGTTGAAACACATTTAAAATAATTGTACCACTGAGATAGCGTCCATAAACAACGTAGCTCCATCCTGGCCTCCTCCGAAACCTCCTCCCCACCACGTAGCCTGACGTGGCTTTTGCCTACATAAGCACCCCCTCCCCCATCCTCAATCGCGTGGCACGTAAAACGTTTTTCCCTACTGATTCCAGAAGAAATTTTATGCTTTTTTCTCTTGTGAGGCTATCTTACATTACATATGGAACTAAATAAATGACGGAAATAAATATTCAAATGCTGTTGTGTGTTCTTTACCTTATTTTAACTGTGACAAATAATGTGGAAAAAAAGGATACGTGGCTTGGCTCCGAAACCTCCATCCCCCTCACCTACCCAACCATTCCCTCCATGAAACGAACACTTAGTTTATGTACACTCCTTAAGCAATGATTATTTAAACGTCAATATTTGTGAAATTGCAATACTCATGAAGAACGGTCTAAATCAATCCAAAAACGGAGGAATGTAGTGTAATGGAACTATAACAAATGATTAAGATTGCAGAGAGATGACGTGCACGTAGTCCCAGCAGCGCCCTCCTTTGTGTGAGCTGGCAGGTAAGTATTACGCCACACTTAGTCGATGCAAAGCCGTCAAATTAAGTGGAAGCATGCAAGCCAGTGCTAGTATGCCTCGTCGACGTACAAAGCGCATTCGCAGCATGTGGGTGAGTTCGAACGTGGCAGAACGATTGGTCTCCGGCAAATTGGTTTGTGGTACAGTGACATAGCGAATCGTACAAGTCACGCTCCTACGACAGTGACTCGTGTGTGAAATCAGTGGATACAAGAGGGTCGTACATAGCGACGACTTGATACTGGACCACCCAATGTGGCCACAGATCGTGATGACCGCCATCTTGTAACCGACAAGTCAGCTTTGTCCACAGAGTTGGCTGGACGTGGAGCACTGAAGCAAGTGTGAACATGCCTGCATGGACGGTTCGACGCCGTCTGCTGAAGGTTGGACTGGTAGCACGCATGCCGTTACGTCTGCCTCCATTCATCAGAAACTACAACCGCCTCAGTCTGCAATGGGCACGTGAACACCGTTACCGGTGTACTGATTGTTTTGGGAAGAGTCCCACGCTACATTGATAAATACAATAGGACAGATTGCATTGTTGAGCGGCATAGCGGACTAACGCCACGTGTGGTGGCATGCGGCGTTATCTTTCTATATAAAGATAAATGTATGTTTGTTTGTTTGTTGGTTTGTTTGTTCTTCATACAAATCCACAGTTTTCATCCGAACTCGATGAAACTTTGCACACTTATACTTTGAAACAAGGAGAAAAATACTGTCTACTTTTGGTTGAAAAATTATCTGTATAAATAACACATGTTGTGTCATAACTTCGAAATACGGCGAGAGACAGACACGTTGGATGTGGTCGTCTCCAGACCATGTTTCCGTGTAGTGAACTGGCAGCTCAGTGGCTAAAGAGCTTGCTTACGAACGTCGTTGTCTCCGGTTCAAATCTCCGTGGAGGCTAAGATTTTTAAAAATTGTTTTTCATCGTAAGAGTCAGGCTTGGGCCGTAGGTTATTTGGATTGAATGTTAAACTGTAGATATTATAAAGTTAGGGGTGCAATGCGAGGTAAATCGTAGGTAGTCTTGCAATTTTGTAGGTATACACTTTTTTACGTTATAATGATCTCTCAGGTGTTGTTCGCAGTCAATGTGTGAGTGTGAACCACAGTAATACTAATATAAATACGGAAGTAAGTCTCTGTCTTTTTGTTACGTTTTGACGACTATACGGCTATATCGTTGTGATGGAATTTTATAAGGAAAGCTGTATGAAGACACAAGATATTTTTTCCAGTATGATTAACAGTTGCAGTCACGAAATTTTGAAATCTTATCGAATACTGACAGAAATATGTTGGAAATTGATTCTCTTCAAGAGGGAGGTTCGACGGTAGAATGATAAAGTGATAGCTTTCCTGTCATATTATGCCGACTCGATATTGTTTGGGACCAATCCTTCGTTACCAACAACTTTTTATATTTAATTCTGGCAAAAAAATTCTTAATCCACGCGTACGAAGTCGCGGGTACGAGGCTAGTTGGCTATAATATGCGATCTCTCCTCCTGTGTACTGGGGGAAATCTGAACAGCAGCTGATACATCAGTGAGTTTTAGAGCCCTAGATACTGCTCCTTTTGTGGGAAGCTGCATATGTCATATTTCAGCAGGAAAATGCCTGGTAACATCTACTGGCGAGGAATGTTCAAGCTTTCGTCGAAGAACGACGGGTACCATTGCTTCCAAGGCCTGCATGTTCGCCTGACATGTCGACTGTGAAAATGTCTGGAATATGGTCGATTGGCAACTAAAGGTTCTGGTTCTGCTGCTAGCACTGTCGATGCTTAGTGGATTCTCCTACAAACCTCGTGGCAGTGTGTTCCCCAACAACATGTTCATGTTCTCTCTGACTCCATGTCTCAATGTCTGGAGCAGTATTTCTCAAAGTGGGGTATGCGAACCGCTAGGGGTTCGTCAGTTTATCGTAGGGGGTTCGCCACAAGATTTATGTAATGGCGGTCTGGATATCTCATGCTTATATAACGCACAATGGTGAATATTGCTCATTGCTGCCCAAGGTCTTAGTTTTTTCCTCAAGGGGAAAATTTTATAGGGGTGCGTGCAGATAAAGGGACACTGGTCTAGAGACTCTATTTGCAGCACAGGGTGGCTTGACATCGTACTGAATTGTGATGTCCAAATTGCATGTACATTTCTGTAATTTTAATCATTTGTGTATTGTCATATCACTAATCTGTGGAATGAATTTCATTGTAATAATATGTCTCCTTCTTGGCGTTACATTTTTACTAAAGAGTGGCGCACATTTAATTTAATTTCCTTCCTAGCTCTCAATTATTTTCTGTGACATCGATATAGACTGACGTCTGAGAAACTGAAGCTAGAATAATAAACTTTGATGGTGTCCTGTCATTGTTTTAAAAGCTGTGACACTCATCGTAAGGGAAATTTTGGGGTTTATCTGATTCGACAAAAGCGGTTACCAGCTTTGGCCTGATGCGGTTGTTATTAGTTGGGCTTTTATTTAGTTTCTCACAGAGGCGCTCATGAGGGTGTTTGCAGCTCTATGAGATAGATTGCAGGATGGTTGCTGGATATACACTTTTTACACTTAAAGTCAGCATTTTGTTATCAAGTGATTTGAATACACTGTGGTTAGAGCTGTACATCCTTTTTATTTGTTTGAATTCCGTGAGCTTCTGTAAAATCATGGTTGTTACGCTTAGGACATTAGTGCGTGGTCTGATAGCTCAGTGGTTAAGGCGTTTGATTTCACAAGATCCCGTTCCTGTACGGGGTTCATATCCCGGTGGTGAAGGAATTTTCTAGGGTTGTATTTGATGATATGAGCTTCGCCACGATGTTTCGTGGTTCGGGTTTCTACGTTAAACTGTAGGTACAGCCACGACAGAGGCAGGTTGCAAAAACACATGAATTTACTTTTTTTTATGGAAATCATACACTACATTTCGTTATATTACTATTTAGTGACCGATACCTTCTCATTCTACAAGTTATGTGACGTATAACTTACGCAAACACTAATCCTTTGGTAAATGTTCAAAAAGGTAAACAAGAAAAATAGGAATAAACAACGGTAAAGTGTAACAGTTGAGATAGAGCTTGTAAAAATGGTATTTTCAAAAAAAAATATATGTATTATTATTATTATCAGATTCGTAGTACTGATTGATATAAACATCCAACAGTAAATCAAAATATCTGACCAACTTACTATCATAACTATTCATCAATCAGTCAGAAATATTTGCCTATCAAATTTCAAGCAATAGATCACAAAATTGAGAGTGGTGCAGGGTGCTTTGCACTCTGCTCTGGGCGTTAAAATACCATCTAGCAGGAGGGAAGACAGAATTCATATAAGCATCAGTACGGTATCTTATTTCTCTCCTGTCATTGCGATCAAACAGTTTGGTAGACGAAGTATTTCACCCAATTCTAAACGAAAGAAGACGTTCGAATGTCTACCAACAAGTTCAAACGAAACCTGCGTCATCTACTTGCCAAACAACCTTACCCCGATCTGTACATAAATTCTATGACGCTTTCGTAAGAGCTGTAACAAGCATTCGTCCCTAACGGCACAGCAGTAATAAAAATACAGAATCACAAGAGTTTTAATCAACCTATGAAACGCAATCTAGAATTAGCTTTACTTACGGCCGAAGTTAAAGTGCCGGCTCCATTTGATGTTGCTTTGTTCTCTTACGCTCAAATACTTCAGGGAATCAACTATAGTAATAACTGTTTCAATAGTTATTACTGATTTGAGAGATTGCATATAACATCTTAAAGTCGTTTTCGCCACCACATAAATTTGCCATTTGCCGCCCCCTTCAAACATGATTTTGCCGCCAGAGGTGAGTGCCCCGGTTTGCCCCCTCCTCCTTTTAGGTCCAGCACTGAACTAGAGACAATTGAAATACAGAATAATGATCGCTCTTTCTCCAAACATTTAAAATCTTTTTTATTAATATTATTTACAAAGTACCTTCCTTGATACAGAGAGAGGTACATTTTTCGATAGTAGTAACGAGCCAGTTGTATTCTGACCTTGCACATTTGAGCCGCAGTGTGTGTCATTACTTGTCAGACGAGGTCACCGCACTCGCATTACCTCATAGCCACAGACTGGCCCCTGCAACGGACCACATCCTCGCAAACTTGTTCTGACATTTAGCAGAATAGCCGGCTGTGCAATCTCAGACGCCAACCTGGTGTCTCCACTAGTAGCAGTGCCGACTCGGCAGTCAGTTGTAGATTGAAGACAAAAACAGTAAACGTAAAATCCTGACGTTTGATTGCCATAACAGATTTTTCTCTCCTCGGTGCATTGCAAGAACAAAACCCTTTTTCTCACTGATGACTCTTTTTTCAGACTTTGTGCTCTTTTTGCAACCATACTAAGGCCTATAATGTAGAATTATCATAAAGTATTCTCCTTTGAGATAAAATTTAGCAATAATTTTAAACGCGTATTTTAGGGCTCATTAGAAGATGACTTAGGTGCAGAATCACAACCGAGAATTGCTATTGATAAACGTGTATGGCGTGCAACACAGATCGAGTGTCAATCACAAAGAAAACAGCTGTTTTTTGTTGCAGCCGGACAAACACAAGAATGCCAATATACACAGTAATAATAAAATAATAGGCGCCAATTAGCTAAAAAGAATTACAAATTAGATAGGGAAATAAATCACCACTTACTTTAGATGATGGTTGTGTAGCACGAACATATAAAACAAACATAAACACAAAGGCAATAGAAATTTTCGCGTTCCAGCGCTTGTGTTTTTGTTTGTTCGCGCCATACAACCATCGTCTAAGGTAAGTGTTCATTCCACTATCCTAATATATGTATATATGAGGCTTTACATATGAAGGTTCCTCTTGATCGGCCATCCGTTCATCGTGAAAGAGAAATCAAACTCAGATGAAAACTTCGATTAGGGAAGATGATGACAACGAACTTGACGAAACGTTTGTAAAGAAATAAGTTAATTACGTAAGCAAATATCACTCTAAGGCAGTGTTTCCCAACCTTTTTTGGGTCATGTCCCACTTTCAACATTTTTTTGCCCCCCCATACATAATTTTTAATAAAAAATATTATTTGTTATTAAAGAAACTGATATAGGATGGTTTTTAAAAGAAAACATTTTAATATTATCATAAAACACAGTAAGTAAAATTAAAAAACATATAATGAAATACTAAAATTGAAATTCAAAAGATTTATAATAAACATTTATTATGGAAATTTAGTGTGATCCTTTTAAGAATTTGCTTTTTTGCTATATTTTGTAACCATATCTGGCATTGCGTTTAAATAACCCAAAGAGCAAGCGGTAAAGTCGTATCAAGTCAATTTCTAAATTGCCCCCCTAAAAAAACCGAAATTGCCCCCCTGTGGGGCGTGTGCCCCACGTTGGGAAACACTGCTCTAAGGTGTTCAGCGAACGAAAAAAATGTAAAAGAGTTTGGTGGTAAATACGGTATGGAAGATTGCTCTACAAGTGGGAGGATGTATACAACAGGTAGGAATTGACATTTGCATGGTGTTGCGCAGACAAACATGATCGCTGTCGGTATTATCAAGAAGACCTCAGCAATACATGAACAAATTCTCTTGAATACCTTCTTTCGTCACAGTCCCTAGTGTACCAATCTGGACAATGTTATTCCAGTGCACGTAACGACTCCATGAAAAAGTAAAGGTATTAGTACCATGGCACTGCTTCACATTTGATGCTAAAATTATGAGAAATGAAAACTGTAATAAAAACTTTGTGTCGTACAAGGGCAGCAATAGAACTTTGAATTCCAGGTGTCTGCGTTGACACTAGTTGAGTTGGTGTGGTAATACCATGATCTAGTTAGACTACGCTGCTACTCATTTGATTGGACGCCGAGAGGGCTCGGATGCTTAGTTTCAAAGGAAATATCCGCTTTTTTCGCCGCTGATTAAACAATAATAATTAAGCTTGTAGTTATTCGCTCTTAGGACAGGGGTTAGAATTATCCACAAGAATATGAATTCTACAAGAAGAGGAACATTCTTATGGATAGTTCTCTTCGTGACGCGATTGGAAATCTGTCGCATAATCAAAATTTATAAATTCAATCAGCTGGGATGAACAGCTCTTAATAGTGGAACCATGATACAGTTTATTTCACACTAACATAGGTATCCGCAAGTGTTTTGACTGCTGACGTTTTACTAGCGTAGGTTCGCTGCCGACTCACCGAGCGTTAACCAATCAGCTGAGGAGATCCGGCGGCTCCAGCAGCCGCCCCAGACTGAACCGGCTGGACCCGCCGGCATTCCAGGCAACGGGACCTCTAGACATAAGTACGCTCCAGCGCAGCGGCAAGATGGGGGCAGCACCAGCGACCCGCGCAAACAGGCTGGAGACTTGTTCCAGCCGGATGGAACGTGCTCACACCCTGTTGCTACTAGACAGCGGCACAAAACATTCCAGTGTATACCCGAAACATTATAATTAGCAATGAGTAACACAAGCTTCAGGATAACGAATCTATTATTTTTTTTACTGGTATCCAAATACGATCGAAAAGTATCTATGGTTCACTTTTACTGGCAACGTGTTTTGTGTTCTCGTTAATTAGAGTAAGAGAAGAATATTTGGTTGCTATTTATTTTGGTCATATAGTTGTGAATGTTCTGAATTATAGCAATGACATGATATTTATACACGCAACACTAAAGTTTAAGTATGTATTGTGAACGGGTAGAGTGACCAGTTCAATACAATTGGAGTTTGAGAATTCAAAGCCAAAAATCAGTCAGACATCTGGATTGATTTTTATGTGATAATTGCACGTAGCCTTTGGTTGTTTCTAAGTTATTTTTGCTAGATAAGAAATAGTTGACAACTTATTTGAAAAAAAGTATATCTTTGGAAGAGAAAAAAAAAAAAAATTATACGAAAGAAAAAAAAATATAGGCCTATTTAACTTTAGAATTTACAACTTTAAATACATAATACTTCGTTCTTTTCCGTTTAACTACTAATTTTTGGTGTCTTGTCAAGTGTTATAACTGGTACTACATTATAAATATAGATTTGTAAATAACTGAAAACTCATTATTAATTAAACTTAAGGAGGCCTCGTTTCTCTCTTTCCGACATTTTGCAGTCATTATTCTTTCTCTAAAATCTGAAATGGCGGGAATTGGAACAGATAGAAAACAATTATTTTTATAGTTGATAAGTTATTACGCCTCTCTTTAAGCAGATATGTAATTGTTTTATCGTGGATCAATGCCTTCTTCCGTCCCCTCAGAAAAAATCTATTTAAGAGTGCGCATTCCATTTCGTTTTGTCATAAGCATTAATAAGTCATTTGGGAATTAATTACGTACAAGAGCATTACGTTCCGTGAATTGTTTTTGCTACCAGAAACAAATTGCTTCCTCATAATTTTTGGTTTGGATAAAGACAACCGACCAAAAATAAAGTATGATACTTTATTAAGAAATATAGTTGGCAACCCCATATAAAAAGCACAGATAGTACAGCGAACTCAGATTTACAGTCTTTTTCCTCCTTAATCATGAAGTTTATTTCAGTAGTTTTCAAAATATGTTAAAACTTCTTTAGTTTCGTTAAATAAGGAAAAGTGATGTTTAAAATAGCAATGTGAAAGGACAGATTGTTAAAAATGACGCTGTAATAACTTTCTCGGAACTAACCATCACATAATGGAGGCTATGATTCGAGCAGGAGTTGAAATTTGTGTTCTTTGATAAACAGTTTGCCGCACAAGCGTCTAAGTGGTAGGATTTTAAAGCAATCCGTAAAACGTTCTGTGGTGTTACATACTTATTTCTTTTCCTCCATAGTACAAGTATGTGACTGATTCGGTTCATTTCTTCACGATCAGCTATTTGCTTCATATATTATAATCCTTTTTGTTTATTATTCCTTTGAAATTTCTCCCTTCGATCGTCCCTCACTAAGAAATTAACAATTCTTGCATGTTGTAAAGTGTGCCGAATTATCCTGTTTCTTTTCTCTAACACTCGTTTACAAACTTTTTTCTCACTCAAGATTTCCTGAACATAAACTTTGTTTGCACAACATTTGACCAATCAGTTTTCACAATGTTCGAATGCTTCAGTTTTCCGTGTTTCTAGAAAATTCTGCGCTTCACTTCCATAGTGTCACGTGCTTTATTTAAATTTTCATTAGAAAATTATTTGATCCGATGAAATTCACAGCAACGGGGAAATTTTCCAGCTACGAAGTTATTAATGCTCATATCTGTCATTCGTCGATACTGACATTTATGTTTATAAGGCCTCTTGACTCAGTTCATTACCGTGTCCTTACTGAGTGGTACTAAAAGCTAATCAGAGATATTAAATCAAGATCGATAGCAATTACGTAAATGTAGGAACCTGAAAGTTCTGAGATGGGCCATTATTGCCATAAAATCCGGAACTCTGTTCGCATGAATTTCTTTTCTATTTGTGTTTTTTCACTGTGAGTTATTTTGACTTTGCGCTTAATTCATAGTAAAACTTCCCAATATATGTAATTTTTGTTTTTGTTTTCTGTGATAGTAATTTATTCTTACCGTTTCCTAAGAATTAACCAAGTGCGAAGGTTTCTTGCTGTATGCTATGCACGCTTATAAATTGCTCTGAACTCCGAGTAATTTCTTTTGTTACTGACGAAATTATTAGAAGTGGGGTACAACAAGAATGTTATTTATTTTCGCGGCCATGTGAATAAATATTTTTTGGGGGGCATCCAGCCGCTTATAAGTGTCACATTGAAATTTATGTGACATTTATACACAGGCGAAAGCCTAAGCACAGGACGTTGTTTGTCTCCAATACTTATCCTATGCGTTATCAAGCTTGTCAAAAAGAAAGTCAGGACCTATAATGCTATGTTTTTTGTGATTGTTGTTAAAACAAGGGGGAACAGTGAAGAAATTTAACAACGGTTTGAATGGTGGAATGATAAATTTGAAAGGTTTGAATTTGAAATAAGTGAGACCAAAACTGTGAGCATGGTGGCCAGCAGAAAATACAAGACAGTCAAATCAAAATTAGGACATGAAATTGAAACTGCTCCATCGTGTTATACCTCATTCAGATATTAGTCACATGATTAAAAGAGCTACTGATTTCTATATTTCTGCTTCACAGATACTATGGCACAAATGTTTTTCCCAGTCAACAGAAGTATATTTACATAGATCCTACCTTCTCCCCATCCTAACCATGAATTAGAAACTATCACCCTGACTAGAAGGGACAACAGCCTCAGTAAAGTGACTGAAACTATATTCCTCGAATAAAATGGTGAGAAGACTAGACTAGATTAAATCAGAAGCGAATGATTCTGAATTCAACTGGATAAGATTAATGAATTAAGTACTAAAGGATCTGGCTAGTAATAGTCTACTGTGGGAGAAAATACTTGAGGAGAAATGGTGGAAAGACAGGAGATTGTGGAAGAGGGTTGCTCATTTCCATACCTGGTTCCTTGGAGTGGAAAATCTATGATGATTAAGACTGACATTAAATAAATATGAAGTTCTTCCTTATACTATATTTAAAAAATTATTAGTTAGCTGCTGCTTTACTAAAACGCTTTCTCAGAGCACGATCTTTAAATGCGATTTTGGTAGCGAAATACTCTAAATTTTTACTTCGGTAGTTGTGAAGAATTCTCTTTTGAGCAGAATCATTGCTGTAGATGAGTATTGTGCACCAGTGTGGTAACTTAATGAACGAGTGCATGAGGGCCATAACTGTCACATTAAAATTCACCCCTGTCCCCTGGTTATATTCATCAGCAACATACCATCTCCAGAGGCAAGTTGTCAAGAAGCAATGGCACGTGAGTGGAGCAACTTACATCCTTCTGACCATCCACAGGATCTCCCAATCTACGAGGTCCTTAACGACATACCACCCATTCGTCATAAATCTAGAAATCCATTATGATATCTGACTTCAATGTCAAGGAATAATTGCTACAAAGCTGGAAATCTAACCCTGTGAAACTTCAAGATATTCTAGATCCTACAACTAGACTTTCGGGATTCAGTCTTAAGGCGAGAAAAGTGGATTTAACTATTCCGCCTGAGAAATGGCCATGCTAAATGCAGCGCCATGCTATGTAAGTGGGGACTTCGGGATTCTCCTGTCTGTGATTGTAGAACTCCTTCCCAGATTGTGGAACACATCGTTAAGGAACGCCCTCTGAGAAAGTATGATACACCATTAATGCTACATCTTCCTTCTTAGACTGGCTGCAACAACTGGACATCGCTTTGTGAATGCTACCAACGTTCTTGTCTTAATATATATTATACAGTTTTGTGTATATCATTTTATAAACATACTAACTATGTGTATATATGTGTGTTAGTTTTTTCATTAATACAGTATAATTGTTGTTGGATATTGTAAATGCCTAACAGCATCATACGCAAAATAAAAATAAAATAGATATACTATAAATAAATAAATATTTCTACAGTGGTATGTTACTTACTTAACTTTGTGCTTATTCGTCATTTTATTCCACGAGAGATAGATTGTTACTGGATCTCACAGATCAGGATGGTCTACCTGTTTTCTAACAATATTCTTCACAGCTATACAGAAAACTGAAGTGCAAAATTTTTGCTTATTTTAATATTTTAACCAGATTTCTTTGCAACATTTGCAACCATCCTCTTTTACACTGGGTACGAAATTCTAGGAGAATATTATATTTCTCCAAAAAATATGTTACCCCCCCGAACCACAAAATATTCATATTTTCAATAAGATTTCACTGCTTTTGGCCTTCTTAGTTTATTTATTTATATAAATGTTTGTTTAGCCTGGCAAGCCTTCTCATACATCGTACCAGGTGATTATAAAACATAATTTACGTACTATGTACACAAATTAGCAGCACACAATAATTATTTCACATTCGGTATAAACCAATGCTAATGAAGGCTGAAGAAGAAAACGGTACTAACTAGGTACTAATTAAGGCTGGAGGTACATGTGAAAAAAGTCAGAAATAATACAAGTGAAGGCATAATAAATTTGTGAAAACAACATAAATTAATTAAAATGAGTGACAAGTTACACGTGGAAGAGGTTTTTCAGCTAGTGTTGGAACAGCTAATGCTTTCTCAAAGTGTATTTTACTGACCAGATTCCTTGGTAGTTCTAATTTTCATGGGAAGATCATTCCACAATCTAGCCACTGATATTGACAAGAAATTGTTAAAGGTTTCCGAGCTATGAAAGGAGGTGTTTAGTATATTTGATTTAAAAAATCTGGTGTTAGTATTATGGGATAGTCCTAAGTAAGTGATGTGGGAATAAAGGTAGAGTTTTCAGGTGTATGAGGCGGAGAAGGAGACGTGAAATGTGGAACCGTCATCGATCACATGTGCACAACCATTGTAAGTGGTCGTATAATGGAGAGACATGGCTGTACAGTTGCAGGTGGCAGATGAGTTGTCAAATGGTATTTGATATGTTTTAACGTGTCTACAGGACTTATAAAATTATTTTTCAAGGTCATAGCCATATGAATTTGAGGCAAATGTAATCACGTAACATCTGTAATTCTAAGATTATAGCATACAACAGGCTTATTACCTCAAACACATTTAATTTCTGCTTCCTAAATATTTATATTGTGACAACAAGCCGACAACCAGCCAGCTATATCGAATGGCAATTGGTGATCTTGCATCAATGTATAAAAAATGCGAATAATGAAATAAATAATCGTTCAATTCAAATTAGCACCAATGTTTCGTATTTACAATGGCTTTAGAACGACCTACCCTATTTTTTTCTTAAAAGCATTTGAACACCTTGAATGTCTGAAGTTCACGTTTGATTCCTTTTGTGCTGGCGTAATTGCTATGGAGGGGATTCTACGATAACCGTGGCGCCGCAATTTGATGATGGATACTTACGTAACTTAATGAAACAATCGAAAGTAAAGAATACATTTTTTTATATCTCACTTAATTCTCGAGTTATCGTATTTAAAAATTGAGTTAGTTGGGTTGAAATGTGGCATGGACAAGAAGAAAACTTGATGATGGATTCGTATGTAACTCGACGAGACAAAGCGAAAGTAAAGTATCCATTTTCTTGATTCTCGCTTATTTCTCGAGATATCGTATCTCTAAGTCGAGGTAGTTAGGTTAAGATGCGGCCTGGACCAGAAAAAATCCACGAAAGCCACACAAGGAACTACAGGATGGAAATACACAATAGGTGTTTGCAGTTGTGGTTAGGCTGAAATATGGCCCTGTACCAGAAGAAAAACGCTACCAAAAGCATCAGGAACTAAACATAAAACTGATTTTTGAAGTTCGATATCTTAACAACTAGGCCAGATATAAAAAAAATTGTATTCTTGTTTATTTCTTCGAGTTATATAAGAATCCATCATCAAATTGCAATGCCGCGAATATGTTAGTGCTGCCGTTGTAAAATTTAAACATGCAATAGCATTTTGAATTAAGTTTTTATTTATATGAAATTAAATAAAGTACACGCGTGCTGATCAGTCTAATGACTCTCTACGTTGACCCCTATTTCTGCATCTACACACGGAAGGCAGGGGCAGAGGGAACGTCTGTAACGTCAGCAAACGTTCCAGCATCTGGTCAGGAGGATATTCCCCGATGAGCCGCATCACGTCCTTTATCAAGGTTGCCACGGCCGCTAATGGCGCCTCGGTCGGTATACCTCGTACTATGTCCAACAGAATTGCTTCAGGGACACTGTCGGCTAGCCACAGCGTCTTGATTACGAAATGGATGATCGTCTCAGGAACGGAGTCAGCTAGCGGAAGACTGTTGACCAAATGTCTGACGGCTGCCTCTGCCGGGGATTCTGGTAGGGGCAGCGAATAGACCATGTCGTAGAGGACGTCCGTCGGATGGCATACCTCCTCTTTCTCCACAAGAGCTGCTTTCTGGAACTTGCTATACATAGCCTCGACTTCGGAGGCAGCTTTACGGCAAAGATTATCTCTGCTGCATTCGCAGTTGAAGTCCATGAAGGACAGACGGCAGGTGAAAATCTTGATATCGTTGATCATTATTTCCAGACGATCCCGCACATTGAACGGCTCCAGAATAACTGTGTAGCCTTTACGCTCTAGCAGAGTGACCAAACCGTACAGCCTTTGTAACCGATGATTCACTACACCACAGGCCAAGTATGGTCCGTAACGTAGGACGATCGGAAAGTCAAGCTTACAAACCTCGTTCATTTCTATTGATCCATAAGCAGTGTTAAAATGTAATGAGATATCTACCAGCTTCTAAAACGCCCTAATTTTGGAACCAAATAATGAAATACCTTGCCAGAATCCATATTCCACATTTGTAAACAACAAAAATAAATACTCGTTGATAGTTAAGAAGGTCTTTGACTTTAGAAACAACGAATATTTCTATCAAAAGTTTCTAAATAATTGTATTGTGCGCTTCTTAAATTCCCCAATGTCCTGCTAATTAAAAAATGCGGCTCAATTACTTTCCAATAACGTTTTCTTACAATGTAAATGTTATTGACAATTTAGGTATTTATAAATAATGCTGAAGCAGCTTTTTTAGATTCTTTCTTTTTAATATCGTCAGATCTTCGCTTGTGTTCAAGGAATCTTTAGTTAAAAAAAAGTAATAAGTTTTAATTTTATTTAAGACCAAGACAGCAAAATCCAATAATTTTTATCACATTTCTAAACCATGCTATTAATATGTGGAAGAATAAATATCCAATGTCAAATTCAGACTTAGGACAAAGCAGATATTTTTCTACCCGCTAATTTAGCTGAGCAAGTCAAAGAGCTCCATACCACTTCCACAAAGATAAAAAGAGTCTCTTGTGCGAGCACAGCAGCCACTTCCAACCATGGAGGAAGGATATTTCCTTCCTCCATGCTTCCAACTAGCATTACAATACTACTTGCTACAAAGAACAACAGAATCTATAGTATCATCAAAGATTATATTAAGGACAGTGGCCTACATATTTAATGTATCTATATATATATATGTATATTTTTACATACTATTAATATTATTACCTTGTAACTTCACCAGGCTGACTGTATGGTCTATTCAAGACCTAAGGTCAAATTAATAAAAAATAAATAAATAATAAAAAAACCTAGTTTAAAATCACGCGAATATCGTATCGCCCGTTCTGAGCTTAAGTAAATGATTATATGATGACACTTGCTCTCTCCCTAGCCTCGATCGGCATGCCGACTGCTAATTACAGTTGTACCAATTACACAGTAAAAACTAGTTCTGAGGAACAGCGAAAAAAAAACGTTTAGGAGAAAGAAAAGAAAGCGGATTTATTAATGGACTACTCTGATTGCCCTTGGTCTCGGCTCCATAGTAACTTCTTCCCCCTCCTTATCACAATTGTCTGTATTCCTTCCCTTCCCCTCAGTTTTCTAACATAGTCATAGAAATTTCTGGATGTATCGTCCGATAGTCCCCACCCAACTATAACATTTTTCATAAATCCTTCTTTAGCATGCCGTTTTGCTGCTATTAATTCCTTGTGTAGTTGTTTTAAAGCTTCTCTGCTTCGTTCCTGTCTGCTAAATCTCTTCTTACCGATATTTTTAGTTTTTTCAGCTCTCTGTTATGGTAAGCAAGTTATTTGTGCCTTAACAGAATTACTTTTAGAAAAAATAATCAGATTAAGCTTTGAAAGAAAAGAATTGTACTAGAAGATAACTATTAGAATATCTAAATCAGATAATTGAGGAAGTTGGTTGTAACGACTCTGTTAAAATGAAGAGATAAAGGTCAGGATGTAATGATAGAAAAGGTGTAATAATCAGCTAACATTTAACTGTAAATTATAAGAGAATTCGCCCGAGAATACCTATTCTAAGTCAACATCCGCTGTCTTTAACCGTAACAACGAAATACAGAAATGTGATTGTTACAGAATCAACAATATAACATTATGCAAATAAATGTATGTAACTGGTTGTATATTTTTTAAGGTGTAGTACGAAACAGTCACAATGAATCATTGAGACCTTATTACGCCTTGCTTTCCACGACACTACTTTTGACAAGATGTTGCCGCCAGGTTCAGACAAACACAATTACTAAGCGGAACAAATAGCTAACGTGCTTTTCGCATAGATACCGCACATACCAGTAACAACTATGTTATACTCTGTTCATTCTGATCTGGCAGCTCAAGGTCATGTTCCCTTCGCCCCGCTTCTCACCTCTCCAAACCCTTTCTTCCTACCTCCCCTTTTCTTGTGGGGGAAGGGGGTAAGGGCAGTGGAGTGGGGATAAAGTATAGTGACCTTGAGCCGCTCCTGTTAACTGAACGCGCTATAGTGAATAATGCTTCGGCTTTTTGGGATGTTTCCAGGGACACAATCTCCGTCCTCATTTTCAACCAAACACAGTAAAACTGGCGTAGAAATTGTTTGTTTTGACAGCGTCACGCTCGACGATAAATGTCAAACCTCCTCGGTGACGTCATTCACGATTCAACACCTTACCAACGCACTGCTTTAACATATTGATCGACGGGTTTTTGGCCCTACTGAGCTGGTATTGAGTATCCATGTTGCCTAATAGTTCAGCTGTTCTGGTTTCAACAGCTCCCGACATTATTCTGCCCTAAATATCTCTGGCACAGGCTAAAATTCTTGTTTCTTCAAATTTAAATGTATGTCCCTCTTAAGGTGGACATCCAAAACGTAGCACATACACCATCATTCTATCACTCCAGTCAGCCAAGACAATGAAAAACTAGGCAAAGCAAACGACAATAGTTTGCCAATTTGCTATACAACAATCTAGTTATGCCAAGTTCTAAATAAAATGAGCCCGAATTAATTTTAAATGATATTCAAACTATCGAATACTGAATAAAAATGCTGAGAATTAAATAAACGTCCAAAAAAGTGCGCAATTTTTAAAAATAAGCTCTGTTATATTACGAAAACTTTTTAAAATACTACAAAATGATTATAAAACAGATTTATAAAGTTTAAGTAGTTTAGCAGGCCGAAAATAGTGACAGGTACGTCACATGTTATAAAACAACATAATTTAAACAAGTAGGCTCATATGAAATTAATCTGATCATACTACGATATTTTAAAAAGAAGGCCGCAAAGAATTATCTTTTTTTTTTATTTTTTTTATTTTTTTTTTTTTTTTAAACACGGTTTTTCTGTTGGCGTTTATGTCTTTATTTTTAAATAATATTAGCAATTTATCTATTGCCATATTTATTTATATTTTATTATTTATTAGATATCCTACAAGCATGGTAAGTCCTTATAGTTCTCAATAATCTTCAGCACAAAGTTTTATTGAGACGACATTATAATTATTTTTAAAAAAAAAAAAAGAAAAAGAAAATAATATCATTCTAATTGTTACTTAATAATATTTAAAACGGTATTATTTTCAATTCTACATTCACAATGATATTTAACTAGCAGCAAAAAAAAAATATTTCTATAGCAGATAAAAAAACAAAAAAGAAATGGTACAATGTTTGCATAGTCCACTCAAGGCACTGATGTGTCTGCTCGGTGGTCGGCGACAGAATGAGAACTGTTTGGACCGCGGTTTCGCCATACACGAGCCGACTGGAGTGATGGATTGATGTCGCTCCACGTGGTTTTCCCCACACACCTTCAGTCCGCTTGATGGCATGATGGACGAAACTGATGGATATTGGACTGACCGGATATCCAAATAATCCTGTCAGTCCACGTCATCCACATCAAGTTCCCCAAAGACGAAACGATAGTGGATTGGCGTCGCTCCATTTGGACGGATGGAGCGATCGTGTATGGCCACCTTAAGATACAGTGTTCAGCCACCGCTGGTTTTTCTTCCTGATGCAGACGAACATTCTTGAGTGCTCGAAGCTCCATTGAATAATACACCGCTCGGTTTGTCTGATGTAAGCCGTCCACATTCACACGGTATGTAATAAACCCTAGGGATTCTTAGTCTCAGGTCATCTATCATTCACGTTCCCACTCATGTTTTAATTTTTTCACGTGGTCTGCAGATTGTCTTCACTCCATATTTGGTCAACAATCTAACTATCCTAGCACCCACGAGGCACCAGCAGAAAGAAAGCAAGGCCGTTGATGCCAACAGGATTTTTATTCTGGTCTTCTTTTCTCCTTAAAAGCCGCCACACACGTACGGGAAACCCACGGGATTTGGATGGAATGGTCACGACCTTGAGGGATCCCGGCACGTGTTTGGGCATTTCCTTGAGGCCGTGGCCGCACCCCAGTGCGGCCAAATCCTCACCGAAAAACAATTCTTATTTCCTCGAAGGCCGGGACGGAGGGTGAGAACCTCAACGTGTGTGTCCTGCGGTCAGTCGGCCTTCGAGGATTTCTAGTGAGTGCCTGTGTGTGTTGCGTTTTTATTTCTCTGTTTTGTTTGTACTGTTCCGTTTCGTGATGTTCCGCGTTTATAAAAATGTATGAAAGTGAGCCCTGTCTATGGTAACTGAAATACCAGGAATACTGCGACAGTAACAAACGATAAGCTTACGCCAAGCTAGCAAAAAAATTGAAGGATAATGAGCAAAAAAAAAAAAGTTTTGTCTAGGAACCTCATCGAATAGTCCCATAGTCCCAGCCTACAACCTTTTACAGCAACAGTCGCAAGATCATTATAAACCACAGCACATTCTGATAAATTACCTCAAAACATCGACACAGCAGCAATTGTTCTATTAAATTATAATGCAAATGAAGTCATGTGATATGATCAATTGTATTAATGACAAAATGATTATAAACTAATATTATTTTAATTTATGTCATTTAAGCTTAATCTTATGCTATTTATGCATTTACGAATTGGAATAAATCAATTATATTAAATAATATCAGTGTGTCAAAGAGAAATCGTCATATAATCATTGCCAAGAATTTATAAATGGCCTCGCATGTTCCTGGTATTATGTAGCCACGGCTTGAGGAGAAATTATTGTTGAAGACATGAGGTCTTCATAGCTTCTTCCCGTTGCCAAAAACCAGAGCGTAGCGGTAAATCCTTCGTGGGGCGAAATTGCTTCCCTCATAATGGTATCTTTCTTTTTAATAAATGGAGTGACTAACGATAACAGATGTAAATAGGCTTCTTCGTCCATTCCTCAAATAATTATGAAAATCTTTGTGAAAATACTTCAGTTCCGTAAGATTTGTGTGGGAATGTTTTACTCTTTTGAGTAGCCACTCTATGCATCATACACTTCTTCTGATGCGCTGTTTTGCGCGAGTTTTAGCGCTACTTGCAGCGATTAACAAACCAACAGCAGCCAATGCATGAACATCATCGGATGCTGCCATCGTGAAGCCAGCTCTGAGACTGAGAAACCCTTGAGGATTTTAACGCCCCGTGTGTGCAGGGCGACTTTGATGAAATCCCTGAGGTCCGGCCCGCGGGCTGTTTCCTTAAGGCCCGGCCTCCACGTGTATGGCTACCTTAACAAAATTTAAAATGCCTCTCATTGTAAACATTATTTGCAAAAGTTCTATTGAGATAGTCTTATTTACCCGTAAAGCTGTCTTTGTCACATACCCTTTGTGCTCTATGTACCAGGGTGGTCAAAACCCTGTTGCGTTGCGCAGGATGGTGACAGCTGTTAGCGTTCAAATACAGTCGTTATAGGTAGGCTTACGAAAAATACAGTGTCCCAGAAAAGTGACATTTTGCTGTTGGTGGAAGCCCGGTAGTATTTCATTAATATACAATGCCTCGGAGCGCTTCAATTTTATGTTAATAACAACTCTATATAGTCGGCTAAGTTCCTTAATTGATGTTAATAAGTGTATTAATCAGTAATAAACTAATGCCAGGAAATGTTCTGATATTTATTTCTATATAAGTTTTTAAATCGGTATGCTGGAGCGTCTTTAGTGGTTAATCTATACGTCATTCCCACATTTATTTAGTTTATTACATTGCCGTATAGATTTGAGAATAATAATAATATTTAATTAAATTGCAATGGAGCACACGCTCCGGTGGCAATTTCCCTACACACCCATCCTTCCCCTTTCCTGCACCCACCTACATTTTTCCTCTACAAATTTTAACGTTTTTGTTAAATTATTCATCATTTCCCCTGGTAACTTATTCCAATCCCTGACACCCTTACCTAAAAAAGAGAATCTTCCTACACCCTTGTGCCTGAAATCGAGTGCTAGGTTGTGGACATGGTCATCTTTTACCTTCCATGCACTACTTTTCATACCTATTGCAATATATTTCCATGCCTCATCGCCAGTATATGCCCTGTACACTCCCATGACCCTCATTCTCCTCCTGTCTTGCAATGAATCCCATTCCAGCTCCTTTATCATATCCGTCACTGATTGCATTCTGCGATAATTTCCAGAAACAAATCTAGCAGCCCTTTTTTGCACCCTCTCCAAATCCTGTATTTGATACTCAAAATGTGGGTCCCATACTATACTACCATATTCAAGCAATGATCAGACCGTTACTTGAATATGGTAGTGTAGTACGGGACTCACGTTTTGAGAAGGAAGTAGAATGGAAATTATTTTTTGCTTATATAAATTTCGTTTAATTTGTTATGTCTCGGCGTCGGCATTCAAGGTATCTTGTGCTTCTTCTGGCTTTGTCGATTTTATGAATCATTTTCCACGATTTTAACTTTTCAAGACACAGAATAAATTTGTTTTTTCGTAACTTCCAACAGACCTGGCTGTTATTCCTGACATCCCCCGCTTATGTCGAACTACATGAAAACACAGTACTTCACCATTCAGTATTATGAATGTCTCTGCTACTGAGTTTATCTTTGGTTTTAGTCTGGTATGACCATGGAGGGAAGAAATATATGGAGACGACGCAAGGGACCTTCACCACAAATTGAAGTGACGCCGAGGGGAGAGGAGTGGGGAGGCGTGGCCACCATATTACCTATCCTTACAGACAGGAGGAATATGAGCAAAACCCTCAAAGGGACACAGCAATCTGATGTTGGATTATTATGTAACTCGATGAGACAAATAAAAAATTAAGAACAATTTTATTGATATTCTGCTTAGTTTTCGAGATATTCTGTCTCAAATGTGAAGAAACAATTGGTCAAAGCCAAATTTGATGATGGATTCTTATTTAAAAAGACGAAACAAATAAAAAATAAAGAATAAAATTTTCGATATCTTGCCTTGTTCTCGACATAAACTGTCTCAAAAGTGAGTTGAAATGCAGAAGAAAAATTTCGCAAAAAGTCAAATTTGGTGATGGATTCTTATGTAGCACGACGAAATAAAATCGAAATAAAGAATAAAATTTGTGATATATTGCTTAGTTTTTGGGATATACTGTCTCCAAATAGCAATTGTATGGATGGGTAATATGGCCTGCGTATCAGCCGAGAGTTTAGAGGCGGCGTCACAGAATAAGCGGTATTTCCTCTCCATATATTTCTTTCCCCCATGGATATGACTGCATTAGAAACATGAAGGAAGAAGGTAGTGGAGGCGACGCAAGGGACCTTCACCACGCACTGGAGTGAAGCCAGGTAGAGGGAGTGAAGCCACGTAGAGAGAAGTGGGGTGTGGATGTCGCCATATTGGATGGCCGTAGAAACACGAGGAATAGGCACAAAAACCTCAAGGGAATCATACGACAACCATGGCACCGCAATTTGATGACAGATTATTAAGTAACTCAAAGAGACAAATCAAAAATAAAGAATAATTTTTTTGGTATCCTGCTTAGTTCTTGATACATACTGTCTCAAAAATGATCTGTTTTGGGTTGAAATTCAGAAGAAAAATTTCCCCAAGGTCAAATTTGATGATAGATTCTTACGTAACACGATGAGACAAATTAAAAGTAAAGAACAAAAATTTTCGATATCTCGCTTAGTTCTCGAGATATGCTGTCTCAAAAAGTCAGAACTTAAATTAGAGTAGTTTACATTGCGATACGCGATTCACGTTGTGTCACTAACATGGTGCTCATGAAATTACTAACAACTCATAATAAATAAATTGTTTGTCTCTTCTGATACAGGCTGCATTTCAACCTATCCACTTTTCCATTAATATTGCCGCTACAAAATCAAAATATTTAGACTCACCTAAAGACATGAAATGCATCGCGAACTACAATTTGGGTAACAAGAACGTTTGCTTCATCACGTTTCGTAGTTCGCACAGCACAAATTATCACAATTAATTCTGGACTAAAGCGTGCAGAACGCCATATCCACTGTATCGCGATGTAAACTTGACCTGCGTAAATTGGACTTCCAACACTTGTTTAAAATAAGGCTGGCCTTTTATGTGCAAAGTGTAACATATGCTGACTGTCTACACTACACCAACAAATGTTTGAGAGCGACATTATCCTACTGAAAGCAATGAATAAATTTGTAGCGCTAGGGCCTACTCTTGCAGTTACCTATCAAACATTTTAAGGACAATATGTACGTTATTCCAGTTTGTATCCTATATGATTTAGTTGTGCTACCGTATGCAACACAAGCTGGCATCAAAAAAACTTTGAAATATTAGAAACTGTAATATTCACAGCAGCAAACACAAAGCAAACAGCGCAATGTTCTGAGGTTTGTATAATGGGCGCTGCGTATGAGCAGTATGAGACAAGTGTTCATATGAGGCCTCACAGATTTAGTGTATTTCGCCTCCACTATCTTCCTCCATGATTAGAAGCGCTTTGGGGAACTGCACCACTATGGTAACATTTCAGAAACTGGTACTAACCTGTTGAAATTTACATCAGTCGCTTCGTACAGGGATCATTTCAACCTAAACAGTTTCGTTTCGTCATAGAAATCGTGGTTAGGTTGAAATACGGCCTGGACCAAGTGAAAAAAAAAAAAATTACGAAATTTTGGCTATGCGGCATCCAACATGCAATGCCGTATTTGTTTACAGTGGAAGCAATTGATTATCTCTGGTTGCTTGTTGCTATGTAAGATGGCGGGCATCACCGTATTACAACTCGGATAAATATTGCCTGTTTGTCAATTTTGTGCGATTTTTTACAACGGAGTAGAGCTGGAAATGCATGAAAACATTACAACAAAGGATTAAAACAACATTTTAAGAGACTGTCACTGATTTTTTCAACGTTGGCGGCATGTAAGGGAGTAGTTTACGTCGCGATACATGACGTCACAACGTGACATAGTGCTTATGAAAGCTGCTTAAATAACTGATAAATAGATTTCTCGTGCCATTGGCTGTGACAAAAAGATTCAGTTTTCATTATGCTCCAGGCTGAATTTCAACCTAACCACAATCTCCGTTAATATTGGCGCTACAAATTCAAAGCCCCTTCACACACGCATTGATACATTCATTTTGGTTCAAGTTTACGTCGCGATACACGACGTTGCTAACTTAGGATAAAATGATTGTATCAATGCGTGTGTGATTGAGGCTTTGAATTTGTAGCGCCAATATTAACGGAGATTGTGGTTAGGTTGAAATTCAGCCTGGACCATAATGAAAACTGAATCTTTTTGTCACAGCTAGTGTTGTAAAAAAACGGTTTTTTTTCAAGCCTGAAAAAAAACATGAAAAAAAACTTTGAAAAAAAACATGTTTTTTTTCTGGAACACGTTTTTTTTCACAACTACTAAATCTCAATTTTGTAAGGCAGTTATCGTTTAATATGACTGTTTTAGAGTTTATACTAAGTACTTATCTTAATTTTTAAATGTACTATATTTTTCTGGTTCAGTAAAACAATAATTACGAAAGTATTGGCGACATTGACTGAAAATTTCCTTTTACGAACGGTGCCAGCGCATAGTGATACTGATACCGAGTCATAAAATTGTCAGTAATTATGAATCGTTTCCTTGCAACCGTTTGCGTAAACCAACTATTGAAAAGAAATAAAGCTCATATTTCGTATGTTAATAGATTTAAATTCAAACTTAAAAGACCGTAATACAGAACTAACGGCGCAGTATTTATGAACGGTGCCACAGTGACAAGCTCAATGCCACGGTCTTCCAACGATGAAATATTGCGCGTAATCGATATCCGAAATCACAAGAGCTTCAGTTTAACATTTGGGGCATCAGGATTTATAAGAGAATGTACAATAAAACAACGTAGTTACAATTTTCCTGTTACTGAAGATATGTTAAATTGAATGTCAACAAAGGAAATGTATTGTTAAAGAAAAAAGAGTAGTCATAGCAGCAGTGATGAAATAGACAGTTTATGAAACATATATTTGGAATTTTAAAGACTTGGAAATAAAGTATTCTTCAATAATTATAGTTTCGATTTTCCAGTTTAGCGAATCTCCGGATTTTTACATCCAATCTTTGGAAATTTTAGCAGCCATCTGTGGATATTGTAAGAAACAAGGCTGGCAGCACTGATTTGAACGTAGTCCAGCTTTACATGTGACAGTGAAAGGTTCATTCTTACCGAATTATTTCGTTGTATAAGAGTGTGATTGCAAAATATAGGTATGCCGAAACAAGTGGGATCTGGACGAAAGACTTCGGCCGTGGCAAAGCTTTTTAATGATATTTTTTCAAATTCTAAAATTGCAAAAGTAGAATGTACATTCTGCTTAAAACACGTAACGAAAAACGGCTCAAGAATGTCAAAGCACATACAAAACTGTAAAAGGTGTCCCAACTCTGTAAAAGAAAAATACAATCAATCATCGAGAGCTTCAGTTTCAGAGAACATCGCAGAAAAACGTAAGTAAAAGTTGTTCATAATATAAACGACCGATTAGAATAGAATAATTGGTATGCATACCAATTACTATCGTAATATGTTATAAGTGAAACAAACTCCCATAATACAAAAGGCAGCATTATCACTAAAAGCAATGTCTTACAGGCAAACGCTCGACGTGTAGGATAAATAAGAAAAGACGAGGTGATTGTTGTCAGGTTACACATTTATTCACAATTAAGTTTAGATTTTCCCGTGGTAAAAAGCATTTTAGTTGTGTTAGATTTTATAAGTATCAGTATATTTAATGGCTTATTATATTCCGGGAAACTAATAATTTAAAGGTCAACTAACTGCTTGCAACTAATAAAATAACTTGACATCGATTAAGTATTTTTGCGAGTCATTATACCAGGTATCACTATCATATGTTAACAAAACTTATTATTATTATTAATTCTAACCCTTCCAACTACATCGGCTGCAGTTGAGAGAACATTAGTACTTACAGTGACATTCATTCCAAAAAAAGGAATAGACTGACAAATTATAGAGCTAGCAAAATTGTATACATTGCTCACAATTTAAAATTGAAATCTAAAAATCGTCTGAGAACAATACAAGAACAACCAGGAAAAGGAAATGCAAATGTTTCTGAAGTGATGGAACTAGAGGAAACAGAAGGAGAAAGTGAAAACACCGACACCGACCAAACTAGTGTTGGTAGCGCTGATTCCAGTGAATGTGATACTAATACTGACACCGATGATGAATAATATTATGTAACCTATAGAGATACATTTATAAAACATTATGTAATAATTTATATCATTCAGTAATATTTAAAACAACAATGTAAAATGTAAATAAAACTATAATTTATCAAATATATTGTTTTTCTGAAAAAAAACCAAATTTAGAAAAAAAACAACGGTGCCATGTTTTTTTTCATGTTTTTTTTTAAAATTTTGAAAAAAAAACAAAATGTTTTTTTTCAATTTGCAACACTAGTCACAGCCAATGGCACGAGAAATTTAGTTATCAGTTATTTAAGCAACTTTCATGAGCACAATGTCACGCTGTGACGTCATGTATCGCGACGTAAACTACTCCCGTTTCTGCACTTTGATTTGTTGGTCATTTTTGTGTTTTCCATGATGATTGGCGCGCCTTTGAAATGGTTTATTTGTGGGTATTTTTATTTTGTATTGAGTACTGCCTATAGTGTATAATTACTAGAATTTGAGAATTCATTAATTTCGTGATTACCTTTAGGTACAGCTTTATGGATGCGATAATACTATTAAAATGTTAGTATTGTGTTATTTGTTACTGTTTATGATATTTGCTTGACTTGAATATCTGCTTAGTGGGTGTTATGTGCACGAACTTGTTCTGCAAATGTGGAGTTGTTGGTGTATATCAGCGTTCTTAACTGTTCTTTATACCTCTTCATTGTCTGCCTGTTGCACCAATGTATTGTGCTTCACAGTTATACGCGAGTGTGCATATGACTCATTTTCGGCATTCTCACAACGGGTGTTCTTTTTTTGTGTTTCTGTATTTGTTAGCGGTTGTGAATGCTATGTTGAATCTTTGTATTTTTTAGAACATTTGGGTATTCTACGATAACCGTGGCGCCGCAATTTGATGGTGGGTTCTTATGTAACTCGACGGGACAAATTGAAAGTAAAGAGCAATTTTTGTTTGTTGATACCTCGCTTAGTTCTCGAGATATCGTATCTCAGAATTGACGTGGTTAGTTTTAAATGCGCCATAGCCAAATTTGACGATGAATTCGGGATTACTGGAGATCGCGATTCTGTCACGAGTTGTCATCATAATACTGCAATGGTCAAACGCAAGACTCCATTAGAAATTCTTTCCGAAGTGCATTTAACGGTTTCATGCTGGTCCAGGCTGAATTACAACCTAACTTCTTCTTGAACATAATTTTCCAGGCTGTATTACAACCGAATTATTGCTTGAAAATAATTCATCTTGCGACTCACCACAGCAGTAATCCAACGATATTACAGAATGTTGTATTAGCGGAATCACGATCTCCAGTAAACCCTTTTTTTCTGCCTTTATTATTTGATTTTCGGTTTTTTGAAACGTTGTATTTGATTTTCTGCAAATCAATTTCTGGCAGCTTCCTAGTTTTGATGCTTCCATGGAATTATTTTATTCACTTTCTAGTAAATTAACTAGATAATATAATCAACAAACAAATAAAAAATACTCTATCCTTTCTTGTCGCGAGGAACTTAAAATATTTCATTTCGTATAAGGTTCACGTATATGATTGCTGTTGTTATGGAGATTTGTGAGCATGTGTATAAACTATTATGTTGAGTGTAGTGGAGGTTGTTGAAGTGTGTTTAATTTTTTTTATGATAACAGTTTCAATCTGACTATGTCTTATCAGTTGTGAATGCTATGTTGAATTCTTCTATTTTTTAGAATGTTTTATGTTTTTCCGCTATCAGTCAATTCATAACATTTACATTTTTAGTCCAACTTTGATATGGGTGTGTTATGGTATTATTTACAGACTTTTATGTATTGGGAATTAATGTGTACATTTTTTCTGTATCAAATGATAATAATGTATTTGCATTCCTCCCATGTTTTTTTTATGAGGTGTGTGTTGTTCTACTAATGTTTAAGGTGTAGTTCTGTGGTAAGAACTTCAGCATGTGTTTGCCAAGGTGATTGGTAGTCCAGATTTGTGCATTTTGTGTTGGTTTCTTAATGTGGGATCTTTAGTATCAGCCAGTGATATTTGTTGTTTCTTTTTGTCTGTGAGAGAGTAAGGGATGCTTTTCAAGCATTTCATATAATTTGTTTATATCTGTTGTCAGTGACTGATTTTAGTGTTAGTGTTGTTACTGTTAATGGATTCTTCTATTTTTTTAAAAAATTCTGCACATTGGTGCTTTTTTTTGTTAAAACTGTCATGATTTTCTTACATGCTGTAAAGACAAATTTTGTGTATTCTTTTTTACTTTTAGGAACTAGATTATTTTTTGTTCCCTTGTCTGTGGTGTGCTATCTGTATTCTGATTTGTTAAATCCTTGAGTTTTTCAGTTATAATTTTTCTCATTAGCTCTTATTAGTTTCATTGCTTGTTGTTAGTGAGTCTTTTTTATGCTATTTTGTATTCTGCCATAATACTGAGGTAGTTTGCAGTGTATATTTTAAGTCATTTTCTATAATTGTTGTTTTCTTTGACCTTAGTAGTGTTGTAATGTTTGTTAGTCTTTGGTTGAAGCATGAGTGTTATTTTATTATGAAGTTTTAGGTTACTTTTTTGGTGGGTGAGTGGTTAACGCTCTGGCCTCGCATTCAAGAAGACAGTGGTTCGAATCCCCGTCTGTGCATCCAGATGTGGGTTTTCCATGGTTTCCCCAAATCACTCCAGGTGAATGCTGGGATGCTTCCTTCAAAAGGCCATGGCCGATTTCCTTTCTGTTCCTTGTCCCCAGCTCCATCCTGCTCTAATGATCTCAATGTCGGTGTGGTGTGAAGCCATAAAAAAAATAATTTCATAATGCACAAACTAGTTTAATACCATCCCATAATATTCCAGGAAGAGCATTAATGAAAATTTGAACTTCAGCCATCTTATTTCTTTGGTTCACCCTCTAAATATCATGTGCAACAGTTGCACTGTAAATTATTTTCAATACTGCTTCCCCAATATGCCATGCCTAGCTTAGCTTATTACTGACTGACATTACAGAAAAATTTACCGTTCCTCCCTTCAACAGAAAATCTCCCTGAATTATACAATTACAAACATTGTACTTTTACATAATCTTCTCTGTGTACCTAATAAGCTGATTCTGTTAGGTATTTATCTTTATCTTTTATCCTATTCTTACCTGATATCCTATCCGTACCATTCCATAGTTCTATTTTACACAACACTGGGTCATCTACAAGTAACTTAAACTCAGAATAAATCAAGAGAAATGTTCATTAGAATAATCAACAACAGTGGTCCAACACTCATTTCTACCATCCATGATATTACATGTCCTATCTCTACTCTGTGCATCTATGTACCCAGCGAGTTACATGATGATTTACCCTGGTATTAGTAAGCATATTGGCCATTTAATTGTGTTTCTAGTACATATTTTTATTTAAATGGTCTTTCTTTGTTTAAAGGTTGCTGATTTCCTTCTGTAAGTGCTGCTTCCTTTTTTGTTTTGACCTCTAGTGTTAAGATAGACTTAATTCAAATATTTATATATTAGGATTTAAACTATTGGTATTGTAGTTCTTTTTTAATATGATTTTTTACATGTATGCTGGGACTAGCTTACATATCTTTCTTCTTCTATCATTATGCCAACTGAGGAGTATGATTGAGCTTATTTTATCAGATTTTTTTGATTTTTTGATTTTCCCAAAACCTTTTTGTCATCTCCCTGAGTTCCTCCCTACAGTCTTCCATCCAGATGTTCCTTCTTCCAATGTACGGTCTGTTTGAAAGTTGATGATTGTTCACCAGGCTACTGATTCAGCATCTATCCTCTATGACATTGCCGGTAATTCCAATTTCCTGGAGGTATGTTTCTATTTCAAGTCGCCAATTATTCTTCTCTTTCACTGATGTGACACAACTGAGAATTCTCTTGGTCAGTCTGTTGTTATTAATTCTTCAGCCTTAGAATTTCATTCATCTTTTTCTGAATGTGGCTATAATTTTCTCAGACTAGTGATATAGTTCCTAAGATTTCCTTTTCTTCAAAATTCCTTCTGTATAAACTGGACCAAAGATTTCCCTTAGAATTTTAGTTTTTTTAATTATTGATCTGCCCACAATAATCAAAGTTGTTATGATTCCTCCAGTTTGATTACTGTGTTAAGGTCATAAATTCACATTTAGGGATATTGACTTTCTGTTGCATCTGTCCCAGGTGATATTATATATGCTTTTTAGGAATTTAGGTATTCTCTTATTGTTTGCCTTACATTTTATTTCTACAGGTTGAATAATTTCTCCTAACTATCTGAATTTGAGAAATGTTGATATTATTTTTCGTAGATTGTACTGAGAGGATCTTTCCCTAATGTGGATTTTAACATACGAGATTTTAAGACCAGTGATAGCTAAAATTCCATGGAGTTTTTCAAGGGATTTCCTCTTGCCTGTTGTTGCAGAGAATTGCTAGATCTAATGCAAAGGCGAGACACCGCAGATAAGTTTATTTTTACAGGTCATTATCGGCAACTAGATGTTGTAGGTCAAATTTTTCAGTTGCTATTAAAGAAGTTTAATCAGCAATATACCAATCCAGCTAAATCATTTCTCATTTTTTTTTCTGCTGTTCCTTCAGCTCTGTATCCTGCAGCATCTCATGGGTTATCAGTTTGGTATTGTTAAATTTTCTTTAGTTTGTTACACTGTGCTGTGAACTTCAGAAGGACACTGGAAATTATTTTTTACATAGGAAAACCTGTCAGACATTTCCAATTGACCAAAATTAAGTTAAAATAAAAACAAAGAAGATATGAAATCACTGCAGCTTATTGGAAACTTAGTAGTAGGTAAAATGATTTCAAGAACTATTCCAATGCTGTTTCTAAGAGAGAGAGAATAATAATAATAATAAAAAAATGTTGTAGGTGGTACAGTATCAAGGGAATCAGCGTAAGGTAAAAGCTTTAATTCCTTTGTTGTATTACTGGTTTTTTGTTACCTTCCGCCGCAGACCAGTTTAAATTCAAAACTCGCTGTTTTTGGCAATAGGATTTTTTAATCTTTATTGTGTTCCATGGATTTACAACTCATTGGCATTGAGAACCTGGAGATGATTTGTGGCAAGGAACAGGAAGAAATTTGACCATGGCCTTTTGAAGGAACCATATCACTATTTGCTTTCTGTGATTTCAGGAAACCATGAAAAAGACGAATATGAGTGACCAAGCTATGGAAAGAGTTACCATTTCGTTGATGTTCAGCATTTAATTTTTTCTGTACTTGCACTTTTTTTAGTATTAGACACTGATAAAAGGACTAAAAAGTATGATTTGATTACATCTTCATCAGGAATGAATGAAAATTAGAAGAAATTATTCTCCGGTGTTTCGATCTGGGTTACATATAAAAATTTATTTTCGGATTGTATTCTGAACAGGTTTTCTTGGGTAAAATCATGTTTCAAACATTAATCAGTACATCATGTGTTCTTAGTCTCAAGCAGTAGGGGATTCGTTCACCGATTGTGTTTTAAATTGAGTTCTCACACACACATAAAAGTATTTCATAAAATCATTATTCTAACCCAATAACAAATGTTTTCTAAATCTAGTTCATTATTCTCTTTGTAAAATTATCTTTCAAATTGCCTTATGTTTTTTGTTCTCTATCTGAAACAGACAGTAAAATATGCAATCCTGGCTCTAGAAGTAAAAATGATCTTAAGAAGGATTAAAGATCGTCATCATTAGTTCGGAAAGAATTCAGGGATACATATCTTCAACAAGGTCACCAGGGGCGGATGCAGGATTTTGGTTTGGGGGGTGGGGGGTGGGGCTTGAGCGGACTTTGGTTTGGGGGGGGGGCTTGGCTTGAGTGAAGTTTGGTTCAGAGGGCTTGCCTTCAGTGGATTTTGGTCTTGGGGGGGGGGGGGGGAGGGCTTGAGTCCGGCATGGGGCCTCGAATCCGTAGAGCTAAAAAAAAAAAGTCTCCAAAATTACAATGTCGGGGGTGGACCAAGATACTTTTGGGGAGGGGAGGGTGCTGGATCTGACCCTGAAGGTCAGAACACACATTAAATTTTTTCATCACAACTCCTACTCTATAGAAGAATTGTACTATATAATTGCAAATATCTTATATAAATGTAGTTTTGATAGTTAAGTTAGACCACTGTATTATTCTGTGACAGTGCATTTGATGATTTTATGTAATTTGACTCCTTTCCACACGCAACAGTCTCTTATACTGGGATAAATTGAAAATGATTTCATTGTACCCTAGCAGTTTAGATAGGGTTGATTTACCCATACACTATTTTTATTCATCCAAGGGGAAAATATGCACCATGTTACATTAAATTCACACCAGCCATTTCCGGAATTAAATTAAATCTAGATTCACTCACACCATACCCAGAAAGGGGAAGGTTGGAGTTGATTTACCCCTAAACTATTTTTATTTGCCTGAAGAGAATCACGTGTACCAAGCTTCATTAATTTAGTCTAGCCAGTTTCGGAATTGAACTAAATGTCAATTTACCCACACAGTTCCCAGAAGGTGATGGGTTGGATGCTGAATGTCAGTTTTCATTTTGGTCTAGGCTACATTTCAACCTAATTACACCTGCTAATGTTGCTGCTCAAAAATCGAAACATGTACAGTATGTGCATTTATACATTCCACATACAAAAATCTGTACCTGGAATGTGTTTGTATGTTCCAGCAAAAAGGGGGGGGGGGTTAGAATTTGAGAGCTTGGGGTCAAAGTTAAAATCTGACGCTAGGACACATTTATTTTAACAATAGTCTAACACGTGAAATAGGGTTGCCAACTCTCCCGTATTATACGGGAACTCCCATATTCTGCTCAACTTTTAAGCTATGACCCGCCCCCCCTTTTGATTTCATCCGGGAGCACATATCTCCCGTATTTAAGGAAATCACACTTAATTGCTATTTAAATTTACCGCGCGGTTTGAAAGCACTCGTTTTCTGCTGATTCTTGCTCCACAGATGTAAAATCGATAACACAACTTCATCGATATCGTGATCGATACGATCTAAACTTCCGCTTTCAGTTCGCATCCTGTGTGTGTTTTGTGCGTCGTACTTGTTGCTCTGCTGGCCTCGGTAGTGTAGGGGCTAGAGTCCTAGCTCTTGCGTAACATTTAATCCTTCTACTAAAATATTAAGTCTAAATGTATGATCTCAAAAACTCTGTACAGTCAGAACAAAACGAAATGGTGTTAGAAATATTGAATTATTTATAAATAAAAAATTTTACTAATCAAAATATAGTATTTATTTTTTACGGGTTTTTTTCACTTAATTTTGGTGATTTTAGGGGTTTTGACTTAAGTTTCAGGGGTACAAAAGAAATTTGAGTTGGCAACCCTGGTGTAGGGTCAGTACAGTGCCGAATTGCTGTGGCTATGAATAGACCAGAATTTTAATTTGTCGTTTCATTAACCGACCATCAGTGAACAAGTTGAAGGAATATAATTTTGTATGTGGAATATCGCGACTGAACGATTTTCAATGGAGTAGTAACAATTATATCAATTTAATATCAGTGGCATGACAGCATTTATCTTTGTTAGCAGAGTGATTCAACAATTGTTAAATCGTAGCCTGCATGTTGTAGCAAGTCTTAATTAATTAGCTCTGACGACCAATAATACCGCCGGCAGGATTAAAGGGGGAACATCTAGTAGGGAAAAGAAAGGAGAGTGGTTTAAAAGTGTATAATTTATAATAAACTGTGGATTGAAGATGATTCTTTAGACTATTACAACGTGTACTGATTGATGTAAATGGACTGGACTGCTATTCAGTCAACTTGTATACTATACGGGACTGATCGTGCAGCAGAAGCAAACATAAGGAAAGCGTAAATACGATAAATGACTGACCAAGAGGGTCTTCATTATAAGATGAGGTGATTATCAGACGGAATGAGATGGGAACTGGCAGAGTTGGTGGAAATGAAGCGCGAACAGCTGTGTGTACGATCTGGCTCCTAGCGGTCCATCCGAGATGCATTCCGCACTAGGTCACGGAGCTGACCGTTTCCCGTTAACAGCGCGAACCATAGCCGTTCAGTAACAACTGGGCCGGCGTTAGGATTCTCGGGCCCCGGGTAAGCGATCTTAGGCCCCCTATCCCCGCCCCAAGATATTTTTACTTTACACTTTGTTTTTTTTTAGATTCAGAACTTTTTAATACAAAAATGTTCAAAATTATTAGTGCAGATTTTAAAATTTGTGTTTGGTTTCTATTTATTTAGGCACTCAGGCCGGCGGGCCCCGGGTACTTTTGCCCCGCTTAACCCCCCCTAACGCCGGCCCTGAGTAACAAAACAAGAGGGTGTACACTGCCTTATGCAGTGAATAAGGTTCTAAAGTTCTGAAGGAGTTGTGCTAGGCAAGATTCGGTAATGCGCCTGTCAGTGACATTAGTCAATGTATTTATGTATTATTTTTAATGTGTTAATTGACTGTGATGAGTGACGTCCAGTACCAGCATATTCAGGATGTCAGCCGAATGTAGAAAAATTTAATCTAAGCGTCCGACGCAGTGGCGTAGCTAGCGTGGGTGACACCCGGGGCGGATATCAATGGTGTCGCCCCTTGAAAACTTAAATCCAAAATTGAGTATAATATATCATCTTGTAAGTGAAAAATATGATATTAATAAAACATAATTTAATAAAAATTTATTGTTATTTAAAAATAATAGTTAATAAAATTGTAAGATTAACAACATTTAAAAGATATACAAATAAAATAAAAACAATTGCTTTCACAATCCCCTCTTTCTAGCTTTAACAGCTGCAAACCCGTAAATAACATTTTCAAAATTAAAAATGTGATTTACTTCATGTTCAATATGGCAAGATTTTAGCCACGTGTTGATCACTGGTGATCGAAAGTGGTTTTAGATTAATTTTAACTCCAATGAAGATCGGGCATCACTTGACTGATACTGTTCCGCACCGTCACCGCACCGACACGTTTCTTACTATTGGCGCTCACTCGATCGAAGTTTGTCCAAAGGACACGGCATGTCGTCCGACACCCGGCCATCATCGAATTGGTTTATGTTTTGACGGTGTGGACCAGTGTCGGTCTGCTGGATGTGGAGAAGGGCATAGAGTTCGGAAATTACCCTTCCCTTACGACCAAATGTTGTTTTCATTTTATTGTTGGTTTTAAAACAAGTGTCTTTTTTTCATCCATATTCATAAGATGTTCTTAACATGTAGGCATTGTTCTAGCATCTTCGCATTAAAAAATCAATTTTAAGACCCACAAAAATTGCAGCCGATATCTGCATTTGTAACGGGGACCTTCCACACCCGAATCGCACGCTGTAACAATACGCCAGACCAGGGGCGGATCCAGGGGGGGGGCTAGGGGGCTCAAGCCCCCCCCAAACGTATCTAGGTCCACCCTTGACATTGTAGTTTTGAGACCTTTTTTTTTTTTTTTTTTTTAGCTCTACGGATTTGAGGCCCGAGGAGGCTATAAATACTACCTTTTTTACGACTCAAGCCCCCCCCAAAACAAAAATCCACTGAACGCAAGCCCTCTGAACCAAAATTTACCGAAGCCAAGCCCCCCCCAAACCAAAGTCCGCTCAAGCCCCCCCCAAAACAAAATCCTGGATCCGCCCCTGCGTAACCAGACTAATCTAGAAGTACTGAAATATATGTATTCAAACACATAAGTTGATTCGTGTTTTTTGATAGCAAAAATAGATGGTATAGGAAAAAAGTATGTTCATTGTATCATGTTTGAAAACTTATTTTTCATTACACCTACATTCGGACTGGTGACTCAAATGACTGCGTGCGATTTGGATACTGAAGGTCCCGGTTCAAATCTCGGACTCGACTGTAATTTTTGCGGGCCTAAAAATTAACATTTACCTCTGGGAATGCTTTTATCTGTTAATACGAGGATTCTAGGAAGCTCCGTGTTCGAATTTCACGTTAATCTGTAGGTCTCCTTTTGAAGTTAGGTGACTACGATATAGGTGTTATTTTTTTTAACGTACTAGTGACGTACAGTGTGGTGTAACATGATACTTTGTTGTCCACGAGTTCTTGTTGGCTAAGTATGCTCAGGCGAAGAGTGACAACTCTCTACACCCAAATGTCTAACTGTGAGAGAGGTCGGAGAATTGACGTGTTTTAAAAGGTGTATCATATCGTGAAATCTCCCAAAGGATTGGCCGTAGTGCATTGTCAGTATACAGACTTGTTACGCAGTGATAAAAGAAAGCTCTAATACTCCAGGTCTATACAGATGGATAACAGCACGTGAAGACCGCCAAATTGTGTGGGTGGCTGCTGCTGGTAAATGGTTGACTGCAGGGCAGATCCAAGCAGTGGTCATCCCCCTCCTAGGACGATTGAAAACCAATTGCTTGAAGCTGGAGTACACTCTCTGACCCCTATGCTATGTGTCCCATTAATCTGATTTCATTGCCAGCATCATCTAACCTGGCGTAATGCAAAACATAAAGGACATGTGGATGGCGTACATTCGTGTTTACAGAAGATTCTCGATTCTGTCTGTGGCAAAGTGATAATTCACGACATGTTCGCAGGCGTATTGGAAAACGGCTTACCTGCTGTGATTTCAGAACATCACACAAGTGCAGTCGCCGGTGTCATTATTTTGGCGGCAATCAGTTTCGAATGCATGACTGCGTCGGCTGTTGTTGATGGCACAATGACAGCCCACCACTATGTTGACGGGGGTACTGCATCTTATTGTGATACCCTTCATGTTCACCATTCGAATCGCATCTTACAACAAGATAATGTCCGTCCTCATATTGCGGCCATCGTTACACAAGCCTTGCAAGGAGTTTAGATCACAATTTGAACAGCACAGTCCCCAGATTTGTTCACAATAAAGCATGTCTGGCATATCAGGAGTAGACACATTTGATCACATGGTGACCCAGCACAAACTGCGCAACAACTGACTGCGAAAGACATGCAGGCGTAAAGAAGACATTCAAAACACTAGTTGATTCAATGTCGGCAAGGATCCACGAATGTATTGGTGCTCAAGTTGGACGCATTTCTTACTGAAAACTGTATCTAAAGGTAATAACTTAGCATGATCCATTTCCATTTGCTATCATTTCTTCTAGGTATAGTCCTGGATATATCTTCAAAGTTTCCTAAAATTCTACCATTCCTGTATGCATGTTGAGATTCTAATTTTTGCCAGTGTAACTATAGGGCGACCATAATATTTCGCTATAAAATTAAAAAAATCGAAAACTACCCAATCATTTGTTGTTGAAACGTTATCATAGGTTGTATTTAAATGACTTCGCAAGGAATATCGAGAGGAAAGTTAACAGAAGTGGCTTGATCCAAGTAGAAGCAAATCCAGACCCAGATGGGGTTCCATCGGTGCAAACCCAGAATCCGGGTCCCACAAGTCGATAGACGCTGGGAGAGACTGTATTGTCAGAGAAGCAACTCCACATTAAGTTCTTTCATAAAAACAGAACAATAAGTGCAATATAAAAACAACGCAATTAAAAAAAAAAAAAACAAAAAAAAAACGGCTTAGGTAATATAAGAACATGCCTTTGCGATACCTGCCGTCTTTACATGAAGTACTTCACAAGTGAAGTATTTTACTATCCGCCTAAGATACACGTAGCTACAGACTTCTAAATATGACATTGTAGGTACTGAAGACCGTCTTCACGTGTAAATTTTACATTTCTAGCACCGCTCTGTAGCGTATAAATAAAAATTTAAACGGCTTGAATGTTCGTTCAGTTTGATCAGGAACAATTCGACATCCTTGTCGATTTAAGGAATACACTGTATTCGACAGAGAGGTTACCCATAATACAAATTTTCTTCTGCTCTAAATTTCTTATGGAAAATTCATGGAGAATCATACGCTTATTTATTTCATCGCGCTCATATTTGCATATTCCCGATTAGCAGAAAGCATAGCAAACTTACATGAACCTAGAATTTAAGTGCTTACTAATGTTACGATTTCGTTAGCAAGATACGCGGTTCCGACTTTTTTTATTTATTTATTTAAATAGCTTTCGGCCTTATCAGCCACACAGCCAAGTTCTTTGCGTTATATGACAATTTACATTTCATTACTTTACAATTCTATTTACATAGTTTAACAATTTACATTTCATTTTCTCATTATTCCAGATTGGTGCCCTTATACAAACAGTAGAGCAAAAAAAAAAAAAATTCCCCAAAATCCATGTCGTCGGGGGTGACCTTGGTGCTTTTGGGGGGGTTCCAACCCCCTAGCCCCCCCCCCTGGATCCGCCACTGGTTGATTGGGTACAAAAATCCGGAGACTCGCTAACTAAAAGACTGAAATAATAATTATTGAAGAGAGAGACAAAATTAAGAATTCTTTTTATTTCCAGGTCTTAAAAATTGGAAATACAAAATAGTATTTTACATTGAAAGTAAGAAATGTCTTATACACCCTCAAATTCATCACTGCTGCTTCTGTGCCTACTCTTTTTTTTTAAGAAAAGGGACCATACATTTTCATTGATGACATTAATTTTAGCATATGCTCTGTAACAGGAAATGTTAAAAAGCCGTGGCAACGAGCGTGTCACCGTGCATAAAGAGTGCGCCGATAATTCTGTACTTCGGTATTTTAAGATCTATAAAATGTATAATCAAACAAAATATGAGCTTTATTTCATGTCAATTGTTGGTTCACACGAGCTGTTGCAAAGAAAGGATTCACAATTATTGACAATTCTGTAAAACTTTAACACTATACCCTCAAAGTTTAACAAAACACAAATATAAGGAAAAATCAACAAATAATAAAAAAAAGTGGCAAAAATTCGTAGATATTTTAACAAAATCAGAAAATCCTAACTTTAAATAAAAATCCGTAGATCTACTGATAAATCCGTAGAATCGGCAGCTCTGAGTTACGGTTCCCATTGTTTTAAACACATGCTCTACAAAAACTGATTACCAACGACAGACTATACCATCAACGAACACTTGGACCCATTCGGATTGATTTGAAACCTGACAGTATTGCTAGTTTAATGCACAGTTTTTATTAGCATAAATTCGAACATGATACGATTTCATGTCGAATAGGTGCACTGTCGATAATAGGCAGGTACGCAGAGTGTAAATCGGATAACGCGAAATGTGGACAGTTTGTACATCACGAATCTGTCAGATAATAAATTAAAAAATTACTAGAAAAAAATTCAAAGCACTTGTAAATCTTTACTTGAAAGCTAATGGAATTCTAAATAAGCAAAACAATTTTGAAACCCAGACTACGCTTATTCCGACATACGCTTGGTTTTCATTTCCAAAGGAAAATCTAACATTTATATCTAAATATTTTCGAGAATTTACAATTTAACTGTCTAATTACTAAGATTTTAGCAATTATATATAAACTTTAATTTTAAAAACTTCCTCTTTTTATACAAGAAAACTTACATTATATCCACCGCCGCTTCTAACAAACCAAACAACAGTGACTTACGGCAAGCACAACAATCAACGAATTCTTGTGATTATTGGAGCTACAGAGCGATACTCTCTTTGTTTAAGCGCACGGTATTGCCAACAATAATACTCTACTATAACGAATGAGCACAGCCCTCTGGATCGCATTTGAAAAAGCGCTAGATCAACCTAAAAACAAATATTCATAACAATAAAAGCAGACGTGTTTCGGCACCAAAGGATAAAACAAGTTTTTTTTTTTTTTTTTTTGTGTCACACTAATTTCGATTACTATTTTCGAAATGCGGGTGTCACCCCCAAACGGGTGACACCCGGGGCGGACCGCCCCCACCGCCCCCCCCTAGCTACGCCACTGGTCCGACGGAAGAGAGAACATCAACGGGGTCGTACATTTTATTGTGAAGAGACTTGGAATATAAGACAGGCATTTGTTACACAATCTGATGGTAAGGAATGGCGTACCGCCATTAATCGTAGGTCAACCTTTTAGACGGCAAATTTAAACTAGTAGTATCTTTATTTTCTTTTAATATGACCTACAAGTGCAGTCAAAAATGATTACAAAAGGCGAAAAATTTATAAAGATACCCAAAACTATGAAATTTTAATTGAAAAAAATAGAGCAAGTTGTAAGAATAGATAAAATAAACTTCAATTGGTCGATAAAACTGAAAAAATATATTCATTTTTGATAAAATAAAAATGCAGAAAAGTCACGTGACGTAGTTCGAGTCGTGGAGATGGAAGAAATTTTCATCATCAGGACTTGATCGGGAGCGTAGGAGAGGAGGTGGCACGAGAGCTGGGCAGAAAACCGTTAATCGTTAATTAACGAAGTTAAAAGAATGCAAAAAATTAACTTTTATGTTAACCTAAAAAATCATTAACGCTCTTCTTAACTTCCGTTAACTTTAGTCCGTTACATTGATTGTTGAAGTTATTTCGTTTGTTCGAATAGTGCGCCACGGCACAATGGTACGTTTAGCGAGTCGAATAGCTAACAAATTACGTAACACGAAGTGCGAGTATAATGTAACAGTTACCCGGGGCGCACATTGAGCTGCGTGGGGCAGTAGGGGCAATGCAGAGCAGGGCAGGGCAGCACAGACTGGCATTTACTCGCGCATATTAGAGCGCAGTTTCGTGCGGCAGTTTACAAAGCATTGTGTTATGCGAAAAACCGACAATAAAGCGTAACCATAAACATGTCGATACAAAAACTCGATTTTTGATTTCTGAATCAGATTGGGATGGCGAGCTTGGAAAATTGTTATTACTTTAACAGAAGCTGAGTTAGATAAAACTATGCAAAAGTGAGTATATGAAAAGAAGAGACTCTCATCTGGCTTTTGCAGTGACAAGCGAATTCTCAAAAGATAATTTCCGGATGACTCGAGCGGAGATTCACGGCATAATGTAACCTGTTATTTTCTCGACAAAGCTCAAATATCTATTAAAACTGAAGAAAATCTCGCTGTATTTTCGTGGTTATTTATTTAATTATTTAGCGTTTGACGGTACGTGACATTTATAAGAATGTTTCTTCTTTTATTTCATATTATATTTTTAAGAAAACTATATAACAGAACATAAACACTTGAAACTAAAAAAGCAGTGTCAACAAATTAAGTGTTTCTCGGGGACACTGTTGAATTATGTAGTACAAATAATAAGAAAACAAATAATGTGATAATAGCCTATATAAGCCTATATCAATCTTTTTCGAAGTTTTATTAAAAATGAATTCAAAAAAAGAAAAGAATAGTGAAAATTGTAAGTGGACAGTTGTATGATAAATAAATGCTGAATTTACTCGCCACTTATTGGGCTCATTGTCCAAATCTCTTGTTTAAATTTATTTTTTATGTATTTCTTTATGACTGATATTGTGAATCGCAGGTTGGTTACGCACCAGATTAATAAATTTTTCTTATTCCATAGTTTAAAATGATTATAAGTAAAGCAAGATTATAAATAACGCATGAAGTGTTACGGCAAAAACCGGCACGAGTGAGCTGCGTGGCACAGTTTCTGTGTCGTGAACACAACGTCGCGCAGGCCACGTGCGGCGCAGTACTGCGCTGCCCTGCTCTGCGTCTCAATACGCGCTGTTCCGCCCTAAAACATAGAGACACAGAAACTGCGCTGCGCTGCGTCGACTGTGCGTCAATGTGCGCCCGGCCTTATGGTAAGCTTTGCGTGGGTGCGAGCAGGAATTCTAGGGTTATCGTGCGTTTGTATTTTACGTTTGAAAATCGGTTACACATTTCAAATCCAGTCAGTGATTGATTCTAATATTTATATAATTTAACGTTTTTACTAATATAGTGCCACTTTTTAGTTTGTGTTGCTTTGGAGTTTGTTAGTGAAATAAATGAAATTGATATTCATTACCTGACTACAACATGGAAACTGAAGATCTAGAAACTGTTAGTGAAAGCAGCAACGCTAGCAACAACAACGAGAAGATTAAAATCCTTGGCCACATTTATGCAGTAATATTGCATTTAAATCAAGATTGGGAGAACAGTTGAATTATGAATTCAAACTGTTTTTGCCTAAACTTGCTGCAAGACTCTCGTTTCTAGCCTTAATAACCTTAAACAAAATACGAGTAGAAAACAAACATCTAAATATTTTACAGTAAAAAAAAAAAAAAAAAAAAAAAAAAAAAAAAATTAAAAAAATAAATAAATGGAAGCGTCAATCACAAGAGATCGAACAAAGAAGTCTATAGCAAAATAGAGAAAATCATTGAAACAATCCGCAAAAAGACGGGCTCGATTCTATGGCCACCTCAAACGGATGGAGGAGAACAGACTAACAAAAAAAATCTTTAATTTAGTTGATTCCAGACCCAAAACTGTAATGCCCTGGTTCGTAAATAATAAAGAAGATCTTCATTTGATGGGGCTGAAACCAGAAGATGCTTTCAACAGAGATATATTTCGGAAGAAGTTAATGACAAGTGGGACAAGCCCAGACGAACACTCCAACACAAGACGTGGTATACTCTGGACAGAGGAACGCAAACAGGCGCAGTCAAAACGAACGAAGGAGTTCTGGGCCCAACGGAAGAAGAAACTCGCTGCCTAATGCACAAAGGCTTAATGTGGTCCTAGTTGGCCTCAATGAATAAATAAATAATAATGGAAGCAGGATCAACTCACTGGAAAAGGAAAAACAATTCAAATCCTTCAGGAGAATCCACAGCACTTGACGACGTAGATAGTAGCAAAAGTTTTTTTTTCCATCACCGTCAACTAACAAAAGGTTGTGTCAACAGAGCATTGGTGAATCTTTTGGCATCGTCATTTGACAATGGCGGCTGAGTTCGTGTTTGATCGATGGACTAACTCGGCTAGTTACCCTAGAAAATTTTATTCAAGATTCCACTATATGTTGTAGAATCAGATGGTAGATGTGTTGTTGATGGTTAACTTTTAATGGATAACTGTAACTTGCGTTAAATTTTCAAATATGAAACGCTTTAACGATTATCGAAGTTAACTTTTTAAGTAGTGGATTAACGATTAACGAAGTTAACTTTTGGGGTAAGGTGACAAATTAATATATTGGTGTTGGCTTTTGCTTAGTAAAACAAATAAGCATTTTCATGATACAGATGTCCGTAAACTGTTTTGCGTTCACTGGATGTGAAACAACATAAAGATAAAAAAGATCATAGTCAACGGTGTGAACTGTGAACACAAAAGTGAAGCGTAGCACGGGTAGTCTTGAGTTTTAACATACTTATATTATAAGAGTAACATCAAGTTTGTTTTTTCTGTAGTCGACCACATTACATCATTAATATTTGTAGGCATTAATATACTGAAAAGTTTTAAATTCAGATAGTTCCAAGTATGGTGCACAGAAACTTTTGTAAATTAGTCGAAAATAGTGAATAATACAACTAACTAGCTTAGTGGTAAGCGATAAAGCTGGGCCCTGTTTTCCGGACGATCTTGGTTCTATTCCCAGTCGCAAGCTGGCAAGTTCGGTGTTCCATGGTGTCTCTAAGGTCACGACATCGTTCGTTCAAATACCGATATGATTTTCTTCACGTTCTTTGCCCAGTATCTTCCCCCGATATACAATCTCTAAGAAAATGGTAATTAATTTTATTCCATTAGTCGCTTGTAATTTCGACACACAATCTTTTTTCCGACATTAAGGCCATTGTACACTCAACAATAGGAGTTGTTACATTAGAGTACATACAAGGCATGTAAAGATCTTGTATTGAACTCGACCATTTCTAAGATTTTAGGTATATATTTTTATTTTTTATTTTTTATTTTTTTTTAATTTTTTTAAACACGGCTAAATGAGAAATTAAGTGTATTATTTTGCATCTGTATAGTAGCTTTGGTTAATTCGAGAATGTCGTATCAGTAAGTTAGTTAATCTGTACCCTAAGTCTTCTTTGTGGTCGAAATGAGATCAGAGGTGCACATATTTTCTTCAGTCCGCGTAATTTGTGGGAACGAACAGTCGGAAACAAACGCTGAATTCAGAGATGTGATGCTAAATTGATTGGTATCTGAGTATTGACGGTAATAGCAACTAAAACTAAATAGTTATGTTAACGAAAAATAAAAATGTTTTCTTTAAAACGTAATTCATTGTTGCATATTAAGTGGTTGTTGCATTTATATTCGTGCAATATGTTTAAACATCAGCAATATCGGAAAGTACTTTATTAACACCATTATTTGTTTTGTTTCTCCTGGACTTGCCATTAAGTTTTCCTGTGACACAGAGTGAAAATAAAATTATATTTTTGTTTTAAAGTACACAGACGCTTAACATACAGAGCAAAACTGATGCGTGCTATAAACGTGACATCACGCGCTTGGTGTTTTACGTCAGATGGCTGTTTTGCATTTTTATTTTATTAAAACGAGTATATTTTTAACTCTTATCAAATAAATGAAGTTGATTTTCGGTATCCTTAGAACTTACTCAATCATCTTAAATTAAAGTTTGTAAGGGTTCGGTGGTTCTTGTTTATTGTTCATAGTGTTATTTTTAGTGTCATCTCTCAGGCCAGGAATGCAAGGGTTGCCGACTCAAATTTGGTCAGCAGAATGTGCATTCTGAACTAGTGAATTCGTCTGTCTTTTTTTTTTTGTGTCGCTGCCTCAACGGCGTGTTTGTGCATGTCCCGCTACCTAGGTAGCTCTACTGCTATGTGTCACTTTGTATTGGATAGGGTTGTTTTGGGGACTTTTTTTATTTGCGCTTTGAGGGGAAAACATGGCTATGGTCGTCTGGGACGACCTTATGTGAAAAACCCCTAAAGTTTTCTTGTAATCATATCAGTGCTATTCCGGCTGATATATGATACTTAATGGTACTCGATGGGAGTGCCAGTGCCTTGGCATCGTGGTGCCAAGGGTATGGAGCCTCTCGTCGCTTTCTCTTAATTTTTCTATTCTTTTATGAAACTTTTCTGTTTGATGAAAGATTTCCGTTAGTATTGTTTCTGTGGCGGTTTCATTGCGTATAAGACCTGTTGATGTTAACCTTGGTGCACGTAGGATGGTCCTGAGGCACCTGTTTTGAAGTCTTTGTAGGTGGAGCATGTTGTAGTCTGCTGCCGTCCCCCACACCTGGCATCCGTACAGGATAAAGGGCCGGATAACGGATTTATAGATACGTAATTTAGTTTGAGTCGATAATTCCGTGCTGTAAAGTATCGGAAAGAGATTCTGGTTTATAGCCAGGCCCTGCCTTCTCCTATCCAGGATGTGTTCACGGAAGAGAAGTTTGGAGTCCAGCGTGATGCCTAAATATATGGTATGTTTTTGCCACTCTAGCTCTTGGCCCATAATTATGAGTTTTTTTGGTTAATGTTGACCGTTTTTTTGTGAAGTATACTGCGACACATTTTGTGGGGTTAACTTTGATTTTATTGACTCGCCACCACTTGTCGAGTAGGTGTAGGCTCCGCTGTAGTCTGTTGATTATAACATTATCTTTATTTCCCGTAGCGTACACAGTGGTGTCGTCAGCAAATTGAGCGATTTTGACCCATGGTGCTACTGGTGCGTCATTTACATATTTGATGAATAGGACCGGTGCTGGCGGCGATCCTTGAAGAATACCCACCGGGATTGGGTGTAGACCAGATCTTTGTCCATGTATTCTGACAAAGAATTTCCGATTTGTAAGGTAGCTTCCGATTAACTGAACGTAACAGTGACGGATGGTCGTCTGTGTTCTTAGTTTGGTGATAAGATTGGCGTGCCATTCCTTGTAGAACGCTTTTTCAATGTCTAAGAACACAGCGGCCGTCGAGTTTTTCATGTTGAATCCACTTGACACATCTTCAGTTAATCGGAGTAGTTGGCTAGTGCTACCGACTCGGCTTTGGAAGCCGAATTGCTCCTTGCGAATTGTTTTTGCCGCCTCTATGCTGGTGTTTATTCGCTTAAGTACTAGTCTTTCTAGTACTTTAGAGGCGGAGGGGAGTAGGCTTATTGGCCTGTAGTTTGTCGGGAGACGCTGGTCCTTCCCTTGTTTCGGTATGGCCGTCACCTTGGCAGTTTTCCAGCTGTCGGGGAAATATCTCTTGAGCATACATGCATTGAAGACTCTGGTGAGTAGGACTAGTCCTTTTGTTGGCAATTTCTTTAATGCATGTTTGGTGATTTATTGATGCTCAGTTTTTTTACTATTGATTTTACTTTCCCGGGTGTGGCAAGCTCGGGTTCATCTTCTGGTGGTGCTTCTGCCTCTGTCGGTGTGTAGTTGTATTAAGGTGATCAGCGACATTTTTCCAGGAATTTTGTACCGTTTCCAGGAAATTTCAGCCAATCACGAGCCAGGAGTGTTCTGCGACAGTTTTTTCAGTCAGTCAGCAGCCAGGACGGCCATGATGGGTGGGTATATAAGGAACTGCACTCAGTTTCGAGTTGGCATCAGCTGTGTTAAGATGTGCGACGAGGAAAGTGACCGCCGCACTGCCGCGCCAAGCGGGTCGAGTGCCCCAGTGCACTAAACTTTGCCGGCGGCAATCGCGGCCAAGTTGACGACCAGGCTACGCAAACCGGACTTGGATATGGAAATGGACGGATCTACACAGGTGACGACCAGGCATCTTCTACAGGACTTGAGAAAGGACTTCAATGGAACCACAAGTATCACGCCGATGACTACCGGGACTGCCCATGCAACAGAAGACCCCCGCGCTTCGAAGAGGGGGACCTCGCCACTCTCAGGGTGAAAAATGAAAGTACCAAGAAGTGAACAGCGCGTTTGTGGCACCAAACTCAGCGTGCCAATTCAGCAACTGTCTAACTCTACAGCTGGCAAAGAGAAGAAGTCAACAAAAAAGAAGGGGACTACCGTCTACCAGGCCACAACTTTCCCCTTTCAAACACCAACGAAGATTGACCTCAAAATACTAAATGCCACTAAGGAAGTGACTACTACAGCTATCACATATAACAGGCGCAAGTGGCAGCAAGCCAGTCAACCCGACGACGAGGGATTCGTAGCACCACGACGCACAGCCATGCCATCCCCAGCGCTGGATCCACAGCTGGTCATTGAAACCAGCAACTGTTTCCAACCACTAGAAGACACGACCCAACCTACAACTAGGAGATCACCACACATTTCTCCCATAGTTGTGCAGTTCCCTGAAAACTATAAGAAACTACACGACTGGGTTGCCAATACCGCTAAAAACCCCTTCACTGCAAAGACTGCAGGAGAGGACAAGATAAAGTTCTCTTTTACCACTACCGAGGACTATAAAAACATAACCAACTTGCTTACCGCCAACAACACCCCATTCTTTACCTTCCCCACAGGGACCTTAAGGAAGAACTTCAGTATATGGGATTCGAGGTGCAAACTGTGGCGCAGCTCAAGAGACCTGGCACCAATGTAGCTATGCCGCTGTTTCTGGTAGTTGCGCCCGACACCCCAGAGAACAGGGCCTTATTCGATGTAGAATTTATTTCCCACCTTAAAGTCACAAGCGAAAAACTCAGAGCTTGTTCGGGGCCTCCGCAATGTTTCAGGTACCAGTTATTCGGCCATATTGCTAAACATTGCATGATGCAACCTGTTTGTGTCAAATGTGCAGGCTCACACGAATCCAATGACTGTAAGATACAAAGGACCCGAGATTCAGCCAAGTGCAGCATTTGTGGCGGTAACCACGTCGCCAGTTACAAAGGCTGCATCGAATTCAAGAGTGCTCGCGACTGCTACCTAGGGACCAACTCTTCCAAAACAAAACGAGAAGAAAATGAGCAACTAGCCTCAAACCAGTTAAGCGAGAACTCACAAACTACAACTACCAACCAACTGCACTGGCAAGAGCCAAACACGATGGATTCCCATAAGCCTGCCAGTAATCGCCACGACGGTAAACCCTACGCAGCCACTACAGGGGCAGGACAAAATACCTCCATAGATACTGGCATCAGCAAAACGACAGCCGCTACCGCAGAAACAACCGACTCGAGAGCTGAAACTTCAACAACCGAAATCACAGTATCGGCACAACGTTCTGCAGCACCACAACGTCCACGCCGGCGAAATAGCCCTACAGGAGAATCAGTTCCAATGCAGTACAACGGCTTGGACAGACTCTTTAACATGTTCTTTCACATCTTTAATATGCTATTAGGTCTCATTGAGAAAATGAACCGTCTGCCTCAGGATATCCAGGCAGCAGTAACGGCAGCATTTGCTACTACCAACAGCACTAACCCTCTCAACCATGGATAGGAGACCCCACATACGCGGCCTCTCTACCTGTGTGTGGAATGCATATGGATTATATACTCAGTTACAAGAATTTAGAAGTTTCATAGCGGAACATAACATAGACGTATGTTTCGTGAGCGAGACGCACCTTAAACCTAGTCTGCGAGTCTCTGTAGCAAACTACTACTGTTACAGGAAGGACCGACTCACCGCGGGTGGCGGAGTCACCATCTACGTGAGGAGGGGCATCCCTCACCATGAACTACCGCTCCCAGACCTCCAAACCATACAAGCCGTCGCCATTGAGGTAAACACGACCAGCGGGGTACTCACTATTATCTCTGCTTACAGACCTCCTCGCGGACCGTTTCCCGTGGCAGAAGCTGAAACGCTAGCCTCCATAAGAGGTAAACTCCTGCTAGGAGGTGATTTAAACACCAATGGCATTGCAGAATCACAAATCAGGCGGGAAAGGCTTTAAGAAGGGCAGCAAACAGGCTTAACTTGTGTGTGTGGGCTCCTGATGAGCCTACGATCTATCCCCGCAAAGCTGGAAGGCCTGATGTCTTAGACGTCCTTATCACGAAGAATATCAGGGGCTTCATAGCCGCCTCCACAGTTGATACCCTACCATTTGACCATCTACCTGTCATCTTCGAAGTTGGTGTAGATAACTGACAATCAGACAAGAAACCTAATTATTACTTCAACACAACAGATTGGAGGAAATACCGAGACATGGTAACCCGCGCATTAGAATACTCTCCTGTGGAAAGGAACCCCAACGCAGCTTTAGAGACTTTCGAAAATGCTGTCTTGAACTCCTCCACGTCTCAGAAGTCTCGCTCCACACTCTCGACGTAGCTTCCACCCCATCTTCTAGCAGCAATTAGACATAAAAATATGGTAGCCAAAGAGTGGAGGCTCACCAGGAATTCTGTAACCAGAAAACTGTTAAACCGCATCCAAAAAGAACTAAAGGTGTCACTAGAAGAGTACCGCAAGCGAGAATGGGACGCCCGTCCCTCAATGCGGAGACCAGACGACGGCTCACTCTGGTCGCAGACCCGCCAGTTCACGAAGAAGATGAGCCGGCTTCCTCCTCTTCGGGGCAAGCACGGGTAGGTCTATCGTCCGGTAGACAAAGCCAACGTCTTGGCGGACGTATTTGAAAACAACTTTCAGCCAGCTCGCAACGACGCCGACTTGGAAGCAGTCAACAGACGCCTCAATGTTTTTCTCAACGCTGAGGACGATGACGACCATGACATAGAGCCCATCACCTCACAAGAGGTTCGCAACAGCCTGGCCCACCTTCACTCCAAGAAGGCCCCAGGACAAGACAAGATCGGGAATATCTGTCTGCGTAACCTGCCACCTGTAGCAGTAGACTATCTCGCTGCCCTATTTAACACAATCCTACAAACGCAGACTTATCCGGACCGATGGAAACACGCTGCAGTGGTGGCCATCCACAAGAGTGGAAAGAACCCCTCAATGCCGCAGAACTACCGTCCTATCAGCCTGCTCCCATCAATCAGCAAAGTGTTTGAGCTTAGACGCATAAACAACCACATTGCCCAGCAAGGAATCCTTCCAAACCATCAACTGGGATTTCGCCGTGGACACTCCAGCACCCAGCAACTGTTAAGGGTGGTTGAGACAGCCACGCGTGCCTTCAATTTTAAGGAGTACTGCGGTCTAGTACTATTGGACATTTCCCGGGCCTTCGACTCGGTTTGGAATGCCGGCCTTCTACTGAGGCTATACGAGCTGGGGTTCTCAGGCAAGCTCGTTAAGCTTATTAAATCGCATTTGCAAGACCGCACTTTCTGCGTACGTGTCGGAAACGTCACCTCTACACAGAGAAGAATATATGCCGGAGTACCTCAGGGTTCGGTCCAAGGGCCGCAGCTATACTCCTTATACACGGCTAATGTGCTGACTCACGACAGGGTCCACACCGCCACTTACGCTGACGACACTGCCTACTACACATCCAGCCCAGCAAAGCAATTGTCACCCGACGCCTGCAGGAAACATTATAGAAAACAGAAGACTGGGCGAGGCACTGGCGTATACAGACCAACCCCAGCAAAACACAGGCTATCTTACTAACCAAAAGAACCGGGCCCCGCCTAAGACGGCTGCCGGATACACAGATTAAACTAAACAACGAACTGGTGCCCTGGTCCAAAACAGTGCGTTACCTAGGAGTCACACTGGACACGAGACTGACCTGGAGACCGCACATCGAAGATCTCCGAAAACGTGCCAGTGCGATACTCCACGCCCTGTTACCCATACTAAATAGGAAGCTGCCTCAACAGGTGTGTGGATATACAGCACCCTAGTCAGGCCAATTCTCGAATATGCCTACCCGGTGTGGGGATACGCCGCCCCGACGAATCTACACCGTCTGCAGTCTGTTCAAAACCGTGCTCCGAGAAGAGCGCTGCACGTCGATGGCAGATTCCAAACCATAGCCATCCATGACGCCACCGGACTCCTGACACTTCAAGAAAGATTCCGGGCTCTAGCAACAAACTTTTACAAATCGGCCCAGCAATCCCCAAACCCGTTAATCAACGTATTGGGTAGCTACCCAACCAGTTTGGGACCACATGCTGGACTCCTCAAGCTTTTACAGTAAACGGGATCTTCTGATCCCCTGAAGCCTGTGCTAAAAACGCCAACCTGAAGACAAACCTACAGCAATGATATGACCCATCACCCGACACTAGGAGGAAATGTCCACCAACAAACCCTCCACAATACTCTGCCTAAAACAAGGCAGTAAATGGCGTGGGTGCTGTGCTCGATGTCTCATTGTCTTGCTTCGTCTCTTACAGTTAACATCGTAGCTCTCTCTGCCATGTCTGATCTTGCTGAACTAAAGGATACTGATAAGTGTTATATTTAATATTTGAATTTATATTCCAGGTAGTTAGATTTAAATTAATTATTCTCTTCTTGTTCCCAGATCGTCAATGTGTTATGAACACGGACAGTCAAACAGATGCAACTGCAATGTCTTCCCGAGAGTTTGATCTGGCTGAACTTATTTACTTCAAGGATGCTGGTAAGTGTAATATTTAATGTTGCTGTTATAAAACAAGTGGTTAGATTGTAATTAATTGTTACATTTTTGTCCAAATCGTCGATATCGTTGGGAGGATTTAATAAATATGGAGTGTAAAGGAGGTGTAAAAAGGCACAACCAAGAAGATAAAATACCTACCTTAAAAGGAAGGAGCATGGATAGCGATAAGTACATATCCTTAACGTTACTACATAATTTTCTCGTCAAATTTCCCCCTTATTATATAACTTGGTTTTTTCTTTTTTTCAGAGTCTACAGCCTTGCCATCGCCAACTCCACAATTGACTATGCTGCCGATGTGAAATTTGGCGTATACTGAGTCGGGGCTATCGACTCCTCAGGATATGTCGTCAATGGATCCATCAAACTGGAGTCTTAGAACTGTTGGTGAATTTTACTTTATTTACTTGCTATGTAAGTTGTTTTATTTGTCGTTATTGCTTATTTTTTTATGTTACAGGATCAGGCTTCGATTGGGCAGCCAATATGGAGTCTGGTACCAACATCGTCACTGTTACAGTTGATAGGCCTACCACCACCGCTACCACTATGGAGTAACAGGACTATTGGTAAGATTTTTTTTGACATAACTACGTAATTTTGTTAATTTGTTACACGTTCATTTGCTGTTCCTACATAACTTTTGGTTGTTGCAGGATCATATCTATAAACGGGCTCCTCTGCTACTCCAGTATGGATTCCAACACTATCCAGGACAGGACTTACGCAAACCCAGCCATTAACAGCTGGGACATCCACCACTTCAAACAGTTTCAGACCGATCCCAACATCAGCCGGTGTTATAGGCAAGTCGAGTGCAACGGGGTTACCCCTGGAAGATAGGGAATGTGCTTTTGCTAGTAGATTATATCCCGGGACCATTCGAAATTCTGAAAACTTTAAAGATCCAAGTAACTTTATCAATGGATGCTTTGAGCTTTTGGAAAATAAAATTCGTGAAATAGTCAATAATCCGTCCACCCCGGTCGTAAAAGTTCAGGTCGGATTGATTATCGACTTTAAATTACAGGAGGATCAACATTTAGAGAGCACCCGAAGGTGTTTTTTTAACTAAGATGCGTCAGATTACAATAAGTACTTCCCTGTCTGATTGGTATAGGGTCTATGTGAGGCCAAGAGAACATGAAAAATTTCAGCGAGTTTCAAGACCGGGACAGTGGCAAAACTCTTGATAGAATCATCTCCCTTGACGTTAACATTTCAAATTAAATAAAAATCTGAATTACTAAAAAATAAATTTTATTAGTCACTTTCATTGTAGAATTAATATGAACGATGCGATATAAGCAACCGAATGATGGTCACAGCTCCAGAAAAAAATTAAGTTTTATCATAATATTAAATTAAGAAGGTTGCCTTCGAGTTAGAAAAGAGAAATTAACAAATTCTTTTACAAATATAACAAAGTTGGTTGAGAAATTTTTCATTTCTAGTTGATGGCCTGTAATAAATAATCGCGAAAGGGATAAAAAAAAAAGCCACAAGATGCATAAGTAAATGTGGGAGGAAATTTTCAGTCCTAATTATTGATAGTAATAATGTGTGTTGATGTATGATGCTTTTGTTAGAACGTTACTTGAAGAATACGTTCAATATCGAAGACCTACTTTTTTCTTCAGTGTTTCATTATCCCCCCGGATGAAGAATAAGAGAAGGAACCCTTTTCATCATAACTAATCAAAGGGGCCAAGGAAGGCGAAAGAGTTCACTACATTATCAACCGGACGAAAAGTGTAAGCAAGTAAAGAACCAAATGGTTGTAGCTAAAGTTGATGCACCTTGTACGGGGTTTTGAAAAATATTAATTGTTCTAGTAAAAAACATCTTTTAGCAACAAAAAAAAAAAAAAAAAAAAATCTTTGGAAGAAAAAGCTATATGAACCGAATGACGAAGACTGACTGAACAACTGATGTTTGGAAAATAGGCAATTGGTTGTAGTGACCGAGCGTGGTGGTGTAACGGTTAGCGTTCTTGTCTCGCATTCGGGAGTACGGCCGTTCGTATCCCTGTTCGGGAATCCAGATTTGGGTTTTCCATGGTTTCCCCAAATCACTCCGGGTGAATACCGGGATGCTTCCTTCAAAAGACCATGGCCGAATTCCTTCCCATTCCTTGCCCCCCCATCCTTTCCCGTCTCTAAAGACCTCGCTGTTAAGAGACGTTAAGCAGATAAAAAAAAAAGGTTGCTATGATGGCACAGGGAACCCAGTTTTGAGAATAGATTGTGACAGATCATTGAAAGTTGTGATCTAAAATGAGATAATAGGAAATGATGAGATTACCGTGTCCCCCACCATTAGAAAAAGTCAGTGGAATATTCGCTTTTAATTTTACAGTAGCCTACAGAACTTACGTTAAGTTGTTGCTCTAATGTTGTTTGTTGTTATTTACTGCTTGTACATATTCCATGTTAATATTATTGACAATCGATGTGGAAAACTTTCTCAACTGAACTGAAAATGATTCATTGCTGGCTTCTGATTTCAAATGACGAGAACTAAAGTGATACGAGATATATGGGCAGTAAGCTATTACAAACAGATGTAATCCACGATCTCTATCATCCATGCTAAGAAATGACACCGAAGAAAGTATATAGCTATCCTGTGTATTGATATTGATGCTATTCTATGTATAAAATTATATGGGGCTTTATTGAAGTACAGATTTTTACATTGGCAGTATTTTATTTTATTGTTTACTATTGTTTGTGTATCCGTATCTCATTCTTATCTGCTGTAAGGCAGTACATCTATTGAATGGACTATTATGATTATTACTGATTGTGTAAATAGCTGAATAATGCTGTCAAAATAATTCAATAAGGGGAGCTAGTGATGTGTAGCTAGATATTGAGTTACGAAGAATTTCAATACCGAAACTTCCGATATACGAAATCAATTTCTGTAGCAGATGAAACATGATAATAATCAGCAAAAAAATAATATGATTGAGAAAGGGAAGACGTATGGGAGTTGATTCATTATTTCTAATCCCATATGAGTCCAACATTCTACGTGTGTTCCATATCGAAATTACTTGTTATTATTGGCGTATTCTCCCGATGGAAGACGTTAAACAGATGACCCAATCAAGTTTTCTTTGATTTCTTCTTGGTGTTCCAATATGCTTTCATTCTTTCCGAGAAAGCTTGTTTACGTTTGTCCGACCACTTTGGCCTGCATTGTTTTTGTTTTGGTTGCTCAGTTATAATTTCCCATTCCTCTACTTTTTGTTTGAAGGTGTTTCTTTCTAAGATGTCTGTTGCTCCTATGTTTGCACTTTTAAGATCCTTTCGAATTTCATTCAGCCAGGGTGTTAGATTTTTAAGTGAAGTTACATAATCTATTATCTCTTTTGTCAGTGGATTTTCTGGTAACCTCTTAAGGTGACCAAAGAATTTCTTTTAAAATTTGGAATAGTGAACGCCTGTCTATTGAGTCGTATGCCTTTTTGAAATCCTCAAACGTGCATACTTGGGGTTTTTGTCTGAGGGTTCGCATTTTGATTATGGTTTTGAGGTTGAAAATTTGCTCAGGGCACGTTCTGTTTGGTCTGAATCCTGCTTGATATTCTGATAATTTAGGTTCTAACTGCTCTTCTGACCTCTTCAAAATACAGGCTGAAAGAATCTTGTGTTTGACTGGTAGGAGGGAGATCCCTCTATAGCTGTTTACATCTGATTTGTTACCTTTTTATGTAGTGGGTGGATTAGAGCAATTATATGGTATTTTTTTGGTTTGCCAAATCTTTTGGATTATTTTTGCGATTTCTCTGAGTGAATTTGGACCTAAATTTTTCAAAAGTTTGGCTGTAATTCCATCTTACGCTGATGTTTTCTTATTTTTAAGTTAAGTTTCTTTATATGTCCATAAATTTCTTGTTATGTTGGTGGTCATGAGTTATTTCAGATTGTATTTCGGGAATCTCTTTATGGGTTGCGGACAATTCAAGAGCTGTGAAAAATAAGTGGCCATCTCTTGGCAGTTTTCTTTATTTGTCATGGCAAGTTTACCATTTCGTTTTCTAAAACATAGGTTCTGTGGTGTGTACCCTTTTATTTGGTTCGCAAAAGTCTTTTAGAAATCATGTGTATTGTAATTTTTGAAGTTGTCTTCAATTGCCTGTAGTTGGTCGTTGACATATTTTCGTTTGTTTTGTCTTAAAATCTTGGATGTTTGTTTGCGAACTTCGAGAAATTTACTGTGCGATTCTTCAGATTAGTTGCAATTGTAATTTTGAAATGCCTGTTTTCTTTCTTTCTCACATTCTTGATTCCACCAAGGGTGCTTTGGTTTTTTGTGAAGAGGTATCAATTCTTTCAGTCAGAAATTTCTGCCAGTCTCCCGCAGGTTCTTCTTCCCACTTTTCTTTGATTTTGCATAGGTCAAATTTAGGAATCGCTGGTGTTTTTCTGTTAAATTTTCTTTTAGGTGTGAATTTAACTTTTATTTTGGATAAATAGTGATCAGAATCTATATTTGCCCCTCTGTGTACTTGCACATCGTGAATTTCTTTTTGATAGTCATATGATATTGCATCATGATCAATCTGAAATTCCCCTAAATGATGGATGGGTAATCGCCATGTTTTCTGTTTTTTGGGATTTTTTTCGAAGTGAGGTGGACATAATTTTGAGGTTGTTTTGCTGGCATAACTCAATAAGTCATGATCCATTTTTTTGGTGAACTAGTGTGCAGGGTCATCTCCTATCGTCTTCTTGTATTTGCGTTCCCTGCCAATCTGAGCGTGAAGTCACCAAGCAAATGAAACATTTTATTATTATTATTTTGAGGGACGAGGTCATAAACCTAACAGATCAACATCAAAACAGCAATTTCAATAAAATATGTTTATTTACAATAAAAGATTTATTTCACATTGAGATATCAGACTCTTGCTTAATCGGTCCAACCGAAAAGGTCTCTGATGAATTGCAGAACGCCATCAACATCGAATCCCAGGTCTCTCAGTGACTGCAAAAGTGCCTGCGACTCCGGAAGAGCTTCCACACGGAGCAGGAATTGCTGAAAGTGAATAGATTCTTAAGTACCTTTGCATTTAAAATTCTTAGCAACTGTGTTCATACCCATTCTAGAAACTTTACTGTACTTACGTGGTTTTCCTCAGAAGCAAGCAGAGCGTAGAGTTCCTGGAAATCAGTGCTGGTCGCCAGCTTGTCGTTCCACAAGGCCACTATGTCGTCAATTGGTAGGACTGCAGCTATATCGTCAACGAAAGAGACGAGTGATCTTTTGTGAATAGACCTCCTGATCCTCTTGGCATCTGGTACCGGTATCTCTGGGATGCCGAGGAATGTGTGGATGGTGTTGAGTAGGTTGTAGATGTCAGTGAGACCATGCGTAAAACAGAAGTCTAGGAACTACAAAAAAAAAAAAACAAAAAAAAAACGACTTGTTAGCAAACACATAAAACGTTTCTGAGCATATCTAGTGATAACTTGCACTCCTAAGTGGAAAGTTACCTCCAGGAATTCGGGCTGGGCATCAATGTAGACGATGATGGTCTCGAAGTCGTCGGACTGCATGTATTGGAGAGCCTGTTGGACTTCGGCATCATTAGCAACGTAGTCGAGAGCGATGGAGAGGATTTGGTCGACGGGAATAAGGGCAAGAAAATCGTTCCAGTCATCCTCAAGGGTTCGTGCAGGTCTGGATGGTTGAATCTTCTTTGTTAGTGGAACTGTGGAATGGAACACAGAAGTATTGAAATATTGTTTCAGCATTACATTTTCATTGAGAATGTGATTTTACTACACATTTTCACCAAATATTGGCGTGAGAGAAAAAGTAATTAAATCGTACTGTGTATTTATACTGACACACATCTTGTTAATAGCACATCAGAAACATTTTCCAACAACTTTTGAGATCTCAACATTTTATTTATCTAGCTCATCGAGTCATACTGTAATGAGAGCTGGGAGTTATTTTTAGGGATTCAAAGATCAGAAAATACAGAAAATACAACATTTTTTTCAATTAATTTTAGGGTTGTTTAGATCATACAAGTAACAGGCAAGAGCACGTTATACTTAATGAAATGTATGATATAGGGAACATCCAAACTCACCAAACTTCTTGGTCAAATCAGTCCAGCCAAAGAGGTCCCTGATCCACTGTAGAACGCCATCAACGTCGAATCCTAGGTCCCGCAATGACTGTAAAAGTTCCTGGGATTCCGGAAGAGCTTCAACACGGAGAAGGAATTGCTGAAAGCAAAAAGATTGATAATTAGTTTTGCAATTAGAATCCTTAGTAACTACAATAACTGGATGTTGCGGCCCATTTACCGAATTGCAAGTTAATCAAATTTTTATATATATAAAGATTATATAAAGTTGAATTGTATTGGCGTATCATTAACCTTTATAAAAAAAAGTTTCCTACTTACTGTGTTCATACAGGTTCTAAAAGCTTTACTATTCTTACGTGGTTTTCCTCAGATGCAAGCAGAGCGTAGAGTTCCTGGAAATCGGTACTGGTTGCCAGCTTGTCGTTCCACAAGGCCACTATGTCGTCAATTGGTAGGACTGCAGCTATATCGTCGACGAAAGAGACAAGTGACCTTTTGTGAATAGACCTCCTGATCCTCTTGGCGTCTGGTACGGGGATCTCTGGGATGCCGAGGAATGTGTGGATGGTGTTGAGTAGGTTGTAGATGTCAGTGAGACCATGCGTAAAACAGAAGTCGAGGAACTACAAAAAAACGACTTGTTAGCAAACACATAAAACGTTTCTGAGCATATCTAGTGATAACTTGCACTCCTAAGTGGAAATTTACCTCCAGGAATTCGGGCTGGGCATCAATGTAGACGATGATGGTCTCGAAGTCGTCGGATTGCATGTATTGGAGAGCCTGTTGGACTTCGGCATCATTAGCAACGTATTCGAGAGCGATGGAGAGGATTTGGTCGACGGGAATAAGGGCAAGAAAATCGTTCCAGTCATCCTCTAGGGTTCGGGCTGTTCGGAACGGCTGGATCCTGGCGTGCTTTGGCACTGTAACGAAACAAAATATTCAGTTATTTAGGACGATCTATTTGCTTGAGTTTATTATGACATTATTTTCGTGTAGCAATATTACACCTTTCAGGTGATGGAAATAAAACGGAATCTTAGTTTTTATGTTAAAAGGTTTTATGAAAATACTTAATCAACGAAAAGTCAATAAATCTCTGCCATGGAATAATTCTGGACGATGTAATTTCAACTGTCTGTTTTGGTTTATACATTCACGAACATTATTACAGATACGTTTCTTATTTCATAAAATATAGTTAAAAAGTTGCTGTAACAACATGTGAAGAGACTTTAAAGCAAGGTGTGGAGATTCAGCATATTATTTCTCTACAATATTCGGATGATGGTATGCGTTGAAATTTTCTATGAATTTTACTGCTGGATATACAGCCAAAGAAAGTGATCAGAGCATTCTCATGTAACAGTGAGGACTTCAACAGTTTTTGCTTTGTATAATGGCTCCGATCGTTAGTAGTGCTACGAGGTTTAAGGCATTTTTTGAATATAATGTATGGCGTTGGTACTTACCGTGCTGCAGGGTGGCGCAGCACCCAAGACCGATGAAGGCAGCGAACAGCAAGAAGAAACGCATCTGTAACGACAGAAGAAAAGTTAAGACTGCCGTCAGCGTAGCTGCGTATTATCTGCACCAGAAGGCTGTGTCACTCACCTTCGTAGCTGCGGTGCGTATAACGATGCGTACTCTAGAGAGACGCCGGCTTTTATTGCGTTTGTTATCAGCTGTTGACAATATCTGCAGGCTATTATTTTTACGCATACGCATTTGATTATGAAGTCATTTTTTAAGATTTATCTTTGGATTATCATGTCCTTAAGTGACAGTACTCGATTGGAGGGACTGAACTGTCACCATAAGTGATTTGTTAGTAGAGCCAATGGAATAGTAAGAGCGTGTTAAACTTTGCATCTGGTTTTTCTTTTTTTTGTTTGAGTGGTATGTATATTGGTGAGTTAATTGTTGAGTATCCATCTGAAAAACGACTTTAATGTAGGACGCTATTTTATTATTTATTTCAGAAAGAGAGGTAGGCATATTTACGCTATCGTTACGAATGGCAAATATTTAACTGATTAAGTCATAGTTATCTCACTCTGTGAATGGCGACTAAGTATTTCAGTTTCGTCTTATTAATACATTTTAATGTTGGATTTTTAGAACGATATTCCCTTATTGTGTAGGCTACTCATTATTTCATTACATCCCAAAAACTAGTGTTTTTCAGTCCCCGCCTACGGAAACAACAAATTTTTTACAGAGCCACTCTAGAATTAATACTGTATATTTTCTAAGCGTTATTCGAATCTTATAACATTATATGTTGTATCTGATGATTTTACCGCCCGTATTTAAGATATAATTTTAAGATCAAAGCTGTTCATAAATACATCATCCACCGAATAGATGTAAAGCGCTATGCCGGATCGAATACCGTTGGCATGTAAAATTACTGAGACAGTTACGTAATATCGTTACTGTGCGGAGAAGTAAAATAACACGGCGAAAAGTGTGTACAATTATAACAAATTATTAATTCCGTTGCTAACCCCGTAGCTTTCAAAAATATAATTTGGAGATAAGCTTAGCAAATGCCTCTAAAGTTTTTTTTTTTTTTTTTTTTTTTTTTTTTTTTTTTTTTACATCAGTTGTGAAACAAAAATCAGATTTATTGAGAAACTTGTTTTTGAGACCTAATTGTGCTTTAATCCTCTGTTTTCAGAGTTTAATGTTTACTTTATTCTTATTTTCCGTTTTTCAAGTGTCGATTCAGGTGTAACAGTGTGGAACAAAAGTAATGCGCTTCTAACGCACTCATCTAAGTGCTTGTTTGTTGTTTTCAAACAGACCTTTTTACGACAGTGCGCTCTTCGAATCAATGGTGGCCCTGTCAATCCTTTTTGTCGATGCCATTCATGTCTTTTTTTTTTATATACTGTACTTCAAGATTTTCGGACATGCCTTAAAACTAGCCTCAAAGCTCGTCAAAGTGTTCTGGTAAGTTTTTATTTTTTTGCTTAAATAAATAGAATCGTTAAAAAATATCGCTCTGTGCAGTACCTCGTGCCTTACGCTATAGCAAAAGTTTCATTTCTCATCCTGGTCCAAGTTGCATTTCAACCTAATCACCAACTGGAAACCTCAAGAATACGGCGCCAGTAAAGCAGAGGTAATTAAAAATAAAATTTAATAACATGTTATGCCACGTAATTAGTAGGTCTATTAATTGTGGTCTAGACCGCACAGATTGCAATCAATGTTAAACTACTTTGATTCAGACGTTTCTTTTATTTTTTTATTTATTTCTTTCGCCTCGTCGACGTCGAGGTCATTAGAGGCGGGATGAGATTGGGGACAAGGAACGGGAAGGAATTTGGCCATGGCCTTTTTGAAGGAAGCATACCGGTATTCGCCTGGAGTGATTTGTGAAAACCATGGAAAACCAAAATCTGGATGACCGGACGGGGAACCGAACTGGCTTCCACCAGAATGCGATGCCAGAGCGTTAACCACTCACCCACCACGCTCGTTGGTTCAAACGTTGTAATGATTTCGGTTTGTTTCGCTCCGGTTTTTATTATTAGCTTGGATTTTCGCCTCATCGACGTCATTGGAGATGGCAAAGGACTGGGGGCATGGAACTGGAAGGAATTCGGCTATCGCTTTTTGAAAGAACCATCCCAGCATTCACCTGGAGTGATCTGAGTAAACAATAGAAAACCCAAATCTGGATGATCAGACAGGAATTCGAAGCCGCGTCCTACCGAGTGCGAGGCCAGAACGTTACCGTTCACCCACCACCGGTCCTGTTATTAGTTTGGAAGTTATTCATATTCAAATTTTACCATTTGTCACCCACACACTGATGTTTATCAATAGTCTGACGTCCTTCCCGCAATCGTAAAAAGCTTAAATTTTGTACACAAGTAAAGCTTAACCGCCAAATTATATAAAAGTCCACGTATCTACCATATATCTACCTATCGCTTTCTATCCTAATATATTTATATACCACAAATTTTCATTATGAATGGAACTTACTAACCTTAAGAAATTTGTTAAATTTTATTTAACTTCTCTCCGAACTTTGGAAGTTAGTGAAATTCAGAGTTTTTAACCAACTATGACAGTCCGTCATAGTAATTCCATTATGCTTCTCGTGGAGCTAGAAACAGATAATTTGGCACATATACGTGGTTTCATTCCGAAATCGTAAGAAAAGTCCAACATTTTTGGTTCTCCCTGTATTTATCCAATGGCAACTCCAAATGTGAAACGTTCCGGGACATATTTGTAAGTTAATTGTTGTGCTCTGGCTGATGCTATGCATAGAGATTAGCTAGCTTACCCAGGTCGCACGCCCATTGTTTTCAAACAGCGCGCTGGTTGTTGATATCAGACGTACGTATTTTGAAATGTCCTGATCCGCGGATTTTCAGACTCAATCGTTATATTTGAGAGACGTCTCAGAATAAGCGATCAACTTGTAAAAAGAAATAATATCGCATAAAAAAAATTCTTATAAAAATAGGCAATGTTTTGTGGTTGTTTAGTGAAAAAAAGTTATGAAAGACTGTTTTGTGGCATGTCTGTACAGTGTGTGTTCACTTTCGGAAAGAGATTGGTTTCTCTCTGTGTTAGGGCTCGTTGATTTGAAGTTTAAAAATCTGGTGACTTGGTCATTATGCATGCCATATTTAAATAAAACTAGATAGTAAAACTTCTACCAATATAAATACAGGGTGATTCAAAATGATTATCGGGGTTTCATGAATTTTTTACCGGCTGTGTACTAAACTTACAAGTATTATCTTTACATGGATGAATAGACAAACTCTCAAAGTTTTGTTTTGTAGCAGCCGCTAATCTTGTAGTTACGTTTTGTTCCGCCAGATGTCAGTGTTTGCAATATGGCAGCTAACGCTATAGAGAAGGCTTTTAACACTCTAGATTTTCACGTGTGTCAGTCAGTTACCGTTGTCCAACGGCACTTTCGAAATTTTTTTAAGAAGGATGCACCTTCAGACAATTCCATTCGGAGGTGGTACGCGCAGTTCGTGGAGAAGGGCTGCTTATGAAAAAACTATGACATGCATAATGGCCATGTTATAATGTTTAATTCTTTTCCTTTTTCTTTTTTTTTCGGAAAGTGAAGTTTGCACTCACTGTTGAGTGTAGACTTCGCTCAGAACAGTATGTCACATTTTGTCGCTAATCAACCGCAAGACGGCCCAATTACGAATCATATTACTAAAATTCAGGTAGGTCCAGTTACGGTGCTCGTAAATCAGTTAAAATACGTAAAAAATAGTGGATAAAATACCAAGCTTAGTGGGTGAGCAGTAAAGCTAGAGTCTCGTTTTAGAACGACCTTGGTTGTATTCCTGGTCGGCCGTAACAGGTTTGGGCTTCCATGGTATATCCGAGATAAATTTAGATAATTTCCAGCAAAGTTCCTCTTAAATATCATTTCCAATTTTTTTTCCGTTCCTTGTCCAGTATCATCTCAATTACTTCTAAGAAAAAGAAAGTTATGATTAACCCACTTCTTTCTTTTCACCATTAACTCCAAACATCACTCAACAATATCAGCTGCAGGAGTACTGCATATACAAGACATGCAACAAATGGCCTAAATAAAAGATTTAATCATTAACTGAAAACTTCTCTTTCTAGAACTGCAGGGGAAATAATACTCTGTTTGTGTTGCAATTCTAATTTTGCAGCTGTATTTCAGCATTGCTTGACATGGAAAAGTTGCATTGGGGAGCTACTTGCTATGTACCCTAAGTCACTGGTGGGTAGCAAATGAGATCAGAACTTCTTCGGTCAGGACAGTATATGTGAACGAATAGTGGGGAAATGAAATTGTTTAGAAAAATTTGAGTGTCATCAGCAAAATCAATTTCATTGTTTACAGAATGTTTTTATTTAATTTTTAATAAGTGATTTTAATTTATTCGAGTTAATAATAATTCCGTGTGGTCGTAATGACCTGGTGACAGGGTTTCTATTGGTACGCATTCCGCCCCTGTCTTAGCCGCCTAAACCTAACCCAGTAGTGCTACCAGGTACATGGGACCTACAGTTTAACGTGGAATCCGAACCACGGAAGCGTTCTGGCGTACTTCACATTACACAGCAAGCTGTGCCAGAGGTGAAGATCTGGTTAACGGTCTGTGAAAATCCCCTCTGAGATAAGGCTTCGAACCGGAGACCTTTCATTCCACAGTCAGGCGTCTTAACCACTAACATCAGACCAGTTTGTTCTAATGTAGATAAATAAACATAATCGAGAAGTGCTTTATTAAAACCCTAATTTATTTATTTTATTTTTTGCTGTTTTTATGTCAGAGAGAGTGAATGAAAACGATGTATTTCCTTAAATATTGCGTCATTGTAGTATTTTGCATGTGTTAAGGTACACCGAAGTCAAATCATGGTTAAATAAATCTGTCTTTATCTTGCACTATCAGCCTTCTGCAAGCTCCGGCTTTGTTATCGGCAACCTCTTAATATGAAACAGTGCTTGATTTTGTGCTGGTCGTAAGATTGGTTGATAACAGTGTAACAAAACCTTGCAGTTAATTTGAAAATGAAAGATGAAATATACCCTTCACTCACTGATCTTGATAGGAGAAGGTCAGCCGCGATAAAAAAAAAATTCATGAACACAAAACCATTTTATGCTGTGATCTTATTCATGAAGATACAAACATGTGACTGAGATCGCACAGGAACTCGCGGTCAATGTGAATCATGTGGTTATGTTGGCTACATTGTTACTGAAAACTTTGTGTTGTGTATACGGTATATATATGGAATATTTAAGTGCTTATTTATGTTCGGCATTTTTCCGTCAATATTACTGTAACTTTGATCGAATTTTTTCTGAGATTGTTAACAAGCCATGGTCAGCAATGATTTCTATTCCTTAGAAGAGGTCTGGGAACCTGGATAACTAGCATATGATTGTTTACTACTTGATTAGAATTTTGGTATTGGCTGTTACCATTTTGTCTGACAACCTAGTAACATTGGCGATCCTCTTTGGAAATTAGTTTTCAGTTTGTAACACATTTTCTGGTACAATTAAATAATATGTATTTTTAGAAACTTTTGAGTCATCCTGTTTATTATTTTCATTTAATTCCTGTAATATCCTATGACAGCTAATTATTCTTTGCCTTCACTGTATTACCTCGAAAGATAATTTCCATCCTTGCGTGTTTGTTTTTGTCTTGGCCAGCATTGGTGAGTAGTATCCCAGCCTGAAGCCTATCAATCGCCTGAGTATTGACTCACCTTCGCTCCTGTCCGCATTTGCTCATTGTTCGTTTTTGTGAGCCAGATGTCTTCCTACGCGGTCTTCAGTATCCTGTAACATGTTCACGTGGTTGTTTCACGGAATCAGTAGTCGAAGATTTCTGTAACAGTGAGTTGGGTGTCACGGCATCTGATGGATGATGAAACGAAATTTTACGAATATTTCAATACGCCACAATCTTCATTTCACGATATTATGATGAAACTAAAAGTGAGGTGGAAGAAAGAAAGACATTTTTTGAGTCAATTAACAACATTAACACATGATTTAGTTGCAGAGGACTGAAAATTTCTGAAATTCCTCCGTGACAGAAGCTCCCAAACTTTGGGAACCTTTTACCGAATCAATTTTTCCCGTCGAGTTCCTGCCTGCCTAATACTGATAATTCTTAAACTTGATAACAGTAAATGTGTATTTTGTAGTTGGAACAGTACTGGGTACTTTGAGGGCTATTTTTGTGGCGTAGACAGCTATACAAAAAAAGTACCTACAATTTTTATTCAGTCAATAGCTGAAATGATCCTACTGAAAATCTTATTTCTATATTTATTACAAAAATTAGAGCACAATAACAATTTAAATGAGCCGTCTTAACGATCCAGTTAAATGAACCAGCCAATTCATTTAATTATCAACTCCAGTTCATTGATCGAATTAAAAATATGAAGTCGATCTAAATACTAGTTTGCGCTGATAACGAATTCTTGAGCCTCCGACTTGTTTTCCGTGTGCCCAAAACAGTTGCCACAATCTTGTTTGTTTAGTTAACTAACTGTTATATTTATATTGAACATGAATGTGAATATCATTACAAGAAGATCTATAAATAAGTGTCAATATGTAATGATGAGAGGAATGAAATAAATTGTAGATCATTGTTGTTTTATTTCTTTATTTCATTTATATTTACCCATGACTGGACATTTAAACATTACTCAGTGACTAACAAAAACTATGTACTTTGCTCATTGTCCTTTATGAAACAGATGAAACGATCCATAATTGACTAAACATGATTATATTTATTAGTGTTCAATGAACTACCTAATATTAAATTCCACTATTCAAATAAGGACGGGTACGAAGCTTAGATCAACATCTATCGTAATTTAGTTTTGACTTACATTTAAATTTGTTAAAAATTGATATTATTTTATGTAATGCATTGGTTCGTGGGATATTCTATATAGTAAATGAATAAAAATATCAGGTAACTATTCCATAAAAGTTTTAAGTGTCGATGACACTCCTATATTATTCATCGTACTATTAGATTATATTTTCAAAATTACTATATAACGGAAAAGAACACATTTTCTGCTATCAGAAACAATCAGCTATTGTTAGATAATGCCTATGTATATCTAGTGAGAAGATTGCGTGCAAAGTATAACGTGTACTAAGAAAAATAATTAAATCAGGTTGTAGCACATTCTCAAGTAGTGTGAGTGTCAACATTACTTTTTAGCCGGATTTAGTCGCCGCTAAACCAAAAGTGTCTTTCAGCATGTATATAAAACGATACCTGCTGGAACTGCGGTCCTATGACTGAAATTTCCCGCTCTAGCTTGACATCAGGACTAGTGATTGCAATCCTGCAGTATTTTAAATCCCGCATTCGCGGATTGCGGGATTGGTCAATCACGTGAGATCCAGCACAATTTTTAAAATGTTATCAAATTAAACAACGAACTTCTATTTATTGAGTTAATGAATCAACTTTAACGTTAAATAATAGAAATCAACAGTTAATAATAGTTTAGTTAGCAAAGTAACATTAATTTAAATTTTTTTATCCTTCCAACGCTTTTACACTTTTGTTTATTTCTGATTCCAATTGTTAAGTAACTAATCAAGGTAAGTATTCAGTTTTATATCACATTATATGCCCTACAGTAAATCACATCAGTTTGGAAAATAATCTCTCTATCTACTAAGCAGTAAAACTATCATTTTATTAGTAAAGAATTACATACCAGTATATAACCAGTGCCCTTTTTTGATTCTTCGTTTAATGGTTCGATTGAAATTATCATAAATAAAATACTTTTTGAAAAGCTTAACAACTTTTCAAACTTTTTTGACATCATTATATCTGGGAATCACTTCAGTAGCTGAAAGATCCAATGTTTCGGTCAGCCTCTGTGATTCCATTGCCCCATCTAGGTCTTCACGTCTACGTCAAAGTCAGTCAAAGTTGTTTCTGTGCGTTTAATTTCTCTTTAAAGTTTTTTTTGTATAATAACTTCGACAACCCAATTGTGTGCTTTGTGAAAAGCACAGTTGCAGGTTCCAAGGAAGAAACTTACAAACATTTATCATGACGCTTGTTCTCCCAAGTTTTATGCCGATAACATCAATTTCAAGATCAACACCAAAGCTTGTCAGCCGTTCTTTGACTAAACTGTACAAACCGCGTATTATAAGCAAGCCAGGATTAAAATACGTTTTTTTGCGATTAACATAAAAATGATTTTTTTGGGATGTACACTCATCAAAACTCAACGAAAATCTTTGACATTGTTTCTTGAGATTTTCGAACTGAATGATCAAGTCAACGGTTACGGTATTTGAAAAATTTTTGACCAAAGATTTTGAAGTTTAATAGCGTTAAGAATTTGAAATCCACTTTTTGAAAACAAATATCTCAAATCTGATGAAGTACAAAAAACAATTTATGGTAGAAACGTTTTTAAAAACCATTTTGGAAACCATTTATTCCATTGATTCTTCCTTTTTGAAGTAGCTTCTTTTTGTATTATTTCTACTTCCTCCTCAGAAATAATTCTAATTGTACAATTTGTGTGTGTGTGTGTGTGTGCATTTGTGTGTGTTTGTGTATGATCTGGAAGTTAATTTTTCAATAGAACGACATAACTCAAATTATATTAACCCTACGACATAAACAAACGGGAGATTTTATAAAATCTAAAAGTGAATCTCTGTACTTGCGAATCACGAAGAACTACATAAGCGCGCATTTGTTGCTGCGAGTCAAATATCAACTTCGAGGGTTCTGGGAAACGGGACAATACAAACGGTAGAGACCGAGTCGGGACAACAAGTGACGACGGAGAAGCAAGGTCACGCATTGCTGAATTGCAATCCATAATCGGGACACGAGGTTCATTATCTCCAATAAATGAAGCTCGCTTTCAGTAGAGCGACGTTTCAAAGGCACTTTAGGACGTTATTGGTGGTTGCCGGTGCGACTTAACATCGTTAGCTCAAAAGCAGACCAATAAACCAATGTCTTGAGCATTTCCAAAGAAAGATGATGTATGCAGCGATCGCAAGAGTTGGGGGTTTAGCGAATGATGACGTTTGTTAACAATATTATAAACTGCTGTATTTATTTTCCATGAGGAGAACCTGAGTAGCCGTCAGCACATTTGTATGGGACGCCATTATAGTCACAGGCTTAAGAGATGCGAGGAAGATTTCGTGTGTAACAGACTTCCGTCCGCAACACGCTTCCCCCCCCCCTTTTTTTTAATAGCATTTGACTTCTCTTAGCCATACAGCAGCTCAAGTATGAGTTTCATCCAGTGTTTTCAGTTTCTCAATTGTATATATTATCTTCAAAGTAATTCTAGACACACCACAGGACGGACACGACAAGCAGACTCACGTTCAACACTTAAACCCCCATTCCCTCGGCCGGAATCGAATCGGCGACCTTCGGCAAGTGGAGCTAGTACTCCAGAACACCTCCTTCCGCCAATTAGGAGCGCCGAAGGCTTCGCGCTGTTTTATGTTTGAATGAACTTTCCGATCCACGTTGCTAATGCATGTGTCTCGGATGTTCCATGCCGGGGTCCACATGTGTGACGACGAGAAACTTCCGACTCCCGTCGGGACTTCTTTGGCGAGCATCGTTGGATGCTCACGTATTCGGACGATCCAAACAAAGATAATATATGCAGTGATCGCAAGAGTTGGTGTTTAGCGAATGACGAAGTATGTTAACAATGTTATAATAAACTGCTGTATTTAATTTTCACGAGGAGAGCATGCTGCGCGCCCCCAGCTACGATGGCCGGACTGTGTACGATGCCTTGAGAAGAGGACAACCGCAGTTTCTTCAATTATGACGGGCCGATGAGAAATATTCTCGTCTGGCCCGCCGGCAAGTAAAGTCAAGCTATTTCGGCGCCTCGCCTACGCAGAGCAGACATCGTGACCTCCTGTGGCGAGGGTCACTCACTGACCTGGTTCGCTCGACACATCTATAACGCATTAGTAAAAATTAAAGTCTCTTGCAAAGACGTTGAACCCAGTTAAACACCCTGATAATTACAGTCATGCTCGAATCTGAGCCTGTACCACCAATGATTTGTGCTGTAACTTTTATATAGAGAAAATTGTTTGATGTTAGTTTGATGTTTCTTTTCATGACCTAATTCTCATTGCTCCTATCCAGTCATCAAATATATCATATGAATTATGAGTCATAATAATATTAAATCTACATTTAATTTTGATGACCATAACTGTAGGATCAAGAAGTCACTTCTCTCGCATAGGGATCACTTCAAAGTGTTGTAGAAAAAACAGAGAACATACTCCAGTCTTCAGTCAGTAGATGCATTGTGGAGTCGCGGTATCAAGATTTCTGTCTTGCGATTAAAGGCGTTATTTCTTTGTACATGACCCAATTAACTGGTAGAAATAATTAACACAACCAGCAGACGACTTCACACTTTCTCTTAGTGCCCACACAAGGAACCTACGTCATAAAATGACCTAATTTTCTCAGGTTGGATCAACACTTACTCGTCAGTTTTTCTTTTTTCTCCGGACTTTAAATCTCGTCTCGAGGTAATTAGTGGTAAGAGGAACTGGAAGGAGTTTGGCCCGGCCTTTCTGAAGGAACCGTCGTGGTACTCGCCTGCAGTGATCTACATCTACATTTATACTCTGCAATTCATAAAATTGTGGGTGGCAGTGTATGCTCATCACCGAAACTAATATCTTCGCTGTGCATTCCAATCCCAAATGGTACTATGGAAGAAAATCCATTTAATCATCAGTGCGGCACCTTATTTCCCTAATCTTATCTTTCCTGTTATTGTGACTCAAGTAGGTTGGTGGACGGAGTATTTCGTCGCACCTGTAAGTGGAAGTGGGTGCACGCATGTTTACCGGTAAGTTCAAACGTGCGTCGTCTATATACCTGAGACTTCCAGCCCAATCTAATTAGTTCTGTCAGGCATTCGTAAGGATTCAGCGAAACTATCGAAAACCGAAATCTGAATGGCAGGACGGGCCACATATGAATATTTAAACGCACCGCACCAATGAAAGCACAACACCTATAAGGCCACGCACGAACATCTGCACACACACCCCACATCTAGAAGCACAACCATATGAACACATATGGTACACACATCAAAGCATCCCATACACCCACGCATCGTGCGCGCCCATACATGCTCATATTTATGTATCTAAATAAAAAATGTTAAGTACTTGGATAAACTGTCAAAGATGGACGACGTACACAGTTTAATTTTTCGAGACAGAAAAGATTTTTCTGCAATACTAGTGATTCTGTGAGACCTTCAAGACAATCGCATACAGACGGAATTCAAAATGCAGCAGAAATACGAAGTGACAACGCAAGAAATCATTCTTAATAAATACAACACTTTGAGAAAAAAATAAGGATTCTGATATTAAAACACCATACATCCACTGAAACAAATTTCATACACATGTTTCGCTTATAGCATACTGAAACGATTTTTTTCGTTACTAAATGATTATTAACTGGATTTTACTGTTATTTAATTATTCAATACTATTTTTTAAAATAATTCTGGGATAAAATTTCTGTTTGAAACTACATAATATTTATTCACAATATGCACAAAAGAAAAATAAAGGAACACTAAATTACAATTTTGTATGTAAAATTTGCTCCAGCATGGGATGCCTTGCATGTATTTCTTAGTACAAGAAACGTAAAAATAAATGACAGTGTCCGGATAAAGCAATAATAAACTGGCTCATGAGAAAATTCCCGGGTCGTTTCAGATGCAGTCGCATGAAAATGTCAATGCAGTGATAAAGTTTTCCTTTTTTTATAAGCACATTATCGTGTTGTTGCTTGGTGCTGGATGAACTCTTCCGTCGACTAAAATGCAGTAAAAGATATCAGCCTCACACTGACCCCTGACATGAAACACTTTTTCACAGATTTTACACATCACACTTGAACTAGACGCTGCTGCGGATCACCAAAACCGTCCTCCTCTCCGTCTCTCCGCGCGACGAGTCCTCTCTTGTCTCCTCTCCAGCCACGAGGTCAGTTGGCGCACCACCCCCAGCTCTGCCAATCAGGTTGCTGCATCCGGTGGCCAATTCCCGGTATTTGAAGCAGGACCATAGAACAAAAGTGGCGTCTTAGACACCTGCACATAGATGGCAGCTGTTGCCTCTTTCACACCATTCACACACACGGTGACGAAAGGTGGCTCCACCTTGACAAATGTAGTGGATCACATAACACTACAATACATAGTAAAGAATTTACTCTATGTTAAGAAACAAAATGTAAAGACGACAAAACCATTCATAATTTGGTGGAAACCATGACTCAAGTTTAAAAAAATAAATAAATGTAAAATTAAAAATAAACATAACCAGGCGTATACTATTGTAGGTTGGCAAGGATAGCAATTTTTACAATCCAAAAAACCCTTTAAATGATTCAAGATGGAATGTGATTAAATATCTATAGTAGTATCAAAATGGTTCTCTTTGATGTATACAACTGATTAAGGGAAACTGGTCCTACATAAGATAAGGAGCTGTTGGAGAAAGGCTGCCTATCATCCGGACAGATACTGCTAACAAATCCTGCTTCAGTTTTAGTGGGGTTAGGTGGAGAAATTTCCATTTGTTGATAAGGGACTTTAATATATTATCATGAATGGATTGAAGTACAATATGTAGCTAAAAGGTACGTAAGTGTGTAGGGAAATTTACAATCGCAACTCTTAATAATATTGGCAGTCTGTGTTCATCTATAATGCATTTGTTGGAATGGACCAATATCTTCAATCCCAAAATAAGGAACATTAGATAAGTTCAGTAGGTAGGAACGGGGGAAGCTCTATAATCCCAACTTCCGGTCAGGTGACACAAAATGGCGGCTTCCCTTCCCCTTTTCTCCCTCCCCTCCATGACGTCACTTCCGGTTGGCGGGAAATTCAAATCTAGTGCAGTGTTGCCACATTGACGGCATGACGACCGCATATTTCAAATTAAACATATATAACTGTTATTTAGTCTTTATTCTAGCTGTTATTTCACTTATCTCCAACGATGTTACTCTGAAATCAGCGATATTATTTCCGATTTTGTCCTATATGATGTAGATATTCCAGCTGCACAAATGTTGCAATGTAGCATATACAAACATCCTGCCACCACGTGTCTCCACGCAACAGCCGATGCAACGAGAAACTTCATTTGCGCATGCGCCGGCCAGAGATATTCCACTTCGCCACGAAATCTTCTATCCTTGTCTTGCGGGGGAAAACCCTACCCTAAGGCGTATTTGCACAGGTGTCGGTCGACATGTACGCACTTGCTCGGCCGCCGAGACCCTGTTGCGACATGCGCGATAACTTGCATAACTGTCGCTAGGGTGCGACACACGGCAGAGCGTTATAGGCACTTGTCGCTAGATGGCGGGGGGGTCCCAATATGCGTGAAATATTTCGACGTTTGCGTGAGCGGCTATTGTTTGCTCGGGAGTCCGACAGGTTACGAAATGGCTCCATTACAGAGCGATACAGCTAGGCTGGTGTGTGTTTGCCATCCACCATTATGAAAGCATAGCTGGGTGCCTGGCTGGCGGACAAAGAAATTAGGGCGTCCAATACATATTGCAGAGTCTCAGGCTTCATGTGTATTTGTTATTTGTTCAGGTGTCCTGCTATTGGGTTGCGCCATCGAAACCGTTCCTACCGAGCGTGGTGGTGTAACGGATAGCGTTCTGGCCTCGCATTCGGGAGGACGGCGGTTCGAATCCCCGTCCGGGCATCCAGATTTGGGTTTTCCATGGTTTCCCCAAATCACTCCAGGCGAATGCCGGGATGCATCCTTCAAAAGGCCATGGCCGAATTCCTTCCCATTCCTTGCCCCCATCCTTTCCCGTCTCTAAAGGCCACGTTGTTAAAAAGGGACGTTAAACTGTTACCAAACAACCCCACTCGAAACCGTTCCAACAGGATACATAGAAATTCACTGCGGTTCAAGAAGAAATTATTACGAGATGAGAATAATTATTATATGTCAGTTTTCGTAGAACAAATATAAGAATCTTTTATGGTAGGCTAATCCCTCGCCAGAATAACGTGTTTTAAAAACGAAAATCGAAAATTTAGTTTTCATTCTGGGTGAACAGAAAAACTGCTTGAGTCTTTGTATTTAATTAAAAAATAAGACATAGACCATGAGAAAGCGTAACTTTTACGTTTAAAACGTGATAATGAACTATGGAATGTCCTGACTTAGCTCAAATTCATATCTATACAATGCAGTTCTGATATTCGAGGATGTTTATAACTCTGAGCGAATATAAAGAGGAAATAAGCATCAGTAAGGTGGGATTCCAATATAATTAATCGTTAACAGCGTTAATGATAGACAGAATTCAACTAACGACCTCGGCAGTGTTGGGGCTAGAGTGCCGAAGGTCGCCGGTTCGAGTCCGGCGGCGGTGTTTAAGTGTTTTGTGAAAAAGCCGTTCCAACTCCTCAAAGTTATGTAATTTCCACGCCTAGAGAGTATGGCGCCAGCTTTACTTGTTATAATTGAATAAAAAAATAATTTGAAAAGCATACATTCTTCCTTTTAACGTTCGATATGGAAAAAAAACAGTCATAAACTCCAGATATAAAACCGAGTAAGAATTCTATGTGTACCTGTTTTCATGAAATTATTTAGCGTTCTGGCCTTGCATTCGGGAGGACACCGGTTCCGAGCATCCAGATTTGGGTTTTCCATGGTTTCCAAAATCACTCCAGGCAAATGCTGGGATGCTTCCTTTAAAAGACCATGGCCGAATTCCTTGCCCCCCATCCTTTCCCGTCTCTAAAGACCTCGCTTGGCAAAGCTCATGGAATGCAGTGAGGGAAGAATGAATTCATATTAGCATCAGTACGACACCTTATTTCTTTAACTTATCTCTGCTGCCAGTGGTATAAAATATTTAATCACACTCGTAATTGTTGCCATCCAGGTCAAACCTTTGTCGTTTGTCTATCCAGGCCAATCTATGTATCAATTCTGTTATGCTTTCGTAAGCAATCACAAATTGAGTGTCCTTAGCTGTACTTTGTCTAAAATTCCAATAAATCCCTTGTGACACATCAGTGATTGACACCTTTAACTGTATTTTACAGTACAGCACTTATGTTCCAGGAACGAAATACCGTCTGTTAATCTTACTAATTTCACCCCTGTGGAATCGAAGTAAGCCAGTCCTATGTGATAAAAAATCGAGTCACGCTAAGCACAGAACATGCCTGAGACCATCGCCTGTGACCAAGGTGGAGATATAGAAAATCCAGTGCACTATTCCTAATTCTTTCACCAAGATCCACCTCTAGCCTCATCGCCAACATACCCACAGCACTTCCCCAAACTTCATTCTGTTTTCCAATGATTCCCATTCAAACCTCAGATCAGTTACCTTTTGTTCGTGTGTTAAAGTAAACCAAAAACTCATACAGTCTTCTCCTAATCAGTAGCCAGGTACCAAAATGTTCACTTAAGGTGGTTCTACTGCAGTTTTCCAGGAAAATTCTCCCTTTTTCCAGGAAATTATTTTTCAATAAATCAGGACCCAGGAGAGTTCTCCATTCGGTTTAAATGTTCCCATCTAACGCCAACCTTCGGATTCAGGACCAAGTGTGACATTTGATTGTAATTGCATGCTTCATCCAACTAACCACGATAAAAGTGACATAATGCCCTTAGCTAACTTGGTCATCAAACAGACATCATAACCCACATTTTCATAGAAGACCCCCCACACATCAACAAGTATCCATAGGTGTAGACACTAGTTCTATTACACCTAAGATAGCGCTCACACTTGAACTGTCGTAAATTGTTAGGTCAAAGTGGGTGTTTGGATATTTTATCCACTCAGACCTCATCACTTAAAGTCTAGTGCGAGATTGTGGTCATGGTCAACTTAGGCTCCATACACCACTCAGAATTATTCCACCAATATCCATTCTAACAGCATTATACGCCACATACAGCCCCTCAACACTCTTCCTATCTTCCAATGACATCCCAGCCCCAGCTCCTTTATTATGTCACTTACTGAATATTTTCCACAGATAAATCTAGCTGCCCTCCTTTGCACCTTGCATTTGATGTACAAAAAATGTGGACTCCATACTACACCACACAAGCAATGGTCTGACTGTGGGTTTGTACCCAAGTCCTTCGCTTCTCTGGTACATCACCCCTCTCTGTTAAATGATTTTTATGTAGTGAGAATCACAATTCACATGCCAACACAAACGGCAGTAAACTGTAAAGAGCAAAATGAAATGGGAGACTGCCTAAGCCCTGAATCAATGGTTAGAAGCACACGTTGATAGTGAGCATAATTCTAGACTCAAATCCACAGAGGGATGACACACGCACATTTCCATGCCTACAGCGAGGTCGACAGAACAACCAGCACCAAGATAGAACTCCCACAGAGGAAGAAGACACACACACACACACACACACACGCGCGCACGCACACACTTGTACATGCATACAGCGAGGTCAATAGAACTAACAGCAAGCATCATGAAAACGATGAAGTGGGGCAGAATTGTCGTTACCACTGATTATCTGGACAGAACTATCGTTACAAAAATCATCAGACAGACGAGTTAAAGTCAGGTACCGCCATACTTATGCTTACATCCACAAAGACAGACGCAGATACACATGTCCAAGTCTACAGAGAGTTCAGTATAGCTACCGGCAACAATCATGGAAACAAAAAAAAGTGGTGTAGTACTCTCTTGCCTCATGACTGGCTGAAAAACAGAAGTCTCCTTACATATCATCAGCCTGGCGAGATAGAGGGTGTGCAAAAGATGGCATGTTTTCACCATAAACCTAAGTGTTTATACCATAAATAGTGTTCATCACGCCCCAGTTGATTACATTTACCATCAACATGTCTCTCCCACACCGCAACCCTTTCTACCATTCAGTAAAAAGTGACCCCAGTACTATGAGTTGCAATAGACACTTGACTATCAGACAGATATCATAACCCGCATATTCAAACTAGGTCTCAGCCACAAATCTATACATCTCCATGCACAACACAAACAAACATAAGTGGAGGGACAGCAAAATCATACACCCAGACAGACGTGTTTATAGAAGGTATCACTATATTAACGCATACAGACACAGAGAGAGACGCACAAACACTCACATTTCCATGACTACAGCGAGCTAGACACAATAACCAGCCCAATCATGGCGACGAAAAAATGGGTAGAACACCCATGGCTCATAACTGACCAAAAAATCATCAGTAACATATGTTCCAGGCATCATACTCTTCACATCAACATCATCTCATTTATTTCGCACTACAGACCTCACTACCATCCAGTATCATGTGTGCTAGGTACAAAACTGTTCACATCAGCCCCAACACGTCTATCCCACACCTAAGCTTTTTCTGCCATTCAGTAACATGTGCCCCCCATGTACCACGAGTAGCAGTAGACACTTGGTCATCAGACAGATTATAACTCCCATATTCATACTAGGTCTTACCCACAAATCCATACGTCACCTCACACAAGCATAAGTGCAGGAACAGCACATCATACATCCAGACAAACGAGATAAAGGAAGGTATCACCACATTTACGCAAAAAAAAACACACACACAGAGATAGAGACGCATACGCATATGCGAAATGTTTCATTTCTTTGCCACAAACCTCGGTGCTCGTCATTAATAGAAGCTCATCAAAGACAAATTTTGGGTGAACCTGCCCAGGCGGGCGCGGCGCGAGGTGGCCACCATTCCTTACAGCGGACGCGTACATCGTGTTTTAGTAGGTCGTTATACCGGCACATATTACCGCCACGAGTGCAATGAAATTCCGGTCTTCAGTGCGGTCCTAAAAATGCGGTTACCGGTAATAGGTCCCGGTCGGAAATCTCCGGTAATCCATCGCGGTCCGCGCTTTTAGACCGGCGTATTACGGTATTTCTGTCCGCAGTGGGGAAGGGTGGCCACCTCGTGCCGCGCCCGCCTGGGCAGGTTCACCCAAAATTTGTCTTTGATGAGCTTCTATTAACTGACGAGCACCGAGGTTTGTGGCAAAGAAATGAAACATTTCGCACATCCTGTAGCTATTCAGTCTGGACCTAGGGTGTTCAGTCCTTTTCCTCCAGTTACGTGTATGTGTGTGGTGATATATGGTAACTGTGTGTATGCATGGACATGTGAGTGTGTGTATGTGTGTTTTTCTATGTGGTTGTGTGTCTATCACGATAGGATTCTATTCGACTTTGAGATTTCACAATGACTGGCTACCTAGGGTGTGTTGATGTAATTAATTGATAATGTGATAAGTACTGAGGTGTATGGCAAAAACATGTCATCCATTGCACACACTCTAACGTCTGTCTGATGGTTGTTTGTGAGTGCTTGTGTGTGGTGATGTATGGATTAGTGTGTGAGACCTAGTATGAGTATGGGAGTTATGATATTTGACTGATGAGCATGTGCCTACTGATACTCGTGGTATGTCGGACAAATATTACTGAACAGCAGAAATGGCTTGTGGCGTGGGATAGAGGTGGTGCTGATCATGTGAACAGCTTTGTACATATTACCAACGATACTGAATGGCAGAGAGGTCTGTAGTGTGAGTTAAATGATATGATTTTGATGTGAGGAGTTTGTTACTTGGAACACATGTTAATGATGATTTTTTTTGTCAGTCTTGAGCCATGGGGGTTCTGTCCCACTTTTTCTTTGCCATGATTGGGCTGGTTGTTGTGTTGAGCTCGCTGTAGGCATGGATATATGTGTGTGTGTGCGTAAGTATGGTGATACCTTCCTTAAACTCATTTATCTGGACGTATGAATTGCTGTTCCTCCCATATGTTTGTGCTTGTGTGGAGACGTATGGGTTTGTGGGAGAGACCTAGTATGAATATGGAGGTTATGATATCCGTCTGATAGACAAGTGTCCATTGTAACTCATGGTACCTGGGTCACATGTTACTAAATGACAGAAAGGGTTGCGGTGTGGGAGAGATGTGGCTGTGATTTCAAACTTCACACATCCTGTAACTCTTTAGTTGGATCTAGCATGTTTAGTCTCTTTCCTCCAGTTATGTGTGGTGATGAATGGAACTGTGTGAATGCATTGACATGTGTGTGTGTATGTGTGCCTTTCTATGATTTTTGGCCAGTCATGGTGTTCTGTTCCACTTTTTCGTTGCCATGATTGGGCTAGTTGTTGAGTCGAGATCGCTGTAGGCATGGAAATGTACGTGTGTATGCGTCTCTATCTCTGTGTGTGTTTTTTTTTGCGTAAATGTGGTGATACCTTCCTTTATCTCGTTTGTCTGGATGTATGATGTGCTGTTCCTGCACTTATGCTTGTGTGAGGTGACGTATGGATTTGTGGGTAAGACCTAGTATGAATATGGGAGTTATAATATCTGTCTGATGACCAAGTGTCTACTGCTACTCGTGGTACATGGGGGGCACATGTTACTGAATGGCAGAAAAAGCTTAGGTGTGGGATAGACGTGTTGGGGCTGATGTGAACAGTTTTGTACCTAGCACACATGATACTGGATGGTAGTGAGGTCTGTAGTGCGAAATAAATGAGATGATGTTGATGTGAAGAGTATGATGCCTGGAACATATGTTACTGATGATTTTTTGGTCAGTTATGAGCCATGGGTGTTCTACCCCATTTTTTCGTCGCCATGATTGGGCTGGTTATTGTGTCTAGCTCGCTGTAGTCATGGAAATGTGAGTGTTTGTGCGTCTCTCTCTGTGTCTGTATGCGTTATATAGTGATACCTTCTATAAACACGTCTGTCTGGGTGTATGATTTTGCTGTCCCTCCACTTATGTTTGTTTGTGCTTGTGCATGGAGATGTATAGATTTGTGGCTGAGACCTAGTTTGAATATGCGGGTTATGATATCTGTCTGATAGTCAAGTGTCTATTGCAACTCATAGTACTGGGGTCACTTTTTACTGAATGGTAGAAAGGGTTGCGGTGTGGGAGAGACATGTTGATGGTAAATGTAATCAACTGGGGCGTGATGAACACTATTTATGGTATAAACACTTAGGTTTATGGTGAAAACATGCCATCTTTTGCACACCCTCTATCTCGCCAGGCTGATGATATGTAAGGAGACTTCTGTTTTTCAGCCAGTCATGAGGCAAGAGAGTACTACACCACTTTTTTTTGTTTCCATGATTGTTGCCGGTAGCTATACTGAACTCTCTGTAGACTTGGACATGTGTATCTGCGTCTGTCTTTGTGGATGTAAGCATAAGTATGGCGGTACCTGACTTTAACTCGTCTGTCTGATGATTTTTGTAACGATAGTTCTGTCCAGATAATCAGTGGTAACGACAATTCTGCCCCACTTCATCGTTTTCATGATGCTTGCTGTTAGTTCTATTGACCTCGCTGTATGCATGTACAAGTGTGTGCGTGCGCGCGCGTGTGTGTGTGTGTGTGTATGTGTGTGTCTTCTTCCTCTGTGGGAGTTCTATCTTGGTGCTGGTTGTTCTGTCGACCTCGCTGTAGGCATGGAAATGTGCGTGTGTCATCCCTCTGTGGATTTGAGTCTAGAATTATGCTCACTATCAACGTGTGCTTCTAACCATTGATTCAGGGCTTAGGCAGTCTCCCATTTCATTTTGCTCTTTACAGTTTACTGCCGTTTGTGTTGGCATGTGAATTGTGATTCTCACTACATAAAAATCATTTAACAGAGAGGGGTGATGTACCAGAGAAGCGAAGGACTTGGGTACAAACCCACAGTCAGACCATTGCTTGTGTGGTGTAGTATGGAGTCCACATTTTTTGTACATCAAATGCAAGGTGCAAAGGAGGGCAGCTAGATTTATCTGTGGAAAATATTCAGTAAGTGACATAATAAAGGAGCTGGGGCTGGGATGTCATTGGAAGATAGGAAGAGTGTTGAGGGGCTGTATGTGGCGTATAATGCTGTTAGAATGGATATTGGTGGAATAATTCTGAGTGGTGTATGGAGCCTAAGTTGACCATGACCACAATCTCGCACTAGACTTTAAGTGATGAGGTCTGAGTGGATAAAATATCCAAACACCCACTTTGACCTAACAATTTACGACAGTTCAAGTGTGAGCGCTATCTTAGGTGTAATAGAACTAGTGTCTACACCTATGGATACTTGTTGATGTGTGGGGGGTCTTCTATGAAAATGTGGGTTATGATGTCTGTTTGATGACCAAGTTAGCTAAGGGCATTATGTCACTTTTATCGTGGTTAGTTGGATGAAGCATGCAATTACAATCAAATGTCACACTTGGTCCTGAATCCGAAGGTTGGCGTTAGATGGGAACATTTAAACCGAATGGAGAACTCTCCTGGGTCCTGATTTATTGAAAAATAATTTCCTGGAAAAAGGGAGAATTTTCCTGGAAAACTGCAGTAGAACCACCTTAAGTGAACATTTTGGTACCTGGCTACTGATTAGGAGAAGACTGTATGAGTTTTTGGTTTACTTTAACACACGAACAAAAGGTAACTGGGAATCATTGGAAAACAGAATGAAGTTTGGGGAAGTGCTGTGGGTATGTTGGCGATGAGGCTAGAGGTGGATCTTGGTGAAAGAATTAGGAATAGTGCACTGGATTTCTTCTATAAGGGAGTGTGTAAATTTTCTATATCTCCACCTTGGTCACAGGCGATGGTCTCAGGCATGTTCTGTGCTTAGCGTGACTCGATTTTTTATCACATAGGACTGGCTTACTTCGATTCCACAGGGGTGAAATTAGTAAGATTAACAGACGGTATTTCGTTCCTGGAACATAAGTGCTGTACTGTAAAATACAGTTAAAGGTGTCAATCACTGATGTGTCACAAGGGATTTATTGGAATTTTAGACAAAGTACAGCTAAGGACACTCAATTTGATTGCTTACGAAAGCATAACAGAATTGATACATAGATTGGCCTGGATAGACAAACGACAAAGGTTTGACCTGGATGGCAACAATTACGAGTGTGATTAAATATTTTATACCACTGGCAGCAGAGATAAGTTAAAGAAATAAGGTGTCGTACTGATGCTAATATGAATTCATTCTTCCCTCACTGCATTCCATGAGCTTTGCCAAGCGAGGTCTTTAGAGACGGGAAAGGATGGGGGGCAAGGAATTCGGCCATGGTCTTTTAAAGGAAGCATCCCAGCATTTGCCTGGAGTGATTTTGGAAACCATGGAAAACCCAAATCTGGATGCTCGGAACCGGTGTCCTCCCGAATGCAAGGCCAGAACGCTAAATAATTTCATGAAAACAGGTACACATAGAATTCTTACTCGGTTTTATATCTGGAGTTTATGACTGTTTTTTTTCCATATCGAACGTTAAAAGGAAGAATGTATGCTTTTCAAATTATTTTTTTATTCAATTATAACAAGTAAAGCTGGCGCCATACTCTCTAGGCGTGGAAATTACGTAACTTTGAGGAGTTGGAACGGCTTTTTCACAAAACACTTAAACACCGCCGCCGGACTCGAACCGGCGACCTTCGGCACTCTAGCCCCAACACTGCCGAGGTCGTTAGTTGAATTCTCTCTATCATTAACGCTGTTAACGATTAATTATATTGGAATCCCACCTTACTGATGCTTATTTCCTCTTTATATTCGCTCAGAGTTATAAACATCCTCGAATATCAGAACTGCATTGTATAGATATGAATTTGAGCTAAGTCAGGACATTCCATAGTTCATTATCACGTTTTAAACGTAAAAGTTACGCTTTCTCATGGTCTATGTCTTATTTTTTAATTAAATACAAAGACTCAAGCAGTTTTTCTGTTCACCCAGAATGAAAACTAAATTTTCGATTTTCGTTTTTAAAACACGTTATTCTGGCGAGGGATTAGGCTACCATAAAAGATTCTTATATTTGTTCTACGAAAACTGACATATAATAATTATTCTCATCTCGTAATAATTTCTTCTTGAACCGCAGTGAATTTCTATGTATCCTGCTGGAACGGTTTCGATGGCGCAACCCGATAGCAGGACACCTGAACAAATAACAAATACACATGAAATTTTTTGCAAGCCTGAGACTCTGCAATATGTATTGGACGCCCTAATTTCTTTGTCCGCCAGCCAGGCACCCAGCTATGCTTTCATAATGGTGGATGGCAAACACACACCAGCCTAGCTGTATCGCTCTGTAATGGAGCCATTTCGTAACCTGTCGGACTCCCGAGCAAACAATAGCCGCTCACGCAAACGTCGAAATATTTCACGCATATTGGGACACCCCCGCCATCTAGCGACAAGTGCCTACAACGCTCTGCCGTGTGTCGCACCCTAGCGACAGTTATGCAAGTTATCGCGCATGTCGCAACAGGGTCTCGGCGGCCGAGCAAGTGCGTACATGTCGACCGACACCTGTGCAAATACGCCTTAGGCTAGGGTTTTCCCCCGCAAGACAAGGATAGAAGATCTCGTGGCGAAGTGGAATATCTCTGGCCGGCGCATGCGCAGATGAAGTTTCTCGTGTCATGCGCTGTTCGGTGGAGACACCTGGTGGCAGGATGTGTGTATATGCTACATTGCAACATTTGTGCAGCTGGAATATCTACATCACATAGGACAAAATCGGAAATAATATCGCTGATTTCAGATTAACATTGTTGGAGATAAGTGAAATAACAGCTATTATAAAGACTAAATAACAGTTATATATGTTTAATTTGAAATATGCTGTCGTCATGCCGTCAATGTGGCAACACTGCACTACGCCCGCCAAGCCGCCATTGGAGGGGAGGGGAGGGAGGTCCCCCCCACCACTTCGTGACGTCATGGATTTTCCCGGTTTCTGGCTTGCTTCCCCTTCCCCTCCTACTAAGGTATTACCAGGCGTGGTTTCTTTCAAACTCTAAATGTTAAAAAGTCGTATAATCGTATAAAGCTTTTTCTAAATTATTTAGCTCAAGTATCGTGTTAGAAAATGAGTGTTATATCTCTGTGCGTGAATCACCCATTTAGTATGCTTACATTATGTAATGCCTGGATACTGGATACACAGGTAAAATGGTGCAGAGAAACCGAGCATGGTGCGTGAGCGGTAACGCTCTGGCCTCGGATTCGAATCCCCGTCCGGTCATAAGGATTTCGTTTTCTATTGTTTTCCCGAAATCACTCCAGGCGAATGCTGGCATGGATCCTTCAGAAGGACGTAGCCGAATTGCTTACCGTTGCTTGCCCGCATTCCTTGCCACCTCTACGACCTCGACGTCAAAGCCCGTCATATTAAAGCCATAAGTGTAGGCCTAAAGTATTTTACCGAGAGTGGTGGTGTAACGGTTAGCGTTCTGGCCTCGCATTCGGGAGGACGGCGATTCGAATCCCCGTCCGGGCATCCAGATTTGGGTTTTCCATGGTTTCCCAAATCACTCCAGGCAAATGCCGGGATGCTTCCTTTAAAAGGCCATGGTCAAATTCCTTCCCATTGCTTGCCCACCATCCTTCCCGTCCCTAAAGACCTCGCAGTTAAGAGACGTTAATCAGTTAAAAAAAAAAGTATTGTCATAGAAATTTCTGTCATAAAAATGCTGTCTGTCATAAAAATGCTTGGATTTTTATGTCTTGCTATAGTAGCTATGATAGCTTAAGTTTCAAAACATTAATCCTTACAAGGTGATACATAGAGAGTATATCAAGTGATTCCTCAACTTTGGATTACAACTTGCTAGCTAGCAAAACAATAACGGCATTCGTCACTACACTGCAGCAAGACTGCATCGAAAAAAAAAATAAATATCGATCAAAATGATGATTCTTGGCTGTCCGGGTGGCGCCGCGTCATATTTCTTGTAGTCGACGTTTCGACCTTCATTCTGTGGTCTTCTTCCAGGGCAGACGTTTCGACCCTCACTCTGTGTTCTTCTTCCAGGGCGGCTACAAGAAATACAGGGGTTGGACAAAATAATATGAACACCCGACATTTACATACTATTGATTTATTAATATGGTATTGGGCTACCGTTTGTTTGTAGAATAGCTGCAATTCTTCGCGGAATAAATTTGTAGAGAGTCTGAATAGTTTCCAACGGC